>JARHVA010003546.1:352500-1032500 GCA_037957365.1 Torreya grandis | reverse complement strand
CAATATAAAAATACAAGATTGTATATATAACTATCACTACTTTTAATTAGTATATCTCATAGGGAATATCATTATCAAACATAGCTCACTAAATTTCTATCAAGTGAAAATAATATGTATATTTAAGTGCTAACCATTGAAAAATTACTATCTGTTGTAAATACTAGAAATATTAGGATGGCCTAATCAGTCATAACCAAGATAAAATAGTGCATCAAATGCACTATTTATAAATATATACCCTAAATGATTAATATTTCACCATTCTTAACTAGGATTTGATAAGACAAAGAAAATAAGATTCTATAGACTTTGAAGCATGCATCGAATACACCATCACATGCTATTTAATTTTGTATGCGGTAGCATAACAAGAACTATTAAAAGGATGTAATAGTCAATGAAAAATATAAGTGTCACCTAAAAAGGTCATCATCAATAAAAGTTTGGAAATCACAATCAATGCTAAACTATATGCTTTAGGATACTAGCATATATACTACCACATCAAGTTATACTCATATCATGAGTATGTTTAAAAAGGGGAAGTGCAATCACTCAAGGTTACCACTACCTAAAGATTCAAAATAAATTATATTACATCAATGTTAGTACCCAACTAGGTACCACTACTAAAGAATTAAACTACTCTAATCAAGTATTCCATCAGCTGTACAAATGTATAATAGACCTATCATTACCACCTTTATTTTAACATCATAAGGCTATTTACAGGTTTGGAATTGGTTAAGTCATATAAAATCAAGCATGGATAAAAGAATGCATCATTTCAATAAAAATATACTAGTCTCAATATTCATCTAAGTTATATACATGCAGTAAAAAAACCTTATAAATCTCATTATTTTACTTCTACATACAATCAATCACTATACTCATTAAAGGTATATGACACTTCTTCAACATTAAATAACATTATCATCACCAAACTACATGGTTAGTATCATAGTTTTATACCTAAAATCAACAACATATCATATTATTATTTAATAAATATACTTAAAAAATCAAGTTAATGGAAGGTAAATGTTGTAACCTCTAACCTTAACATCCAAGTGGAATTTAAAAGTCTAATCTAACATGCACACAATCATTTCTTAACCAAAGGTAAACAAAGAGTTTGGATGTTGAAAACCAAAACAAGATACATGTAGGTAGGTCTTACATTCTTACTTATATTCAAATCATAATATACACGAATAAAATTTCTTATGGAAATTATTCAAACCATATAAAACACTTATAGAAAATAATTCTTCCAGACCACCCCTAAAATGGTTTCAGTTAAAATGCTAAAATACTAAGGAAGTGTATTAAGATAAAAATACCACTTAAATACATATATCATAAAACAAAATTATATACAACATTAAAACCTAATGTTATATAAATAAATTTATATCACATAATAATTATTATACAAAATACTAACATGAAGTATAGACATGCCAACAAAGTAATCAACTCTAATTCCAAGTAAACTTCACCCAAACACAAACAACATGGTCACATAATTCAATTTACAATATCAATACATTATGAGTAAAAATATACATAAATATCATGATGATAAGTTTCTCAACTTCATCACAAACATCAAACACAATTCCCTAGATCTCAATGAGTTGAACCCAAGCTCTGATACCAAACTGTAACACCCAAAATTTCACCCATAAAAACACCACTATTTTTTTCTTCTATTGTGAAAAATTAACTCTACACAAGTAACACTTCAACCATTAACACAAGCATCTTAATGCATGTATATAAACACACTCAATGTATGTTATATGCAACATAGACTCTCACCTTCTATTTTAAAAAACAAAAAAGTATAGAGTCATTTGACAAGCTAGATGTGACTAAGCTATGTCGACTACACCAAAATTTAGTGTGTAAGACTAAAATAAAATTATATAATCAAGGGATATAAAGTATATCTTGTACTAATAAAATCAAAACTAAATCTCATCCCATACAATATGGAACATGATTTGACAATGGTTTGTTGGCACCTTGTTTCTTACAACTACAACTGTAAGAACAATAAAATTATGTAAGCAACCAAAATATTAATTATCCCATCCTTAAATAAAATCACCTTAATACACATGGATATATTATTAAATGTTAACCATTTATTTTTAAGTGGAATTACCCAACCATGGTGCATCAAGACTTGTCTAACTCACCTCACAAATAAGTTATAATTTCATCAAATTGCCTATCAAATGATAATGGATAAAATTCCCCCATAAGGTGAAAAGTATTTTTAGGAACTATAATATATTATATTATATATATTCTACCAATATAAACCCAAAAAGATAATCTTTATAAATTTAAATGTTAAAATAACTTGGCATTCCAAATGGGTTTTAACACAACATTGTTTTGCTAAGCAATTTCTTAAATAATCTAGTTTTAGAAATGATTTATTAAAAATAGTAAAAACATCCAAAATTGATAAATGAAATTAGTATAAATTTAAATTTAAAAATAATCATTAACAACCTCTAGTTTCACCTAAATATTCTTACAACTATTTTTGGTAACTGAAATTTGAAGTGACTTCACTGGCCGAAAAAGAAAATCAGCTACAAAAAATTACCAATTGCCTCCAAAGTTGGACCCATCAAATGGTAATGGAATAAGGTATAAAATTTATGATTGAGTATTTTAATTCTCTTTATATAATTATATGTATTCTAATTTTAGTTTTATAAAATTTCTTGTTCTCTTATTAATTTGAGTCTGTTTATGGAGTGACTTTGTACACTAAAATCATTACAATAATTTATTTTTTGAATAAGTTTAATTTGGAAAAAGAGTTATTAAAAATAGTAAATGATTAAGTTTTGGTTACTTAAATTTGGAAACATTAATTTAAATATAATATAAAATTCTATCAACCCCCAAATTTGAGATACTATCACTCTATCTTCTTTTGGTAGGATGTTACTGAAGGGGTTTTGGAAACTAAAATAAATTGGTGAGAAATTAATTTTGTTAGTTTCCATTAGAAATGGTTTATTTGAAGAACAATAGGATGAGTTGAAATGATACAAGTCAATTAATCATATTCTATTATGATATAGGTAAAGGTTTAAGCTTTCTTTTATACAAATTAACTAGTATAGTTGTTTACTTGAGTTAAATCCTAACTGAATTAAACTAGTTTTCAACTTAAGTAACTTAATTTATTTGTTATATTTTCAATACTAATGAATTAAATTTATGATCAAGTGATCAATACAGATCTTTTTGAAACATTTTGGATCACTATTATTATATTACTCATTATGTGTTTACGATAAATCTAGATGTATATGCTTATGATTCTACCAATTTTATTTGTTAAGTTACATCCTTTATGTTATAATAAAATGTTTCAAAAATAGTATTTCATTATAAATTCATGACTATAAAAATTTAACTTCGCTAATTTTAATACTTAATTTTCCCATTTACCAATCATCCATATTAGGCCCACAGTTCTGGGACTCAAAAGACCAATAATCTAGAGTAAAATTTGAACATAGATTTCTTATAGTGTATCAAAATTTAGAAAGATTCTAAGAAGTATTCAAACTTACAATCAGGTTGTAATAAATACAAAATTCATTTGTGGAAATATGAGGAGCTTTATTTTTATAACGATATCAAAATGGAAGTATTACAAGAGTACACTAATGCTCTAACCAATCATGCTAACATGAGTACTATCTACTTTAAACATGCAATACATTAAAATTAAATAATATCTAATCCCTCTATAATATTAGTTACAAAAATTTATTCACAATATCTAGAAAGCTAACACAAAACTACAACTTTATTTACAAACATTAATAATAACAATAATACATTTTATCTTGTAAACAAGTGAACTAGATCTCTTTTTTCCTACATTATGACATAGACATCAAGGGGTCAATGAAAAATCTAAGAAAGTGACTCCTCATCCCTTAAACATATTTTTTGTTAGGATTAATAAATAAATTAAATAATGAATCTTTTAATTAAATAAAACATGCTTATGACAATTCTTCAAGCAACCCTACAAGAAGGATAAAACATTACACTTTAACATCAACAACACCAAAATTATTAATAAAAATACCCAACCCCAATAATTAAATATAAATCATTTTATTATGCTAACAATAACAACTTACTAATAAGGATACTAAATAATCACACTACATCCAAGTGAATAGATTGGTAACTCCTACATCGTATTAACCAATAGTTTTCTAAATTTACATAAAGTGTGCTATCAATAATAAAATAAAGGGTAATCTTATCAATTTATATTTAAAAAAATCTCAATTTATAAATCAAAGGATCAATTGATCAAACATTTTATTTTTCTTAAGTAGATTTGATTTAATATTTATACCCAAGTCCATTCAAAAGAAACGGTAACTTTAAGAATTTCTACTTGTGTACTTTTAACCATGTATCTACAATCTTTATAAATATATGTTTCCAATGAATACCAATAATCACTATAATTCCATCCTCTTTCATTTTTTGAATATGTACATGTATATAAAATTAATTACTCATAATGTCTTTAGGACAACTATTTTACATATGCCTTCTTTCTCACTTAAATACATAACTTTGAATATATGTTCAGATATATTCAATAACCAAAATTACACTTATATATTATATTCCACACTTTTATTATATAACTAATAATAGATTTACATTAATTAGAATCATATTCATATGATTTAAATCACACTCTTATATATGTGTGTGTGTGTGTGTGTGTGTATGTATATATATATATATATGTATATATATATATATATGTATATATATATATATATATATATATATATATATATATATATATATATATATATATATATATATAATATTAAAAATATATGAATCCATAATAAATGCATTAAAAATTAATAAATATATTTATAAATCCATATATATATATCCATAATATATATTTAAAAAGATATATACATAAATCGATAGATTTATGTATTTTTAATTTATAAAATAAATAATAAAAAACTTAATAAAACAAATTTTATCTTTTTTTTGTTGTGGTTTCTTTTAAAATAAAAGAAGCCTATGCTGCCATGGTCATTGACTAAGTTGAATGATTGGTCGTGGCCATGGTGTCATGGCCATGGGGAGGGCCGACTGGTGGGCCTCTCCTCCCTTCCAACCATGGGAGGGGGTAGGGGTCGGCTAAACCACCCCACTCCCCCATTATATATATATATATATATATATATATATATATAATAGATGAAAAAAATGTAACTACTATTATATTATATTATATTTTTATTTATTATCAATAAAAAATAAATAAATAAATAATATACATGTATTCTCTTTAAAAATAATAATAATAATAATTATATATATATATATATATTCTTTCTTCTATGAATAAAATTTGTGTAGAGATATGATACGTAAATACACACACACACACACATATTCTTCTTTCTTCTACGAATTATATATATATATATATATATATATATATATATATTAATATTCTTTCTTCTACGAATAAAATCTGTGTAGAGATATGATATGTACACACACACACACACACACACACACACACACACACACACACACACACACACACACACACACACACACACACACACACACACACCAAAAGGGCTATTTAAAATTCCCAGTTAAACCCTAAGCTATTTGGATGAAAAAATTGACAACACAACTATAAAAATGAACATAATTTAAATAAAAATGAAGTTACTCTTGATTGTTTATCTCATTTATTAATTTATAAAAAAAAGAAACTAATTTATGAGGGAGGAACCACTTCCCGATTATACACTGATCTTCATTTTCTTCTTATTCTCCTTCTTTTCACTCCTTGGTTAGCTCTCCTAGTAGTAGCTTCATCCATGGAGGTAAGAACTTGGCAAGAGAGAGGTGAATCTCCAAACAAATGCAATAATGAAGATAGTTACTTGGCAAGAGAATAAAACCACAAAACCCTAAGTTGGTTTGGCTAAGTTGTAAAGAGTTTTGCTTGTAATATTTAATTTTTTTATTTAATTATTATTTTATTATTTTCCACCAAAAGAGGAGAGTACACTCTCTTATAATCCCATGTGACTCCTTACAACAAATAAATTTTAAATACCTTTCCTAAAAATTACTCCACCAAGTGGGTCAATGCCTACTAACTAGGCTAGGGCCTAAGAGAGTAGGTTTTATAAAAAACCTATGGGATAGGGCTCATAGGATCTCTAGGAAGCCTAGGACATATTTAATTAAATTTTAAATATTATAAATTTATGATATGTAAGTATATTTTAATGTATGTAATTATAATTTAATTAATCTTTCTTTATTCATTGAGAAGCATTAATCTATTAGTGATAAAGAGGGAACTATAATTCAGATTCTTAACAACCATGTAATAACATTGCTAAAAGTATTAATTGGTAATGGAATGATGTCCCTCATGTGGGGTATTACATACTCCCCCTCTTATAAAATCATCATCCTCGATGAAAAAATCATAATTAATAAAAATATGTTAACTAGTCACTCTTAAACATTCCTAAACTACATCTATAAACCATTGATACTCGAAGTCCTACTAGTAAAATAACTGAACCCAAATGATCACTAATATGAATATAGTAATACAAGTGTCATTTTATGGCCAAAATATACAGATAAAAACTAAGTAATGCTAAACAATATTAACCAATATTGGTAACCATTGTCTATGTCACAACCCAACTGATATCACAAAATACTTCTATCAAACTTTGAAGTTGCATATGCTCAAAGTATCAATTTATTATATGACCATACTAAGAAATCTGTGACATCCTTTAGTGAACATTAAAAATTGAAAATAAGTGTCAAACCATGGCAACATACCATACTACCAAAAAATTTAAACACTATTGAGCCCAAATGTCGTACTGAGTCATACTAAGCAATTGAATCACACATTCTTGATGTACCAACTGAATCAAGAATATCTTGTGCCCATATGAACATGAATATCCTATATAATGATAAATTATGAACCAAAATATTTCTAATATATGTCATGTTGCCATACATATTTGACATCTACCCATTGAAACCCAAAATAATTTAATATAATAATGGAATCAAGCAAGTACCCATCTAATGTATAACCAATATCAAGAAAGAATTATGGTCATCAATCATGGTGATAATACATTGATAACATAATTATTCATCCATGCCAACACCCTTATAAGAACAACTAAATAATACTAAACCATATCAAATTATAAAGAATAATATTGATAAAGTTGAGTCCCAATATCTAATGTCATCTAGAATACATGAGTATGTTCACCAACATGTAATACCGAACCAAGTTGAACCATACTAAACCATACAATAACATATTGGCTCTCAACATATAAAATCATCATAATAGAACAATACCATTGCTGAAATGACTTAGAAATGATTGTGCTCTATCATATAAACTCCTTAGACCAACTAAAATAATCATATCTCTATGCAAGGACCGGACATATATAACCACCATGTCTGGTGGTGTGGGAAGGATGGTATCATGAATCGGCATGATTGGTTCCCATCATGACCCACTAACTGTATTCCAAGATACTTCTCCTCCCCCATACCATGCCACTAGCATAAAAATTATGCAAATTATGAACACATGTGAATATAATACCAAAAATATTCCAAAAGAAATTTTAAAATTAAATTGATCATGTGAAAATAGATTCAATTTTAAAAAATGAGACCAAGTGGCCTTAAAAGAAAAATCTCAATCATAAAAAAAAATTATTATAAATAATTTCCATAATCGATTACTTAAAATATTCAAAAATAAGAGAATAGTATTAGTTTCAAGTCAAATTAAAATAAAGTATTTAAACAAATAAAAATAAAATTGATAAAACATAGTGAAAATAGATCACATTACAATCACTATGTGACTTAATAAGTCACTGAAGGGGAGAATGACTAAGGTAAGAAGACATCTATTGGTATACTATCCATAATATAGAATCAAACTACATCATTAGGTATAGTATATTGGTCCACTTGCCATTACTAATAAGAAAATATTCCACTAGCCTTCCAAAAAATTGAACTACTTCATTGGCTAGGGTATGGTCTATCATAACAACCAACTGGTATAAATTAAGGATAATAATAACAACTCCTACACATCCCATCTTAGTGATATATCATCACCAAATGATACTATACTAACTCACATATCAAATAAAATTACTTATAGAGAGTAACCATATCGAAACATATCAAAAAATTACATCAGTCCAACCAATGCCACAATGTCATCCTTGATGAAATTTTAAACATATATCAATAATTTTAATATAATCTCATAAGGATTATCTAAGTCTCTATGCGTATAGTGTCATAATTTCCTAAGGTAAGATGTAGAAATTATGTTTGTTATCCATCACTAACCATCACTGAAGAGACTGAATAAACAACCCATATCATCCTAAAGTACTACTAAAGAGAAAGTATCCAATTATAGTTGACCATAACTATCCATCATGACAACAAACTGATACACATGAATGAGAATAAAAATTATCAATTCCCACACATTACATCCTGATACCACAAAAATACCAATATAAACATACAAGATTGTATCTCTAACTGTCACTACTCTCAAGTAGTATATTACATAGGGAATACATTTGTCAAACATAGCTCACTAAATTTCTATCGAGTGAAAATTATATGTATATTTGAGTGATGACCACTAAAAAACTATTATCTATTATAAATACTAGAAATATCAAGATGGCCTAATAAATCATCACTGATATAAAATAGTGCATCAAATGCACTATTTGTCAATCTATACCCTAAATGACCAAGATTTCACCATTCTCAACTAGGATGTGATAAGATGAAGAAAACAAGATTATATAGACTTTAATGCATGCATCAAATACACCATCGCATGCTATTTGATTTTACATGCGTTAACATAACCTGAAATATCAAAAGGATGTAATAGTCAATGTAAAATATAAGGGTCACCTGAAAAGGTCATCATCCATAAAAGTTTGGAAATCACATTCAATGCTAAACTATATGCTCTAGGCAACTAGAATATATACTACTAAATCAAGGTGTACTCATATAATGAGTATGCTTAGAAAAGGGGATGTGTAGTCACTCAAGGTTACCACTACCTAAATATTCAAAATAAATTATCTTACGTTAATGATAGCAACACTCATAGGCCACCTACCCAACTAGGTGCCACTACTAAAGAATTAAACCACTCTAATTAAGTATTTCATCGACTATACAAATGTATAATAGACCTATCATTACCACCTTTATTTTAACATCGTAACATTATTTATGGGTTTGAAATTGGTTAAGTCATATAAAATCAATCTTGGATCAAAGAATGCATCATTTTAATAAAAATATACTAGTCTCATTATTCATCTAAGTTATATACATTTAGTAAAAAAAACCTTATAAATCTCATTATTTTACTTCTACATATAATCAATCACTAGACTCATTAAAGGTATATGACACTTATTCACCATTAAATAACATTATCATCACAAAACTGCATGGTAAATATCTTAGTTTTATACCTAAAATCAACAACATATCATATTATTATTCAATAAATATACTTAAAATCAAGTTAATGGAAGGTAAATGTTGCAACCTCTAACCTTAACATCTAGGTGGAATTTAAAAGTCTAATCTAATATGCACACAATTATTTCTTAATCAAAGGTAAACAAGGAGTTTGGATTTTGAAAACCAAAACAAGATACATCTATGTAGGTCTTACATTCTTACTTATATTCAAATCATAGTATACATGAACAAAATTTCTTATGAAAATATATTCAAACCATAGCGAACACTTATAGAAAATAATTATTCCAAACCACCTCTAAAATTGTTTTAGTCAAAATGCTATAATACTAATGAAGTGTATTAAGATAAAAATACTACTTAAGTACATATATCATAAATACACAATTATATACAAAATTAAAACCCAATACTATAAAATAAATATATATCACACAATAATTATTATACAAAACTCTAACATGAATATAGAGATGCCAACAAAGTCATCAATTCCAATTCCAAGTAAACTTCACCCAAGCACAAACAACATGGTCACACAATTCAATTTATGATCTCAATTCATTTTGTGTACAAATAAACATAAATATCATGATGATAAGTTTCTCAACTTCATCTCAAATACCAAACACAATTCCATAGAAATATAGGTGTTGAACCCAAGCTTTGATACCAAAATGTAAAGTCCAAGATTTCACCCAAATAAAATCCATAAAAACACTACTATTTTGTTTTTCTTCTCTTGTGCAACACTAACTCTACACAAGTAGCACTTCAACCATTAACACAACTATCCTAATGCATGCATTAAATACACACGTATTCTAATACCTTGTCAACAAGTAGTGGAAACCTTAAGGGTATACAAACACACTCAATGTATGTTATATGTAACGAGACTATCACCTTCTATTTCAGAAAATAAAAAGTATAAAGTCATTTGACAAGATAGATGTGACTAAGCTATGCTGAATATACCAAAATTAAGTGGAAAAGAATAAAATAAAATAATATAATCAAGGGATATCAAGTATATCTTGTAATAATAAAACCAGAACTAAAGCTCATCCCATACAATATGGAAAATGATTCAACAATAGTTTGTTAGCACCTTATTTCTTGCAATTACAACTGCAAGCATGATAAAATTGTGTAAGCAAACAAAATATTAATTATCCAAACCTTAAATACAGTCATCATACTACCCATGGGTATGATATTCAATGTTAACCATTCATATTGAAGTGTAATTACCAAACCATGATGCATAAAGACTTGTCTAGCTCACCTCACAAATAAGTTATAATTTCATCAAATTGCCTATCAAATGATAATGGATAAAGTACCCCCATAAGGTGAAAAGTATTTTTAGGAGTTATAATGTATTATATTAGATATAATCTACCAATATAAATTCAAAAATATAATCTCTATCAATTTTAATGTTAAAATAACTTGGCATTCCAAATGGGTTTTAATGCATCAAATTGTTTTGCTAAGCAATTTTTTGAATAATCTAGGATCATAAATGATTTATTAAAAATAGTAAAAACATATAAAATATCTAAATGAAAGTTGTATAAATATAAATTTAAAAATAATCATTAATAGCCTTAAGTTTAACCTTAATATTCTTACAACTATTTTTGGTAACTCAAATTTGAAATGACTTCGTAGGCTGAAAAAGAAAATCAGTTATAAAAAATTGCCAATTACCTCCAAAGTTAGACCCACAAAATGGTAATGGAATGAGGTATAAAATTTATTATTGAGGATTTTATTTCCCATGATATAAGTATAGAGATTAAAATTTTAGTTTTATAAAATCTCTTGTTCTCCTATTAATTTGAGTTCAATTATGGAATGACTTTGTAGATTAAAATCATTACAACAAATGTTTTTTGAATAAATTTAATTTGGAAAAAGAGTTATTAAAAATATTAAATTATTGAGTTTTGGTTACTTAAAGTTTAATAATTTAATTTAAACATAATATAAAATTCTATGAACTCCCAAATCTAAGATACTATCACTCTATCTTCTTTTGGAAGGGTGTTATTGAAGGGTTTTTGGAAACTAAAATAAATCGGTGAGTGATTAATTTTGTCAATTTCCCTTAAAAATGGTTTCTTTGAAGAAAAACCAAATGAGGTGAAATTATACAAGTCAATTAATCATATTATATTATGATAGAGGTAAATGTTTAATCTTTCTTTTATATAAATTAACTAGTACAGTTATTTACTTGAGTTAAATCCCAACTGACTTAAACTAATTTTCAACTTAATTAGATTAATTTATTTGATATATTTTCAATATTAATGAATTAAATTTATGATAAAGTGATCAATACAAATCATTGTGAAATGTTTTGGGTCACTATTGTTATATTACCCATTCTAAGTGTATGATAAATGTAGATGTATATGCCTATGATTCTACCAATTTTGTTTGTCAAGTTACATCCTTTATATTAAATTAGCATTATTAAAAATAGTATTTAATTATAATTATATGATTATACCAATTCAACTTCACTACTTAAATACTTGATTTTCTTGTTTACTAATTTTTCATATTAAGCCTACAGTTCTGGGACTCAAAAGACCAATAATCTAGAGTAAAGTTTGAACAAAGATTTCCTATAGTGTATCAAAATTTAGAAGGATTCTAAGAACTATTCAAACTTAAAATAGTGTTACAATAAATAAAAAACTCATTTATGGAAACACGAGGATATTTATTTTTATAACGATATCAAAATGGAAGTATTGTAAGAGTGCACTAATGCTCTAACCAACCATGCTAACACGAGAATTATCTAATTTAAAAGTAAAATCCATTACAACTAAATTATACCTATACCATCTACATTATGGGTTACAACAACTTCCTCACAATCTCTGGAAAGCTAACACCAAATCACAACTTTCTTTACAAACCTAAATAATAACAACAATACATTGTATCTTATAAACAAGTGAACTAGATCTCTTTTTTTCTATATTATGACATAGACAACAAGGGGCTAGTAAAAAAGTATAAAAAGTGACTCCTCCTTCCTTAAATATTATTCTTTTCCCAAAATTAATAAATAAATTAAATAATGAATTTGTTAATTAAATAAAACATGTTTATGACAATTATTCAATCAACCCTACAGTAAGGATAGAACATTACACTTTAGCATCAACAACACCAGACTTATTAGTAAACATACCTAATCCTAATCATTAAATAATAATCATTTTATTATGCTAACAATAACAAATTACTAATATGGCTACTAAATAATCGCACTACGTCCAAGTGAATAGATCGATAACTCATACATCATATTAACCAGTAGTTTTCTAAATTCCCATAAAGTGTGCTATCAATATTAAAATAGAGGGTAATATTATCAATTTACACTTACAAACCTCTCAATTTACAAATCAAAGGATCAATTAATCAAATATTTGATTTTGCTTAAGTAGAATTGATTTAATATTCATACCCAAATCCATTCAAAATTAGTGGTGATTTTAACACTTGATACTTATGTATTTCAACCATGTGTTTACAATATTTATAAATTTACATTTCTAATGATGACCAATCATCACTATAATTCAATCCTCTTCTGTTGTTTGAAGATATACATGTATATAAAATTAATTTCTCATAATGTCATAAATATTTTCCTAATGTGCTCTTTCGTACATAAGTACATAACTTTGAATATATGTTCAAATATATGTAATAACCTAAATTACATTTATATATTATATTTTAAACTTATATTATATAACTAATCATGGATTTACATTAACTAGAATCATATTCGTATGATTTAAATCACACTCTTAAGTGTACACACACACATGCTATATATTTAATAAATATATATAAATCCATATATCTATGTATATTTATAATTAAAAATACATGAATCCATAATAAATGCATATATATTGTAAATCCACACACACACACACATATATAAATCCTCAATATATATTTCAATAGATATATACATAAATCTATATATTTATGTATTTTAATTTATAAAATAAATAATAAAAAAACTTAATAAAATAAATTTTATCTCCTTTTTTTGTTGTTTCTTTTATAATAAAAGAAGCCTAGGCTACCATGGCTTGTGGCTAACCTAAAAACCTCACTGCGGCTATGGTGTCATGGCCATGGGGAGGGTCGACTAGCTGACCTCTCCTCCCTCCCAACCATGGGAGGGGGTAGGGGTCAGCTCATCCGTGCCCCCTCCCCCATTATTATTATTTTTTTATAATAAATGAAAAAAATGCAACTGCTATTATATTATATTATATTTTTCTTTTTTATTAAGAATAAATTATATATATATATATACTCTATTTTTTCCAAATAATAAGAAATGTATATATATATATATATATTATTTTATTTTATTTTTCTTCTTTCTTCTAATAATAAATATGTGCAGAGGCATGATACATAAATATACATATATTTTTATATTTATATTTTATTTTTTATTTTTTCCAATTATACATATATTTTTATATTTTTATATTTTTGGCAAATCATCCAAAAAGGCTATCAAAATCCTTAGTTAAACCCTCATCTATTTAGATGAAAAAATTGACAACACAAATATAAAAATAAACCTGATTTAAATCAAGATGAAGTTATTCTTCATTCTTTAGCTCATTTATTAATTTGAAAAAAAAGAAACTAATGTATGAGGGAGGAACCACTTTCCTGTTAAACATTGATCTTCATTTTCTTCTTCTTCTCCTTCTTTTTCACTCCTTGGTTGGCTATCTTGGTAGTAGCTTCATCAATGGAGGAAAGAACTTGGCAAGAGAGAGGTGAAGCTCCAAATAAATGCAACAATGGAGACAAATAATTGGCAAGAGAATGAAACCACAAAACCTTAAGTTGGTTTGGTCAAGTTGTAAAGATCTTTGCTTTCAATATTTTATTATTTTATTTTACTTTTATTTATTTTCTTACCAAAAGAGGAGAGTACACTCTCTTACAAGCCCATATGACTCCTTACAAAAATTAAATTTTAAATACCTTTCCTAAAAATTAATCCACCAAGTAGGTCAATGCCTACTAACTAGGCTTGGGCCTAAGAGAGAGGTTTTCTACAAGACCTATGGGACAGGGATCATAGGCACTTTAAGAAGCCTATGGCCTATTTAATTAAATTTTAAATATTATCAATTTATTATATGTAAATATATTTTAAGGTGTTTAATTATAATTTAATTAATCTTTATTTATTTATTAAGAAACATTAATCTATTAGTGTTAAAGAGGAAACTATAACTTAAATTATTAACAACCACACAATGACATTGTTGGAATTCTTAATTGGTAAGGGAAGGAGGTTCATCATGTGGGGTATTACATGATATATTTATTTTTTCTCTTTTTATGTGACTAATAACTTTGATTTCATCACCAAGTGTTAGCCAAAGTTCATGTTCTAGTGGACTATAAATATTCCTTGGAGTTGTTGTAGTCATTGGCTAAGCAAAAATTTAGGTTTACTTGGTTTCCATGAATTGAGGTGGTTTAATACCAATACCTAAGACTTCAATAACACCCTTGTATCATGGACTTGGGCCTCATATACCAAAATGTATAATGAGAAATTCCATAGTGATCCTTTGTTTAAACATAGTTTAAGAACCATTTCACTACAATCACATAATGGTGTTGGGAAAAAAACATTCCTCAATATCACCCATAATGTACCCTCAAGGTATTATATTTGGAATTCTATGTGGTTGTAATTCTACTTGAATAAGATAGGGAGTGTTACATATGTGATTATTTTCCCCCTTTTGTGTGAAACTGGTAATAAATTCAAACTAGTCCAAAGCAAGCCTAAACCAAAAATTAATGACACCTATAATTAGACATCAATCCAAATTAAACTAAAACCCTAACATAACAATTTTTTTTTATCAAGACCTATTTGAATTTGATGAACCCTTCAATCAAGAATAAGTCCATAATGACGATTATAGCCTGGAAAATCAAAGTGGGTATATCATTGATGACCATAATGAATTATTTAAAACCAAATAAGGTCATTCCCAAGTGGATTGATAATTAATTGAGAACAAGGATGATATCCTTATGCAACTTACTAATATATAAGCCAAACTTTCCGCTAATTATAAACTTAAAAAGCTAAGTCATATTCTAAGCAGGAAAGAGTAAACCCTTTAAAATTAGGATCAAGCCATTTCTAGAAATGTCATTGACCAAAACAAAGTGAACCTATAATAAACCAATGAAAAATATAATCCACATGTATCCCATGTCAACCTTCGAAAAGGAAACTTATTTCTAGTATTATAATTCCATGAAGACCAAAATCAAGTCGTGTTTGACCAACTCCAATAGTTTATCAAATAGTTGGAAAACCTAGCTTCTCATGTTAATCCTTCATAATATTAGCAAATATCCGATAACCTACCATCCAAAAAATAATAATCCAATGCCAATTAGGCCACTGATTCATCATAACTTAAATTTATCCTACCCCCATCATCATCACTCAAGGACACATAATTTTCCCAACAATGGAAAACCATTAAGGATTCCCTCTAAGGATTACAATATGGGAACAAAAAAAACAAGTACAAATTTGAGGAGTTGTGACCCTATCCCTTTAAGAGAGAAATGTTGTAAATACCCTTTCCTCCTTAATTTAAACCACCAAAGCTCAAAAAATATAAAGGAAAGAGAAATCTTAGGGAGCATATCAAGTATTTTTTCATGCCCTAGCAATAAGTTACATATAATGACATCTATTTACTCAGATTATTTCCCCAGAGCCTAGGAGGCCAAGCCTTAAAATGGTTTTTACATCTTCATAATGGATCTATCATGACATTTTTAGATATTTTCAAAAGGTCTATAAAACACTTATTTATTAATGTAGAAAATGAGCTTACCATGATAGACCTATGCAATGCTAAATAGTGGAACAAAGAAAGCTTCTCTTCATTCTTGTAACATTGGAGAATTTTATCAAGCAAATTCATCTAGTTGATACCTAAGAAGTAATTGATTGACATATTTGATATTAACCTCAACCATGAAATGGGTTTTCATTTACAAGTCCATTATGATATTACATAAGATGAAATCATATAAAATGGAGTTTAAATTAAAAAATACATGTAGCCAAAGGATTGATGAAACTTTTTAGTAAGGATCACCAAAATCAAACATAGTAAAAAAAACACAAATTCTTTAGGAAAAATAATACCATTATTGGTGATGGAGTGACTGATGAAAAACATATCTAGGAAGTACAAAACACTTAAATACTACCATTCCTAAGGGCTACCTAAACAATAAATAAAAAGAATAAACTACACTCCTCTAGGAGAATCATTGGAAGCATTTTTTTTGTAAACTAGTTATTTCAAACATGATCATTTTCTTGCAAACAAAATCCTTTAATGAAATAAAATTTAAACCCACCTGGCATAAGGAACATGAATATTACAATTTTTATAAAATCAAAGGAAACTCAACCAACATATGTATAAAGATAAAGAATTATGTCCAATCTCTGATCGATAATGGAGATATTGAAATAGAGGGTAGTGCATCTACATCCAAAAATTAGCTACTAAGAATATACCAAGATCCCTTTCCAAAACATATTAAAAATTCTCCACAACAAAATCAAGGTCAAAACACCCAATCTAATAATAGACACTATAAAAATCCTCTCATTCCTAGGATGCATTTATTGGTCACATTGAACATACTGATAACCATGTCATCACCATCATAGTCAAAACCCTATATTGTGTTATCACAATTATGAGAAACAAAATCATTGTCTAAGGGCTTGCTCTACCCACCAATGAATAAAAATACAAACTTATTGAATATTTTGAGAAAAAACTTACCCAAATATCTATCTTTACTATTCATAAGGACATCTTTTACAAAACCCTTTAAGAGTCAAGAGTCCCTAATGAAATTAATCCATCCCAATCTAAAGCACTCATTAGACACTTATCTTTGAGTCATCAACTTACCTTCAACCAAAATAACATATCACCTATTGGTCCATCACATAACCTACCCTTGTAAATTAAAGCTTGCATTACCAAACATAAGGTGAAAAGGGTACTTGTAGATAATGGATCTGGCCTAAACATCTATACACTGAGCTTGATCAAACACACTAGTTACTCCACATGAGCATTGGAATCAAACACCATCACAATTAAGGTATATGATAATGCAAAAAGGGAATCAATAATAACTATACATCTTCCCATCATGGTTGGGCCTATCACACACTAAACTTAATGACATGTCATAGATATTGATCTACCATATAAAATCCTTTTAGGTTAACCATGGATCCATGTCATGCAAGCCTTCCCATCCACATTTCACTAATGTATCAAATTTCCATCTTTAGGCATGGAGGTGACTACCCCTAGTGACCCTCATCCTTTCCACTATTGTAAAATGTTATAAGGGATATATCATAAAGCCAAATATTATACCATTATTGAGCCTAATTTTGAGGTAGATAAATCCACAACAATATATCCATAAAGACCTTCCTAATATATACACCTAGATTACTTACCATCCACATCCAAAAATCCATCTTCCAAGTCCTATTTCAATATCACTAATAAAGGTTATAGAGAATATGAAATCCAAGACACCATACATATCAGTAAACTTCTTATTTCTCCTTGAAGTTAGGCATGCTTATCATGAAAAAAAAGTAATAAACATCCTACCAATTTGCTTTAACCTCTTTTCCCAAACCAAGATTCATAGTAGATGAAAATATTAAATGCTCTAATGACTCTTGGTTATATGATGATGACTTAACCTCATGTTTCCAAAAAAATGAGTATCTTATATAAAAGAAAATGTGCTAAATCATGAACTACAAAGGAAAAATACTAGGGCTTCATGAATATGGAATCATATAACTAACCCAAATTCATGCAAATAAAGAATATAATAACATTGGTTACAAACCCCTAGGTTATCAATATGAGGATGTCAATGATACTTCTATAATTTATCAAGAATTCTTTTTTTGACATTGAAACATGTATCACTTGTAGCTTCTAAAAATATATTTTCTCTACCAACCTCTTCATTGAAACCATTTTACTTACCATAAACCTCAAACTCCAATACCTTGAATTCATTACCTAGGACTAATAAAATCATATGTCAATCAACTTCTTCCAAAATAATCAATCCATCATAGAATTCATGGGACTTCAAGATGTCATCCCACCAGGGGATCATACAAGTGGATTTGAAATCAACCTTGATGCATCAAGATATTTTGGGGAGTAGGAAGAGATCCTTAGTCATAATAAAGCTAAAAATAAAAAAAGAAACAAGAAAATAAAAAAATAAATTCCTATAGTGAAAACCTCTTTGAGGTGCTATCAGGCCAAAAAAATAAATTAATGAAAACAAAGACAAGTCTATTGGTGAAAACCTTACTAAGGCACTAATAGATGAGGAACTTAATCTTCCTCCTAAACTGACATAATTTCAAGATGAATCTATCTTGCTTGGTGAAGAAACCATTGGTGTCAACATCAAAACAATAGATAATCCCAAAATAATTAAACTTACAACTCTTAATCTCAAACAACATGAGATCCTTATTACTCTTATAGTAATTTTTTGGACATCTTTGATCTCCTTCCTAAACATATATAATCATGTCAAATGAAGCACTCAAGAAACATTTAGAATCTAAAATGGTGTGTGATATTTTTGGTCCCAATTCCCATTGGTACCATTACATATACACTTACTTCCATGATAACACCATCCCTTCAAACCTATCATGTAATAAAAGAAAATAATTCATGAAAAACACCTTATTATTTACCCTCCTTAGTGGTACCCTTTATCTAGGGGTTATGATGGTACCTATTGAGATGTTTAATCTCAAAAGAAGCTAAATAAATGATCAAGGAACTTCATAACAGAATATGTGGAGCATACAAGTTTGACATGCAAGATGGATAAGAGCTTGATGAATATATGAACATCATGCATCTCAAGTTCTTCCTCAAAGGATATGAAGTTTTAAAAAATACCCAAAAAACCAAATCTAAAAAAGTTCAAAAAAAATAAAAAAAATCACAAAAAATTAAATAAAAAATGATCTATAGGTGAAAACCATTTTTATGATGACTTGGGAAAGTACCATGATGAAAAATAGCTATTGGTGTCATGTGTAAATTTATTGTTTACAAGTACTCTACACTTGGGGGAAAACACAATTCATCCAAACCATCCCTATAACCATCTCATCATGCCCATGCCCATCGCTCTTCTCACTTTTGACCTTGATAAAGACATGAAGGAAGACATATTTTTGAAATATCTTGGTATATTATAACTTATTTAGAGCACACTACAATGTAATGTTAGAATGGGACATGTTTTTCATGTATCTTGTAGATAATAAAATCTAATTTATGTAGTAATTCAATCTTGTACACTTGGTAAATACCTATCAGGGATGTACCTTTCATTTCTAGATCTACCCATCACTAACAGGCTCACATTCACTATCTCTTTATGCCTAAATTTATCATCTCTTAGTCTAGACATTATTATTCTAATGACCATGCCTTCTATACTATGAAAAAATATCTAACCTGATTATTATCCTTCACTACTAATTCTAGACCTATATCTAATTTTTAGCTTCTTAAACACTTGCATCCCAAATAGACATTCGTGTTGACACAAATGTCCACTTTTCCTACAAAGTGTCTAATGCTAAAAACCATCCAAAATTTCAAAATAAACATATTATAAAGGTTAGATTAAGTGATTTAGTGTGATAAATTTATAAAATGGATTAAAATATAGAATAATAACCCTCAATCATTGCTCACATACCAATCACTTATAAATCACATACAACTCAAAAATCCGTATACCAAGAAACACTCAATTAATCATTCAAGTGAGAAAACCTACCCTATTTATCCCTATTTCCATATCAATCATAGAATCAATATTTATGTAGGTCTAAAGTATTAAAGGAGAAGGCCATGAGTCATATTTGTCAAGTTACAAGCTAGGTCATTGCATGTTTTTGCTTATCACACATTACATCATTATGCATACACAAGACAACATGTAGGGGATAAATACATAAGTTTTAGGCCCACTTCAGAGTATCAAATATGTAGGTAATTCCCATAGATAGAGGGGTCCTTAGGGAATCTCAACACCAAGATGTTAATAACCTAGTTTTCCCACAATCACTCTAAGGGTGAAGAGCTAAGGTTTGATCATTTGAAAAAGAGTGAAAACCCATGTTCAAAAACTGAAGATATCATAATAAAGGTGATAAAAAAATTTAGTTGGTTTCATCTAGATCTAATTATTATTTCATATAGGACACCTAAAAAAGAGTTGGACACCCTTGATGATGCAACTATCTAGATACGACGCAAGTGTTTGAGGCCAAAAAAATAATATTCCTAAAATTTGATGACTATTCAAGGATCACTTTCTAGTCTACTTCCAGCTTGTTCCATATCAGACTTGCATGTAAATAGTAAAAATAACTATCATTTGTTTCTAATTTATTGTAACAGCTATCAATAATTTTATTTTATTATTTGTATAAATTTGAGTTTTATAAATTTAGAATATGATTTATCTAACTTTTATATTAATTAGCTTGCTCAGTAGGTTAGTTCACCACCTTTGTGAAAAATCTAATCTAATCCCCTTAATCATAAATATCCATTTATCTAAATTTAAGGTTAAACATTTGGTGAAACTTACCCTTGAGTATTCCTTTTTAAATGTATTTTGATCTAGGGTTTCCAACCTCTTAGGGTTTCAATGTGCTATGATTGATTTTTAGATCTAAAACTTCACCCTAGGGTTTTATGCTCATTTGGTTATAAGGTTTTCTTATGCATACACTTATATTTTTGTCTTCCTTTATTGACACATTTTGGCTTCCAAATAGACCCATTTTTAAATTCTCTAGAGTTTCTTTTTACTTAGGTTGGTATACTCAAAAACATCTTTTTGTTCACCCAAATTCTATAAAGATTTCTTGTTTTTTACAATTTACTATTTTTTTAATAAATATTGAATAGAGGGATAATGGTGTACCTATTTTAAAATTAATTTATATCTCTCATCAAAAATTATATTTTATTCAAAAACCTCTCTCAGATTTTTGAAATAAATTCCCATTTTATCAAAAAATTTGATTTTTTATTAAAAATATTTTAGGGTTCTACTTGTGAAACATGTAATATTATTTGGCCTATATATGATTCATAACCTAATTTTAAAATTTTTTAAAGATTTTTATTATCACATTTTTATAATCATAAACCTCTTTTAGTTTGTCAATATTATGTACAAAATTTTCAAAACATTAAATTTATGATTTTTAGTACATCTTGAGCTACAATGCGAAAAGACTACCTATTTTTCTGGGTTTTGCTAACACACACACACACACACAAACCTAAATAATCCCCTAAAATTACTAAATTATTAGTATGTAAAATTTTTACTAATTTTTCTTGAAGGGTTTCAAATTTCTAGGGTTTCAGATTGCTACATTTATTTTTTCTACATTTGATTTTTAGTATAGTTGATCTTTTTTATCCTCATTTCCCTAGCCTTTGTGCTATTTATTTTTGGTTTTTTTGAAAATTTCAAATGGGTAAAAAAGAACATATTCCTTGTCCTAACCCTAAGGTGAGTGATAACTACCATCCCTCTAACTAGATCCATGTTATCATTACTCAAAGGGGTAAGGTGGCCTATATAAATTTACCTATCCTTTATCAAACCCATCCTCCTCCCACATCCCCTTTAGATAGTGTGTGTATGAATATTTAATCTGAATTACCTAGATTTTATGTTCATGAAGCCCTAAAATACCAAAACATCACCATGTTCAAGTTAATAGAAGCATTATAAAAATAAAATCAATTTTTCAATTCAAGGCTCACATCATTGGAAAATCAAATTACATACATAAAAAATCCAAAACATGATAGTGTTAATCATGTGTTTACATTTTCATCTAGTAATTTTATACCCAAAAATGTTTCTTATCAAAATGAAAAATCTAAAACAAAGTACATATAAAAAAAGTGATTGAAAAAGTGAACAAAAGGATAATAAAAATCTAAGTGAAATGCTAAGAGACATGCTTCAAAGCAAAGTGATCCAACTACCTCCTCTATATCTTCCTATAAGTTCAAAATACTATTGTGCATATCATAGAATGCATTGACATCATGATAATTATTGTCTCATCTTGAATAATAAAATACAAAATATAAATGGCATAGTGGTGATCATATCATTTATACATCAATCAAGAAACCCACTCAAATTATGAGTACCTCTCCTAAAACATAATTGAAAAAAGAATAAATATGGATACCAAAGAATACTTTAGAGCCAAAATAGTTACAAATGCCAAACCTAGATCAAGAAAAGATCAAAAAGAAAAATAAAACTAATAAAAGGATACAAATCTACCTCTTAATAATGATACTCAACTTTCAAAAAAATATGGTTTTGGAAAACAATATTTACAACATTTTGGTTATCATGGTCAAGGATTGGGAAAACATGCATAAGGCATCACTTGTTCTATCTCTATATTTGAGCATAATGATTACTAAGGCTTGGGATATAGTGGTAATACAAATGAAAATAATTCAAAGATACATTTTGTCAATTCAAAAGAGCAAAAGCCTACAAATGAGAACAATTCAAAAAATAAAGCACAAATAGAAAATATAATGTTATAAAAAGAGCAATGATCACATCGAATATTTAAAATGGGGTTTATAACAAAAGAGGGAAAAAATAAAGAGAAAATTGAAAAATATAATGTTCCAAATATGGATATGAAGGAGGAAAATACAAGCCTTTATTAAAATCAGGCCAAATTCATTACTCATATAGATGGTAAAAAATCTATAGATGAAGAGCTCAACAAACTATGTTATGATCTACTCGGTACTATAACACATAATATATTTGTACCTATAATACCTAGTACCTATTGATTAAATACATCATCAATAAATGAGAAAATAAATGTAGATAAATGCAAACCATAGATACAAAGTAAAAAATTACCAAAAGATTATGATGCACTTTTTATTCTACTATGCATGCATATGACACATCTTGTTCAGGAAAGGTTGTACATCTTCTACCCCTCATATATTCTCATCCTCATATTAAGATCATTATATAGCTTATACTTATTCAAATAATTTAGATCAAATAAATATGTTCCTAGTATTTATTCTCCAAACAAACCTAAGATCACTCAGAAATGGGGTTTATGAACCCATACATATGGTAATTCTACTCCATGGCCTCATACTCCTATGAATGATACACATAGTGTTATAGTTCTCTAGTTTCATAAATAACACATATATCTACTTCTTGGTAGCATCACCAGTTTGAGTCACTATATTTAGAGTTCAGATCAATTTCAAATGAACATCCCTTAGATGGGATAATTGGATAGACTTTTCCTTCTTCAAAAATTCAAAAAAATAAAAAATTTAAAAACACAAAACATTAAAAAAAACAATTTTTTTTAGCATGATCCTATTTTTACTATTTATTATACATATCTTGTTTGTTATATGTTAGTAAATAACATATCATTCTATCCTATATACACATATGTTTCATGTTTCATTTGAGTGTGATACAAACACACTTGGATACATGACATATGCACATGCAGATGTCAGCCTTCCCTCTAATCATGTCATAAGTATGTTGGGGGAATATGATCATTTGATCATGTTATACCTAGGTTATATTATTATATGATCACTTTCCATTATCATGTTTGGGATTATATACTTACACATGCCTATATACATGTTTATACCTATCATAGTGTAGTTGATATATTATGTACTTAACATGTTTTGTAAACACATATGTGTAGGAACTAGTAAGATATGTTCATGTTGGTTCCATATATTTCATGATTTTATTTATGAATTTATTTGAGTGTGTCCCTTGCTTCATATTTCCTATTTGAGAATTTGGATATGTTTCATTGCTTGTGGCCCTTGTGCCTTTGCTTGCCTATTTGGACATTTGAATATGTCTCTCTATGTTGGACATTTGAATATGTATCTCTATGTTGAACATTTTAATATGTTATTTATATGATTTATGGACATTTAACTAATCCATGTCCATGCAATCATGTGAAATTTGAACATGCCCCTTGTATGAGGTCTCCTTGGACCATTTTTTTGATTTACTTTTGAGTGCTCTTATATGTGTGTGTGATTCATTATTGAGATTATATTGTTACTCTCTAGATTTTGAAATGATATATCATACATATTAGGTCTTGATATGATCACCTTATATGTGCTTCAATACTATATATACCTAGACATGCTACTCCTATATGCTACATGATCCATACATAACTTATATAGTTATCTTATCCTTTTTGGGTAAGTTAAATACTATATTCTAATTACCCTCACCTTAAATAGGGGGATATCAATGGGGGCATGTAATATAGGCATGAAATCCACATTTTCATAGCTCTATATTTCAGTAGGGGCATGTCAAAAATGCACGACCTCCACACTTATTTAGTATCAGACATATCTAGATTACAATGGGGGTATGTTATAGAACCATGTTCTCCACATTACATTAGTTCTTAGATTTCTCAAATTTAGTGGGGACATGCCATATAAACATGTACTCCACACTTTCACTAATTTCAAATTCACTAAATTTCATAGTTATCTGATTCAAATACATATTTAAGGAAACATTATATACATTGATACTGTTATTATACCTAGGTTTCAGATTGACACATGTATGGAGTAAATATGCCATACAAAGGGAACCTAAAATTAAAAAATAAAATAAATTTATAGATTTAAAATAATATTATGGATTGTTATTATACCTAGGATGAAATGTTATGGGCTATTATTGAGGCAATCTACTGCAATAGTTGGTTTATATTTGTAAGATTGAGTTGATTATATTGCTCAATCTTACCAAAATTATAATTTAGATTTGATTAAATTATCTAAATTTACCTAAATTATAGGTTTTATTTTATTAGATCATCCACCCTCACCAAATATATTATAGTTTAATAAAATCACTCACACTCACCATATTATGCACATATTTGGGTTACATGATTGAGATGAAATAAGCTCAATGGTTGTGTTACAACTCTCCTTTATATTAAGTTTGGAGGCATGTACCCTATAATATATATATCTATGTGTGTGTGTGTGTGTTACTTATAGGTTCAAAATTATCCTAATATAAAATTCAATACTTCATAATGAGGCATCCTTTTAAATCAAAAGTCTAAAAGGAAAGATGGTTCAATTGGAACATGTGTACTCCTAACCTTTCTATTATATTTTCAATAATTTCAAATTATTTCAATTTCAAATTTCATACACTAATCATATACTATAACATACTTTTGGTTACATGTCAGTCACCAACAAAGCACTCAAGTTGGGCTTATGCAAAGACAAGGTGTGTCATACACACCCAAGTACACATTTATTTCCTTTAAAATAGTAATTTAATTAGTAAATTAAAGGTGGGAAAATATAGATACTAAAATATGATTTATGTATTACCTCAATCTTGTACACTTGGAAAATACCTATCATGGTTGTACCTTTTTGTTTTAGACTTGCCTACCACCAAAAAGTTGACATTCACTGTATATTTATGTTTAAGTTATTTATATCTTAGTTTAACCATTATTATTCTAATGATCAGGCCTTATGTACTATAAAAAAATATTTAAATTTGATTATTATCCTTCACTACCATTTCTATACCTATCCCTATTTTTAGCTTCCTAGACACTTACGTCCTCGATAGACACCTACATCGACATAAGTGTCCACTTTTCATAAAAACTATCTAGTGCTTAAAATTCATCCAAAATTTCAAAATAAATGTATCCTAAAGGTTGGCCTATGTACTTTAGTTTGAGATATTTCTAAAATGATTGGTATATATACAAGATTAACATTCATTCATTCCTCACCTAACAACCACCTAGAAATCAAATACAACTCACAAGGCCATATACCAAGAAACACTAAATCAAGAATTCAAGTCAGAAAACATGTCATATTTATCCCTATTTCCATATCAGTCGTAGGAATAATATTTATATAGGCTTGAAACATTCAAAGAATAACCCATGCACTATATTTTTTGAGTTACAAGCTAGGATACTGCATGTTTTCTCTTATCACAAATTACATCATTATGAACACACAATAACACATGTAGAGGATAAATAAATAATTTTGATTCCATATTCAGAGTATTGGATATATAGGTAGCACCCTTGAATGATGGGTGTTTAGAGTAGTTCAACATCATGAACCCACTAACCTAGTTTTTCCATAGTCACTCAAAGGGTGAAGAGCTAGGCTTTAATAATTTAAAAAATAGGGAAAACCTATGAAAATTATCTAAATACATTAGAATAAAGGTGAAATAAAACCCATAAATCTCCAACTATTCATATATAGAACTATTCAGTATCTTGTACATGATACTTTCACCAGAGTTAAACACCTACATTAACATAATTATTTAAATTTGATGCAAGCATCTGAGGCCACATAAAGAATATTCATAAAATCTAATGAATCTTTCAGGATCACTTTCCACTCTACTTCTAACCTATTATAGATCAGACCTACATGTGCATAGTAAAAATAGGTAACATTTATTTCTAATTTATTACAACATTTATCAATAATTGTACTTACTATTTTAGTAATCTTAATTATATAAATTTAGAATAAGATTTATCTAAGTTTTATATTAATTGTCTTGTTCATTAGGTTAATTCACCACCTCTATTTAAAATGTAAAATAATCCCCTTAACTCTAGATATCCACTTATCTAAATTTAGGGTTAAACATGACCTAGTCCTTAGAGATCCCATCCTGAATCCCTCTACCATTCCATTCTATTCTCATAATTAATACCCCCATTACCATTTCCTTTCCTAATGATAAAACTATTATTCCCTTCACCACCTCATTGTAATGTTTCCATAAGGATTTACTAGAACAATACAACCATTTTTTAAAAATATTTACTCAACACTTATTCTTTCATTAGCTTACACCATGATAATCTAATTAGTGATTCTCAACATAATAATAAGCATATTAAATTTATATAAAAATATAACAATAATATTTAATAATCATTAAAAACTTATGTAAATAATAATAATTACATAAGGAAATTAATCATAATAAAATCCAACCATGGTTGTTACAATAATACAACCTCTACTATCAATGTATAATAATAGTTAATTACATTTCCATTAGGCATGCTACCTCAATATATAGTATAATAATAGATACAATGCTCCATAGAGCTTGAGTCACACTAACTCTTGTATCTCTGATAATCTCAAGTGTAGTTTGTGAGTAAGTACTACAATAGGGAGGGATAGCATCATCTAAGATCTTTTCCACACCAACCATAGACCATCGATCCCCTGCACAATCCCCTAAATAGGGAATGGCCCTCCCTTCAAAGATGGGTAGATAGTGATATTGTGGGAATCCAAAGAGACATGCTAATACCTCATGTGCTATAAGATTTATACTACATGATGTGTAACATAAATAAATACGTTCTAACATGATATTACACAAGCATGTAAATCATACATATGAAATGATAATGTCTATCTAAACATTACTTTGGATAAAGTTTTCAAATAACATATGATATTTAGGATCAATCAAATTCATACACACCACTTGATCAAATTACCTTTATTTGATATTGGTGATCCTAACTAAGCTGATGAACTCCATCTCACTGCTTAGTTAGAATCATCAATGCTAGATTTGGTTAACATATAGTTATAACCAACAGTTTCATGAAATTATTTCTAATAGCAAGTAAAAATACATGATAATTATATAAATAATTACTATACATACATTTAATCTATCAAACATATGAATGAACCTCATTATATTATTTATCTCATTACAATATCTATGACAAGCAAGTTTATTTATCATACGGGTATAATACAAGTCATTCCAAGAGTTTATTTTCCTTTAGTAAATGTTAAGCAAAAAATCAACATTTTCACAACCTAAAATTCATACCACTTAATATAACCAACATTCACAATTTTCATAAATAATTAACAATGTTCACATATTCATCCATTTGTAACTTAGGTTATGTTCACATAGTTATAGTTCCTTATCTTTTGGGATTTCATGACTTAACTTATTAGTCATAAATATAACTATTTGCACACCACCTAATCTATATATTATCTTATACATGTATTCTATATATTTATATGATTATATTATATATATCCCATAATATATAATTCAATCTACAATTAACATTCTGACCTATTAACAAAACTTTAATTGATATTCTATTTTCTGCCTAAAAGATATAAACTTCCAAGAAAAGGCTGAGAACAAATATAATTCCAAAAGCCCTATTCTCAATAATATAACATAAAAAATAATGAATCCAACAATGCTTTATTTTATTCCTAATTTCATATTTATGCTATTCCCATACTTTAAGTCATTTATTTAATAATCTAAGCTATTGAATACCGTGGATAAATAGTCAATAATTTTCTTAACATAGTGAAGTATATTTTCAATTTAAATCTAACTCACACAGTCTCCATTTCCAAATTTAACCTATTCATTCAAATTATTATGTTCTCAGGGTAAGTTAAATTCACAATATAAGACTGGTATGATTCATAAACACAATTTTTAAAATCTACTCTAACATATATGACTACGTCTCATAGTGAATCAAATATGCTATTATGTATATAAACATATATATAGTATACCTATAGGCCATGACTGTATCATGTAATATATATGCATAGTCTATTTTTATGCATTTAATTCATAATAATCAAAATAAAAGACTTATGTTTATTTAAATATCTTATCTCTATAAACTTGTGTGACTACCTCAATACATAGTTTACACACACACACACACGTGTGTGTGTGTGTGTGTGTGTGTGTGTGTGTGTGTGTGTGTGTGTGTGTGTGTGTGTGTGTGTGTGTGTGTGTGTGTGTGTGTGTGTGTGTGTGTGTGTGTGTGTGTGTGTGTATTTCTTCCCTATTCATTTTATACGCAAGTATAATGGTATATATGTTTACTTGTCAATTAAAAAATACATTTCCTATATATATCCTACATATATATTTATATACATAGTTTATATATAAAAATCCATACTATAATTTGCATAGACTCCACTTTAAACCTAACGATGCAGTCTACATATGTTTATATGTCTCATATGATACATAATTTATATATCACATATGATACACAACTTTTAAGCCACATATGGTACATAGAACTAACCCATTTTTAAACCCATTCAACATATTTTTTATTTTGATATGGATTATATCCCTTGTTATTACATGAATAACATGTCATAATTCCAAATCTATTACCTATGCAAATAAAAACTCTATTTCACCTATGTATTGACTGTCACTAAAATATCTTCAAAATATAAAAATTATATATATATATATATATATATATATATATATATATATATATATATATATATATATATATATATATATATATATATATATATATATATATATATATATTACCAATTATAAACCCATTTAAAAATTTATTGACTCAGTTGATATCCTTCTAAAACAAGGATAATTCAATACACCCAAATTATAACTATGTATGTAGGTATAATATGTTTTACAAAACTCATTCTTTATTTGCATAAAACTACTCCCTCAAGTTACCATTTTCCTAAACTAGGGAAGTATGTTATTGACTTTTAAAAACTTCATTTAAATGTAATATTTAACATTATTTCCATTCTAAAAAAAACTATTAGGATTTGGGGATAATGGGTTAGCTCTGTGGATGGCTAAACCATCCATAGGGCTAAGCCTATATCCATTCGAAAACACATTTATTTTTTATAGACCTTAAGTTTCATAAAAATACAAAAAATTTCCTTTTTATATTGAATGTAAAAGAAATACCAACCTTTTAAATTCTCCTATCTAAAAATATAAAATTTCAAGACCTCAACTAACCTAATATCTAGTGTAAGAACAATGATGATGAAAGACCATGCATGGGAAAAAGGTAGGACCACTACATCAGTAACATATCACAATTAAGAGGGGAGTCTTATAAAAAGTAACAAGGAAAATAAAGAGGGAAATAAGAAAAGGGTAACCCATCACATGAAAAATAAATATAGAAAGAAGATATAGAATAAAGGAGGCCACAAGATTATGAATCTAGGGCTGAAAATGAAACTTGGGAGTATAAGCGAGGAATAAATCTAGGAAGGACTATAATCATGTATGAGAGTAAAGGTGAAAGCATCAAAGAATAAGATTCATACTTTATATATATGATTTATGACCCCCATATTAAAGGATATAATAAATTATAGAAGAAGATTAGGGTTGAAGAGGTCTCGATGAAAAATAGAATAACAACATAGACCAAAAGAGGTGAAAGGAATTGGCTAGTAGGTGTTGACAAGTTTGGCCTCACAAGTCAAACTATCACCCTACCATTCAAAAAATTTCTTGTCATGTTTTTTACCTTTTTAATTGGTGTATTAGTATTTTAATCTCTTTGATATGGTAATCTAAATCCTTGATTAGTAGAGCTAAGGGTAGATTTGATGAAATTAAGGTTTTGGTCATCATAATCATTTGCTTGTTTAGCCTCCTTTGTGACCAGTTTCAACTTTTGTCAAGAAGTTAAAAGAGTAAATAAAATACTAAGAGTCCTTATTAGTTTTATAAGAGTAATTTCATGCTTTAAAATTTATCTAACTAGTTGGTGATAGGTTTGACTAACTTCATGACCTAATTTATTGCATTTTGGGTCATTTTATGGATTTTGGAGCAAGTTTTGAATGTGGATGTTAGTTTGATGTTAGAATAAAAACATGATGTAATTTTTCAAGTATTAAAATTACAATTTATCCATTTCTCATCAGTTTCATTAGACTTCTCAAGTGTTTATGGAAGTTTTAGTGCTAAAAATACCTATTTTGAGGCTATCGATATAATTCTTTAGGTGAAATTGAGCATCAGCCATATTTAAAACCTTATTTATCCATTAAAATGTCAAAAAAGTGATTTTTAGTATGTTTTAGGTCTTAAAATTAAGAAAACTATTTTATGTCCTATATCGACCTCTTTGGCAACTCTAGAAGGGTAGTTTCAAATGCTCGGTATGGGAAGAGGAGAGAGAGAGTTAGGACCTAATTTTTTTAATATTTTTAGGGTTATAATAAATATTAAAATTAGTGTATTTTTTTTATATATTGGTGGTATATTACCTATGAATAATTTCTAAGAGTGATAGTATGTCACTATGGCCTATTCATTCGAGAGGGGTCTATTATTACACCTATTTCTCAAGCATATAAATAAATTGAGAGTAATTGTTTTGAGGGTGTTTTATATATATTTAATTATGGTTTCATCATCAAATTCATCTTTATGAGATACTTTCAAGAGGAGAGAGAAGGCCTTGGTGTATAAACTATTCTAGTGGATTCTATTACAAGTCTTTATTTTACCTTCATGATTTTCATATTAAGATGATTATAGTACTTAATTTTTCATATAAAATCTCTCATTTTCATGGAATACATGCTATTTTACCTAAATATGTATCTCTTTATCCATGACCTTCAAGCTTACTTGCTTTAGAGACCTAGTCTGTGTGTGAATAGTATAATGGAGGTTTGAGGTTCCAATTTGAAGCAAGAATAAGTAATATATCATGATGCATGATTATAATAGGATATTTAATCATTTTAAGTGAAGATAAATTTAAGATAGGAGCCTATATGCTCACTCTCCAATAGGATCACAAGTGTTTTCTCCATATACATGTATGGACTATAGAAATGAGTTGAGCACGTTCAATAGCTATGGTGGAGGCCTAAAATATTATTCATGCATTCATGTCTATATGAATACCTCATTAACATAATCCAAGTTTCTCATGTTGATTAGATCTTCTGATTCTTAATGCATAAAACATATACATGGGTTGACTGTACTTACAAGTTCGTACAAAGACCAATCAAGTAAATTAAAGGTAATATGAGGTTGTTATATGATATATAGTCTTATGATAGTGAATATAAGTGTTGAGTTGTGTTGTATGGGTTTTGAATCTAATTTTAAATATTAAACATGTTTAAATTATTTGGAGAAGATTAGTGGTGAGAAATAAGGTCTAAACACTCTATGCATAAGCAAAACCCTAAAGGAAAGCCACCTACAGGCCTTGATAAGTCAGTCTATTCTTAAATCCAATAAGAGGCAAAGAGATTTGGAAATACTCTAGAAGAATATTTAAGACTTTTATCCAAGCATATAAAATCATCAAAGAGCATCAAGAAGCATGAGTTAACCATCTAAAGAACACGAACACCTATAATACCCTATATGGACTATACAGGAGAGTAAGTAAGAAGTGATTTGAGAAATTTAATAAATGAGTTGATAGACCTTGATATAAAATGATAATGGATACACTTTTGGTTTTTAATTTCTAAACATCATGGAAATGGGTTAGGGTTTAAGTTCTAGACCAAAGAATGAAAAGACAAAACATTTATGAGGTATTTAGACCCAATTAAGATCTCCAAGAAAGTTTGAAGCATGGATATGGTCACAATAGCTAGAGGGTGTGATGAATGAGACGTTGAGCTAATAAGCCTAGAAATTCACCTACATGCCTAACTGAAGATCATCCATTTTTCAAGATAAAGTTTTGATAGAAGTATGAAGGATGTTTGAACCTAATTAGAAGCTTTGAATAGGTTCATTTACTATTGAGGAGGTTAGGACCATTGATGGATATACTAGGCCATTTGGGCATGTCAAGAGAGTCTTAAGAATTGAATTGATGATCCTATGACACCTATAAGTGACTTATGAAACAAGTCAGTCTTAATGGCAAAGAGAGAATAGAGAGATTTTTTGAAAAAGGGCCTTGATCCAAATTAAGACTCTATCGAGGGTTAATAAACGGTTGAATAGGTTAGTAATGTGACGAGGACTAAGTTCATAGGTGCATTCAAGACCCTCTCAAAGCATCTATAAGTTTGTTTGAGGATCTAACTTGGTTTCAAACTTAAAGTAGAATGAAAATATTATTTGAGAGACCCCTGATATTAATTGGGACTTCATTCAACATTCAAGATCATCAAAAAAGTTAAGGATGTTGGAGATGAAATCTTAAAGCATAGAAAGTATAATAAAGGTGGTCTCTAACACCTACAACCACCTAGTGATAAGGTTGGATTCAATAGTGTGTTTGATGAGGACATAAGGTTTTGGTCATTGTGATAAGGTTAAAACTATCCAAATCATGACAAGGAGACTAAAAAGGAATCTTTCCTAAAGGAAAATGAATACCTTGAATGTATACAAATGAATAATAACTCCATATAGTGTGTCAAAATGAGAAGGCTTAATTCACTCATGGGTAGACCCAGTCAACCTTAGTATGAATAATGATATCAATAGTTTCAAGATAAAGTTATCTCCATCTAAGTGATTTATCTTAGAATGATGATGAAGAGATCACCATTATTAACTCCTTAATTATCTACATGAAGCTCAAAGTCACTTAACATGTTTAGGTATTATGGAAGCTTGACTGTGTAGAGTTATATAAGGAAACAAATGACTATTTAAAGTCAGCATGATGAATGAAAATCTCATGAAAAATGATCTAAAAACTCACAAAGTGGTTAGAATTCTCAGTTTTGCATGACAATGCTTAATTTTAAATCTTCACCTACAACCAATGTTGGTAGGGTGTAAGGTTTGGAAGTTTATCGAGAAGAAACAATGCTTTAATAGGGTGTAGAAGGTTATGAAGAGAATAAGGAAGGATAGGAACCATTTTAATAATGATCCTAAAACACCTTCAAGGCCTTATTTACACCCTAATACCATATTGACAAGGTGAAAATAGACAAACTTGGTCATGGACCCATGAAGCATAAAAGGCACATGTAACCAACTAGCTAGTCTTGAAAAAAATGAGTTTTAAGGCCTCTATAAGCATGATATAGCTATGAAATTTGGTAAAGTTGGTGGTCATGAGTGGATTTAGATGTCCATGGTCTTATCAAGATCATACCAATAGTGGACATATCCACTATTTTGTCTCAAACTTGGTCCACTCCATTTGAAGGGTCTATTTAAGAGACCTAGAGGTTCACTTGAGTTCAAGAACACAAATTAAGAATTTAAAATATTATAAAAGGATTTTAACATAGAGTAAAATGAATTAAATTATCTCCATACACTCTCAATTTTAAGAACACTTCAATTCTTGATCTAAGTTCCCTTGAAGGTTTGGAAAGGGAAGGCAGTCTTAAACCCCAAGCACCATGACTAGTGCACCAAATACATATAGAATAATTATGAACACTTATATAGAATTTATAAATATGGAGTGGATTTATTTTAAGGTTTATTATCTTCTCTTAGCATTGGGAATTACTTATGAAACCCAAAACCCATTTTTAACACATCTCACACTTAAGGAAAGCTAAGATAGCCACATGAGGAGCAACTTTAGATTTTTTTACCATTGTCTAAAATTTTAATGGGACCAATTAGTGTTTTTAAGTGTTATATGGGTCCCATAAAAATAATATTATGGCATTATAAGGTAAGTTGGATGTTTTTTTTATGAACAATCATTAAGACCCTTGATAGGTCTTAAAAACCCTAGTTGCGACTAGTTTGTAGAGAAAGGATTAAAATTCACATAAAATGACACAAAATGGCCCTAAAACCTACCATAGGTTGTTTTATTCTCTATAAATATATTTAACATGAAATTTAGTTGTACCTTCACTTGTATGGATTTGTACAAAACTATACTTTTTCAAGGATTTTGGCCTAAAATAGGGTTTTAGAGAGCATTTTATGCCAATAAATGGGAGAGGTGGTTAAATATATTTTAATTTTACAAGATAAAAAGTATATAATTTTTTTTTAGAAGTACCCAAACCATTCAAATCTTTCAGAGCAGTCTGAAAATCCTTCAAAAGGGCAGGCTTGCCAATGGCTATTTCAAAGTTTTCATACTTGCATAATGTTTAAAACAAGAAAATTTGACATGGATGATGTTGATATCATATTTAAATTGAATAAAGTGTTTTTTTGGATTTTCACACATGTGAGGGGTCTCAGGATCAAAATTTTCACTTTCTAGGCTTATGAGGGCTAATTAGGCCTAATTTGACTGAAATAATGTGCTAGAAAATATAATTACACTCAGAGTTAGGCCCAAAAATGTTTTGTGGAGATGTAATGGGATATATTTTATCTATAAATATTCTCAATTTCTCATTATCATTTACATGTTATCCTAGATAAGGATCTTTACTATAAAAAAGCTATAAGGAATTTTGAATGAATGAAAGGTTTTTGAACAAAATAAACTATTTTTGAGTGTCTTATGTCTTCAAAGGCCTTTATATAGGTATTATATTATGATGAGAGACCATACATGAATAAACTTTCAATCTTGGAAGAAAAACCCAACTTTTCTCTTTTACACCTTAGTGAAGGATGAGAAATTCAAGGAGTAAAAAGACTAAAACATTGTATAAATGCTTCATATAAAATTTTAATAGAATAATATACATTATAAATTCCAAATATGAATATATAAAAAGTCATATTTGATTAGATGAAGTTTTAAAAGGATGAAAAGGTCATAAAGACTCTAAAAAGAGCTTCACTCCTTCCAATGACTAGTGTGTTGAAGGAGTCAAACTTCCACTTAAAGACTTATAAAATCCCATGAATCATGGAAATAAATATTGAATTATATATAATAGTGTTTCAAGGAAGAGTAAATGAGGACTTAAATTATTATTTTCAAGTGTGAAGACCAATTTTTCAATAAAAGCATGGAACCTAGTTTTTAGGGGCTCTAGTAAGGATCTAGGCACTCTCCAAGTGGTCAAGGCTTGACCAATCATATGAACATATTCAAAAGTCTGTAAAACTATTGAAACTCTTTGTTTCATGACAACCTAAGGGAGATTAATGTTTTAAAGGTTTTTAAACAAATTCTACCTAGCACCTAAAGATGAAGAAGGCCAAATGTGAAGACCCATGTATGCAATCAAAAATGCATCATGTCTATGAATCAATCCTAGCTTAGAGAAGATAGAGCATACCTACACTTCTAATTGGGATAAACTTGTTAAGCATGAGAATGAACAATATGGGGATCTTCTAGACTTGATTAAGGGATCACTTGTCATAACATATCATGCTAGGAATGATTATAAAGACTACAGTCTAACACAATCACACAAAAAACCTAATGGAGTACTAAGGTTTAAATCATTAACCTATTTTAATAACAAGAAAGTAAATCTAATCTAGTGCACACCAAATCTTGTCGTACAAAGTTAGGGTTAGAAACAATAAAATAGCTAAACTAAACATGTATTAGAAGACATATACTCACGTCAATGTATATGGAATCGTAATACATGGGACAAGAATACAAATGCATTATCTATTTACTCTTACAAAGGAGAAATAAAGTTAGGAATACTTACCTTTGAAGATGAACCCATTGAGCCTCAATATCTCCCTTGGCCAAGGTTATCTGCAAGAGATTATTGTGGTATGTAAGGATAACCAAGATAAATTAGATCTAGGATACACAACCTATCTAAGCATCCAAAAGACTTCTCTTCAAGACAATATCTGTATCTATAAATAAAACATAGAACCCTAAACTTTATTATTCAAGTATAATGGTTAATAAGCAGATGTTCATTCACACTTTTTTGTTATTAATTCTTCTCTTATGAAATGGTGGGAAATAAACTTGTATATATAGGTAGATCTTTCCCTAAATCCTCCCAAAAATGTTAGTTGTACAAGGTCAACCCAGTGTGTTTTTGGGGATAATTCACTAGGTCTGAGCTAGGTCAACCAAAAGGCTAACAAGCTGAGAAAGTGAAAAATAATCCTAAATTGTATGAGGTTGATCTAGTTGACCTAGTATAACTGGCTAATCAAAAGGGAATTCAAATAAGAAAAGGATGGATAAGGTATGTCAACTGAGAGGAATGGGTGGGACTAAGGAGAATAAGCTTAGGGTAAATTATTTTAGGAGACAAGTGTGTAGATGGTAAGTGGAAAAAGGGTCAACAATCTTACAAAGCACCAATGGTCTATCCACCTCTTTCCCAGTGCACCCTTTAAGGCATGCACTTAGAGAGATTGAGGCTTGATGGGTTCTTACAAGATACAAAGTGATAGTAATTGATAAAATTTTCAAAATATTATGTGTATACATATTCCCCACTCTAATCTCATCACGTGTCATGTAAGTGCAACATGAGATGGTACTTTAAGATAGAACATGATAGCACATAATGATGATGCTAAGTAAAGTGCAATAAGCAAAAAATAAGATAAATGAAAGGACTAAATTTAAAACCACATAAATTTAACTTAGTGCTGTAAATAAAGAAGTAGACTAAGAAATATAAAGGTGTCCAATGTAGAGAACACTAGATGAACCTATAGAAGTTAGTGAAAAAAAAGCAAAAAATCCATTTTTTTTGAATAAAGGCATATGGCAGTGGAAAAGATTCTCTACATCATCATGAATCTAACATATTTAACATTTTTAAAAATAGATGAGTAGAAACAGAGATATAAGAAAAAGAAGGAATCTGCAAAAAAAGTTAAATAATTTGAATTTTGAAAAGTGTTTTTTAAATAGGGAAAACAATAATTCATTTGTTATTTTGATTTGTGAGAGAGGGGGAAAAGATCTCTAAATTGAAAAATGAGATAAGATGGTGAGGACATAACATGATAGGTGAGGAGGAGCTCTAGAGGTAGTAACAATTACACTACAGGTATGCAACTATGAATCTCAAACTAATTTTTGAATTTTTTAGTGAATTAAGTGTAATTTTAGTAAAATTTGATTTGAAGCATTTCTATATGTCAAAATGTAACAAAATTAGATTTTAGGTGTAGAAAATATGAAGATAGAAAATGGATTTAGAATAATTAGGAAGAAAGTAAGAAAATTACACTTTTTTAGGCAAATGCAAGTGTTTGACAGGCGAAAAGCACTAGGTCAAACTAGTCGACCTAGTGAGCTAGAAATGAGTAGAATCCATAGTGTCAACATAGTAGGTATGGGTTGACCCTATACATTCTGTAAGATCATAGCCTATTTTAAAGTTGTAAGGTGGTTACAAAGGTCTAGAATGGAAACTCAACACTAGGTAGGGGAAGAAAAAGGATTTGACTTAGATTTTTTAGTTAACCAAGTGAAAAGATAGGAAAATTTTGGTTAAACTAGTTTGACCAAAGAGTTGGAATGGTATGAAAAAGCATGCAAAAGGATGAAAGAGGGATAGAATGACCCAAAATGACAAATTAAGTTCAATAAGGATCAAGTAGGCTAAAATTAGGTTAAAATGACTAAAATAAAGTAATTTAGGCTTTTTTATTAAAATGAATGTATGGTGACTATACATGACATGAAAGAACTAATACATCCTTTGTTGTTTTTTGGGTGTAGGGATGATGGAAATTTTGGAGACTTGTGGATGAGGTATGGTTATTAGACTTGTTAGATAGGTTATCAAATGGATATAGGGCTAGAATAGGATTTATAGGTCTAGGAAAGATAGTTGATATGTGCCAAATCCCCTTCAATGTTGATTTGTTAGTCATGTTCCTCAGTTGCTAGGAATGATTGACTAACATCATCAGATGGGAGGTGGATGGGGATATAGTAGAGGTGGCCATCATGATAGAGGATGTCCATGCCATCTTGAGGCTACCTATAGTATGAGTGCAGGTGACCATATGGATACTAGATAACCTAGAGGAGAGGAGAGCCTTAGCCATGTGGGTTATAGGCTCAGAGATGATATTACCAGGTAGGAGAGTTAGCATGTTCTATGTAAATACATCATATATTCCATACATCCATAAGGTTGTGATATGCCTTGTGACATAGTGGGTGTTATGTCACAAGTAAAATGATAAGGTACTATTGTTCATGGTAGCCTTGAGTAGGATAATCTTGGAGGAGTGAGTTATATATGATCTAGGATCTATCATATAGGTCTAGCTCATACATGATCTATATGAGATGTTGGTTATAGGGTAGAGGACCATAATACTGATGATATTGCTGATAGCTTGGATATATAAGAGGTTTACTATGTACTAACTAGATGGGTTGCCCTATGTGGTTGATGATAGGTCACCTCAAATATAGAGATGGAGAGAGGACTAGGTAGTATAGGCTATGTACCACATGCCAAAACTGTAGTTAGTGAGACATGTAGACATAGTGTGGTAGCCATAAAACCACATAATAGCTACATGGGTGAGCTAGGACATAGTTGCACTAGTGATAGTGAGGATAGAGGTGGTCAAACATTATTTTTGGTGGAAAGACCCACATCTAATGGCATGGGTTTTAGGGTAGATGGGCCTAAATCATATAGTATCACCTATAATGATGCTTAAGAAGTGGGATTGGCATGTGAGAGAGCCATTGGGGAGATGACTAAGGCCACTAATGGTGAGGCTAACACTGAGGCCACATCAAGAATGACCATGGACTTGTCAAGCATGATAAGGAACTGAGCAGGAGGATAGGGATGTAGATGTAGAGATACCAAATGTAACACCACCAACTCCATAATGAGATGATAAATGGCCACTAAGGACATGACATCGATGGAGGTAAAAGGAGAAGGAAAGAGTGGAGACTATTTCCATCTCAGATGAACCCATAGGTTATCTAGAGAAGATGATCAAGAGACCACTCAGACATAGGTTGAGGGTGACATGAGCCATGGCAGACAAGTTTGAGATGAGGAAGTGACCTATAGAGGAGGTGATAGGAGGATGTACAGATGCAGAGACTATGATAGGCACTTGCATAGATGGTGAGACCATAATACCCAAGACACAAATAGGTAAAAATATGATTGAATATTATTACTTAGGTTTTTATTTTGGAAATAGAGATAGATATATATTTTGAGATATAACATTGATCTAATATCCATCTTGTGGGATTTTGTAGGTGTAGCTAAAGATGAGGGGAGATATGGGGTCTTTGGTAAGGGGATCACTCCATGACATCCTAGATGAGCCTTTATAGCCATATGACCCCATGACACTAGATGATCTGAGTGTACCATCTGCCCTAGCATAGGAAAGCTAGTTCAAATTAGATGGAGAGTCAGTGAGGCAAATATGGGTGAAGAGAAAGGATAAATCCACCAATAGTGATAGATGTAGGGGAGATACAGGCATGACAGGCCCTAACAGGTGAGAGAGATGCACATCTAGCTATAGTAGCATAGATGATAGAGATACAAACCTACCTGATGGAGTCATAGGTGTGGGTAGTGAACTTATAGGGATAGGTAGAGGGATTGAGATCTCAGACAACCTCCTTAAAGCATAATATTTGGAGGAATCATATTGAGGCACCTATAGGTAGTATGGATAGGCCATGAGATATATAGGATGGGACCCAAACATAGAGCTAGAGAATTTTAGATGGTTGTATTTGTTGTATCAAAAACTCATGATATATATATCATTTTGGTATATTGTTGTTGGATGTGTATGTTATCATTATGATGGTTGTGTTTGTGGATGATTTGGATATATTTATTTATATCACATGTATTTATATTTGTTTTATATGTTATAGGAAATATATATGACGTGGTTTCTTTTCTAGCATTATGTAGGACACATGCATGGTTAAAAAGAAACAGGCAAAAGGACTTGGAAAAATATAATCAAGAAAAAAATGTACTACACATTATTTGAAGATGGGAAATGTGTAATAACAAGAAAATAACCAAGTATAAATATCCAAGAGATGGTAAAAAGGAATTTGTTTTTAAACCAATGTGAAATATTCTTGCACCAAATTAAAATAAGTAAAATCATACTAATATCACATTGGGAAGTATGAAATCAATGTAACAAAATGGAAGGTATGTAAAATGGAATATATGGTAATAAAATAAAATTAATTAAGTCAATAAATCATACTAAATCATGCTCATAAGTATGAAATAAAATAAAAATTAAAAAGGTTTGGTCTTAAATTGGTCATACTAATTCAAGGTGGGAGGTATGAAAATTCAAGAAATGACTGTAATATTACACACACTCAAAAAATAAGAAGATAAAAAGGTGAAATGAAAATGAATTAAGTATAAAACATACTAAATCAAGATGGGAAGCATTTAAAATGACATACAAATTCATAATCGATCTAATCTTATCTTAAATTTGACAGATGTAATTTGGATGGTGACTTGGGCATTAGAAAATTTTGTGAGGAGGGTTGGGTCCTATCCATGGTCTTATAGTAAAAATAAAAAATGAGAATGCCATTGGGGTGGAATAAATAGGAATATTTGGTAATAAAGGATGTGGGTAATAGTAAGGAAAAAATGGTAATTTGTGAGGAATGTCAGGTTGCATCCACAGTCTTACAAAGCAACTCACAAATAAAATCTCAAGGGGAGTGATCAGTAGATAAAATAATATTTCTCAAGAGGAAATATAAGGGATATAAAGAGTTAAAAGGGGAGTGTAAAAATAAATATATAGGAATCTTATGAGAAGACCTTAGGAGGAAAGAGGTGTACTAAGGACATGAGAAGACACTAAGTGACTAGTGGTCATCTATGTACAAAGAAAACCTATTCACTATAGACACAAAGATTTTTAGGAAAATAAGTATTAAACTAAGATCAACTCATGAAGTTATATTTTTAAAATGAAAATTAAAATGGGCTTACCTTCCCATGATCCATTCCCCATTCTTCAGGACCCCTTATAGAGTCATCGATCTACTTTGAAGCTTGGGTATTTGTGTGAGAAAGTAGGTAGCACTAAAACATTTTTTTATTATCCTCTTCTAATCTCATAACCTAACACACCACAAATGACCTTGAATATACTTTTAAGCCAATTTTAGAGTTTGATATTTAAATAAAAAAGGAGATATGATTTGAATCACATCTTTTAGTATGATTTGACTTTTAAGAATATTTTTGCCTTTTGATATCATTTCCTTTTGTTTAAATGATTTTTATTTAAATTTTTTTTGAAATATTTTTAATATTCCTCCTCCATATAGATTTGGAATGACCAATCATGAGAGAGATAGTGATACACATGAATGATATTTAGGCCAAGGATAAAGGAAGCTAAGTAACTAAAGACAAAGACTGACTAGGACACCTAGGCTTGATAATGAACTAACATGTGATCTCAAGTCTCAATCATGTATATGCTTAGTTTGGGAAAAAATAAAGATAGAAAAATGAGATCCAAAGTCAACAAGTAAAAGGAGATAATAATGAGATAGATTTTTTGCTAACTGATCACATGGTAAAGGTAGATAATAACCAAGGGGAAAAGGGTTTGTATAACTAAATCACCATGATAGATTATCTGTGAAAAATAAGGATAAGAAATAAAAATAATCATAAAGATACAATAAAGAGAGTTTTTAGAAAAAAATCCTAGGATAAAAGGGAAGCAATGATAAATAAAAGACAATCATATGTGAATATAATTGATAATATAAGTTAGATATAGTAGAACAAGTAATATCATGATATAAGATAAGTAAAAATTTGACATACTGTTAAATGATATAACATATATAAATAAGATTGGAGCACATGTCCAATCAAATATAAATGTGAAATCACCATGCATGTGCTCATAAATATTGGAAAATATATCTACACACATTATCCAATACATTGGATAAGTCTCTATGAAGCTAGATACACACTACTACTAAAGTTTCATCAATCTTCAATGAATACTAGGAAAATACTTCTCTTCTGATCTCCTAAACTAAAAAGGTAAGAATACTCAATGGATTATGATAAGGAGGAGAATTAGGAAAATTATGTTTAGGAGAATGTGTGGGAATAAGATCTTTTAGATATGTAGGAGTCACGGGTGAAAAAGAATCCATAGGTTAGGGAAGGTCCATAGGTGAAGGAATCATAAGTGGAGGTACAAAAGGTGGTGAAGGGACCATAGGAGGGGATGGAACCACTAGAGGTGGATCCATAGAATAAAAAGGATAAGCATTCTTATAGGAATGACCTATGGTAGGAACATAATAAGGTTTAGGAATGGCTATAAGATGATCTTTGAGATGTTGTAGGATGTGACAATAATTGGTGTGATGGGTGTCATATAGATTCCATAGACAATATACCTCACCATGCTTGGGCATGTACTTAGGAAGTACCTTTAGGGGAGGCATGTATTTTTATGATGATAATGAAGAAGGATTTGAGGTATCAATATATTATCTCAACTTGTAAAAATGGGTGGAAGAATGATTATCTATCCCATATAAGTAATAGATAAGCTTGTGAGTGGTCTTAGGAGAAGCATTCATAGAAGGTGGTATAATAGGAGTAGAATAAGCTAAAGATCACTCATCAGCCCATTCAATTAGTAGAGGAGCCATATTAGGTAAGGGAAGCAAACCATCGCCAAGGGAGGGTGATGATGAGGAAGGAATGGAACTAGGCTCAATAGAAGGAGTAATAGCATTGGAAATAAGGGTAGGCTCAACAATAGTAAGAGTAAAAATATGATCAACTATAGTAGGAATGACAAGATCCTCAACTATAGAAAGATATGCTAAGGCAAGATTGGGATCTATAAAAGGTCTAAGGAGAGTTACACTAAACTCAGGGGTAAACCAACTACAAGGGTTAGGGTACCTACAAAAATGGTAAGGCCCAGTCATAGAATGATCCATGAGCCTAATACTAAATGGCTCCACAAAAATTGGAGGTGTCAATGCTATCTTTACCCTATGATAAAGGGGAAAAATAAAAAAAATTAGGAACTATAAGTGAAGTAAAATGATGAGATACACAAAAAGACTCAAGTAAAGAAGAATGATAATGGACAATCTCATCATTATGGGCTTGTAAAAGAATGCTAAAAATAGATCATCTAAGGAATAACCATCATCATAATATAGGGTGTGAAGATTAATGACATAGGTAGGGATAACCTTATCATCTGATGAATTATGGTGAATATAATGCCTATTCTTGGTCAAGACTACAAGAATGTCATCGCAAGAAGGCTTGTGAGAATGAGGTGGTAAGGAAGCAAGAAGCTGTGAGATGAGATGAGGTGAGAGATTATAAGTTTTGATCTTTAATTTAATCTCATTAGGTTAATCATCATCAAAATCTAAGAGATTAGGAGGAATGTTACTAATGAGCTCAGGATGCCCACTATAACCTTTGGTTGAGTTAATGGGAAATTTGAGATGTTGAGATTCACATAATAGAATACTTGGCAAAGGCTTAAGAGTATGAATCTTGAAGACAACACAATCTTGGTATTGTTAAAAATTCCAAGGATTAGTATCACCCTTCTATAAATGGATCCATTATGAGGAAACTTAACACATTGGTAAGTAGAGGAAGCAATATCTCTCATGCAATGAGTCAATGGCCTACCAAGCAAGATGTTATAATAAAGGGGTAGGTTAAATATCATCAGCTTCACATATAAAATGATAGGTGGGGTGGTAATGGGAAGCCACACACAACTTATAGGAGGCATTTACCTTTTCTGTATCCTTCATAGTTTTTTCATGTAGACTTGAGATTACATTTGGAATAACCAAGGGTTTTAATGAAATTGAGAGAGGTAATGCAGGTGTCAAAATGCTCACAATCAATGAGTGATTAACTTGGATATCACTGATTTGGATGCTAATGAATAAATGAAGATCATCTGCATGAAGCAAAATCTCATTGGGAATCATAGAAGCTATGGGAAATTTTAAGGAAAGAGAAGTATCTATAGTTTCATCCACATTGATAGACATCTCTTCACATTGTTTTAATATACTATCTTTAGATCTAGATAAAGCTACCTCTTGTCCTACTAAGGGATGATGAGGGAAATTCAACTTGAATAAGAGTTGCATGAGGTAGTTTCTATGATGTGGGGATGTCCTCATGAGTTCAAGGAATGGAATTTGAGATGGTAGATTAGTGAGTTTTGAAATGGGATCCCATTCATCATAACCCATAAGAATGATGTTAGATATAGGTGTGTAATGGTTAAGGAGGTCCTAGGAAGGAAGAGCTGAAGTACATTGGAATTTTTGTTGGTGAGAAGAAGAAAGTTTGGGGTAAGGTTGTAAAGCATGTGGTGATGAAGAAGTGGTTGGTTTAAATTGAATTTAAGTTTTGGTAGAAGAAGTGTTAGTAGAAATAGGATTATTATTAGAGTTAGAAGGTGATAAAAGAGTGGTAGAAATAGTACAAGATGTGTTATCCAAGGGTGAATAAAAAATTGGATCATCAAAAGTGGTAAGATATTCTTTCCCCAACTCATTTAAATGAATTAGAGAAGAATATTAGACAACACGGTATGTCTTATGTGAAGAGGAGTGTATATAGGTTGAGAATCAATGAAAGCCACCACCCTTCTCATATTAGTCATGCAAACCACATTCTCTTCAAAAGTGGGTTCAACAAGACTTTATACATTATTAGTGGAAGGGGTAGGCTAGTGTTGAGTGTCTTGAATAAGTTGATGATTAGGAAGAGGGTCTTTATAGATATTAAATGAGCATTTGCTTGATTTAAGGCTTGAGTTTTATTATGTGATTTATAATCCTTAAGAATAATTTCATAAGATTTTTAACACTTTTTAATGATGGAATCATGATCAAAATTAGTTCTAAGATGAAAATACATAGCTAAATTATGAAGTTGCCTATAGGTCTCATTAGAATGACCCTATTGATTCTAAAAATTGTCATGCCAATGAATCAACCCTTTCACCTATTGTAAAGGTCAAATTGGAATTATACCAGTCTAATCATGGGAGTCCTATGACTAAAAAATTAGTACAAGGTACATAATGGTTTTTTTTAAAGTCAAATTACATTGAGTTATACACTCGACTGATTTTTGGGAAAATAATATCTTTCCTAAGAGGAATTATTTTAGTTAATGTGAGTAATAGTTGGATGAAGTGTTTTCATAAATAGGATAGTGTTAGATAAATATTTCATGAATAAACTTGTATTCAAATTTTCATAAAATATAACTCTTAAATATTAAAAATGCACTTGGGTTTGACAATATTAGACAAATTGAATGTTCCTAATAAGTTTTCCAATGTAACATATTTCATTGCAACAATTAGAAATACACTTGACTAGATTATGAATCAATTTAAAATAGAAAATATAATCTATTCTATCTGACAAAGAAAATATATTAATTAGATGATCTCTTGAGGAATAGAAATCTGATATATAAATAGATCTAAGATAAAATATAGGCAATGAAGTGAATCAAAATAGGCCTATATACATATGTTAAATTTAAAAATGATATTTTAGTTTTTAATGTAATGAATGCTTCTCCAAATGAAAGAATACTGCTACCAACAAAGAGAGATAAATAAAACATAAAAAAAGGAAAAAGAAAACAAACAAAGAAGAAAGACTAATTAAAGAAAAAGAAATAACCTAATAATAAAAATAAAGAAATAAACATTACACTAAATGATATAATACATAGAGGAGGCATTAAACCAAATCAGATAATAAAAAATTGTTGAGAAAACCCTAAAAAGGAGTGATTTCATTAATAAATAAAATACATAGATTACAAGTTTTGAAAAGAGATAATTACACCATAATAAACATCAAAATTTTGTCATGCTAGGCATGATGTATTCATCAATATTTAGGTGATAGCAATATTCCAATGTATATGAATGCAAATTTGCATTCATCAAAACATTAAATTTCCAAAATATTAACTAAGTAATCAAAAAATAATTGAAATTAAACCTAGATATACCTAGAATAAATGAGATAGAGCTATGTTGTCAGATTGAGTGAGTGTCGATCTTCTGCAAACAATAATCATCTCAGAGACATATTCTCAAAAAAAAGTGTAAATGAAAGTGATATTTCTTGAATTTACATGTATGAGTTCCTCCCTCGATAATTGAGGTTGCTTTTCCTTATATCCTTTGCCAAGAAGTTAGTTGGTTCAATAAATAACATTTTAATTTAAACTTATAATTTAAAATTAGACAAGGAATTTTATAAAATAAAGTTAAGTCAACTTTATAAAATAAAGTTTATAATTTTTTAGGCAAATTTTAAGTTCATAATGAACTTAAATAACCTCTTAAAAATAAATATTTTTAAAAATATCAACTAAACACTTGAGTGGGGCCCCACAATAACATGACTCTAGAAAACTAGGCTTAAAATACCAATCCATATTGATATGATTAAAATAAAAATAACTAGACCATATAAATTTTCATTACTTAATCAAATACTGAAACTATTCAAATTTGAATCAACCATACCTCAAGTCATATATCATGCCTCAACACAACTAAGAATGTTTAATAGTAATTTCATCTGTAAGTCTGAATATCAAATTCTATCAAAATAATATCCATGTATGCCCAGCTTCACTGTTATTCATTTGATTCAATTTTTTTCCAATTAACATTAAGTAACCAAATTCACCAATGATAAATTTTATCTTAGAAATTAAGAATTATGTCATAAAAAATATGAAAAACCTATGCTTATATAAACATTTTGGGTGAAATACCAACATTGATTTTGAAACCATCAAGGAGAAAAATACGTTCCAACATGCAAATACATAAATCCAAAATTTATTAAACCATAACATCAAAAAATTCTACCCAAAAATGAATTTATCAAATACCCAATTTTAAATTTTTTGTTTAACCCCAAATATTTTATTTTATCAAAAGATCCAAAATTATTTTTTATCTTAAAAAACCAAAAATTTTGTGAAAATTTTTATGAAACCCCAAGAAAATTAATACAAAAATTTTGAGCAAAATACCACCAGTAGGTAAGAAATTTGTTCTAGCATGCAAAATTTTAATGAATCAAGGCATATTAAACCATGACATAAAAAAATACTACTCAATGGAATCTCTCAATTACCCAAAATTTGGCAAGCCTCAATAAAATGCACTGTCACAATTTTAGCATTACTAACAAATGTTTCAAAATGGTCTTCAAAGAATTGAAAAAAAACCAATGAAATGATCCCAATAAAACCCTAGATGTATTCTATCCATAAAATAATAATAATATGGAGAAATAAACATTTTTACCAAATCTAACTTATATCCTCATTGCATGATAGAAAGATGAAAACCCAAAAATAAATTAACCATTTGAGTGAAGTTTTTGTTAAGAAAACTCACCTGTCAGTAGATAATGTGCTCCAATGGATTGAAGAAAACCCAAAACAAGAAATTTGTCTTATTATGCAATGCTGAAAGTGAGGCTAAAATAAATTTTTCAATATTTTAAGAAAAAAGTTTTTCCCAACTCCACCATCATCTGTACTTTGAAGACCAAACTGTGAAGGAGATTTATTTTCAATTTAATCTCCAAAAGAGAAAGTACCAAAAACAAAGTATGTTGTACAAAGTATTGGCAAACATACTCATCATACTACCCAAAAAGCTCAATCAAATTAGCAAACTTCTAAATTTATCCAAGACTTAATCTATGGGTTTGTGTAATTCACTATTTCAACTTTAGGTGTCCCAACTTCCAAAGCACATTAAAACTCATTAATTATTGTTGTGCTCATCAAAACAATCACGAATATATTATTTTATACCATTTATTAATGCAAATATCCATATGTCCATGTGTTTTCGAGCTATCAAAAGGAAAAAGCATGTTTTATACTATAATTTTATTCCTTCCTATAGTTTGAAATCCACATCCCCATGTAGACTATGCTAGGATATTAAGATGTAAATCACTTGATGTCTCATAACAAAATGATAAGGGAGAAATTTTAAGTTTTAAAATGACTTTACACTTGCACATTATACCAAACCCTTTGCCCATGCTATTTAAACAAACTATAACTTATTCCTTGACATTATTTCACTTACATTTGATGTCCATGTCCCATGGGAATGGGTTGGCATTAGGTTATTTAAAATTGATGTTTTTGTACTTTTCCATCAAAAGACACCATTGCTATTTACCATGCATTTGGAAGCTTATCCACATAAGATAAATTTATTTTGAAACTTACATTATAAATATGTTGATGCTCTCTATTATTGAAGTGATTATTAAGACCTTGGTTAATTATTTGCTGATAACCCAAAACTAAATTCATAGATTATGTAAAATGAAGATATTGTAATCCTGCTATACTAACTATAAAATGCTAGTACTGGCTTATGCAAAAAAAATTGTGATAGATGCTTGATTCCAAAAATTGAGGAGATTATGATATTTTTGAAGATTATGGAATAAAACTAAATAATAAGCCACAAAAGTTATTTGTCCTATTATTTAATATGCCAAATAGAGACAATGATGATGATGGTCCTGTTGTTGAATCAGATAACTAGAATCACCTGAGACAACTTAATGTAGATAAAAAAATAATGAAAATGGTAACACTAAAATAGCCATATTTAATCTAATCACACAAAATGAAAAGTTATAATAAAAATAGAATATTTGAGTCATTGGCCCCTATCAAGTATTTTAGCAAGATGATGTAATTTTTGAGGTTCAATTTTTTTAAAAATAGGTTACAAATTTTTTAATTAACAATGGAAACCTTGTTGGCCAATTTTACTTGCAAGATTAGGCTGTAACATAAAATTAGTGAAAATGAGAAACTTGGGAGTGCAACCCAGGTAAGTTGTTTTTCAAATCATTATGTACAGACTCCTTAGAAATTGAATTCACTAAAAAGAATGAATTGTCTAGCTTAACGTGGTATGAATAAGAGGAAACATTCAAATAAGGAGTGTGGACTGGATGAATCATGTTATAGTAGTTTAAAATTATAGAATCTAAAAGTAAGCACCTTTCACCTAACTAGTTACCTAGTTTAATTCATTTACCAATGATTTATTAGTTAAATCAAGAAAATAAACCTTTGATGAAAGAAAAATTACATTCATATATGTGAGAATCTATGCTTAGCCCAAATACTGATGGAGGCTATAGAAGTGAGTAGAATCTAATAGATGCAAACACCAAAAAATAATAATAGAAAGTAACAAACAAGCTATAATGAGAAAACAAGAAAAATATCATACAAAAATGGAAGTATGTACAGCTGTAAGAAAAAAGAACACAATGTAAAACATCCTGAAAGATAACAAAAATCTGATATAAAAACCATGGAACATAAGATATAAGAGAAATCACAACAAAACAAAAAATCCAAGATGTTTTATCATGTTCCATAGGGTTTTGGCTAACATCACATGACATAAGACACTTACAAACAACTAAATAACTAGACAATAGAGTAATAAAAGCATGCTAAAATTAACTAAAATAAAAAAAAAGGATCTCTCACTTGCTACCTTTCTCTTGACTCTTGAAAAAGAAAATCAGAATGTATGTGATCAATAGGCTTTGAAAAAATTTGTAGATTTTTATTAAAAAGATGATAATGAAACTTTCAACTTTAGAATTATATTTGAAACCTAAATACTCAAATGAAACTTCAGATTCTACCATATCAAGAAAATCAAAATTCTCTTTCGAAGTTGAAAATAAACTTTCATCTTGATTTAGTGTATTAAGAAATTTTTCAGTGATTATTTCATCTTCAATCTCAAATATTCTAGAGAAGTATTCATTTTCTTGATTTTGAATAACTTGGTTATCATTTTCAATTATTGTGTTAGATTTTTGACACACAAAAGAGTCATTGATATCACAAACATGATTATGAGTTATTCCAGAAATTTAAAACTAGAAAGATTCAAATGTAGGATTCTAAATGCTTAGATCTTGTTTGTAAGCTATTATTTTTTATTCATACATGTTTATAAGATCAGAATTTTGTTTTATTTCTAATAAATACTTATCAAATTTATATTCAATTAGAACAAACTAAAATTTATCATATTCAAAATTCATCATGCTATCGTCAATCTGAATGTCTAGGAAAGTCAAAGTTTTAAAATCACTGTGTTTCATGGAATGAAGTATATTCATTTCAGAAAAATATAAAAGATTAGGAACTTGATATCCTTAGATTTTTGTATCTCTAATAAAATCATAAAGACATTATTCAAAAAAGGTAGAATTTCCTCCTTGTTACACTTTAAATCATCAAAAAGAGGAGGACCACTTATGCAGGAGTCATATAATGAAGATTTTAGAGGATTATCATCAGACAAATCTGATTTTGAGCATCTAGGAGTATCAAGACTTAGAGGGGACGTAAAATTATTTTCATGTATTGAATAATAAAAATTAGAATTGTCATTTTTATTTTGTGATTGACTAAAAGGAGTAATGATAGGTTTGACTGAGACAACATCATGTTTAGAGGAAAATTTTGATTCATGATTTGATTACAGATGAATAGAATAATCATCATGAGATCTAATGATCATGTTGTAAACTAAGAAAAAATAAAACTTAGTAGGAAATTTTTCTTCAAATTCAACCATTAAATTAGAAATTTTTTTGCATTTCAATAGATCATGATTAAAATAGAAGACTAAGTCATGATCCTAATCATATTCAAAAAACATACAATCCCATTCATTCATTTCAAGACCAAATTTGAAATTTTTAGAAAAATTATATATTTTCATGGTCTTTAAATGAGGCTTTGATTTAAATTATCATCAAATGACAAGACCAAAACATTAACACTTAAAGAAGTATTTTTAGCTAAATATTTTGCCAAGTCATTACCTTTAATTGTCTTTGAAGTTTCAAATTTGAGATCAAACTCTTGAATTCATAATATCCATTTTACAATCCTTCCTTGAATGGTTGGTTGTTTCAAAAGATAAGATAAGTTAGGTAAGTTAGATCACATTCTAAATTTATTTCCCATGAATAAATAATGAAATTTTATTAAAGAGGAAACTAATGAGAAAACAAATTTCTCAATAAGAGGGTACCTAGTTTCAATATCTTTTAATACTTGACTCATATAATCAATTGGTTTTTCATCATTATTTTCAAATTATTGCATAATAATAGCTCCAATTGTTGTTTTAGTGGCATTAACATAAATAATGAATTATTTATTTAAATCTAGTTTAGCAAGTACTAGAGCACTTACAATGGTATCTTTAATGTTATTGAATGTTAAATCAATACTTTCATCCCAAGTACAAGATTTATCTTTCTTAAATAATAATTACAAAGGATTAGACTTATTAGTAAAATCTTATATTAATTTCCTAACAAAATTAATTTTACCAAATAAAGATCATAAACTAGATGGATCTTTAGGAGGATGTAACTCCTTAATGGATTTAATACATTCAAGATATATGAAAATAACATCTTTAACAATGATAGGTCTTAATAATTTACCTTCATTAGCACTAAAAATTGATTTATTTGGATTTAAATAAATACCATACTTTCTTCATCTTGTGTAAACTTCATGAAGATGATCTAAATGCTTTTTACATATTTTTAAATCAATTGTGAGATCATCAAGATAGATTTGAATAATAATGCCAATTAGGTCATCAAATGCAACATGCATAGCTCTTTAAAAAGTAGCTCCTGCATTCATTAATCCAAATGATATTCTATTATAAGCAAAAGTTCCTCTATGTGTAATAAAATTTGTTTTATGTCTATCCTTAAGATTTATAAAAATATGATTATAACTAGAAATCCATCTAATAATGACATCATTTTAAACCCTACAACTTGCTACAAAATCTAATCTATACTCGAAAAAAAAATTTATCTTTTACACTAGGTTTCTTCAAGTCCCTAAAATAAACACATAACCTAATATCACCATTTTTATTTCTAACTATTACTAAATTAGCTACCCATTCAAAATATTTTAAAGGAAAAATGACACCATCATCAATCATTTTATCTAGCTCTTTGTTAATGATGTCTTCTAAGAAAGGGATATTTTTTTGTATTTTCTATTTAATAGGTTTAATGCCAAATTTTATAGGTATATCATGTTTAATAATATTATAACCTTTAATATCCTTATATTACCAACCAAACACATCAATGAACTCTTTAGATAATTTAATAAATATCGCCTTTTCACTAGTAGTACACTAAATTCTTAAATACACATATTTAAGATCCTCTTTTGTACCTAAATTAATAGGAATAATTTAAAATATAATTCTCTTGAAATTTTTTTTCATTTTTTAAATTTTGGGATGATTATTAGGTGTAAACATAGATTCCAAACTTACTAAACCAACAACCAATTTATTGGTACTCAATTGTAGATAATATCCACAATTTAATACATAATCATCATGGTTACAATAGTTGGCCTTAATAAATGAATATATGTGTTTATCATATCTAAAAATAGGCCAAATATTATTCAAATCTAAAATTTTAGGTCAAAAAAATTCAAAAAAAGAGAAATCTATGATCGGTTCACTCTCACTTAGAGTTGGGCTTGAAGAAAAAACAACAAGCTTATCAACTATATTATTATATTTTATAAGTATGTCAATGATTTTAAAATATTAAAAATGTTCATGCAAAGACCAAACTTTTTGAGTATAATGATGTAAACAATTTTGGTTAGTTTTGCAAACTTTTTGAACTTGCCTAACAATTAATTTAGAATCTCTAAAAACTTCTAAATATTTGATATTAAGCTCAATAGATTTTTCTAAACCTAAACACAATGCTTAAAATTTATCCATATTATTAGTGTTTTCAAATGATAATCTATAATCATAACAAAATATCTTATTGATAGGAGAGATTAAACAAATTCTAGCACTATTTCCTAATTGAGAACAGGGTCCATCAAAATATAGTGACCATATAATGTTTTTATCAAAGAATTATTTTTCTTAAAATTACAGTTCATCCAAATTCATCATCTCATAAGTTCCAATACCTATTTCAACATAGGCAATAGTAGAATGAGTAGAAGATTCTATAAGTATACTAAACAAATCCACTCTTTTTATGAAAGCAATCTCATACTTATGGGAATCCATGCAATATCTTTTCCAACAAAAGTTTTTATTGATTTTGACCAATCTCTTCCTAATAACATATAATTATTAGGAATTTCTAAAATTTGTAAATTAGTCATATATAGAACTTTTTCATCTTGAACAATTTTAATGACTATATCCTAAAGCTTACTACAACTTTTAGTTTGTCTTAAATCAAATCTAGTAAGCTTCCTATTATCAGTTTCATAAAAGATGCCTAATTGATCTACAATAAATTTAGGCATTATATTATTTTAAGATCCTATATCTAAGATATAATTATGAATTACCTTATTATAAAATTTAACTGAAACATAAAAATGAGGTATATAATCTGCAAGAAGATCATAATTTTGAGCAAAAATAGATGTTTGTTCATTACTATCTTCTTGTAAACCTACATCATTTTTAGAATTTAGATTCTTAATAGCTTCATTAAAATTTATCAAGTTATCTTGGAAGGTTAGTTGCTTGTAATAATGAAAATCTAGCTTTAATTGTAGATAAATCATCAATTATATTATAATCTCCAATATTAGATTATCGAATCTAATTATAATTCTTAGGTTTATAAGGTTGATATTGAGTACTATTATAACTAGTTGATAAAGGAATTTTTTTGAGAAAAATTATCAGATGAATTATTTGAATAATTATTCTAAGTTCCTTTACCTTTATCTTTAGAAGAAGAGTTATTATTTATTGCATTATTATTTTGAGAATAATTATAATCTTTGTTTCTAGTAATAAGAAACTTATTTATTTTTACTTTCATTTAAAACAATAACTCTATTAGATGAAGAAGGTTTATCATTTAATTACATTTTAATAGTGACTAGTTCATTTCTTAGACTTTGAATGACTTTTAAAATTTATATGTTATCTAAATTTAGATTTATAAAAGACCTATCTTTAAATCCAATATGTTTAAGTTTCTTTTCATACTCAATGCAAAATGTTACAGTTTCATCATATTCTGTAATATATTTGTCCTTTAAGGCCATTTTATATTTTAAAGGTAAATCACTACAAAAGTAAAGTCTAGATAATTTCTTACAAAGTCTAAGATCATGAGGAATATTTTGACGTAACTTAGTAAATCTAGTAATGAAATGATATATGTTTTCACTTGGATCAAGAAAAAATTACAAGATCATTGATTAGGTCTAAATCTTCTTTAGCTTTTTCAAAAGATAATTCTTGACAATCTTCAATATTTTTCCAAGTGCTGATAGCTTTCATAGGTAAACTAACAAAATCTTGATAAGCTTTCTCTTCAAGTGTTTGAGCAAAAATTCTTAAGAAAATATTTTCACTTATTATACCAAGAGTATCACATACTAGTTTAAATGCATCTAAATGATCTTCCCAAGATTCCTTAGAATCTCTAATTTGTTTTGATATATTTAATCCTTTAAGGGAAGGTAACTTACATGGACAATTTCTAATGTTAAGTGAATTTCTATAAATCCATAGATTTAGTGTTATTTTTTGTTCTACTTTAGCTTTAGAACTAACTTTATCTTCAATGAGATCGTCCTGATCTATATTATTTTACAGACCTCAAATCATATCTTGTAGTCTCTAATTTGCTTGATCTTTCATTGAAATCTTTAATAGTCTCTTCTACTTGAATTGGTTGATTTTATTGAAATTGATTAGATTGATTTAATTTCAAATTTGTATTAATATGTTTAGAGGGCATAACCAAATCATCAAATAAGTAAGAATCAAAAATAAAATGAGTTCTAAGTCTAGGATTAGTAGTTAAAACTCTTTCTCTATCTTACTAAATTCATCTAATATCTCAAACATGTTGAGTTTCATGAGTAAGATTAGCATACCAATCTACCTCAAATTCTACAAGTTCTTCATTTATCACATATATGATATCCTAAAGATTATGAGGCTGATTATATAATACATGACGAGTTTTTTTTAAAAATCAACATTGACTTGATCATCAACAATATCAATTCTAGGTTGGATAATAGGAGGTTGTCTTCCAATTACCATGGGTAAGAAGAAAATAAAGCTTTAAAAAAATAATATTTATAAAATATCCCTAGTACAGTCACCAAATTTATTGATGATGAAAAATGTTCTATCAACTAATCAACCCTTTCACATATTATGAAGGTTAAGTTGGAATCATACTAGTCTAATGTTAAAGTTTTAAATGTTTAAATATGATCTTAAAGACACAAGGGGTTTTTTAAATGTTCTAGAAAATAACAAATAGGCTATTGGATATAACATATTCCATTATAATTTATAAATCTACTTATCAAATAATGAATTAGTTCAGATATAAATGTGTCATCAATCCTATCCAATAAAAAAAGCCTATGAATAAGACAATCTCTTGAAGGAAAGAAATCTAATTTAGTAATATAATTTTTTCTAATAATAATATCTTACTTTGTTATTATAACCTCCAAGTAAATGCTAAGAGTATAAACAAAGAAACATAAAGAATAAAATGAAGATAAGAAAATAAATTGGTTTACAAGTATATCTTCAATAATCAGATAACATAAACATAACTCAAAAATCAAAATAAAAGATGCAAACAATAACATCAAACAACTAAGTAATTAAATAATAAACTAATTAATAGAACCTAAAATAATCTAAACTAATCTAGAACTAAAACAAAACTAATCTAATAGTAACTAAACTTAACACTAAACTAACTTAAGAAACTTAATCTAATAGAAGAAACCAGAAGTAAATAACAAAAATTATTAAAACTAATTAAAGCTACACTAAAAAAAGTTAGATCAATTAGAAAATTGAGATAAAAATTATATTTAAACTAAATTAGAAGTCAAAGTGAAATAAAATATAATATAAACAAAATATGTGAGTCTCACAAAGAGAGTCATCTTAGCAAAATAGATCATTGTATTTGAGAAACAAACATCCTTATTAAAAAATATCCTTAAAAGATAAATTTTATAATCAATCAGATCAATAATATGTCACAAATAACAAAGTTTTCATCATTATTTAGGTTGAATACTTAGATTTTACACATAAGATCGCATGAAGAAATCATCAAAATATGTTAAACCTAAAAATTTTGGATAATTTTTTATAAATGATAATATAAAATTGGATATACCTACGTTGCTTAAGCAATATACTCAACCATCAGAGAAAGTACCATTGATCTATTTGCAAAAGTCATGTTATCTCAAAGAAATTGCATAGAAGAGAGATATAAGTGATTGTTTTTTAGAATGTAATAATCTTTAATATCTATGTCATTCCTCCTCTTCAAATGAATCCTTGATCTCTTTTTATACTTCCAAGTTGGTTGAAAAAGGAAGTTATAACTAAATTTAGTTAGTTACGTGTTAACTTTAAATAATTGAATTTAAAAAGTCAATTAATATTGGCAGTTATAAGTTAAGATTTACAAAAGTCTTTTGAAACTAGACTAGGTATTTCCTAATGGGTAGGGACCCCTAGTCAATTAATATTACTAATAATAACATTAATTTAATAAATAATAAGATAATTCATAGTTAAATAAAATTCTTATCTACATTAATTCTATTTTTTATATAGTCCAAATTACTTAGGCATATATATATATATATATATATATATATATATATATAAATTAAATATGTGTTTACACTCCAAAAATATCATCACTATAATATCAAAATTCTAAAATGTATTAATTCTTATCAATTAAAAATTCAACTTTGAGATAAAATTTATCTTTTTGATAATTAAGAGTAATCAAAATTAGATAAAACTTCTATCACTAGTTCATGCATTTCATTTAAGCATTCATTATATTCCATCTGAACTATAAAAAATTGAACCAAATTTGTACCCAAATCACTCTTACCATCATCTATCTCCAATTTTATTCACTTCACTATTCTAATTTATGTTAGATTTTTAGATTTAGCTTGAATATTTGCATGTTTTCTTAAAGTGGGTCTCTTGTATTATATAATAGGCATCTTTTTAGGTGGTGTAGGATCACTAGAACAAGATGGAAATGTAAGATTTACAAAATTATTTACATAGACTGGTTCATATACTTATTATGGTTGTTAATTAATAACATTAACTCCTTTCTGATTGGGTGTCTGAATAGGCAAATGATTAGGATTAGATTGAAACTGATGGGAATAACTAATATGAGAATGAGATATATCTCCAAATATATTACCACAAAAAACCCTATCCCCTATGATTAGTAGGATTAAATGGAAAACTACCTAACACATTCCAAAATATTGGGTCAATGGCATCAAAATTAATGGACATTTGGGCTCCTATACTTGCGTATCTAGGACCAAACCTTCTAGTCCTAAAACCTCCTCTAGGAAATTTATTATTAAGTATATTTTGATTCATGTTACTAGAATTATGATTCCTTTCCCAAATTATATTATCATTATTATTTTTTGAATCTTGTTGATCCCAACATGAAATTTTAAATATAGTTTAAATTAAATTCAAAATCTTATCATCATCATTTGACTGAACACAAAAATGAATATATTAACTATAAAATCAATAATCAAAACTATACGTCTATATTTTCAGCATTCACCCACTTTATGAAATTTCTAGTTATATCAATAAAAAATGAATAAATCAAGGGTTCAACTATCATTCTTTGAAATTTAAATTTTTTAATATGATTTCAATTATAATTGTGTCATGTATCATATAATGTTCAGACTTGAAATCATAATAATAAAATTATATTCTTCATAATTTTATTTCAACTATTCAGCCATACCTTATTGCATTCTATTCTCATTGCACAAATGTCATCTCAATATATGTAGTATATAAATTATTTATAAATTACAAACTATACATATTTTTCACAAACTAATAACAAATCCATAACCACTGAAAGAAAATCATAAGTTATATCACAATTTTCTAAAACTATTAACCATTTTCTCACTGCTCTTCAAATCATGATTTTGAAAATAAAATCCACAAAAATGTATTTTAATATATTTAAAACAAAACCTATAATTTTTTAAAAATCACATATATTTCATGCCATCAAATTTTGTATATCAAAAATATTCAAAATAATTTCTTAACATTATACCTAGAATTTCATAACAAAACCAGTTTCGAATCATAAAGATTTCTATGAAAATAACCATTTTGAGCTCATTTTTATACCAAACTTCATAAATTTATGAAACCATAACTCTAAAATCCAAACTAATATGACCAAAATCACCACTGTAAAAAACTATCAACCAACTAAAAACCCAAAACCAAAATATTGCATATTAGAAAGATAATCTCCATAATCATCTTAGAATATAGTTTGAATATTCCTAGTGATTAATAAATGATAATCCTAATTTATTAACTTCAAAACTAGATATGAACAAATTTATAAATGAAAAAAACACTTTCAGTCATCTAAATTCATATTAAAATATAATATGATAAAACCCAATAATCTTTCCAACTAACCTTATCACCAACCATTTAAAGATTCAAACATGCAAAAGAATTAAAACAAATAATTTGAAATAATTTATCAAAAATCCCATGCAAACAATTTGTTGTGATAAACTAAAACTACCTTTTTAATAACTATTCACTCCCAATAATGATGTACATGTTAATGCCTTGTCTTCAACTTCCAAATTTATCCATGTAAAGTATGGATTTTGCTATGTGATTTGATCCAAATGACTATCAAAATAAAAACTAACCTATTTGTATACCATAACCCATGCCTTAACTACCTTTGCTTATGTGCCTTTACCATATTGGTTTCTTAATTTGAGGTATGTCATTTAGTTGAATGTTAATTTGTTTAGCAGGACTTTTAAACTTAGTAATGATCAAAATTCTCAATAAAACACTAACTCATGTATACCAAGGCATGTACAAATTCATTAAAATCCTAAACCACCTTTTTATTTTATCCAAATCTCAAAACATCCATCTCGCTTAGCATTAAATCAACTTGCCAACTTTCCTCTATTATAACATTAATGATATGATCTTTGTAATTTATCAATACAAATATAGCTTAATTTATAATTGACCTTCAAAATAAAACAATCACCTCATGACCATTTTAAATTCTTCATTAGATCCACCACCTTACATTAAATACTTACCATAGGATAGTGTTTGGATTAGAATCTAGGACCAATTAGGATTATTTGATAATCCTTAGATTTATTTGATAATCCTTATAATTATAATAGTTCAGGTTTGAATATTTAAACTACATTCCATTTATGTGACAACATCATTGATACTTGAAATTGAATTTCAAATGAAACTAACTGACAATTATTTATAACAAATCCATATAATGCCTTTCAATTATAATAGAACATTATCATTTTCAAATTGAAAATATTATAGTAATTACTTTAATTAAATGCAATCCAATCAACTCTATTCATCAAAATCTCATGATTGAAAACAAACATTTGATAATGATATATATATATATATATATATATATTTGTTAATTTTATTCATTTAACTATTAATGATTTTTGAAACCACTGTAATATAAATATGAATTTATAAACAAATAATTATCAAATAATTAAATTGAAAACATGTGTATTCATAATACTACTAATTGACTTAGGTCCTTGACTATGTTTTTAGATTTTATGACTAGGTAATCACTATCACAGATAGGAGTATAAATTTTATAAAAATGCAAGGTTATGAAAAATAGGCTTAACATAGTCCATTTCTAACTCAATTACTTTGTTTTCCTTTTTGATGAGCTCCTTAGCCCAATCATTCAAATCTCTTCCCATAATATCAATCTCTATTACTACTTAAAGTGTTTCCTTATCAGGGAACTGAGTAATAGATTATGTTGGTTGGGCTATAGGCTCAATGAAATTCTTTAGTGCAGTTGTCATTTGTTCAAATTTATTCTTCAATTCATATTTTGTGACCTTGTCACTATCCATCTTCTTAAAAAGAGATGTAATGTTTGATTGAACAACATGTTTTAATCCCTATCTTATAGGATAACCTAGGTGCACTTTGGATATTTGGTAATCCCCCAACACTATATCTTCTTTTTGTTTGTCTGGTAGGTGGATTATAATTTCTACATATTTCTCCCCTACTGAATCATATAATATTCTGGATATAGTTATAGGACATGCCTTTGATTTCTTTGATGCCAATGTAAGGCCAAAATCTAGTGTGCTAGCAGACACCATTTGTTTCCATTTCTTACCCATTAATTGTACTAGCCATCTTGGGGTGGTGTCCTATGATCCTAACACTATCAATTATGAATCTATAGTTTAAGTTGCTACACTAGTGGTTATTGTGATGAGTGTTGTGTCTATCACTATTATAATTTCTAAATATTTAGTTGATGATTTGGCAATCTCTTCCCCATTTTTGGGTTGAGTAGACACAATTGTATCAATTATTTCCTCTATATCTTCCTCTTTTTTAGGGGTTTGGGTTATTATATAAATGGAAGAAGTGGGTATAGTGGAAATGGATGTGCCTAACAAGGGTGTGGGAGTTGTAAGTGACACAAGTAGAGGGGTAGGCATGGGAATTTGAAATAGGGGAACCTATGGAAGTGTGAAATATAGATATATGAATGAATCAATCAAGGTGGTGACAATACTTAAGATTGATTAAATGGGAAAAGGGATAGGAGATCAAAATAAAGAAATAGCTATCCCAATGGTTGGGATGGCTAGTGGGATTGTATTTAGGATCGATAAATACATAGCCATGTACTTTTGGGTGGTGTTTGTGATTAAAAGAGTGGTGGTGGATATTAGGGATGAGATGGAAGGAGTTGTGGAATAGGCAAGTGAAAGTGAATCCTAAGTATCCAATTGTGTTGATTGGACTATTGACAATGGAGTCACTAAAAAATGTGGTGGAAATGGAGGGGGTAATTATTTGAGGTGATGGTGGAGTGGAGATAAGAGGAGTAGGTATTTTATTTGGTGGAATGATAAAGATAGGAGGATCAAATGTTTGTACTTTAGTGGTAATTATGTCTTGATTGGAAGTTGGTATTAGCTGATTTTTTTGAGTTACTACTACTCCTTGGTTACTATATTGACCTCTTTTAGCCTTTTATTTCTAATTTTTCTCATGTGATACAATTGTCCTATCTACATATTCTATATGTATTTCACTAATAAAACCTTCTATTGTTGGTGGCACACCCTTCTCTTTGACTTCTCTTAACTTATCATTGATTATCAAAGTTTCCTTGGTCACCTTGACCCCTTTCCTCCTTAGCCAAATAATTGTTATATTTATTGCATTAGTGGCCCTATCCATTTATGATAAGGACTCAGGTATGGACCACCTAAATGGTAGAAGAGGTTGGGAATATATCTTTTTGTCATAGTAAACCCTCTCCACTAGAGATTCATCATTTATTAAGTCCTTAGGGATTGGTTCCATGTTATAAGCTTTGATTTGTTCTAGGGTCATCCTAAAATAATATCTTAGTCTCACTTCATATTCATCTTGTAGGTCTTCCTAATAATATTCATAATAGGGAACATGAGAATATGTTATAATCCCTAATATATTGGTAATGCTTCCATTCACATCATAAAATGGCCTTGCATAAAGATCTCTTAAGGTCATTTAAGTCATCTTGGCATCTACACACTTGTCTTTTGATAGGGAAGGGCATGTATACCTCCCCATGCTAATGTGTAAATGGATTCCTACCTTATGTTTACTTGATAACAATTTATCACTCTCTAAAATTTGCCTCACAAGTTCCATTAAAGCCCATTTGTCACTTACATACCTTAAGAGTGTGTAAATACAACCATTGAATGCTCATAAATTGATGTATGAGTATTTTTGGAATTTAATGAAATATGATCCCTAATTTGTGATCTCAGAAGTAGTAGCATTAGAGAATCTCTTCTTTTCTAGCTCTTTATCAAACATAATAATGATGTACTAAATGAATACATCATTTGCCCTTTTGAAATGTTATCTAATTACCTCAAAGGTGAGGTTAGGTTAATAATTTAATACCTCATTGACTTGGTTAGGAACTATGTTTAATCATGAGAAGGCCCTTACCTTTGCTAATATGTAGATTAGATATGAAGTCATGTAAAACTTCCCTATATTCCAGACTTTCACCATTTTTTTATGGGTAGAGTCACTTATCACTGGGCTTAGTAGATGTACTAATTAGTTTGGTAGATTACCCATATGTATTAGTACATATAATCCTAAAAAAATTTGGCATCTGGGTTCCCTATGACTCTATGAAAGAGTATGATTATGTTACCCACTTTCTACTTGAAATCTATTCTTGTTAGAGTTTTAGGAAATATTGTAGATGTAGGACTAGAGACTTTTATCCATTGTTTATTAAGTACCATTATACAACCATTGTTATTATCTTGATAAAACTTTTTATATGAGTCATGGGTTATATCAAGATAACTCTCATACTCTAGAATCACGAACACTATGTTGATAAAGTTAGGGTCTAGGTTTAGAATCCTTTTTCCCTTGTTTAATAATTATCTCTTTTATACATAATAATACTTTTCCAATGTGATCACAAGCTTAGGGATATTCACTAATAATGGGAAGGCTTCTTCTTGGGGTCATCTACAGTTGTAAATGCTTTGAATCCAATCATTTTTTAATTCAACATTTACCCTTGTCCAAAAATCAGCTAGGTCAGTGTAACCTACGTCTGTGTCTATAATTTCATTGGTGTTAGAGTCCAAGATGAGTGGGACACTAGGTACCTTAGATTTGAACTTCATTTATTTTCAAACATAGGTTCTAGGAAAATTAATGTGGAAAAACCAACTATAGAGTTGGTAGGTTTTTGAGTTACAAGTAAAATATAGGTAAACATTATGGCATATTTTGAAGTTATTATTATAGGTAAAATATCTAATGGGCTTTGGAGTTTAAAAAATCACAATGTCTAATGAAAAATCTTATGCTTTTTAGGCTTATTATTATAGGAAAAATCCCTGATGAGGATTTGGAGTTATAAATACAATGGGATTTTTTGTGGAATCATAAGGTAGCCTTTGTAAGTAAAATCTTTGTGGGTGACTTACAATCATAGGTCAATAATCCATAGGGTTTATTTAGGGGATCTTTATGTAATATTCTATTTTTTCCTCAAACCTTAGGTTTCTCATAAGTTAGGTAAATTTTTTGAAAAGATTATGACAAGAAATCTAGGAAATGTAGATAATCTTATGAAAACATAGGTAAGAAAACTAAAACCCTAAATTTTCTAAACAAAATAAAAACCCTAGATTTGATACAAGATAGGAAAAAATGGTATGATATCTTGGTAAAAAAAATGATAGATAAGAAATGTAAGAAGAAATAGAGGAATATTGTGTAAGGGATAGTAATAGCAGTCATGATTAGGGATTACATTGATGAGGCATGGCATAGCTCAATGTTGTGGCTTGGTAAGGCTTTCTTAGCATAGAGATCCAATTCCTCAATTTGTAAATTAAATATTAATTTAAAAAAACCCTAATTTTATTAATGTAAAACTATATTTAATTTCCTTAGGTTGGTAGTTGGGAGAAATAGTGAGAGTCTTGGAGTCGTGGCACAATTGTATAATTTTACAAAATTGCATTTTTCACTCTAATCTCCACTTTATATTAGGTGGATAGGTGAAATGGAAATGTAAAAGTAGAACTTAAGGTGTAATTTTCAACTTTACAAGTTACAAATTAAAATTGGAGTTCCAGTTTTCATAAGAAGGGTAATTCATGGAAACCAGGACTCGAGTTGCAATTTGTAACATTATAAGTTACAAATTGCAATCATAATTATAGTTTTTTATGGAAGTTGGATTTGTAAGAAGTATAAGTTTAATTACAATTTGTAATTTTGAAATTTATAAATTGTATTTGAATCTTTTATTTCAATGGTGAATGTGTTTGGTGAAAATTGCAGCTCTACTTGTAAATTACAATTTTGCAAGTTAAAAATTACAAATAGAGTTCTAGTTTCTATCGGTTTTGAGTTGAGTGGGAAGTGAAGCTAGGATGTAATTTAAAAATTTACAAGTTACAAATTAGATTCAAATCTCTAGTTTTCACCAGGTATGAGTAAAGTGGGAAGTGGAGGGTTGGATGTAATTTACAAGGTTGAAAGATGCAAATTGCACCCAAATCTCTAGTGTCTACCAAGCTTTGAGAAAAGGGTATCCTGGGTCACTTTAAGGCCTTTTTAAAAAATAAATAAATAATGGGTCTCCCTTGGGATACTAGATATTTTGACATTTTGGGGAAAAAATATAAAAAGGTCTAAAACACACTAATTAATGTTTCCACTTTCAATCCACACAAGGCTATTGGAATCATTCTATGTAACTTGAAAATATGACTAACACTTGAAAATAGGTAAGAGATAAGTCAAAAGAGAGGAGATTACATACACCATAACTAACATTCATCAGCTAACATGAATCATACACTAGTTTTAATCATAATATAAGGATAAAACTTAGTTTTATTCATCTCAAAGGAAAATTAAAAGTGTTCATTTGGTAAGGGATATGCCATACCCAATAAAAAGATTTTTTTAATGCCAAAATCAAACATACATATAAGATAAGGAAGAAGAGAGAGAGATAAGATAGGTGTCAAGAGACAATGATGGATTTGAATCAATCATGGACAAATTTACAATCAATAAAAAACTACCAATTGATAGTTAAGAAGTCTCTCTTCAATATGTGTGTGCTCTATTTGATGATAATTTGAGCAAGGTGGTGTAAGAGTTATGTTGAGCTTGGTGGCACACCCTTGAGCACTTGAAACTACCTCTTGGATTTATTATGAGATAAATATTAACATTTTTTGGTTATAAATACCTTACACACCTATTTAACATCCAAAATCAATCATCTCTTCACCTCTATTTTCCAATTTTCTTCATCATTCTCACATTTGCTCTCTTGAAGGCTTGTTCCTTATATCCCTATTTTAAACAAATATACTTAGTTTGAGTGATTAAAAGCACTTAAATAGAAACTAATATAATATTTGGGTTCCCATTTTTACCCTTTAGATTCACCAAAAATTTCATGGCCCAACTCTAAACTCAAGCCCACTTTTTTAATACCCATCTCTCCTAATTAGGACTAATTAGGCCTAATGCAAGCCTACAGTCCTATAAACAATAAAAATCCATAAAATACCACTAAAAAAACTAAAAAATATTATTTATAATATTAAATTATGTGATATGGTATATTTTCAATCAATTCTATGGGTTAAAACTCAAGTTAGGTGACTTTTAAGCCTTTTAGTCCTAGTTTGACCATGCACAGACCTGAGGAAGCCGAGAGCTAAGAAGAATAAATGAGGAGAGATACATGGTGTTTAAAAAAAAAATAATACATTTTTTTTATTACCCAAGCTCATTTAACTTCTCCAATCATAATTTTCCTTGATCAACCTTTTATACCTCTCAAACAAGTAAAAAGGTAGCCAATTATGTGCAAAAGAGGACTATGTAGTAGGTTTTAGGTGCTCTTGGTATTTTAGATCATTTAAAAATAATTATACAAAAATAATAAGGATTATTTTGGATCCATAATTTCTCAATAATCCATGTAAACTCTAATTCAAATGAAAACATTGTACACTCTCTTGAATTCTTAACAACATGCTTACAAAAATAGCACTTAAGCAGGATTGAAGGTCTTCTTTAGGTTTGATGTTTGGTATAGGTTAAAGAAAATTTATTTATTTAATTTATTATTATTTTCATACCCTAAATATATTTTTCATCATCTCATTAATTTTATCACCTTTCACTTGTTCTTCAAACCACTAATTCATGCAAGGTTTTATTTTCTTGCTTGAAAATGCGGACATACATGTCTGTAGACCTGTAGGTCTACATTCCTCTATATTTTAATCTATTTATGATATTTTTATTGGTAATTTAAGCCTTTTTATATTCTCATTTACCTTAAAATAATAACATAAATTTTTTAACTCCTCATTTTCATCTTCAAAACCCTCATATTCTTGCAAGGTTTGTTTCTTAGGCTAAAGAGTGTGGACCTATAGATCTATAGAAATATAAGTATATATTCACCTCAAATTAAGAAATTTAACATGTTATTATTGGTATATAAATTTTTTTAATTCTCTCCTTAAAGTTTTATAATTTTTTACAATATCAAACACCTCTTTGAAGTCTCTCAAACTGTCTCTTAGCACCTAACTTTGCTTGCAAACACCAAAATGATATATTTAGGTTTGTACCCTATGAGTGCATCTCAAGAATTATATTATGGATTTTTTTAATTTATATATTATCTTATTATATTCATTTAATTACATCAATGTCTCTTTCACCTGAATTTTCACTCAAGACCTCAAAAATGACTACTCATAAGACCTTCTTTCTTGACCTTGATGACTATAGGTTAACATTTAAGATTGTATATGCATTGAATGCATGTTTGGGAGAATTTTAGGAGTTATATGAGTGTATATTTGTTTTATAAGGTTCATAATTACCATTATTTTCCTTTGTATAGGTCTATTAGCTACTTGTTTACATTTGAGACTTTGTAAGAGAGTCAAAACCAACATTGCTAAAGGATTATCACCTGCAATTTTGTATTGAACATGTTCATGGAGTGAGTTTATAAATATTATAAATGATAATTTAAAAAAAATATCTCACTAACATAAAAAATAAACCAATGTTCCTATTGTTTTCTTGAGGAACAAAATCTAGAAGCAACATTCTTCCCTTTTGACTCAATAGTCTTGAAACCTCCTTCAACATGGTCTTCACCAAAACACCATTTAATGGATTAAAGCACATTATTTTGTGGTTTCACCATTCATACAAAATGAAAAATGAATCATAAAATTTTAAATTCTTTTACATTCATTTCAAAGACCATGGATTCACTTTTTATGCATCTTTTGATAACCACCTACATGTAATTTTATGCATAGGCACCATCCTTGTTAATCTATTTGAAATTTGAACTTGTTAGTTATTTTAACATACATAAAGAGGATGGATAAATATTTTTTTATATTATTAAAATTTTATTCTTCCAAACACAAACTTATTATATGCCTAAAGACGTCATAGTTCTTAGAAACTCTACCTATTACCTTCAAAATAATAAAAACATAGAATTTTGTTATCTTGGATACCAACACATGCCATTGATGATAAAGGATGATGTGAGAGTTATATTAATACCCATAAATATCTCAAACAACCAACCATTTTCATCTATTAATCTTGAAAACTCACTACAATAATGAAAACCATGCATGTGGGGTTTTAAGAAGGCTTTGGGTTGTTTAACTTGTTAACAATTGTTTATAAAGTTAATAAATTATAAAATACAAATAATTAATTTAATATTTATGTCATATGGTCACCTATACACCCCCAAGAGCACTGGGTCCAACTCTCTTTCCTCTTCATGGAATGAACACTTGAAAATGACCTTCATAAGTTTGTAAAGGAGTCGATGGAGAAGATGAAATATTTTTTGCATTATTATGACCTAAAAATTCTTCAAAAAGCCTAAATTGACCCTATAAATATAAATGGACCTAATACCATCCATTTTTGACATCAACTAACCATCTCCACATTGAAAATTTGCATTCAAATCCCTTGGCAAGTGTCTTTCTACATTATACTTTAGTTTATTGATATTTAGAGGGTCCCACCACTCCTTTCACATTGAAATAACCTAAGTGAACATGTTTGAGGAGGACATAACCTTTAAATATCTTATAATTTTTTTAGAGGTCTCAAAATTCACTTAATTCCTCTTATTTGCAAAGGTAAACATTACCTTAATTTTTCTAAATTTACATTAACTTTTGATAAACATGAAATGATAATGTTTTCACCTTGCCATACCTTGTATTTAGAATCTTAATTTCACCATAATACATTAGATCAACTTGAAGGTCAACATACCAATGTTCCACCATGGGTGAACATACCTTGACCTTTAAAAATTAAACTTAACTTTGTCAATCTTACCTTGATCTCTCCAAAACTCAAATAAGACATTTATGAAGGAGAAAACGGAAAGACTAAGGGAATGAATCACTCTTATAGACCCTGAAATAGACCTTAAGATGATAAAACATTTGACAATATGTCCTTGTTATGACCAATTTAACCAAGTTTGGCCAAGTTTGACCAATAGACCAAGATAAAAAAATTTAAAAAATCAATAATAAGGCTAGGTAAGACTAGAAATAAAGTTTTTAATTTCCCTCACCAATGGTAGCCATTTTTGGATAAAACTTATAACACACTAAATAGTAAAACACCACATAAATTTGGTCCCTATATCCCCTTATTCTAATAGTCCCCTATATCATAGATCATTTTGGGAGAATGATGAAGTCTGGTACTAGATACAAAAGCTCCTCAATCAGGGCAAGATTGGGCCTAACTCTTTGCCTTGAAAAAGTGTGATATTCCTCACATCCAATAAGGATGGGTCCTAGTGATTCTATATATATTATCATGTACTCACAAAATAATGGTGAAGAATCAGTAACCATTTTCATGTATTGACAACCTTATAGACTAACTCTAAGGTGCATAATACTTCACCAAGATTTATTTGAATTTAGGTTTTCATTAGGTTCCCATTCATCCTAAATACATATAAAAGATATAATTCAAGACATGAGAAGGATTTTATGAATGCTTGGTTATGCCTTTCAACCTCATCAATGTACTAGACACATTCATGTACTTGTTGGATGATCTACTTAGGCCGTTCCTAAAATATTTCATCATCATCTACTTAGATGACATCATCATCTTTAGCAATATATGGGAGGAATATATGTAACACATATCATGTGTCTTAGGCACTTTACTCCAACACAAGTTTCATGAAAACTTAGTGAAGTGTACCTTTAACATAACATATATCTAATACCTAGGATACATCATTGACCACACTAGCATTAGATTAGATCTAGATAAGATCAAAGTGATCCAAGATTATCCTACTCTATGTAATCTTAGAAAAATTAAGTAGTTTTAATCTAATTTTTAACTTCTACCATAGGTTTGTCCTTAGTTTCTCATAAATATCTTCGGATCTAACCTAGATAACACATGCAATACCTAAGTGCAATTGGAATCATGCAAAAAATGCACTTTTGAGATGCTCAATAAATTACTTTGTGCATCACCTATTCTCATAATGCCTAAAATTCTATAGGCCTTCAAAACTCACATTGATGCATCTGACTATGCACTCGATGTAGTGCTCATACAACATGGACATCTTATTGCATACCACTCAAATATGTTTAGTAACTTGATGTAAAGGTACTCTACCTATGATAAGGAACTATATGTTATTATTCAAGTAATAAAGCAATGGTGACACTACATTCTTTGGAAGGAGATAGATGTTCATTCATACCATAAACCACTTTAGTTCTTACACCTACAAAATAAGATGGAAAATGTGTACCACATGAAATGGATGATATACCTATAGTAATTCCACCTCATGATCAAACACAAGAAATGGAAGGATAAAAAGTTGACATACTACCTTAGAAAACCATCAATTCATGCACTCATCATGGTGTTGTACATGTGTGGACACAACTTCATAGACTGGGTTCCCCTCTACTCATATGATGAGAACTTTATAGTGACTTACACAAACCTTGTGTAAGGTAAAAAAGTGAAAGATTTTTATTTGTCTGAATAAATTATCTACAATATTAGACATCTATGTGTTCTCTTTGGTCCACCTTGTCAATGACTCATCTATGAGGCACACTATACCAAGACCTTAGGACACGTCAACATGACAAAGACTCTAGATGCATCATAATCACACTTCTACTAGATACACATGCACATAGACAAGGATTTCCACATCAAGTATTGTATTTATTGTTTAATATTCAAACCCATGAAAATGAATCTATGAATTTACACACCTCTATCATTTCCATCTAGGCCATGGGAATCTATTAACATGCATTTCATGAATGGGCTACACATGATGAGATGATAACATTATGTTATGTTCATTGTAATGGATCAATTCTCCAAGATGGTTATCATGGTCACATGTAATAAAGACATTGATTTAGATGGCACTATTCCATTATACAACCATGTTTGGGTTTATTTTTGGTTACCAACATCCATCCTCTTTGACCATGATCCATACTTTGTGAGTCACTTTTGGAAAGATTGTGGGATTTGATGGGTACATAATTAGATTAGTAGATGACTTTTCATCCTCAAATAGATGGGAAAACTAAAGTGGTCAATCACACACTTGTTAATATTATGTGAATGTAGAACCATGCACATGCTCTCAATTGGGATGATAATCTCTTATACATTCAACATGCCTATAATTGGGCTCTTCATATGTCTATTGGTCATAGTCCATTCCAAACATGTCTTAGGTTTCAACTTTCAGCAAACCTAGACATATATTTCATACTTTCAAGCACTAATTCATGTATATAAGAATGGGAAGTAGACAAAATTAAGAATTTTCTACATCGCATCTAATTTATCCATCAATAGGTTCTATAAATTCTATCTTGCACCCAAGCCAAATATAAGCAGCACCATGATGTACATCACATACCTCACACATTTTGAGTTGGTGATAAATTCTAGCTATAAATTCATAAGGATCACTTTATATTTCCACACCAAAATATCAAGCCTTTATACTATGGTCCTTACATAATTATACACATTGTTGGTAATAATGCCTTCATTTTGGATCTACTGTAGTACTTGGGCATGCACCTGTCTTCAATGTGGAGCTTCTCCATCCTTAAAATCCATTGTTCCTTAAAATATAAGTGACACAACATCCTTATAAGTTGGATCTTGAACACTTACACCCCATAGAGAAGGACTAAATTTAATTGATATACACATGCACCCTCTATGGCACACATCAACTTTTTAAAGTAGTCAAAGTTGGGCAATACACTAATAAATCTAAGTGGTACACCTTACAACAAATTTAGGTGTAGTTACCCCAATTTCACACTGATGTAATGGATATTTTTTATATTCAATAAAGGATGAATGATATATTTTCAGCCTCTATGTAGCTAAATACACTCCTAATTCATTCTTCTATGTAGGATCACACCACTCCCCCATTTATGTGCATTCCATCACTAGGAGTTTGTTGACAATCCTCCACCTAAGTATCATACTTTATCACATAATTTCACACCTCATAGACACTTGGTCATAGACCCATACACATTATTTGGACTCCACCTTAGCTCAACCACCTATCAGACTACTTTGACCATGTGACTCAACAACTAGCATAGAATTAGCCATTGGCATTCAAATCCTATGCCTTTCATTTTTTCCACCAACAAAGGGAGATTATTTGGAATAGTTAGAACATTATTCATTCTATCCTTTGTCACCAAGGGAAGCTCAGCTACCATGCCTACCATGGAGGCTGATTCAAAAATAATAGTTATTATTACTCTTGTATTTTACATGTTATATATGTGTAATGTATGTATTATTTAGGAATAAGAAGGATTAAGGATGATATATACAACTTAACATATTGTAATTGAATGCTTGGTATATATTCATAACATAGATAGATTTATTATGTACACATACTCTATAGCCATTGTATTCTCTCCCCTATTCTTTGTTAATGAATAGAAGTTACATTTCCTGTAAGTAATACTTTCACTCCATTTGAATGTGTTTTGATTTTTCTATCTGAATAATTCATCCCACATTCAATTTTCATAACCATAACTTATTTTTCCCATACACACCTCAATCTTGGGCCCTATGGTGTAGATAATTTCATGTGTTGTTGAAATTTTTTTAATAAATACTTATCAATTCATTTATATAAACTATAGTGACTATTTCTATTTGACCAATGAATTAAGCCATGCACATATATTTAATATTAATTATTTTTTAAGATAACCTTAGATGGGATATTAGGACATTATACAAAGTATTTTAAAATCTAGGAGATGGATTTAGACTTCAGTAAGGTCTGTGTTATTTTTGAATAAAATTGAAGTTTTTTTGATAAAGCTGAGACTTCAAGTTTAAAGTAATTATTTTAAATGTAAATCATTTTTAATTTTCAAAATTTATTTCATGTCAATTTAGACTTAATGGAAGGGGAAAGGTTTAAGCTTAACAATAATGAACAATTATAATTTGTGTATTGATCATTCCTAAGCCTAGAAAAATAGATAGTTATTCAACAAATTTTCTAGTCATAATACAGTTTAGTAAATAGATGTTAATTTTGTTTTAATAAAACCCATGTAAACATTCCAAATTTTTAATAAAATAAATATCACTACTAAAATTGACTAAATCTAAAATTTGAACTAAATTTTAAATGGATTAAAAATACCATAATGATTGAATAATTTTATTTCTAATAACTTAACCTAATATTATTCAAATTTAAAATTCATTTTCACAAGTGGTTTATTGAGTTTTTAAAAGCTCATAAAAGTAAGTTTGGATTTGTAAATCATGATTAAAATAGAGGTTAGTTAATTTCTAGTGATTCAAAAATAAATTAGTTTGACAAACATGACATTCTCAAGCATAATCCCTCTGTCTAGGCAAGGTCTAGGATAATGTAAACAAATAGAAAGACATAAAAACAAAAGTTATACCTTTCCCATGGATTTTTTCTCCAATCCATATTAATGGTGTATTGAGCCTAATATTTTAGCCTTAGATTCTTCATCAAAATTTCACTTCGTGTAGGCAACATCTCCCCTAGGTTACACAAGATTTGGCCTAGATTAAATAAAATAAGATAGATTAATGATTAAGCTTTGATTTGTATTTATGCATAATAAGTTTATAGTTAAAATGTTGATCATTATACTTATATAACCCTTGTGTTTATATATTTATTATATTGATTATGGCCATCGGATCAAGATCAAGATGTGTGTCTAGAATTCAACCCAATTTGAGTAATAAGTTCCATTATTATTTGGGGTTTGGGTCTACATTTATTAGGCATGGGTTCATTTTTTTGATATTTACTTACTTTTATGCTAATGCTTGATAAATTTATGAGTGATATATTTTTTAAATATTTCTTAGATAATAATAAATTATCCAATTTCTATGGATTTTCTACATAGCCATTTGATTTGATTTGATTTGATTTGATCTGATAGGCTAATTAATATAGATTAGCTTTGATGTGATTTTTTATATATAAAATTTTGAACTAATTATTCAACATGAATAATCTAAAAATGTATCTTATAAAGTCACAATTTGACTCAAAATGAATTAGATGAAGTTGATGATTACATATGGTGTATTGCCCTAATCAAGAATGCACTGATACATTTTAGAATATGCACATCAAGTGTGTGGACTAATTTGGGTGTTTCATTGATTTGTGCATTATTTTTAAAAGTCATCATAATTATAATTTTGACATAAAAATTATGAGAATTGAGTTTCTACATTTTTCCCCTATTTGAGAAGGTGTTGAAAAACACTAGACAGAGTAATGGCTTTTCAAAAAATGAAAAAAACATTAAAATTATTTAATAAATATTAAAAAATTATCTACTCATATTTATATATACTTTTGTGTAATTTACTAAAAAATTATTTCACCCTAGTGATCCAAAAAATGTTTAAGATGTCCATGATACCCCCTTGAAGGAGTGGCTAATGTAACAACCCACCAGGGTTAACTAGATTAGGTTAAATTTAAAAAAAACTCAATGGCAAAATTACTTTAGCACCAATTATCCTTAACTAAATGCATCATTTAAAGTAAACTATGTTATTAAACAATAGGTTAAGTGTTTTATTCATTTAGCCAATGGTCATTAATAACAAATATTTATTTAATTTTATAATTCCAACATAATCAAGTATAAAATTATCCAAGTTAATAATTTATCCACTATTAATTATATAGTTTAACAAGTACATATATATATAGCCAACTACTGCTATTATAAAATTAACATCAAATATTACAAGTATATAATATTACATATCTAAATATCAGATTACAAATATATAATGTTTCATAGAACATACAAGTCTCAATAAAATCATTAATATCCAAAAATAATCCTGAGTAAGGCCTCTATCAGTTGACTACTGGAAGGGGAGGGATAATATCATATGAGTTATTTTCCACACCAATTATGGACCATTGATCCCAAACAAAATATCCCAATAAGGGAATGACCCTCCCTTCATGGATGGGTATATAGTGATAGTGTCAAAATCAAGAAATTCAACTAGACACTTGGGTGTTGTAAGATAATTATCACATGTAACATATCATAAAGAAATACGTTCTAACATGATATCATGAAATACATGAAAACTAAATCAAATAAGTGAAATGACAATGTTCAAATTATATACATTACTTTGGCCAAAGTTTTAATATATTTTTACAGATATCAAGATCAATCAAATTTATTTAAATAACTCCAATCTATCTATTAGTGTCACTAAATAAGTACATGAATTTCATTACAACTACTTTTTAATGTCAATAATATTAGATAAGCATAATAATGCTAAAATCCATAGATTTCAAACATATAAAGATTTACATAATGAATTCCATAGCATGTTTGAATATAAAAACATCATATTGTCTCTTATATTTCATTATGAGTATCTAAATTCTATAAATTAGCTAATAGATATTTAAATAACCCTTTTAAATTAAATAGATAATTTAATTTATCATATAAATAATAATAATAATAATAATTTAATTATCTATCAAAAATTAATGATCATTTATTTAAAAAATAACTTTTATTTAGGTTCATATTTTCATAAAATGTTAATCTTATACATACATAATTTTTTATCCAATCCCAACAATTATTGCTATTAAGAAATCATATAATCATTACCAACATATCAAACAGAGGTTTAAGTCCAAGTAAGTCTCATGTATGATTAAAGATAGATAAAACCTAAGTTTTTAATTCTAGATAAGGTTAATATGTAACATGGTAATATATATCATACCAGAGAAACCATCAGATAATGAACAACTAGCCTTATTACATATATGACTCAACTATATATGTGTGTGTCTATATGTATGTGTGTGTGTGTGTGTGTGTGTGTGTGTGTGTGTGTGTGTGTGTGTGTGTGTCTGTGTGTGTGTGTGTGTGTGTGTGTGTGTGTGTGTGTGTGTGTGTGTGTGTGTGTGTGTGTGTATAACATCATTTTGGAATTTAAATCATGCCATCTAGTGTGTGTGTGTGTGTGTGTGTATACCCCTCTCTCTCTCTCTCTCTCTCTCTCTCTCTCTCTCTCTCTCTCTCTCTCTCTCTCTCTCTCTCTCTCTCTCTCTCTCTCTCTCTCTCTCTCTCTCTCTCTCTCTCTCTCTCTCTCTCTCTCTCTCTCTCTCTCTCTCTCTCTCTCTCTCTCTCTCTCTCTCTCTCTCTCTCTCTCTCTCTCTCTCTCTCTCTCTCTCTCTCTCTATTTATATACACACACACACACACACACACACACACACACACACAGATAAGATTGAATTCAACAATCCCTCTAAATATTTTATTCAAAACACTATCTTAAAATAACCATTTTAACTTTAATCTCTCTGTCATAAATAAATGGTTCAATATAAGTTCCCAAACACAAATACAAATCCCAAATATCCAATAACTATATAATAGCTACAGACTTGACCCCTCAATAAATAAGTTGATCCTGGACTGCTATTAAATCAAACAATTCTCATATAATTTCATTTCAAAATCAAATTCAACAAATTCTAAACCAAATTTAACAAAAATACAAGTTTTTAGCCATTTGCATTTACTCATTTTAAAAAACATAAAATATAAATAAAACCCCCAATATTTTCCAATCTTAAAAATAGTCCATACACCTAGTCAAAAATTGTTAGGGTCTCAATTTATTTGTATCTATATATCAAAAACTTTAAATGAATACAACTATATAGAACACCTAAATCCATATATATATATATATATATACACACACACACACATATATATACATATATATATATATATATATCAAGATTAAAAGAGTTCAAAGATAACCAGATACACATTAATGATTTGAGCAGATAAATTCATCACCATTAACTACTAAAGTAAATTGTATACCTAGCTTCCATTTATTATAATTTCAATTTATAAAAGCAAACCTAAATTACATTATTTATACACAAAATCAAAATGTACTAATATAAACAAAACCCAATCTTAGTATATCTTATATGTACATAGTTGTGACTAATATAAATTGGCTCCTTGTACTTGACCCTATGGATGGGTCAAACCCATCCCTAGGGTAACTTATAATTAACCCTAGCAACATATATTTATATATATTTAAAATACACACACACACACACACACACACACACACACACACACACACACACACACACACACACACACACACACACACACACACACACACACACACACACACACACACACACACATTATCTATTCAAGTTTATTCAATATAAATTAAAAAACTCAAAAAATTTTAGAACGCATATAACCCTAATCCTACACATCACAGGAAAACACTATGCACTTAGCTATTTAAAAATAAATGAATTATATAAGTGTTCATCCCTATGGATGGGTTTTACCCATCCTCAAGGTCATCCACTTATATATATATATATATATATATATATATATATATATATATATATAATGGTAAAGACCATAATTGTATCTATATCATTTTGAAATGATTAAAAACTAGAAAGTAAAATCAATAAACCCTACCTCAAAATGCAAATATAGGTCATGCAAGACCAATTCCTTCTCTGCTAATTTCTATTCAACACCATTATCTCTTCTCAAAACCCTTGGCCTCCATAAATCTTCCTTAATTTCCAAGTTACATACCAAAATCCCAAAAAAACTCCACAAAATTGGGTCTCTACCAAATAAATCTCTAGTTTCATCAATATTTTCCTAATTTTCTAGCATGTTATCTTGCCAAGAAACCCTCAATAGTAAATTTAATGAGAAAAAAAAACTATCAAGACCAACCATACCACTAAACTATATCAATCGAGATTCACATTATGAATTGATGAATCTAGAAACTAAAGAAATCATGACCCCTAGAGTTTTTAATATGTCAAGTTGAATAATCACATTCACATTACAGTTTGCATGATAGAATTTGACTGAAACCAAAAATGCCAATAAAATAATTATGTAATGCAAATATCTTGAAAGAGGGATTTTGACCAAACAAGTCAATCATGCCTATAACAAAAAGCTTCAAGCATCAACTAAGGTACCCATTGATAAATAAAACAATCATGCCCCTTATTAAAAATTATGACTTCAATATAAACAAACATGACTAATGTTATTAATTCTATGTACCATTCAACTAAAACAACCACATTTCAATTAAAACATACCACTCAATGAACATCAATAATTTTATAACTATATGTCATTGATATTGTTTAATAAAACATAAAGTATTTCCTAAAATTTTTGATACATATACCACCTATGTAGTGAGTTCCATACAATATCAAGACAAATGAATGAGAAATTATATAAGCATCCAAGAAGCTAACATTACAACTCATATCATACATTTGCATTTTAATTCTAAAAGATAATAAAAGGATGTTAATGCTTGAATTATGATATCTAAATACATGATTTGCAACCATCAAGATGCTAGATTATGCAACCACATCCCAGACAGCTCAAAAATATGAAATCATGATAATTAACACTACCAAATGAAGAAAAAACAATAGTAATTTAATGCATGTTGTGAGTAATAAATATCTACCAACTAACACATAACAAATAGACATTTATTCTACATGGTGTGTGTAAGGTTCTTATTTCATTCTCTCATTCCCCACTCATCTCCATCTACTCCATCCTCTCCAATGATACCCTCCCTCAATCATAGTCATGAGGGTGGACTCCATCCCACATTCACCTCAATATAATGAATAGTAGTTAGACCATATCATGAAACATTCATAATAAACTATTGCAATAAAATAAACTACATACTCATGATCAAGATGTATCATAACAAAATAAGAATAACTAACAATAAGTTAACTACCATGATCACAAGTAACAAATAGCTATCTATAATAAGCATATTACTAATCTAGTCAATTAACACATGAAGTTAACAAATCACTAACCACATTATCTAATAATTTATAGATTAATGGGATTAGAGGAAAATAGGGATGTAATAGCCAAAAATTAAGATTGATGGGTGTTCCCTCGAAAAAAAGAAGCAATGTGAGTAAAAACTTGAACATGTGATTTCCACTAATTGATATAGTATAAAAAAGAGCTACCCTAAAATAGGGGTGAAATTAATTAATTTATAAAAGGAATTAACCTAGGAAGGTAGATTTGATCAATAATAAATTGATTTATTATTTGATTGACAAGCATAGAAAAAGGATTGAGTCAAGTGATATGAAAGATAATGTGAATGAATCTATTTTTACATGTTAATTTGGAGATTCATGTCTTGATTAGCATATATATAGCTAGAGTGTTTAATGATAGGGATTTGATTATGGAAAATGTGATGAGACTTTGCTACAAGGGGATATGTTATTACAAGTGACAATGTAGATAAGACTCCAATGCTTTATTTTTAATATAGAAAAAAATGATATGCATCATGATATAAAACACCATGAAAGCCTTATCATGATGTGTGTTGACATACATTTTGGCACACACCAATGTTCTAGGCTCGTCTTTTGACTCACCTATCTTGAAAGGAGATTCTAGAGAATCTTCCTAAGGTTTATATCTAATTGGTCTATACACACTGACCTTTACTTAGTGGCTCATTGTGACCATTATATTCAATGGGTAATTTTTGGTTTTACCTATGTCAAACTCTAAACTTGAGTTTTAATAGGTTTTGGGTACTTGAAAATTATTAAACATGGTGTGTTTTTTATTTTGTTCCAAATAGGTTTTTGTGTCATATTGGAAATTAAAAGGTATTCATTCATTCACTCATTACACCATTAAGTTTTAAGATTAAAAAACAAACTTATATTTAAAACTTTCCCGATCACAAATCAATAGTTTAGGGTTTTATTTTATGTTTGTATATAATTTTATCATTCATTCATTCCAGTAATTATATCTTCAACAATGCAACATTGTAATGGAGAAAAAAATCAATGATTCATATATTAATTTGAATAAATATCACTTTCAAACCCTAGATTAACAAATTGATAAAATAAAAGTGACATGAAAAGAGATAAAATCATGTAATGATGTAGTAAATTTGATGTCTTGATCATATTAACTCCATAAATAAGTCAATGAACCAACCAACATATGCACAATTAGATCCAAATCTAATGCAAGCTTTTGAGGGGAGAAAAGCAAGGAAATAGCTGCCAACACCAATATATACATGTATGAATGGAAGTAAATAATCTTCGGTCTTGAATTAATCATAAGTACATCATTTGATAATCAAATCTAAGTTCATTACAATCATTTTACTAAAACTTTTCAAACATAATGACAGGAGAGGAGTTGAGGGAGAGACTAACACTAAGAAAGCATAAAATTATATAAAATTAAAATGGGTTGGCTCTAAATCTCTTATGCTAAGAAAAAAACCAACCCCCTTACAATGAATCTAAAAAAATATATAGCCAAGGCTACCCTCAAGGGATAATTTTACCTCCAAAATAATCCAACTACCTCCATTAGTTCCCCAGTTACCTTCTCTTCCTTCCATTCCCATCACTCTCACTATTCACCTTAAAAAATAGACCAAAACATAAGTTAAAGTAAGAAATTAAGAGAAATGAATAGTAAAATTAACACCAAAATTTGAACAACTTTAAACTAGGTAAAACCAAGAAAACTTAGATGTATTTGGGGGTTCATGATCAAATCACCTTTCAAAAAAACAAATGGATTAAAAAACCAAAATCGTATGCTCAAGATATCTTCAAAAAACTAAACATTACTCAAAATTAGCCTCTATAGACCTATTCAAGATTTGGATGTAATGAGGTTATATTTTTAAGTTATTGTTCACACTTTGGCCCTCTAGTTATAATCAAGTTTTCGAATCCTAAATAGAACTGAGGGTCCCTTTTGGCACTTTACCAGAGCTAATTGCATTTTTTTAATTGATTTTCATATGTTTTATTTTTATGGGAAAATCCTAAGTTTAAAACTTTGAAGGGGCGTAGACCTATCTAGGGTCTAGACCCCAAAATACACATGGGCTCCATATTAGAATCTTGGTGTTCTAATTGGATAAAAATATCTAAAAATAAGAGAAAATGGCATGAGGATGGTCCCAAAATTAGTTAGGTATTTTTCCCAAGAAAACACTATGTTTTCACTTTGAAAATCCCAAAGGCAGGCCATAGACCTACATGGGGTTTTATCCCTGATTAGGTCTATAGGGAGCCTTTGAGGATACCTGAGACCTAGTCTAGGGAAAAAACCTTGACTACCAAAGTAACCACACTCAATAGACTTGACATGACCCATTCAAGTATTTGATCCCTAACTATGAGTAATAGACCCTAACCTACCATGTCCCTATCCTAATTAAGAAAAAAATCCCAAACAACATTGAGCACCCTTTGGAAAAATTATAAAGACATAGTTGCGATTAAAAGACTGAATAACAAAGAAAGCAACTTTGTGACAAAGCATAGACCAAATTAAAAAAAAAAATTGATTGATAAAGGCAAGATACTTGACTCCCCTATTAGACCTAATTGGTGTTTGGGGACCTAATTAGGTTTAAGGAGTTAAGATTTTATAAACTTAGACCAAAACTCATGAAAAAAATCCTAATTAAGTCAAGGAAAGATTAGAATGAAAAGATAAAGCAAATTAAAGAAATTTTCAAGTTTTTCACCTAGAGAAGCAAGATATAGCAAGATTTTATAAGTACAAAATGGGGATCTAAGAGTCATTTTAGGGAGAAGTTCCAAAAAAACTTGATCAAATGGTCCTAATGGAGAATATGGAATATTTTCTAAAATCCAAAATGGAATGGAAACCAAAATGACCCACTGGGGTAAAATGAGAGACATAAGCAAGCTTGATAACAACTGGTCTAGAGACCAAATGAGTGGGATAAGTACCCCAAAAATGTGTTCCTACTCAATGAGTAAAACATGAAATTTATCCATATTAGTTGGGTATACAAGATGGTGTAGTTATTATAGGTCTAATAGGCATGGAAATAAAATTAACTTCCCAAATCAATTGTAGGGAGTTGAGAGAGCAGGAAAGAAAGGATGCCAAGTGAGTGGAAATGCAAAAAAACTCTACTTCAAGCTAGGTGTTATATATGAAACTTCACCATTTAAACTTAGTCATCATAATGGGATAGGTTTAGAGTGAAAAATGGGCATGTATATCTAGGTGACCTCTTAGAGTAGGCTAAGAGAGTTAGGATATCTAAAAGAGCCTGGATTCAAATGCAAATTGGGAGGTCAAAACTCCATTTTTACACTAAGTATAAAATACAAAGTTGACTCACACAAATGTGGTATTTCTGATGGTGATGGTTGTAGGTCTTAGTTCAACATGTACATATATATGGACCATCAAGGTAACTTGTGGTGCTAAGATTAATTATTTATGAGTGCAATAGGGAGCATAGTAAAAGGTGAAAAAAAAAAGGTTCCCTGATTCTTATTAGAAGAATTAGGGCATGTTGTATAAGCAAAAATAAATTTTGACTCTACTATAAAATACTCCTAGGTATTTTAAAATGATATAAATGTGTCTAAAAACCCAGAATTTCTAGTTGAGACTATGTATGGAATTTGAATGAATTTGAGAGAGGAGAAGATGAGAGTGGCTAAAAGACCAAATTAGACATTTTCATTGATCAAGTGTGTGTAAATGATGTAAATTACTAATTTTTTAAATGTATAAAGATTAATTATTATGGATCCAATCATCAAGCTAGTGAATTCTACCTTGAGGATACTTTCCTAGACATTACTCCATGACTAGATAGGCATCCATAGCCCTGAGTAATTTTCCTTTCATCCCACTCAAGGCCTTGTTCCACTACCAACTAGGTTTAAAATCCCATGGTAGAGTTGCCTAAATCACCTAGAAGTGAGTTTATTAGATATTGAATTTTATTTTATTTTCATGTCTTGATTTATCTTTTATCTTTCTCATTTAACATATAAATTATGTCTTGGGTACTATTCAAACAAGTGAAAGGTATCACTATAGTTTTTTCATCCTAGATCTTAATTGTAGCAGGTTCAACTAGGCAAACCCAAAACCCATTAAAATGTGAATTTTGTGCTTGGTTTCAATATATGTCTTCATTGACCATATATTTTTACCCAAACTTAGTCCAACTCAAATAAATTTAGAACACACATGATAGCTATAACTTTGAAACCAATGCAGAAATAGGATCTAAAGTTGTAAACTACTTAAAGCATTTATGCACCAAAACATCATCTATACTACCTATGTATATGTCTTTAGTTCTTTAATTATTTTGACCAAAATGGGAACTTACATGGAAAAATAGGTGGGTAGGGCCAAAAAAATATAAACAATAAGGTTGGATGAATAAAAAAAGGTGGGGAAGTAGGGAAAGCAAACTAAACTAATCACAAAATAGGAATGAAAATAAAAATAGAGTAGGAAAGGGAAAGAGGATGTATTTATAATAACTTACTAGGATAATTTAAGCCTATAAGTAGTGTTTGAGGAACTACCAATTGATAGGAAATAAGATGTCCTCACTACTTAGTCATCTTAGGAAGAATGCATTCCCATCTAGGACTTCATAGAATTGGTAGGGACCCAACCATAAGGCATCAAACTTATGATGTTGTCCTTTTTTATCGTGAGGCTTGACCCAGATAAGGACTAAATCAAAGATCATAAAAGATTAAACTTTTTATCACTTTTCAAACCAATGTTTGATGACTTATTGGTGTTTATTGAAATGCAGCGGGGTTGCATCACATTTTTCCTCAAGTTATATCAGGTTAAGGAGGTGAGATTTTATATTATAATTTGTTTTCAGGTAGAATTTCATGAACTATAATCTGGGAATTCTTAGGTTGGTTGACTAGAAAGATGAGGTCTTAGCCATAAACAAGATGATATAGTGATGTTATTAAGGCCGACTTAATTATATTCCTATTGGACCATACTGCAAACTTTAGAACATTGTGTCAATCCCTAGGTTTCTTTGCCAAAATATTTTTAATTAAATGTAGTAAATTCTTATTAGTTGATTTTACTACCATGTTACCTTATGAATAATAATTAGAAGATAATTCGAGGGTTACCTATTTTTCATAGGCCCATTTAGTAAATTAAAGAGATAATAAATTAATACCATTTCCACATGCTAGTGTAGCAGGCATCCTAAACTTGGTCATGATGTGTTCTTCTATAAAGTTGATTACCACATTAGTTTTACTATTCTTGCATGTTTTATCTTCCATCTAATGAGTATAATAATAAATTGTTATAAGTATGAACTCGTGTCCTATAGAAGACTTAACATTGATGGATCTCATGAAGTCTAATCCCCATTTTACAAATGGTTGAACCCCAATGACTGACCACAATGGCATGACAGGGGTAAATTCTCTATGCATGGAAACTTGGCTAGTATGATAGCTCTAAATGTGATCATGAGCATCCTTGAAAACATCCATCTAATAATATCCTACCCTGAGAATCAAATGGGCTATATCACTCCTTGATCCATGACTAGTTCCATATTATCCATGGAAATCACTTAGTATTACAACTAATTCTTACTTATTTAGGAATCTGAGATATGTGCCTTTATTATTCCTTCTATATATCACACCTGATTTTATCATGAACTTATTAATTTTTAATTGCAATTCCTTTCTCTTAGTGGAATTATATTGAGTAAATAGTAGACTACATGTTGATACTAGTCATCATTAGTGATGTCATAAACTATATATTACTATCAAACTATCTACAAGTTTACTTCAGCTATAGCCTTACTGAGTCCTTAACCTCTTAAAATTTTCAATGGATATAAATCTAGGTCAAATATTGGATAGTGTTCATTCATTTACCCCTTAATTCACCCAAATCATTTACATTAGCATATCCTTTACTACTGGGTTAGGCACCACTAAAAACACTTTATTATAGATAATATAGTGCTAAAATTTTTTATGGTTTTGATCAAGGCAAAGGCTTATTTATCTAAATTTGAATACTTCAGTTCAACATTGTGGAGAGGAGAACTAATAATGAGATAGGTCTCTCATCTCTAGATTATTTATTTTATGTTAAGATAACTATACTTGAGTGTTCTAAGGTAAATTATTAGATATAGAAGGGTTGCATAAATTTAAGACTAATTAACACCAGTGTATTTACAATTAATTTATTAATTTGAGAAAATTAACTTGTGCTTCATCCATTCATTCAATCTTGGCATCCTTATTTAGCATGTTGTTTAATGGTCAAACTATCTCTAAAAATCTCAAAATGAACTTCTTGACAAAGTTTATCTTACCAAATAATGACTTAACTATTTTTTACTACCAAGTAATATTTTTTTTATAATTTCCTTGACTCTATTTGGGTCTATGGAAATACCTCATTCCAAGATGATGTGGCCTAGTAATTCACCCTTTGTGATCCCAACGATGCACTTCTTTAGGTTCAAGGAGATTCCATGGTCTTTGTACCTCTATGAGACCACTCTTAAGTCCTTGATGTGGTCTTCTCTATTATTTGAAAATACATTTAGATCTTTCATGTATATTACTATGCATTTTCCTATGATATCCTTAAATGCGACATCTATGGCATGTTGAAAGATGGCACTTGCATTGATCAGGCCAAATGGAATCCTCTTGTATGTGAATGTACCCCACTTTATTGTATTTTTTTATATATTAGGTCCTCATAATTGACCACTACCTAATTACACCTTGATTACCCATCTAGGAACAACATCATTTGAGAGTTGTTCACTATTTGTATAACTTCATCTAGTGAAGACAATAGGTATTTATCCTTCCTTGAGGCCTTGTTTAGGTTATAAAAGTCAACACACAACATTATCCCTCCAATTTTATTTCAAACCAAGACCAAATTTTACACCCATGTGGAGTGCCTTATAGGGAAGATTATCCTTGCATGAAGTAATTTTTGCACTTCTTTGAATATCAACAGTTCTAGCAGTGGATTCACTGATCTTTGCCTCTTACAAAATGGTTTAGTTGTTAGCTTAAAAGGGATGGTATAAATGAGAATATAAGTGTTTAAAACCTTTAATTCCTCATATATTCATGAAATAACATCTCTAAATTATTCTAAGTCTTGAATAAAGTCTTGGTTTTTCTTTTCAGTACATGTCGTGCTTAGAAGCACATTCTTTGATTCACTTACATTACCTATATTATAACATGGGTGAAACATACCTTTGGTCAGGGTTGATTTATATTTTTTACCTTTGTAATCCATGTTAAATAATCATTATAGTTATACCATACCATTGTATATATTTTTTGTTTTTAGATTGATTAATCCTTCCTCATTGGGTTCAAACTCTTCTCTATCATCTTCATCAATAATCTGAGTCTTGAATACATCTATGTTTTTTATGAAGTAAATGATATGATAATCATAATTAAATAAATATAATTTATTCATATTATCAAGGATGAAAGGATTATAGACCAAATTCATAGAGAACCTTCTCACTTTAAAATTATTTATTGGTTCTAAAGTACTTGCAATTATAGCCAATGCATTTGTCATATAATTTATTCTATGAGGTAAGGATAAAAACCTCTATTAAATTTCATAGCTGGTTGTCATATCTATATAAATGTTTGTCATTATAATAATATTGGTCTCATACTTGTTTTACCAATAGTTTAGAGTAACCTAGTACCTAAACTTCTTGACTTTCTTCTTTAGTACAAATAAAAGACCATGGACTAGTGCCTCATATTCAGCCACATTATTTATACAACCAAATTATAGGTGAAATGTAGCCAAATATGAATTTACTCTAGGTTTGATGATCTCCACACTAACACTATGCCTTATCTTAGATTTAAAACCATCAAATTTCATAATTTACAAATGGTTTTTAATTGTATGTGTAGGATTCTGATGAGTTGGTGTTGATACAAAATTGATTTCTTCATTGGTTTTCTCAATGCCAAGTGGGCACACATCTTGCTTCTCAGCTGATAAATACCTCCTATCCAAGTCTTTAGTGGTAGAAGTGAGTATAGGGATATTTAAGATAGTGATATTTTCATTATTGTGGGTTGTAAAGCCCTTATTTTCCATTAAATGGCTTTTTCTAGCTTGTTGATTTCTAATTCAGCCATACCCATTATTGACAATACTTGTTGAAAGACTTATTTTTCACTTGGGTTATCTAGTTTTACCTCCTCATGTACTATGGTATCACTAGGAAAAAAAGTTATTTTAGGTTCATAGAGGAAATTATCCTCATCAAGTTGATCTATCTCTTAAATTTGTCTAGTTTATTATATGGACAACATGTTGATAGAGAACTTATTATAGGCCTCTACTTCTTTCTCAAGAATATACACCCCAAGCTTAATTCATTGTACAAGATATCATTTGTTTATTTTTATTCTATTATCATGTGAATCATTTTAAACTCACATTAAATCCTGATTTAATTGGGTATACCATGTCATGGGAGCTAGATATGAGAGAACTTCATTACCATGTAAAAATTTATTGTTCTAGACCAATATCTACTCAGAAGAATATCAAAATCATTAGGTATATACACTACATGAATGTCAATAACATATTGTAACCTTGGATCAAATGCCAACTGCATGTGGATGTTATTTAGCTCACCAACAACCTTAACCTCTGATTTATCCAACTGAACAAACTTCCTATTTAATTTTGGAGGTGTCAAACCCAACTACTAACAAATTTCATAAGACATGATGTTTCCAGAAGAAACTAATTCCACCAAAAAATTATGTAGGTTTTTACCAAAAATATGGATTGTTAGGCGGAAAGGATTTTTAATTTTTTCCTTGTAAATTACAATTTGAGCTTTAGTTATTCTATTTGTTTCCTTCCCTTTAGGAGTAGCTAATTCTTGTAGTAATATGTCCTTTTGGTTTGAAATTTAAAGCAATTCAAACATCATGATATTGGCCTTAATTCTCTTCAGGTCATCTATGATATTGTATCCATTTTTATTTGACTCTACTAGTTTGTCACTTTTTGGAGGTGTAAATTTGTTCTTAGGTTGGTAAGATATTATAGGTCTTATAGGTGGAAATAGATTAATGTTTGAGTTCTGATTAGGTAGAACTTGAGTATTGTTCAGAGGACTAGATGTAGCTAATGGAGTTTGAAATTTTCTCTTAAATTGGTAGTTGTTTCCCCTTTAAAATTGTTTAAATGTATAGATCTCATCTAGGTTATCCTCTGGCTCAATGTCACTTTCAAATAAAAACTCATAAGTTTCTAAGACTAGAGTTGTACTAGGGTTTTCCTCACATTGATTAGGGTTATTATTAGGTTTGGGAACTAATTCTAGTTTATCCATCTCCTTTTAGAATATGTTCAAGGCATAGATGAACTTTACATAATTAATTTTAGCATGGTTAGTGACATTGTGTATCTTACACCAGGTAGATAGTGCCAAATCAGATAAGTTCATTAGATTGGAAGCATTTTTATTATTATTTTGGTTGTTGTTATTATCCATTGGGATAAGTACACATTTATTGTTTGGCCTCATTTTCAATTTTTTTGTTATTTAGAAGTTTATATTGGTGATTTTTGATACTTATCTATGAAAATTGACCATATCATTTGTCAACCTCTAAACCATTTGCTAAAAATTGGCTACTAAATTCACACTAGTATTTTATGGAGTTATCACTTATGGTTGTGGGTTAGCCATAGGTGAATTAACATTTTCAAAGGTGGGGATAATAGGGTGTGCTTGATTATGAGGATTGTTAAAAAGTGTTTGGTTATTTAAAAATGATGGGACAACATGTTGGTTGCTAGTGGAAGTATCATAACCATTAGTGTTAGGCATGATAGGAGTGTTTTTGTATGTAATAGGGACATGTTGTTGATTTTTTTCATTAGGAAAAACATGACTAGGATATGTATAAGGTAGATCATTAGGCATGTAGTTTATGGGTGTTAGATTGTATACTATATTTGAGCTTGCATATAGGGCACCCAAGATTTTATTCATCAATGGTCTATTATGTTATAAGGCATGGTTGATCATCGAGATCTAGTTGTAAGCACTTGGTTGGCCCAATGAAGGCAGAGGACCAATTCCATAACCTTGTGAAACCATCTATTTCTCAATTGTTACAACCTCATTATATGCCAAGGATATGGATAATAGGGCTAGTAGGGTCTTCTGAGGAACATGGAGGTCATTGAATTTAAATCCCTTAGGTACATTTGTATGGAAGCCACTTCTATTTGAGTTTATAAGTTTTTAAGACTTTGGTAAATATTATGGAAGTGTGCATTGAAGACACTCATAAGTTCATTTGGATCCCTACAAGAAATAGGAAAGTGATGATATAGGATATCTATGTTAGGAACCTATGGAAGCACACAATTGATTACCATATACAAGCAACTTAAGATGCGGAATTAACCAGAAGTAACAAGTAACTAGAAACTAGAAACAACACAGAATATGAGAAACAATACACAACTTTTATTAATACTCATACAAAAAAGAATACAATAAAGAAGATGCCACTTCTTCTTCACCACCTTATAGAGGCTTCCCACACCTCAAGTGAATAGTACTTATCTCCTCAAAGCTCTCTCTCTTACGGTCCCAACACACAACTCAAACACAGAGTTGGTGTTCACCTCCAACCAGTTAGTATCCACTACTGCCAGTACACCAGTGCTCCACACACTCCACAAGTGCTCCACGCACTCCAAGTACACAATCATATTTCAAGTAGATATCCCCTGAACTGAAACAACCTACAACCCAACTGATCTTACTTATGGAAGGAACTGCCTTGCCCTCCTATTTGCTCTCTTTCTGAGTACACACTGTACTCCAAGTAGATCTTGCCTGATCTTGCTCCCTGTTGTGTTGCTATCCTATCTAATCTTACACACCTACAAATAAATCTAGTTCTGCACACCTGTGAACCTTAGACCTTTCACACACATACTCCTATAGATCAATGATCTTACTTACCCATGTAGATCTCTAAACGTAGCCATGCAACACCTGCTGACCAAGATCCTACACACCTGAAGAACCCTGTATGATTCTCCAAAACCAGCACCCACACTTGGCACTACTATGGAACTAAGAGGAACACCCTTGCTCACCTCACACATAGAAGGAGCTAACTTTTCTCAACTCAAACTAGAACACTTTACAATACAGCCTATGAGTCTCTTAAATAGATCTCATGCAAACAATAATTAGACATCCAATTATAATAATTAGATCCATAGCTTCTAGTCTAAATTTGGCTCTTGACATGCAAACACTTGGTTCATTAACTAACTACCTATAAAACTTGTAGTTCAAACCACACATGCAATCGACATCAGTCCCTATCTGCCTGGAGGTGATCGATGCTGGCCGATCCCTGACCGACATTGGTTTCTTCTCTTCACTAATCTTGCAGACGTCGGCTGATCAGACTGACATCGGTTGCTCTGCAACTCAGCAACCTTTAGCAACCTCCTCCCCTATTTGCATCAGTGAACCTTTTAGCTCCACAACCTAACAATCTCCCACTTGGAGATAAACCGCTGCACTGTACCTGTACCCCGTCTAATCTATTTCTTGGCTTATATCCCTCTTCAAGACCAATCCTAAAGACAACCCACCACACAACCTATGGTACACCTCCTGTCATCCAAGTAACCTACTGCATCCACATCTACAAACACATGTATAAAAAAACTTAACCCTGCATAGCATGTCGACCTACTACTGGTCCTTCTCAAATACCTGAGAATCCACTGAACTGCCCTACAGTGCTTCTTTCCTAGATCGGCTCCAAACTTTCTAACAGCACGCACTACTTGGGCAAACTCAGGTCTATCCAGACCTCATGTGATTTCAGACACTAAACTATTTATCCCTTGGTGTGCTCTGATTCTACATCCTACATAATTAACCTTGCAAACACTTGATTCACATCAGCTCCCACTCGAGACAAAATCAACATGTGATCTTCCATGTCTCCCATGCCAAAGAATTTCGCTACTCCAAATTCCTCATGACATGCTACTGAACTAACCTTACCTTTAGCTTAGAAAAAACCTATATGTAAAAACCTACTAGCTAGCATACTATCTACATACAGTAACAGGATAATGTAGCTATCATCATCCACCTGGTAAGACAAACATAGTAGTTACCCTGACATTGACTAAATCCATGCTTTGTCATCCACCTGTCAAAACTTGTACCACTATCCTATAGCTCCTCAAGACCATATGACCTGGTCTTTCATCTCACGTGTCCATTCTCTCTATTCTTTAAGTAGGTATCCATTCATCTCTGTGCTTTCATACCGGTTGGCAACCCTACCAAATCTCCCGTTTGGCTCTGCATAATATTCCTGCCATGCTCCCACTATTTCCTAGATCCTTCCTGCTCTACAGTCAGCAACTAGTATAAAGAAGAGGAATAATGAATTTGAGGCTTACTTACCACCTTTAGTCCTCCATATGGGTGTTTGAGACTCCTTGATAGCTTTCTATCTGCCCAAAATCTATTACAGTGACCGACCTCGGTCACTACATAGTCTGCATCCGACCGACGTCAGTTTCCATGTACCTATCTTGACTACCAACTATGCCGACATCGGTGTCCCCTGTCACTAACATCAGTCCTCCTGACCGATGTTGGTCTTACCTATTGCTGATGTCGGTCCTCCTGACCGATGTCGGTCTTGCCCTGCCTGACATCACCGGCTTCGGTCTGCACATGACAGACATCGGCACCTATCTGTTCGACGCCGGTTCCCCTTGACCAATGCTAGTACCTATGTTTTTTTGTGAGTGATGACTTTTTACCTACAAGCTCCTTTGAATCAAAACCCATGTCCAAACTGCCCTACTCAGAAGTACCCAGCCCCATCCACTAGTCTCTGTCTGTCATCTCCTCCAACAACACCAAGGCTTTCCAGTTCTTAAGTTTATCAAACACATCTGTCTTCTGCTTAAGAACATGCATCTCCTTCTTGCTCATGTGACCAAGCCTACAAAGCCACGTCTTTGCAACAAAATAAGAATTAGTAATATAAGTAGATAGATAAAGGATACCTACTTTCTTACCACCCGCTAATTCAAGTGCATCTGCTGTGAGAGTTCTTATGCATCTCTCATCACCCAACTTTCCTGAAGCAATTAGCCTCATCTCCAAGACTGGGACCTACATGACCTTCTTCAACACCCATGTGTTGGCCACTTACAATTTCAGCAACACTTCCCCTTTGCCAATTATTTGGCAAGGCTCACCATCTCCTCTACCTGGGGCTACATGGAAAGAGGCAATAGAATCTATAAAACAAGATTCTACTTTATACAAGAAACATACCAGAGCATCCTGTGCAACAACCCCTACAACATCTACTTCTTCAGTTCCTTCATGCTAATCTTCTACCAACCAAAAATATTCTTTTCCCTACTCTATCTTTCCATATGACCGTAAGTGACCATTTGTGCTCTTCAGTTTCTCCATTCATAGCTTACTTTCTTCTGCCATTGCTATACTCGCACTCAATCAGAAACCACTGAGAGTGACCTGTAACCAAACACAAAACCTACTCCCTATAACCTTAGCTCTGATACCAACTGTTAAGAACCTATGGAAGCACACAATTGATTGCCATATACAAGCAACTTAAGATGCAGAATTAACTAGAAGTAACAAGTAACTAGAAACCAAAAACAACACAGAATATGAGAGACAATACACAACCTGTATTAATACTCATATAGAAAAGAAGACAATAAAGAAGATGCCACTTCTTCTTCACCACCTTACAGAGGCTTCCCACACCTCAATTGAATAGTACTTATCTCCTCAAAGCTCTCTCTTACGGTCCCAACACACAACTCAAACACAGAGTTGGTGTTCACCTCCAACTAGTTAGCATCCACTACTGTCAGTACCCCAGTGCTCCATGCACTCTACAAGTGCTCCACACACTCCAAGTACACAATCAAAATTCAAGTAGATCTCCCCTAAACTGTAAAAACCTATAACCCAACTGATCTTACTTATAGAAGGAACTGCCTTGCCTTCCTCTTTGCTCTTTTTTTGAGTACACACTGTACTCCAAGTAGATCCTGCCTGATCCTGCTCCTTGTTGTGTTGCTATCCTATCTGATCTTGCACACCTAAAAATCAATATAGTTCTACATACCTGTGAACCTTAGACCTTACACACACACACACCTGTAGATAAATGATCTTACTTACCTATGTAGATCTCCAAATGTAGCCATGCAACACCTGCTGACCAAGATTGTACACACTTGAAAAACCTTGTATGATTCTCCAAAACCAGCACCCACACTTGGCACTACTATGGAACTAGGAGGAACACCCTTGCTCACCTCACACACAGAAGGAGCCAAATTTGCTCAACTCAAACTAGAACACTTTACAATACAACCTATGAGTCTCTTAAATAGATCTCATGTAAAAAATAATTAGACATCCAATTACAATAATTAGATCCACAGCTTCTAGTCTAAATTTGGCTCTTGACATGCAAACACTTGGTTCGTTAACTAACTGCTCATAAAACTTACAGTTTGAACTACACAAGTGACTGATGTCGGTCCCTACCTGCCTAGAGGTGACTGACACTGGCCGATCCCTGACCGATGTCGATTGCTTCTCTTCACTAATTCTGTCGACATCGACTGATCAGACTGATGCTGGTTGCTCTGTAACTCATCAACCTTCAGCAACCTCCTTCCCTATTTGCATCAGTGAAGCTTTTAGCTCCATAACCTAACAATCTCCCACTTAGAGATAAATAGTTGTAATGTACATGTACCTGTACCCCATCTAATCTATTTCCTAGCTTGTATCCCTCTTCAAGATCAATCTTGAAGACCACCCACCACACAAATTATGGTGCACCTCCTGTCATCCAAGTAACTTGCCACATCCACATCTACAAACACATGTAGAAAAGAACTTGACCCTGCATAGCATGTCGACCTGCTGCTAGTCCCTCTCAAATACCTGAGAATCCACTGAACTGCCCTCTAGTGCTTCTTTCTTAGATCGGCTCCAAACTTTCTGATAGCACCCACTGCTTGGGCAAACTCAGGTCTGTACCAAACCTCATGTGATTTCAGACACTAAACTATCTAGCCCTTGGTGTGCTCTAATTCTACATCTTGTGTAATGAACATCACGAACACCTGATTCACATCAACTCCCACTCGAGACAAAATCAACCTGTGATCTTCCATGTCTCCCATGCCAAAGAATTTTGCTACTCTAAATTCCTCATGACATGCCACTGAAATAACCTTACCTTTAGCTCAGCAAAACCATGTATGTACAAACTTGCTAGCTAGCATACCATCTACATACAATAACAAGATAATGTAGCTATCATCATCCATCTGGTAAGACAAACATAGTAGTTACCCTGACATTGACTAAAGCCATGCTTTGTCATCCACCTGTCAAAACCTGTACCACTGTCCTGCAGCTCCTCAAGACCATATGACCTGGTCTTCCATCTCACGTATCCGTTCTCTCTATTCTTTAATTAAGGTATCCATTCATCTCTATGCTTTCATACCGGGTGGAAACCCTACCAAATCTCTCATTTGGTTCTGCATAATATTCCTGCCATGCTCCCACTGTTTCTTGGATCCTTCCTACTTTGTAGTCAGCAACTAGTATAAAGAAGAGGAACAATGAATTTGAGGCTTACTTACCACCTTCAGTCCTCCATATGGGTGTTTGAGACTCCTTGATAGCTTGTTATCTACCCAAAATCCATTACAGTGACCGACCTCGGTCACTACATAGTCTGCATCTGATCGATGTTGGTTTCCATGCGCCTGTCCTGACTACCAACTATGTCGACATCGGTGTCCCCTATTGCCAACATCTGTCCTCCTGACTAATGTCAGTCTTACCTATTGCCGATGTTGGTCCTTTTGACTGACGTGGATCTTACCCTGCCTGACATCACCGGCTTTGGTCTACACATGATCGACATCAGCACCTGTCTATTCGATGCTGATTCCCCTTGATCGATGCCGATACCTGTGTTTTCCTATGAGTGATGACTTTTTACCTGCGAGCTCCTTTGAATCAAAACCCATGTCCAAACTTCCCTGCTCAGAAGTATCCAACCCCATCCACTGGTCTATGTCCGTCATCTCTTCTAAGAACACCAAGGCTTTCCAGTTCTTAAGTTTATCAAACACATCTGTCTTCCGCTTAAGAACATGCATCTCCTTCTTTCTCATGTGACCAAGCCTACAAAGCCATGCATTCACAACAAAAGAAGAATTAGTAATATAAGTAGATAGATAAAGGATACCTACTTTCTTACCACCCACTAATTCAAGTGCATCCGCTATGAGATTTCTTGTGCATCTCTCATCACCCAACTTTTCTGAAGTAATTAGCCGCATCTCCAAGACTGGGACCTGCATGACCTTCTTCAACACCCATGTGTTGGCCACCTACAATTTCAGCAACACTTCCCCTTTTCCAATTCTTTAGCAAGGCTCACCAGCTACTCTACCTGAGGCTGCATGGAAAGAGGCAACAAAATATATAAAACAAGATTCTACTTTATCTAAGAAACATACTAGAGCATCCTATGCAACAACCCCTGCAACATCTACTTCTTTAGTTCCTTCATGCTAATATTCTACCAACCAACAATATTCTTTTCCCTGCTCTTTCTTTCCATATGACCGTAAGTGACCATTCATGCTCTTCAGTTTCTCCATTCATAGCTTACTTTCTTCTACCATTGCTATACTTCCACTCAATCAGAAACCCCTGAGAGTGACCTATAACCAAACACAAAACCTGCTCCCTGCAACCTTAGCTCTGATACCAACTGTTAGGAACCCATGGAAGCACACAATTGATTACCATATATAAGCAACTTAAGATGCAAAATTAACCAGAAGTAATAAGTAACTAGAAACCAAAAACAACATAGAATATGAGAGATAATAAACAACTTGTATTAATACTCATATAGAAAAGAATACAATAAATAAGATGCCACTTCTTCTTCACCACCTTACAGAGGCTTCCCACACCTCAAGTGAATAGTACTTCTCTCTTCAAAGCTCTCTCTCTTACAGTCCCAACACACAACTCAAACACAGAGTTGGTGTTCACCTCTAACCAGTCAGTATCCACTACTGCCAGTACACCAGTGCTCCACACACTCCACAAGTGCTCCATGCACTCCAAGTACACAATCATACTTCAAGTAGATCTCACTTGAACTGTAACAACCTACAACCCAACTGATCTTACTTATGGAAGGAACTACTTTGCCTTCCTCTTTGCTCTCTTTTTGAGTACACACTGTACTCCAAGTAGATCCAGCCTGATCCTACTCCCTATTGTGTTGCTATCCTATCTGATCTTGCACACCTGCAAATCAATCTGGTTTTGCACACCTGTGAACCTTAGACCTTGCACATACATACACCTGTAGATCAATGATCTTACTTACCTATGTAGATCTCTAAACGTAGCCATGCAACACCTGCTGACCAAGATCTTACACACCTAAAGAACCCTGTATGATTCTCCAAAACCATCACCCACACTTGGCACTACTGTGGAACTAGCAGGAACACCCTTGCTCACCTCACACACAAAAGGAGCTAACTTTTCTCAACTCAAACTAGAACACTTTACAATACAACCTATGAGTCTCTTAAATAGATTTCATGCAAACAATAATTAGACATCCAATTACAATAATTAGATCCGCAGCTTCTAGTCTAAATTTGGCTCTTGACATGCAAACACTTGGTTCGTTAACTAACTACCCATAAAACTTGTAGTTTAAACCGCAGAGGTGACCGATGTCGGTCCCTGTCTACCTCGAGGTGACTGACACTGGCTGATCCCTGACCGATGTCAGTTGCTTCTCTTCACTAATCCTACTGACATCGATTGATCAGACTAACACCGGTTGCTCTGCAACTCATCAACCTTCAGTAACCTCCTCCCCTATTTGCATCAGTGAAGCTTTTGGCTCCATAACCTAACAATCTCCCACTTGGAGATAAATAGCTATATTGTACCTGTACCCTATATAATCTATTTCCTGGCTTGTATCCCTCTTCAAGATCAATCTTGAAGACCACCCACCACATAACCTGTGGTGCACCTCCTATCATCCAAGTAACCTACTGCATCCGCATCTACAAACACATGTAGAAAAGAACTTGACCTTGCATAGCATGTCGACCTGCTGTTGGTCCCTCTCAAATACCTGAGAATCCACTGAACTACCTTCCAGTGCTTCTTTATCAGATCAGCTCCAAACTTTCTGACAGTACCCACTACTTGGGCAAACTCAGGTCTATACCAGACCTCATGTGATTTCAGACACTAAACTATCTAGCCCTTGGTGTGCTTTGATTCTGCATCCTGCATAATGAACCTCACCAACACTTGATTCACATCAGCTCCCACTTGAGACAAAATCAACCTATGATCTTTAATGTCTCCCATGCCAAAGAATTTCACTGCTCCAAATTCCTCATGACATGCCACTAAAATAACCTTAACCTTTAGCTCAACAAAACCCTGTATGTACAAACCTGCTAGCTAGCATACCATCCACATACAATAACAAGATAATGTAGCTATCATCATCCACCTGGTAAGACAAACATCGTAGTTACCCTGACATTGATTAAAGCCATGCTTTGTCATCCACCTGTCAAAACCTGTACCACTATCTTGCAGCTCCTCAAGACCATATGACCTGGTCTTCCATCTCACGTGTCCATTCTATCTATTCTTTAACTAAGGTATCCATTTGTCTATGTGCTTTCATACCGGCTGGCAACCCTACCAAATCTCCCATTTGGTTCTGCATAATATTCCTGCCATGCTCCCACTATTTCTTGGATCCTTCCTGCTCTACAGTCAGCAACTAATATAAAGAAGAGGAACAATGAATTTGAGGCTTACTTACCACCTTTAGTCCTCCATATGGGCATTTGAGACTCCTTGACAGCTTGTTGTCTACCCAAAATCCATTACAGTGATCGACCTCGGTCACTACACAGTCTGCATCTGACTGACGTCAGTTTCCATGCACCTGTCCTGACTACCAACTATGATGACGTCGGTGTCCCCTGTTGCCGATGTCAGTCCTCCTAATCGACATCGGTCTTAACTATTGCCGATGTTGGTCCTTCTAATTGATGTCAGTCTTACCCTGCCTGACATCACTAGCTTTGGTCTGCACATGATCGACATGGGCACCTATCTGTTTGACACCAGTTCCCCTTGATCGAAGTTGGTACCTGTGTTTTCCTATGAGTGATAACTTTTTACCTGGGAGCTCCTTTGAATCAAAACCCATGTCCAAACTACCCTACTCAGAAGTATCCAGCCCCATCCACTGGTTTTTATCTGTCATCTCCTCCAAGAACACCAAGGCTTTCCAGTTCTTAAGTTTATCAAACACATCTGTATTCTACTTAAGAACATGCATCTCCTTCTTACTCATGTGACCAAGCCTACAAAGCCACGTCTTCACAATAGAAGAAGAATCAATAATATAAGTAAATAGATAAAGGATACCTACTTTCTTACCACCTACTAATTCAAGTGCATCCACTATGAGAGTTCTTGTGCATCTCTCATCACCCAAATTTCCTGAAGCAATTAGCTGCATCTCCAAGACTGGGACCTGCATGACCTTCTTCAACACCCATGTGTTGGCCGCCTACAATTTCAGCAACACTTCCCCTTTGCCAATTCTTTGGCAAGGCTCACCAGCTCCTCTACCTGGGGCTACATGGAAAGAGGCAATAGAATCTATAAAACAAGATTCTACTTTATCCAAGAAACATATCAGAGCATCCTATGCAACAACCCCTGCAACATCTGCTTCTTCAATTCCTTCATGCTGATCTTCTACCAACCAAAAATATTATTTTCCCTACTCTTTCTTTCTATATGACTGTAAGTGACCATTCATGCTCTTCAGTTTCTCCATTTGTAGCTTACTTTCTTCTGTCGTTGCTATACTCTCACTCAATCAGAAACCCCTGAGAGTGACCTGTAACCAAACACAAAACTTGCTCCCTGCAACCTTAGCTCTGATACCAACTGTTAGGAACCCATGGAAGCACACAATTGATTACCATATACAAGCAACTTAAGATGCAGAATTAACTAGAAGTAACAAGTAACTAGAAACTAGAAACAACAGAGAATATGAGAGACAATACACAACTTGTATTAATACTCATATAAAAAAGAATACAATAAAGAAGATGCCACTTCTTCTTCACCACCTTACAGAGGCTTCCCACACCTCAAGTGAATAGTACTTCTCTCCTCAAAGCTCTCTCTCTTATGGTCCCAACACACAACTCAAACACAAAGTTGGTGTTCACCTCCAACCAGTCAGTATCCACTATTACCAGTACACCAGTGCTCCACGCACTCCAAGTACACAATCATACTTCAAGTAGATATCCCCTAAACTATAACAACCTACAACCCAACTGATCTTACTTATAGAAGGAACTACCTTGCCTTCCTCTTTGCTCTCTTTTTGAGTACACACTATACTCCAAGTAGATCCTACCTGATCCTGCTCCCTGTTGTGTTGCTATCATATCCGATCTTGCACACCTACAAATCAATCTAGTTCTACACACCTATGAACCTTAGACCTTACACACACATACACCTAAAGATCAATGATCTTACTTACCTATGTAGATCTCCAAACGTAGCCATGCAACACCTGCTAACCAAGATCCTACACACCTAAAGAACCCTGTATGATTCTCCAAAACCAGCACCCACACTTGGCATTGTTGTGGAACTAGGAGGAACACCCTTGCTCACCTCACACATAGAAGAAGCTAACTTTGCTCAACTCAAACTAGAACACTTTACAATACAACATATGAGTCTCTTAAATAGATCTCATGCAAATAATAATTAGACATCCAATTACAATAATTAGATCCACAGCTTCTAGTCTAAATTTGGCTCTTGACATGCAAACACTTGGTTCATTAACTAACTACCCATAAAACTTGCAGTTCGAACTGCTCAGGGGACCGACATCAGTCCTTGTCTACCTGGAGGTGACTGACACTAGCTGATCCTTGACTGACATCAGTTGCTTCTCTTCACTAATCTTACCGACGTCAGCTGATTAGACTAACACCGGTTGCTCTGCAACTCATCAACCTTTAGCAACCTCCTCCCCTATTTCTATTAGTGAAGCTTTTAGATCCATAACCTAACAATCTCCCACTTGGAGATAAACAATTACACTATACCTGTACCTATACCCCATCTAATTTGTTTCCTGGCTTGTATCCCTCTTCAAGATCAATCCTGAAGACCACCCACCACACAACCTGTGGTGCATCTCCTTTCATCCAAGTAACCTACCGCATCTGCATCTACAAACACATGTAGAAAAGAACTTGACCCTGCATAGCATGTCAACCTACTGCTGGTCCCTCTTAAATACCTAAGAATCCACTGAACTGCCCTCCAGTGCTTATTTCCCAGATTGGCTCCAAACTTTCTAACAGCACCCACTACTTGGGCAAACTCAGGTCTATACCAGACCTCATGTGATTTCAGACACTAAACTGTCTAGCCCTTGGTGTGCTCCAATTCTGCATCCTACATAATGAACCTCACCAACACCTGATTCACATCAGCTCCCACTAGAGACAAAATCAACCTTGTGATCTTCCATGTCTCCCATGCCAAAGAATTTCACTACTCCAAATTCCTCATGACATGCCACTGAACTAACCTTACCTTTAGCTCAGCAAAACCCTATATGTACAAACCTGCTAGCTAGCATACCATCCACATATAGTAATAGGATAATGTAGCTATCATCATCCACCTGGTAAGACAAACACAGTAGTTACCCTGACATTGACTAAAGCCATGCTTTGTCATCCACCTGTCAAAACCTATACCATTGTCCTGCAGCTCCTCAAGACCATATAACCTAGTCTTCTGTCTCACGTGTTTGTTCTCTCTATTCTTTAACTAAGGTATCCATTCGTCTATGTGCTTTCATATCGGCTGGTAACCCTACCAAATCTCCCATTTGGTTCTACATAATATTCCTACCATGCTCCCACTGTTTCCTGGATCTTTCCTGCTCTGCAGTTAGCAACTAGTATAAAAAAGAGGAACAATGAATTTGAGGCTTACTTACCACCTTTAGTCCTCCATATGGGTGTTTGAGACTCCTTGACAGCTTGCTGTCTACCCAAAATCTGTTATAATGACCGACCTTGATCACTACACAGTCTACATCCAACCGACATCGGTTTCCATGTGCCTGTCTTGACTACCAACTATGCTGACGTCGATGTCCCCTGTTGTTGACATCAGTCCTCCTGATCAACGTTAGTCTTACCTATTTCTGATGTCAGTCCTCCTAATCGACGTCAATCTTACCCTACCTAACATCACTAGCTTTGGTCTGCACATGACTGACATCAGCACCTATCTGTTCGACGCTGGTTCCCCTTGACTGATGCCGATACCTGTGTTTTCCTGTGAGTGACAAATTTTTATCCGTGAGCTCATTTGATTCAAAACTCATGTCCAAATTACCCTACTCAGAAGTATCCAGCCCCATCCACTGGTCTCTATCTGTCATCTCCTCCAAGAACACCAAGGCTTTCCAGTTCTTAAGTTTATCAAACACATCTGTCTTCCACTTAAGAACATGCATCTCCTTCTTGCTCATGTGACCAAGCCTACAAAGCCACGTCTTCACAACAGAAGAAGAATCAGTAATATAAGTAGATAGATAAAGGATACCTACTTTCTTACCACCCACTAATTCAAGTGCATCTGCTGTGAGAGTTCTTGTGCATCTCTCATCACCCAAATTTCTTGAAGCAATTAGCCGCATCTCCAAGACTGGGACTTGCATGACCTTCTTCAACACCCATGTGTTGGCTACCTGCAATTTCAGCAACACTTCCCCTTTGACAATTCTTTGGTAAGGCTCACCAACTCCTCTACCTGGGGCTGCATGGAAAGAGGCAACAAAATTTATAAAACAAGATTATACTTTATCCAAGAAACATACCAGAGCATCCTATGCAACAACCCCTGCAACATCTACTTCTTCAGTTCCTTCATGCTGATCTTCTACCAACCAACAATATTCTTTTCTCTGCTCTTTCTTTCAATATGACCATAAGTGACCATTCATGCTCTTCAATTTCTCCATTCGTAGCTTACTTTCTTCTGCCATTGCTATACTTCCACTCAATTAGAAAGTCCTGAGAGTGACCTGTAACCAAACACAAAACCTGCTCCTTGAAACCTTAGCTCTGATACCAACTGTTAGGAACCCATGGAAGCACACAATTGATTACCATATAAAAGCAACTTAAGATGCAGAATTAACCAAAAGTAACAAGTAACTAGAAACCAGAAATAACACAGAATATGAGAGACAATACACAACTTGTATTAATACTCATACAGAAAAGAATACAATAAAGAAGATGCCACTTCTTCTTCACCACCTTACAGAGGCTTCCCACACCTCAAGTGAAAAGTACTTCTCTACTCAAAGCCCTCTCTCTTACAGTCCCAACACACAACTCAAACACAGAGTTGGTGTTCACCTCCAACCAGTCAGTATCCACTACTACCAGTACACCAGTGCTCCATGCACTTAACAAGTGCTCCATGCCCTCCAAGTACATAATCATACTTTAAGTAGATCTCCCCTAAACTGAAACAACTTACAACCCAACTGATCTTACTTATGGAAGGAACTACCTTGCCTTCCTCTTTGCTCTCTTTTTGAGTACACACTGTACTCCAAGTAGATCCTGCCTGATCCTGCTCCCTGTTGTGTTGCTGTCCTATATGATCTTGCACACCTACAAATCAATTTGGTTCTGCACACCTGTGAACCTTAGACCTTGCACACACATACACCTACAGATCAATGATCTTACTTACCCATGTAGATCTCCAAATGTATCCATGTAACACCTGCTGACCAAGATCCTACACACCTGAAGAACCCTGTATGATTCTCCAAAACTAGCACCCACACTTGGCACTGCTATGGAACTAGGAGGAACACCCTTGCTCACCTCACACACAGAAGGAGCTAACTTTTCTCAACTCAAACTAGAACACTTTACAATACAGCCTATGAGTCTCTTAAATAGATCTCATGCAAACAATAATTAGACATCCAATTACAATAATTAGATCCGCAGCTTCTAGTCTAAATTTGGCTCTTGACATGCAAACACTTGGTTTGTTAACTAATTGCCCATAAAACTTGCAGTTTGAACTACACAGGCGACCGACATCGGTCCCTATTTGCCTGGAGGTGACCAACACCGATCGATCCTTGACCGACGTTGGTTGCTTCTCTTCACTAATCCTACCGATGTCAGTTGATCAGACCGACGCCGGTTGCTCTACAACTCAGCAACCTTCAGCAACCTCCTCCCCTGTTTGCATCAGTGAAGCTTTTCGCTCCACAACCTAACAATCTAGATCAATGGGTAGCCTAAAATGGTTGATGAAAATAGTTTTTAGATCATTCTAGGAAGTGATAGATCTATTGAGCAAGCCAAGATACCAAGCTTAGGCAAATTCTCCCCAGGAGTAAGTGAATAGATGACAAGCCATATCCTTGTGTTGAACTTGTGTTTATATCAAAGCATCTTTAAATACCTAAATATGTTCTTTGGCTATTTAAATCTAATTAGGTGGATATTTTGGGCAAAAATTATCTAGACTCTTGGGTAGATCACAAGAAGGCCCTAGAACATTTATAGGTCATCCTTTTACACCAAGCCAGGTAGGATTATCCATCATTGGTGGGTTTTAAAGGGTGGAAAATGGGTTGATAATGGAGTTATTATTGTAGGCAAGTTACTAATTGAATATATTTTTCATTTTTTTATTTCCCTTTATTTACCTTTGGTTTCCTATGTTAAGTGAGTTCTATAAACTCAAAATCAGCCCATATGGACTTTAACCTCATGGGTATCTTTTAGATTTCTAGTTTATCTTTCATATTACCCAAGCATGGGTAATTCTCCTAAGTGTTAAGGTTTAAAATTTTCTACTTAAATTTTAGTTTTTAGGTTCAAGCCATCCTTCTAGCATCAATTTTGTTGGAATACATTTTAGCATGTGCCAACATTATAGGCTTGTCTCTCTTGAAAGGATATTATAAATAATATCTTAAATGTTTATATTTACTTGGTCTAGGTGCACTTAACTTCACTCAGTGGCTTATTCTGACCATTTTGTTCAAGGGGCCTTTACTATTTATATCTATTTTAAACTCTAACCATGAGTTTTAGTGGGTTTTGGGTACTTGAAAATATAAAATTTTATGTGTTTGTTATTTTTTCCAAATGAGTTTTTGTGTAATTTTTTAAATTACAAGGTATTCATTTATTCACTCATTACATTATTAAATTTTAGGAAACAAAATAGACAAATGTATATTTAAAACTTTCCCAATCATGAATTAGTAATTTAGGGTTTTATTTGATGTTTATAGTTGATTTTATCATTCATTCATTCCATTAATTAAGTATTCAAAAGTGAAGCATTGTAATGGAGAAAAAATCAATGATTAAAATATTCATTCAATTAAATATTGCTTTCAAACCCTATATTAACAAACTAATAAAATATAAGGGAGAGGATAAGAGATACAAGCCTACAATAATGCACCAAATTCAATGTTTTGATCATACAAACTCCACAAATCAGTGAATGAACAAACTAGCATATGTACAATTAGATCCAAATCCAATGCATTCTTTTGAGGGGATCAAAACAAGCAAATTACTACCAACACCATTGTATACATGCATGAATGGAAATAAATAATCTTGGGTCTTGTATTAATAATAAATACATTGTTTGCTAATAAAATTTGAGTTCATTATAATTATTCTCCCAAAATGTTTCCAACATAATGGTATAAAAGGATTTGAGGTAGATATTAACACTAATAAAGCATAAAAATTATGGAAAATTAAAAGTAGCTAGCTATAAATCTCTTCTAGGAGGAGAAAAATCCAACCCCCTTACAATGGAGCTCAAATAATATATAGCCAAGGTATCCCACAAGGGTTAATTTTAACTCCAAAATGATCCAACTACCTCCATTAATTCCCCAACTACCTACTCTTCCTTCAATTACTATCACTCTCACTATTCACCCTAAAAAATAGACCAAAACACAAGTTAAAGTAAGTAATTAAGAGAGATGAATAGTATAATTAACACCAAAATTTAAATAACTTTTAAAATAAGCAAACCCAAGAAACTTTGGAGGTACTAAGGTATCCATGATGGAATCACCTTTCCATCAAAACAAATGGATTTGAAAACTGATATCATATGCTCAAGATATCATCAAAAAACTAAAAAAAAGCTCAAAATTGGCCTCTATAGTTCTATTCGAGCTTTGGAAAAAAATAAGATTATATTTTTAAGTTACTATTCAAATTTTGGCCCTCTAGTTCTAATCAAGCTTTGAAATCTCAAATAGAATTGAGGGTCCCCTTTTGTCACTTTACCAAACCTAGTCATATTTATTAAATTTATTTACATGTGTTTTATTTTGGTAGGAAAATCCTAAGTTTAAAACTTCAACAGAGCCTAGACCTATCCAAGGTCTAGACCCCAAAAATACACATGAACTCCATATTAGAAGATTGGCATTATAATTTGAGAAAAAACTCCAAAAATCAAAGAGAATAACCCAATGATGGTCCCTAACTTAGTTAGGGATTTAGCCAGTCAATATTGTGTTTTCACTTAGTAAAGTTCAAAGGTAGGCCCTAGACCTGTGTAGAGTTTGATCCTCAGTTAGGTCTATAAGGAGACTTAGAGGCTCCGTAAAACCTAGTCTAGGGAAAAACCTTGACTACCAAAGGACCCCCCTAATAGACTTGAGAAAACCTAGTTGAGGATTTATCCTTGACTATAACTAATAGACCCTATGTTACCCCATCCCCTTCCTAATTAGGAAAAAATTACATACCCCATGGTAAAAATTTGAATACCTACTCCATCTTAAAATCTTGATTAATAAAGAAAGAAACTTGGTAACAAATCATAGACCAAATCAAAACTTTTGTTCCAATTAATAAAGGTAAGATACTCGACTCCCCTCCCAAACCTAATTAGGGTTTGGGGACCCATTTATGTTTAAGGTGTTAATATTTTCAAAACTTAAACCAAAACTCACAAAAATCTTGATTAGGTCAGGGTAATACTAAAATAACAAGATAGACCAAATTGGATAAATTTTTAAGTTTTTCATCTAGAGAAGTAGGATTCAATAAGATTTTACAAGTATAAAATGGGGATCTAGGAGTCATTTGTGGGAGAAGTAACAAACAACAAACTTGGTCAAATGGGCACAATGGATAAGGTAGAATAAGTTTCAAATGCTAAAAGTCATGGAAACCAAAATGACCCACCAAGGCAAAATGAGAGACCTGATCAAGATTGAGAACAACTGGTCTAGAGACCCAACAAGTGAGATAAGTGCCCCAAAAATGCATGCCCACTCAAATATTAAAACATGAAACTTATCCACATAGGTCAATTGGATATGATGGGGTAGGTCATGAAGGTAAAATAGGCATGGAAATCAAATTCATTTCTTGAAGTAGCTATATGGAGCTAAGAGAGTAAGCAAGTAAGGATGCCAAACAAGTAGAAGTGAAACAAAACTCTCCTTCGAGGCCAAGTGTTATATATGAAACTTCATCATTAAAACTTGGTCATCACAATGAGATAGGTTTTAATATCCTAAAGTGTATGTATATTTACGTGACCTCTTAGATCATGATAAGAGAGCTAGGAGAGCTAAGAGATCTAAGCTTCAATTGAAAATTAGGAGGTCAAAACTTTATTTTTATGCTAAGTGTAAAATATAAAGCTAACTTGCATAGATGTGGTATTTATAATGGTGATGGTTTTAGGTCCCAATTTGGCATGCAAATTTAAATATACCATAAATTAAAATTATGGTACTAAGACCAACAAGCCATGAGTGCAAGTGGGATCAAATCAAAAGGCCAAAAAAAGAGGTTCCCTAGTTCTTGGAAGAATTAGGGCATGTTATGAAAGAAACAATAATGAGCATAAGGACTAACTCCTAATCCAAAAGAAAAATGACATAAAAACACCATGATATTTAAAAATAAAGATGAAATTATATTCGTATACCAACGGATGGACTCAAGTACAAGTACAATAATCACACCATGAATGCATATGGACTAAGTCAAGGCACAATAATAAAATCAAACAAACAAGTAAATAAACAAACACACACACACACACACACACACACACAAACTTCAAAAATAAATAAACAATCAAAAATCCTTGGGTTGTGTGTGTGATAATAAGACATTACACTTGGTGCTTTGCCCCAAAGTCTAAGGAGAAGAAAAATAGGATAATTTTGACCATTTAGATTTTAAGGGGGAATAAAAGAATAAGGGGTGGTCAAATTGACTCTAGATGCTCCATGTAACTAAATGTTGCCTACATAGTCCATATGGACCTTTAATCTAAATGTAGTTCTCCTAAGAATGGGAAAGAATAAAAGTGATGATGAATATTAATATGAAATAAATTAAAGATTAAAATAGGAATGGATCATAAAATGATGAGAATATAATGGAATTATCTTAAAAAATGGAGAGAGAATAACAAGATTGGATCAAAAATGGTGAAATCATAACAAGATTGGCTCATAAAATAGCAAGAGCATAGATGATAAAGAGGAAGAAATGAAAATGGAAATGATAGTGGTTGAGATAACACAAGCTACCCAATGTATCTAAGCATTTCTTACATAGTTTATGTGAACCTGAGGGTGATGCAGTTCTCCAAGAAATGGGATGGTAATGAAGAAATGATAATGGTGATTAGAAATGATGAAAAAAGGATAAAAAGATTCCACCCATGAATATGTTTGAATGAAAATTAAGTTTTATCCATGTCATACATAAATAGTGCCACCTATAATAGGATTAATAGGAAAATCCATTGGTAAATAGGATGACAAAGTGTACAAAGATAATTTGGATTTAGATCTCTTGAGGAGATATTAGATCTTTTTGAATGTTTTGATTTTTAGGATTTTTAGACTTTTTAGTGTTTTGGGATTTTTAAAATAATATGAAGAATGGAATATATAAAAATGTAAAAGTAATTGTATAATAAAAGGAAAACATCCTTGGGTTGGGTCTCAAACAATAGCTAAATTGACTGCAACAGTACTCCAAGATGCAAAGGAACTACATTTCAATAGTAAACTAGTTATGAAAAAGAAGTGATGCAAAATGAGGAACATGACTAGAAGGAGTTAAAATGATCTCAAAAATAATTTGATGAGCAAAGAATCCATGTTGAATTACTTTGATATTCTTCCTACAAAGATGTAATAATGATGAACAAATCTGAACTTCCTATTATAGTACTTGTAGGTTCGATCAAGATCAAGAATGGAATAAGATAGGGGAAAGGACGTGAACAAACTTGAATATGGAAAATTTAATGAATGGGAGAGTGAGAATAAATTCACCTAAATTGAAGCACTTATAGACAATGTTTGAACAAATCAAGCATCAAAAGTGCTTGAATTAAACTAGTGTTGTTAGAAAATCAATAAGAAACACATGCATTTGATTCCAATGTGATCCAATAGTGCCCTGACTAAAGTAGTGGTCTTATCAAGGACCACTTTGTTAGTGTGGGACCCAAAAATCTCATTGTGCATAATTTTAAGAGATAAATTAGATTTACCAAAGTGAAAACATCAAAGTAGTATCCCATCATAGCCTATATGATAGAGTATACCACTAAGTAAATTGTAACTGAATGTGGTATGGATGAAGGATTAATATTGATCATGGGATAATGAAATAATAAGTGTATATTTTTTGGAGGCAAGTGTATTTACCTAGGTATTAAGGGGAAAGAGGACTAGGAATATCACATACCATATTTGGTTCTAAATAATTACAATTTTGGTGGAAGAAAGTGAAATATGATTAATTAGAATATATATCCATCCATGAGCCAAGGGTTTCCCCAATGTCATTTGATTTATTATTGGCCCATAGTATTTTCTCAAACTAGATTCATTAAAAGTGTTGTTTAAGACTATCAAACATGCTTTGGTAGGGCAAAATCTTTTCATCTTTTGTTTGATACTGATATGTGATCTAATTGATAATTAATTAAGCATTACCATGAATAGCCAAGTGCTGAATATTACATTATACTACTTATTTATGATGGGAATAAAGTTAGAGATCCATTCAGAATATTAAATGCGTCAATGGAATACTACTCCCATCAAATTATCTAATACTTACTTGTCTTTTGTAGGATAATATCGAGTACCAATGTCAATAGGCTCCTTCCATAAGTGGTGTGGAATCATCCTCTAATATAATAGGAATTAATGTGTATTGACCTTATTCATATGATGGTGGCTCAAATGATTCATAAAGATTACCAATGTAATAATAATTTGAATACAACCAATAGAATAAAAATCCAACCTAAAAATGTTTTTGGACAAAACCATGTACCAATTCTTCAAATGTTTGATATTAAAAAGGGAGTTGTGCATGTACTAAAATAATTGTTTCCTACTGAAGAGAATGAAATTAGCACGTAAAAGAGGTTTTCACCAAAGGATACATATTTTTATTTTCTTTTACCCTGGTCTTAAAGTGCCTCAAAGAGGTTTTCACTAATAGATCTAAATAGTTTATTGGTTTATCAATTGTGAAATTCAACCTCCTCTCCAAATTATGTCACATGGTTCAATGTGATTCCAATTTATTTATCATGATCACTCAATGGAATTCTATCTCTAATACCCATGACTTATCAAAAAAAATGATCACTCATAAATTCAATCAATGCTAGAATATGATTTTGTTGGTCCTAGTCAAGTAATGGGGATAATGAAGGGAAATAGGGAAATTTATCATAAAGGGTATAATAGTATTGTTAAAAGTGTTAATGGCATTGGTAGAAGTGTTAATGAAGAGTTTTGTTTTGTCTTTCTCCTTATAAATACTATAGTGGGACTCTATGTTAGTTTTGGTATAATATTAATTAGCCATCAAATTTGTGTCACTCTTGAGATTAGAGGGGTCATGCCTAGGTAGTATATAGCCAATATCCAATGCCTTGAGTTCCTTTATGTTTGGTTATAGAAATAGGTTCAATAGTGCATTATGGTTTTGGCCCCAAACCTTTCTCTTTGTAATTTTGATGACTCATGATTTTGTTGAGAACGAGATATTTAATGTTTTGAAAGCATGAGTCAAAATAGTCATATATACAATAAGGAATCCTCTAAACTTTTGATTTGATATTGATGCAAAAAATTATATTTAACAAAAGTGATGGGTCCTTTGAGACATGAATTATTCTTTTTCCACCATTCCATATTAGGCCTACTAGGGGATTTAGTAGCATTTTATCTACCATGGGATTTTGGATACCTGTGTAATTTAGCAATATGGAAATCATCATGGATGTTATATGTGTCAATTTCCTTATATTCAATTATAAAATGAAATCAATTTTGAGGAGGTAGGGAATTATATGTGGATACTAAGGTATCTATATCAATGTAATTGGAATTAAGAGATTCAAGTACTACATTCTTATCCTTTTTGGATAGATTCTCTAATCTAGGACAATGATTATAGTTCCCATATTTAGCTTTAATTTTTTTACAATATTGGTATGTTTAAAAAGTGCTAAGAATAGTAAAATCCATTCCAAAATAGGGGAAATTTATGCACTAATCTAAAATGGAAGGGACAGATTTGGATTCTTGGATCTAAGGTCACCCAAGAAGTAGATTATATGATAGATCAAGATCAAAGACATGACAAATTTTATTATGGGTGACAGGCCCTTATAATGATAGGTAAACAAATGCTGCCTTCTGATTCTCACTCTTCATTTTCATATATTTTAATAGTAATTGTGTTTGGCCACAAATATGTTTATGTATACCCCAAATATTTAATTAATTTCAATGAATTAATAGTCAAACTTAAACCATTGTTTATGATAACTCCCTTTATTTTTGGTATGAAATGATTGCTTATATATAGATAGGGTTGTTATGCAATGGAGCAAGGGATGACATGTCAATTTGATTAAATGAAGTTTTTTGCCCTGGGGATAAATGACCCATAAGTGCTTAAAATTGAGTAGGATTAATTTCATTAAAAAAATTGGATTGTCATTAAATCTCATACAATATTTCCTTATGAATTTAAAACATACACAATAGGTCTAAAATATAAATTTTCATTGGTGTTTTGTGTAATTATTCCAAAAGATCATATTGTTTATCAATATTATAATAAAATGGATTGGGTTTTGAATGCAATATGTTTGGAACTAGAATATTCTTAGAAGGTGATGGAATACCTTGGAGGTTAACATGTGGATATCAGGTTGTGACATCATAAAATTGATCTTGAGTAGGGTTATTATAATTAGAAGGACTAAATGTAGGGCTAAGAATAATAACCTATGGATGATGAGTCCAATCAATGCAACCTCATGTCATAAGAGGGTTATTATAATGTGTATGGATTATAATTGTGGCCATATGATTACTTGTAATATAACCTACAATTCTTTTATAGTCGTGTGGGACATGATGATAGCCAATTGGGTTAGAATAGGAATCCTAATCTTGATTATGGTATTTTTGTTATTGATTTTGATTCTAATTATGATTTTGATTATGATTATAAATTTTAAGTTTATTATAATTATGTTTATTATTTGAGTTGTGTTTTGGAAAGGGTTCTTTGTATATACCCAAATTTTGATTGGAAGTGGAAGCACCACTAACTAATTTAATTTCACCTCGCTCAAGAAAATATTGAATTAAGTTCTTGAGATGAATACATTGGTAGAATCCATGTCCTTTGACTCAATGGTAATCATAATATCTTTATCTTTATATTAATAAGGCTTTGATTGATCTTCTAGAAAAGGATTTAGAATTGTCCAAACAATCATGTTTTTCACAATTAATTTTTAAAATACTACCTCAATAGACTCACCAAGGTTAGCAAATAATATTTATTGATATTGATTCCTTGGTGGAGGTGGTCTTTGCAATGTAAGTAATTGGGTAGTTGGAGTGTTCTAGACAAGTTGTGGTTGCATCATTTGTATATTTCTAGATTTAATGACTCCATCTCCTACAATATACTTGTTATTGTTGAATATTTTTGGCTTCTCAATGTACTAGCTTGTGCTTGTGTCAAATTTTAAGTTAGATTCCAAGAATAAATCTTAAGCATGCCCTTTTAAATAGGCTCCTTATCACTTTACACACTATTAATCCCAAAAAAATCTTGATTGTCTAAAGGTACTCATGAGATTGAGTGTTATAGATAGAAAAGTTGGGGGAAATGAATGGGATAAAGATATCCCCTCATTAATTTTAAGATTGATGTTGGTTCAATCTAAGGACCAAGTAGTTTAACCAAGTTTACTCTCAGTGTAGAAATTGCACCATAATAGGTTCAATTGATACGAGAATTCATGTCCATTTACTTGCTTGCTTATCATTTGTCTATATATTGTTGTCTACTTGATTCAACTAATAAAAAAACTAGAATATACTTCACTTAAATTCTTATCACAACCTAAACTAGGGTAAGACATCATCCAAAAAAATAAAAAAGGAGAGAGAGGGTAGGTCATAAAAGAGAGGGTGTCTTTATTTTGAATGAGCTTATTGGTAATGCATAACTGAAAAGCACAAGCTTCTAAGTACAATCATGAAATCCATTTATCTATTGAATTGATTCTAAATATAGAATATCTTTCACTCTACAACTATTACACATGATGAATGTGAGAAGTCTAAAATAAAATATGAAAAAATCCAAAATACTAGTTTGATATATATGGCAGAACATAATTAAGGTAATCATCTACAAAAAATCACATTAATAATCCTAGCACTAATTAACCATCTAAATCAAAATATTAGAGACACTAAATGAACAAAATGTAAAAAAAATTGTATTTAGAATTATAAAATAATTATGTTACAATTAATATCCCTTGGTAATAAATTAAGACTGAAGGTGTGGGGAAAAGGTTGGTGTAATTCAAGCCAATCATAAAATTAATTTTATGCCTAAATGTTGACCACCTATGGACACATAATTAATTACAAAATACTAAGTGAAGTTAGGTACAATCTTGGTATAATCCAAACATCACTTTGACCCCAAAATTCTTAACCTTTTCAAATGGAAAATAATGTCCCTTATATATATATATATATATATATATATATTTCCATGAAGTTTTCTCAACCTACTACTGGGTTAGTTAAAAATATTTAATTATTATTGGGGAATGTGGTTGAGATTCTAATAGATTCACTAGTTAGACCATGATTTGTAATTAGAAGCCACACCTATTTAAAGTATACCATTTATTTTTTATGCTCATTGTCTCTCCTTGGCCTTCTTTCATGTGCATGCCATGTGATAACTCATGCCATACTAATTGATTTTCATTCAACTTTAAGGACTAGTTATAATTAGATTCAAATATTGCTATAAAATTATAGTTGAAATTTTATTAGGACTATCATTCCACCATGCCCTATGTAGACTTAGAATTAAATGGATGTTTAAATGAAATATCCATCACTAGTTTGATTTCAAGGTCTCTTAGATGAGTTCACTCCTTTATTAGCCTAAATTTTATCACTTATGATACTTTTAGTTGGTGAGGAACCAACTGCACTTATATTTTTATTTCTAGACTTGACACATAATCCTCTTAGGCCTCTTGATGACTTTGATAGCCAGACATGACATCAATATTATTTATTAGGCTCTCCTAACATCATCTCTACCAAATGGATATTTCTCAATGTCATTTACCTTCACTAGGCTATTGGTTTTGCCTGTCGAGTCTTACTTTGCCGCTTGGTAGCTTCCCCATACTTTACCGTATTGTCTATATATGTCATTATTGGGGCCATGTAGATTCTTCTCAATCATCCTAGGTTTCATTATATTCTTGTTCAATCATCACCACATGGCTTTATCTCAGCCTCTTAGGATCTTCATGCTTTGGGCTAATGTTATAATTCCTTTAAGCTCCCAAACTTCTAAGAGGGTGCTATGTGAATATTTGAATACCCTCAAGGTTATGAGGTTTTAATTTTTGAGGTTTTGAGCTAATTCCTTAATTCCTCTAAATTTATAAGATCCCAAGGTGGTGCCATATGGAACCATCTTTGGGGGCCTAGGATTTAAAACGACTTGGATATCTTTTTAAAAATAAATTAACTTTGAGGCCATGCAGTGACAAGATTTGGATGCATGTAAAAATTTTGGGGTGGTTAGGAATCCTTGAAAACCTATGATAAAATAAGAAAAATGACTTAGTATAGATTTTTAAGAAAATCAAGTCTTTGCTAAGCAAATATTATGCGATAAGTGGTCAAATAATACAAGAATTGAAACCATTCATTCACATACAACAAATATTTGGGCCTAAACATTCATAGGTTAATGTCTACAAAATAATATGATAAAAATATTTAAAATAAAGGGGTAATAGACTTTATTTTTAGGCAAATAATATCATGATTATTAAATATTTAGCTATGTCTTAAATAATTTCTATAAATATTCAAACCAATTTACTATAAAGAACATAATCATGAATTATACTACCAAAATATAACTCAAAAGAAATAAGGTCCTTATTTTTATCTTGAAAATGGGGTGTGTTATTTGACACAACAATAAATTACAACCTTTATGAGGAGAATGTTATCAAGCATTCAAAAGTTAAAATCTCTAGTTGAAGCACTTTGAAATCTAGATTACTTCCATTCACACATGAACACAAGAATAAACTAAAAATAGTTCCTTAGGAAAAATCAAAGATATAAAGGCACTGAATTCCACTATAACCTATGGCATACTAAGTTTCAATTAATCCTTTAACCATCAATGTGTGAAAAGTGATAAATTCCTTATATCTCTTTAATTCACATAAAATAATTTAGACCTACTTAGATAGCCAAAACATTTAAGAGGGAAACTAGCATGGGTATTGATTTTCTACCATCCAATCATCTATAGCCCTGATAGAGATACCTCTAATCCTATTCAAGGCCTTTCTCAACTATCATCTAAGCTAGAAAGTATATGGTGGAGATTTCTTAAATCACCCTTTTGAGGAAGATTTTAGATTTTGCATTTTTATTCAATTTTCTTTGAAAATTTCTTATGAGAAGATTCATATGTTCAATCCATTGAGGGTTGAGAACCAAGCCATGGGTACAATGAGATACTCAAAAAAATAGATTACTAAGACAAATTAAAACTAAATTAGTACTTCCATTTGCTTCAAATGTTCAATTAAGTGTAATTGATGGCTTTAGACAAGATAAGAAACCTTTCTAACATCCACATTTTATGTTTAGAATCACATGACTCCAAAGTTCAAAAAATGCATAAAATAAAACTAAAATAACCTGTCATTGTTCAAATGTGACTTTTCAATTTATAAATTTAAAGGATCAGACAACTATCTCAATTATACATCCACCATTTGAGGCTCTTCAACCCACTAACACAAGGAAAGATAAATCCATAGTGTTCTTCCTTCTACTCAATGATTTTAATTTTAGGATAGGGATCACTATTGCAAAGGGATGCCTAATACAATAAATATACTAGCATGTTGGAGTAAAAAAGGGCCATAATAGGCCCACATGAAACAAAACCAAATCAAATCAAGGAAAGATATAAAAAAGGAAACTTATGTACAAATCATGAGATACTCTAGAAAAAAAATAAACTAAGCTACGGTAAGGGGAAAACAAATAAATAATAGAAAATCAAAGCAAAAATGGAAGATAAGCATATTTACAAGTGATTTTCCTAAGCATGTGCATGCTTAAATCAGAAGGGCATATCTACTTTCTTCTATGTTGTCCTCTAAAATGGAAAACACTATCCCATAAAGATTTGTTGGTATTCAGTTCATGCAACCAATTTAGAATCAAATTATGAAGTTTAGCATTATACTTGAATTTAATTTTCTAAAATCATGAGGGATAGGGTGAAGAAAATACCTCATCCCAAACATGTAATTATGAAGAGGAGTGAGGTTGGGAGATAATACATACCAAAATGTCATGAACATCTAACTTGGCAGGGGTATCTTCTTTATTATAACTCATAGATTTGTTGATTGTTTTCTTCCTTTAGATTGTAATGGATACTTTGGTAGAGTCTTATTATTTTTCTTTATCATCTAGGAGGTATGGGAGTAGTTATTCCCATGTTAAATACCTCCTATATTTTTCATTGTATACATCTAGAATCACTTGCTTCATTATTGTTGACTAATATTTCTATTAGTCAACAGTAATTCCACTTAACCTATTTTATCCTTCCAATTTATCTTATTTTTATCCATTCGTCTAATAACCCCCTTAAATTATCATACACTCAATAAAATTATTCATCTTATCCCTTCAATAATTCTATCATAATCCCTATTATCATAATCTAATCTTAGTTATTCATTATATGGGAATTTTTTAATTCCCATAATCTCACCCAACCACCTACTAACCTATACCCTAGCCTTCCTTATGTCACCTTATCCATGTCTAATCCCCACCTAACCTTATTATAATCATCATTAACTCCTAAAGAGAGTTATATAACTCTCCAAATCTAGAACTCTCTCTAACCTAGCCTTCCTCTCTAGAAACCTCTAACTCTAGATATTTCCAATGAATTTAATATTCTTTGAATAATCTATAACCATTTATCTCCTCCCTCTAAGTTTTAATCTCATCCATAGATCTTCCCTCCCTTCCTCTATATAACCAAAACTCCTTCATGGAAGATCATCTAGAAAGCTTGTGGAGAATCCATGTCCAATTTTCAATTGATCTAAGCATCCAACATCAAGCCATCATGTTGTCCAAATTCTGAGTCAAAGTATATCCATCATCCAAATGAAAATCCTAGAATGGAGTTGTAAAAAGGTAATAATGAAGGTAAGAATGTTAATGTTATTCTGATTTTGCCTCTTTTATCCATTCTTATTGGTGTAATTATATTTTAGGTTTTATTACTAAAGTTTAGTAATATTTCAAGAACCTAAAATTTGATGCACATTTTGGCAACCACGGTGGGAGCAGACTAGAATGGTTTTTATTTGAATCAGAATACATGTAAATATTTTCACATTCTAGTCTCATTTTACTTGTTTGATGACTATTGATAAAACTTGTTGTGTTAATCACTTGGCTGAAGAGTAATTTATTTGGTTTTGACCATTCTATTGATTAATATCTTGGTACTATTTTGGTGTTCAAAGAGTCTATATGTTGTATCATTTGGTAGAATTATGTAATGGAGGCTTTGAACTAGAAGTTTCACTCATTGATTCATTTAATCAAACATTATTATTATTGAATAAATGAAAAAAATATATTATTAGTGGATTTGTGTATCTTTTGTTTGCCTACAAGGGACTTTTACTATTTTTTCTAGTTTTTAGCATTCCCTAAAGAATTAAGTACTAACAAGGGACTAAACGCCATCACCAAGAAAATATTCCAAGCATCCACTTAGACATTTCTAGAAAAATCATTGATTGGTAAGAGGTGTACCTAACATTCTAATTCATTTGTTTAGGGAATGTGGGAATCTCTTTATCTCAGAATCATCACACAACAAAAAGATATCATAACAAGATTAATAGAGGTCCATCATAATATAATTATTAATTCACCAGATCAGTGTTAAATCTTATCAAAATCAGTGCCCACATCACCATTTTAACTAGACATCGGTGAGTCTACTTTAATACATCTCAGATAGGATGTCTATGTAACATCTTCTTGATTTTTGGGTTTATATGGATTCTTAGGGATAGAGATATTCTTAATCACCTATTTCTTTTTACATATGTATCACTGATTGAGTGTTAAAGTTAATTAATAACTCTTATATGATACTTGTCAGCTATTCAATGTTTTGGCTTATTTTTTTAACTAGTGTAACTTGGTTGTAAACATAGGACTTTTTTTGGATTGATTTTAATAAATACTCCATCACCACCTAACAATAAAACAACCTACCATGCACTACCTATATCCCATCTGGTCTTAGCCACTAGAAATCTACACTACTTTATAATAAATACCATTGGGTTTTGGACTTTGAACCTACTAATTTTCACATCTTCTAGATATTTTAGGTCATAGGTAAATAAATTTGGTCTACACCTTGCACATTCTATCTTTATGAGGTGAATTTTAAATTTTAAATTTTTTTTAGTGTTAGTCAAATATTTAGCTTTTGAGCTAGGACTTTAATTTGTGATTTAAATTTGGATCATACATATACGTGATATCAAACTATTTCTTAATTTATAACATTATAAGTTGTATTAGGAGAATTTGATATCTTAGCCATTAATAATATTTAATAATTATCTATTTAATGTTTTTAATGTGCTATTGAGAGTCGTAGTGATAATCGTGTGTCATTACTTGTAACTAATATATTCCCTTTTCAATAACATTTTGAGGTTAAAAGATAATATTATAATTTAAAAGAGGTGGGTAATTATTAGTAGTGTAAATATTTAAAAGATACATTTTTATCATAAAAATTATAATTCATAAAACCTCTAGACTCCAATCCTTTTAAATATACGAATAAAAGGTAAATTTTTCTAACATGTAGGTAAAATGACCATCAAAGGTTAAATTATCAAAAATACTAACATTCTCTTTGTAGGTTGCCTTTCAAATAAAAACCAACTTATTAATGCTAAAATCACTTGTCTACTAACATCATTTTTAGAACTATTCACACTCAATTTTCCTTTAATAAAATTATCATTTTTAAGTGCACTTTTTTAGTCATTTTCAGTGAATTTTGAGTCATTTCAAGCCTCCCATAATGCCCAAATTTCCCCCCCAAACCCAAAAATGGGCTTTGCCCCTTGACCCCACAAGGGGTGTTGCCACTTGACCCCGTTGGGGGTTGTTTCCACCAAACCCCCATGTTGTGTCCCACTCACCCCAAAAAAATTATAAAACCAAACCAAAATTTTTTAAGGTGTTTTATTAAGGAATATTTGACTAACATATTACTTATTTTAGGGGTTATTTTATCTTACTAACATCATCTTTTTGTAGGACATATTTTGGGTCTAACATTTAGTTTTGCAGGTTACCCCTCAAGATTGATTTATCAAAACTATAAATATTTTTGTTGCAGGACCCCTCTCTTGTGTGTTAATAAAACTACTAACCCATGGGCTTGTAAGTTGCTTGTCAAAGAATCCATTTTGGCACTCTTAAAATCATTTTAATCCATTTCATCTTGTATATATCATTTTTAATTATCATTTTGTGTGTATATATCCTTTTTGAATTTATATTTGTATATACTTGTTTTTGTCAACATGTAAATCATCATTGTATCATGCCCCTCACATAAGTAATTAAATTAGTTAATTAATTATATCTTGTGTTTTTCCTATTTGTTAACCCCTCCTAAGATACCATGAAATATGGAATTGACACCCACACATAAGATTAGTATATAGGGGTTAATGTCATGGATTTCACCACCATGATCTAACCAAATTTTGTGTTTTGGTGGAGTATAACAATCAGGACTAACTATCATTAGGCTAAGTAGTTAACCCCATACAAGTCATCTATGAAGGGGAAGAGTTAACTCTCTAAACTAGGCATTAGATAGCACCCTATACATACTTGGGCCCTAACGTACCTTCATGTATATAGGGGATGCCCTTAGAAGCCTTGTGCATACCTAGCATAGAAACCCTTGGTTGTGATAGGTGTACCACTATAAAAGGTAGGATAAACTATAAACTAGCCATTGTGTGTAAGTAGGGTTGAGACGGTTTAGTATATTTTATAATAGGTCACTGACTTACAACCTCACCTATGAATCCATTGGATGGTTCAGTCATCAAGTTACACACCTTATAATTTTACTAATCATAGGGTTGTGATTTTCTTGTTTTGGTGTGTGTTATGCTAAACCCATACTATTTGTGAGTCAATTCAGCATTTTACCCATTCATATCCTATCTAGGTCCTCTTACATATTGTATCCTCATCATTCTATCACTTTTTACATATCTCCCCCACCATCCTTTTGTATACATCCTAGTCATCATCCTCATCTTGATCCACATCCCCATCACCTACATCTTATCTTGTATATCCTTGTATTATCACTCTCATCATCATCCCTTTGTAACTATTTTATATGTTCCATATACCATCTCACTACTATCACACCCTAATTTAACTAGATTTACCTACCATTATTCATACTCCCATCACCCACATCTAATATTTTATATCCTAGTTATCATTGTACATAGTCTTTTCATCCATCCATGTCTTTGTCATACCCACTCATCCTTAGCCATTCCCTTGTCACCTTCATACCCTAATAACATCTTACATCCTTACTCAATTCCACATCATCACCCATTTATGTTCACATAGTCACCTCATCCCTTCCTAGCCTCACCATATCCCCACATCATACATCATACCCCCATCTTACCTTGTAATCCTTGCCTTTGTATATTCTTGTCATCCCCATGTTGTCTCTATCCCCTCCTAATTTAACTCTCTCTACACATAATTAATTATCACCCCATCTAATTTCATATCCTAATAATCATCATCCTTATCATCATCTCATTGAATCTATTGTCTATATCTCATATATCATCTCATCCTAGTCTAACCATATACACCTATACTTAGTCAAATCCACCCAATCCTAATCATCATCTTTTATATCCTAGTTTTACCCTCTTATACATAACTTTGTTTTCTTGTATATCCTACAAGTCATATCCCATCTTAGTCCCAACTATCATTTATCCATCACTCACCTATCTTAATCATCATCTTGTCCATACTTATCTCACTATAATTTTATACATATCATCCTTTTATACTTTACCCACCTACCATTTTATCCTAAATATATTCACCCATACCCCTATCACCAATATATTGCACATATGTATTCTCTTGCATATATCCTTTCATCTTGTACATCCTCATCATCATCCCCTTGTATATATATCATATTTTTATACATCCTTTTACATAGCCCATACTATCATGTCTTTATCCCATCCTAGTCATACCCCATCATCTTGTATATCTTTATCACCCTTTCCTTGTATATAATTTTCATTATTCCATCTCCTATCTTAGATTAGTCACACCTTGTCATAAGACCACCTCATCCATAATCAATCACACCTCAATTTAACCTTTCCTTATCCATCAATCAAACCATAGTCTTAAACATTCCCATATCATTTTATTGACATTACCCCCTTACATATTTGATCATAACCCATCACCTATCCTAATCCCATCTTGTCTCACCATCCACATTCTATCCTAGGTCCACCTCATTCATAGTCCTAATCATCCCCATACCATCTTGTCTCATTATCCCATCACCTTGTATATCCTTGTGTACATAATTTGATCTCTTGTATATCATTTTAATTTCATCTTATCACTATACCCATACATATTTAGTCATCCCATAATCACATCCTAATCATATCTCATTATCCACATCTTATCTTAAATCCATACTCAATCATTTGTCTTGACCTTGCCTTCATCACCCATCTAGTCATCACCTCATCTTATCCTAGTTGGCTTCTATATCATATATGGGTCTAAACCATCCACCTGTCATTACTCCTTTATCATTTCATTATCACACTTATCCTTATTCCATTATCCTAATCACCTTTATCACCTAATCCTACCCCATCCCATCTTGATCAAAGAGGGTAATAAGATTTTCTTGGCCTTGCCTTCATCACCCATCTAGTCATCACCTCATCTTATCCTTGTTGGCTTTTAGGTCACATATGGGTCTAAACCATCCACCTGTCATTACCCCTTTATCATTTCATTATCAAACTTATCCTTATTCCATTATCCTAATCACCTTTATCACCTAATCCTACCCCATCCCATCTTGATCAAAGAGGGTAATAAGATTTTCTTGACCTTACCTTCATCACCCATCTAGTCATGACCTCATCTTATCCTAGTTGTCTTCTAGGTATAAACCATCCACCTTGCATACCCCTTTATCATTTCATAATCACCTATAATCATACTTATCTTTATTCCATTATCCTAATCACATTCATTACCTAATCCTACCCCATCCCATCTTGACCAAATTAGTCTAAGGTTTTTATTTAGTCTTATCATCCACATCATCCTATCATCCTACTCCACTATCACTTATCATTTGGTCAGATACTCATACTTAGTCAATATCTTGTTAATATTTTATCACTCTATCAGTTTCAATCTAGAAAACCCATCATCAATCTAATCATCCCTAGTCAAATCATCCCTACCTATTCATTACTATCACCCATCATATCATCCTCTTATAAGTTTTGAATATTAGGCACCCATCACATTCCTAATCCTTTTGCTAACTTGACCACTAGAAATTATTGATAGATTTTTCACACTTATTGCAATATCAGTCTGATATCTAATCAGAGTCATACATAACCTCAATCAAATTTTAATCCATTTATCTATTACATCCTCATTATCACCTATCATAATATCTCAATCCTTTATCCTTATTTACTCAAAACAAACATTAGTCTACCTTCACATCATCATCCATCTTTCCCATGGATTTGGATCTAGTTCTTGTAGACCAATACATTCTAGACAACAAGGATGAAGTCCTTTTATGGGAACTAGAGTTAGGTGTTAACCTACCGTAAAACCTTGATCCCATTCACCCCAAATCATCATCCCATAGCCCCACAAAATCAATCTTAGCCTTCATTGATGTGATCACCCTAATCAATCAATACGTCATAGATAATAAAGATGAATTCTATTTGTGGATATCAAATATGGGTTCTTATTTTTATGATTATTTTTACCCCATGAGCCTTAAATCACTTCCTAAACAATTCCAACATCAAACCTTATCCCATCACCCTCCACCATTCACTAATTCTATTCAAAACCCCTTGGCCCCAATTCATACATGTCCATAGTCAAACCCTCCATTTACTAATCATCATCCATCACCTTTATCACCCACTACCATGTAATTGGACCCCTCTCTCATAGACCAATACATAGTTACCAACAAGGATGATATCCTCTTGTAGTTTATCATGATGGGTGTACCACTTCTCAAAAGTGTTGACCCCCCTCAACTTATTACACCTCCATCACAAACCCCTTTGTGTAAGTCTCCTTATAATCCCCCATCTACTAGTCATATCCAATCAACTACCCCTTCCCCTACTAGCAAAGGTAATTAAATCTTAGCCACCCATCCATCCACCTAGCCACATCAAACACCATATGATCTAAAATCCAATACTTCCACATCTAAATCACAAAGCCAAGTGGTTCTTTATACTCTACTTCTTATATCCTTGGAATCCTTTTCCCAAAAAATTGTCATCATAAACATGATGGTCTATCCACCCATATGACGTCTCAATCTTACCAAACCTAAGCCATCTTGGTATAAAGCAAATTGATATTTTTTATAACATTTAACTTGGGGGCACTCCCTTAAACAATGTCAAATTTTTTGAGATTATGTCCAAGATCTCTTCTAAAATGGTGACATAGTAATAAAAGATGACTCAGATGAATTTAAATCATTAGGTGAACAAGAGATAAATGCCAAGATTCCATCCCCTATCATGATCAAAACCTTACCCTTCCAAGCTAAGGTCAAGACATCCAATCTATCCTCCATGATCCCCCCATCTTCGACCACCTATCCATTCAAAACAAGTCTACTCCCTATAAACCTAATCCTTTTATATCCCATAATCCATTTCATGGACCTATCTTTGCTTCATCCATTATTCATCCATAATATCCCTTTTACCCATCACATCAAATACCCCCCCATTGAGAGGACAATTATAGACAATCACTCCTTTACTCATAACATTACATCATATACATAAAAGTTAGAATTAGAGTCAAAATAAGTTTTATCTATATTTGGATCATGTTCCACACTAGCATCTAAATCAAATTCCTCATCAGAATCATCATCCCTACTTATCAATATTTTAGCAAATGATGATAATTATTTCTTTTTTAAAGATCCCAATCAGGATGATGAAGTCATAACTAAATTTTTAAATTCTTTATCTATTAAATATTTTTAGAGTAGATCTGATCCTACCTTGGATTCATGTCTTAATTATCCTTTTGATATTCTTGAGGACACTTTCTCTAATGTAGAGGCTAGGGCTCCTAGTGACCGTTATGATGACTATGCTACCTATTATCCCCTTACGTCATTACATAAAATTAATCATCCACCTCACCTCCATAATATCCACATCTCACTACATGAAGGGAATATATAAGAACATGCATCATTAGATTCCCCTTACATACAATATCATGTGCCATAAATACATAAGTACAAGACCATATTCCAAAAGCCATAAATCATAATCAAATCATCTTCGATACCATTAGTCAAAATCAAATCATCAGCCTAATAAAAAAATGTCTTCCCTTGGTGAAGCCCAAAATCCTAGACTAGGGGCATATCAAAGTAAAAATAATCATATATCAAGTTAAAATTCAATCTCCTCTAATGAAACCCAAAATTGGGTACTAAGGGGAGATCAAAGTCAAATCCAATTATTAACTCAAAAGAAAGGCAAAAATAATAATCATAAGGCTGTACATCCTCTTAATGTTTAGGTCAAAGAGTTAGCAAGTCATAAGGTCTTAGATCTCATAGTTTCATGGCACCAATCTCAATAATCCCCTCTACCATGTCCAATAGTTTATGCATTAACCTCAATTTCACTCCCCATCATATCATGACAATCATCCCAATCACATCCCTCCTTCACATCTTATATCCCATCATCACATTCACAACATACCCCCATCCATATCATATCTCAAATCCCTAGCTAGCATTATACCTCATAGGGGTCATGAAGATACCTGGTTAAAATGTTTAGAGGATGTTAAATCAAGATTTAATAAAGGTCATCATCACATAGTCCTCACATCACTTTTTTATAGAATAGGTATTGACTAACATCTCCATCTAGCATCAACATCTTGCATCTTACCAATCACTAATAAATAAATATGCCATCAATAAAGTCAAAAAAATAAAAATATAATAAATAAATAAATAAATAAAATCATTCATCCAATGGTGAAAACCAATCTTCTAGTTCCTTGGGCAGTACCATGATGAAAACCAATTTCTAGCATTAGGGTAGAATATCTATTATCTACATTGCCTCTCCACACTTGGGGGAAAATTTGTCCATACCCTTTCTATCCATTTCATCCATCCCTCATCTACCATTATGTCCTCCTTCCTATCTATCATTCCTTCACCTATTTAACTTTGTAAGGAAGTGGAAGGTGTATGTATAACCATCCCAAAATAATCTTGGCATATCCTCCAATGAACACTTGGGGTTAAAATCATCTGGTTCCTTCAAGATGTGTTCCTTGGTGATCCCTAGTCTCGTATTCATTGGTCCTCATCCCCTTTTATACATCATCCTCATCTTGGTTGCTAGGCTTGGTATTCCCTTTGCTAATAACCCCATTTATATAATGTACATACATAGCCCAAAAAGCCTTAAAAATTATAATATCCCCAAAGAACCCTAAAAATCATAAAATTTAAAAAAATATAAAATAATCCATCATGTCATATCTTATGCCTAATCCCTTAGTCACATCCATCTCCATCCATCTCAAATTATCCCATATTTTGGATACGACATTTTGTCTTGACACCAAATGGGAGTGGTCACCCATCCCATATCTTTCATCATCCTTTAGGCTAAATTTTTATTGACACACATCACCTTTTCAATATTTTAATATGGAACCCATCACTTCATTATCAATTCCCTTTCATACCTAGCACCCATCCAATCACTTTTTTCTAGTGTGAAAGGTACTTGATCCCATCACTATCCTATCATCGCCTCTTCACACCTAGCACCCATCAAATATTTTCCTTGCTAGAGTGAAAGGTATTTAATCCCATCAATCCTCCTCTTGTTAGATTATATTATTAATAGGGACTTAACTATTGGTAATCCTTGGTCATCACTTATCTAATCACCATCGTTGGCCACTTTTTTATCTAATTTCAAGACCAAATCAGTATTCAAAGACCTTCTCACATCATCTATCCTTCTATCATAAACCAGGGGTAACATATTGGCTTAATAATAGTAATGATCACCATATCCAAATCCAAGTCCATCCTAATTCCACAATCACATCATGGTCATCCAACCCATCATCCAATAACTCATCATATCATTAGGAAAGACATTATGAAACTACATGTAGATACTTATGTGTGTGTTACTTCTTTGTTCTATTTATTTTATTTGCATGACATGTATATATCTTGCTTATCTCATGTTTTTCATGTCTCTTTTTGACTATTGGTAAATGAATGAGGATGCTATGAGGACACCAAAAGTGCCCTAGAGGATGCAGAGTTAGTTATTTTCCCATGCACTTTGGCACAATGTCTTCTTGGTCATACTTATAACATGGGCCATCTTGTCAAGTTTTATATTTTTGTATTACTTATACTATGATGAGACTTATGACATTTTGATGGCTTGATCACACCCACCCTCATCATTCCTCTAATCATCTCATCATCCTTATTTCCATTACTAATCTAATCCTCTCAATCCATCCAACTAACATTCAATATTTAATCCTCATCTCATCATATAAATCATATCCTTTAATCACTAACAAGTATAATCATCCTCATCATCATCACTTTCTAATCCTTAATCATCATCATCATCATCTCTTAGTCATAACTACATCAGCTTGATGTCTTTTTAGACTATGTAGGTATTACTTGACCACATTTTTATGCCTAAGGATTGCTCAGCCACCATCTCTATCATCTACCCTCATATCTTAGTCTTTTGGTCACTCGATCACATCATTTATTCTCTCTTATCTTCTTCATCATATCAATCAACTCTAGCTTTAAGATACACCCATAATCAATCTTATCAAATCATTCTTATCCTAGCCTATAGCTCTCCCTTATATGCATCTTTGCTTGGTATATGTCTAAATATTATGGTATTCTTAATCCTATAATCATTATGTCATGGTTGGTCCCCCCTTGGGATGTGTCTACAACCATGACAAACATCATATTTCCTCCCTATGTATGTGTCCTTACCAAAGGCATCATCAATTTATAGCTCACTTCTTGATTCAAATCACTCATCTTCTTCATCTTTTATCCCCCATCTAAAATATCATCCCATCATCTATCCATCTCATCCCACCCATCATTTCTTCTTTTGAGTGGTCATCCACCTCATTCTTCCCTGCATGTCCCCTTGAGGGTGCATCATATCCACTAACATCATCTACTAACATTCATATATGAAATGGTTTTTGTTTGAAAGACCATTACTCCCACTTCATCCACTCACAATTCAATTTCAAAGAGGGGGAAATGTATACACCTAAAATCACTCACTTTATTATTATTGACTAATATTTCTATTAGTTGACACTAATTCCACTTAACCTATTTTATCCCACTAATTTATACTATTTCTAGTTATTCATCTAATAACCTCCTTCAATTATCCTATACTCAATAACCTTATTTATCCCATCCCTTCATTAATTCTATCCTAATCCCTATTATCCTAATCTAATCCTAGTTATTCATTATATGGTAATTTTAAATTCCCATAATCTCACATAACCATCTATTAACCTATACCCTATCCTTCCTTACATCCCTATGTCACATAATCCTTATCTAATCCCCACCTAACCTTCTTATAATCATCATTAACTCCTAAAGAGAGTTATATAACTCTCCAAATCTAAAACTCTCTCTAATCTATCTTTCCTCTCTAGAAACCTCTAACTTTATAGGTTTCCAAGGAATTTAATATTCCTTGAATAATTTATAACCATTGATATCTTCCCTCTAAGTTTTAATCTCATCTATATATCTTCCCTCCCTTCCTCTATATAACCAACACTCCTTCATGGAATATCATCTAGAAATCTTGTGGAGGATCCATGTCTAATTGTCAATTGATATAAGCACCCAACATCAAGCCATCATATTGTCTAAAGTCTAAGTCAAAGTATATCCATCATCCAAATACAAATCCTAGAATGGAGTTGTAAAGAGGTAAGAATGAAGGTGAGAATGTTCTTGTTATTCTAATTCTACCTCTTTTATATATTCTTATTGGTTTCATTATATTTTAGGTTTTATTACTAAAGTTTAGTAATATTTTACGAATATAAAATTTGGTGTACAGTCATCTATGGCTAGATTTTATAGAGATAGTGATCAGGTTATACCATATTCATATTGCATCTCTATTAGCATGACTTTTTCATTCAAACCATTATAACCATGATCTTCCTTATTGAATTCATCTAATAGAGATTAGAATGGATGGATACCTTGAATTGGTTTAAAGGCAAGGGTAAATTGGGGAGAGCATGAATCAACTTAGATCTTTTTCAACTTGTTCTCCTAAAAGGAACAACCCACTATGCTTTGGATTTATTATTCTTAGCATAAGAAATATAGGACATTTTTTATTTTCTCACATTTATCTTCCTCTAATGATGAGAGGGATGCCAAAATATTACTATGGAGCTACTCATTATATTGAATTAGCCTTGAAAATACATGATCATGAGCATATGAAAAGGATGATTCAAATGTAGAATATGAATCTTCCTCCATTTTATTACTCTAACTCTTCAAATGGGTATTCCTATAGCTAACTATGAGAGCTATTAGGTTTTTCTCCTCTAGACTCAAAAACATCTTCATAAATGTACTCATAATAATCATGATATTCAATTACAAAATTAGAATAATTATAATCATAAGCATTGGATTCATCTACTTCAAGATTCTAAAAATAACCCATGGTATTAAAAACATTTACCTGATGATCCCACCAATTAAAAACATTGAATTATTTTATATAAGGCTCAATAATAGTGATGTTAGGAACAAAATGTTTAATAACTACTAATTCATGAATATTTGGATCAAATAAGATAGGAATATGCATTATTTAATATTTTGCATTTTTTCTCTAGCATATGTTGATTAGACCCTTTTAAATTTAAGACCTTGTCATTGTTATCTTTATATAAAATGTATTTTAAATCACCTAAAAGTGGCATTTGAGTGCTAAGAGTGATACTTGACACAACCTATTCCTATCTTATCCCTAGACCTATCCTAGATATTTTTATCACACATTTACAACCTTTATGTGGACCAGAGGCATCCTTAGTTAGCTAAAACATAGTCTCAAACCTTCATTTCTAGATCTTGGCCCTTCATACTGAGCATTCTACCAGCTAGACATTAACACCATATTAAGGACACTAGAGCCACATGGTGCTAGTGTCCCAAACATGGCGTTAATGTCCTTTACCCTAACTATCCTAAATAGATATATTTTTAAAATTTAAACCCTCTTCTAGTCAGCCTAAGCATATTTTATTATCCACAAAATCTATATAACACTTTAAATACATGATTTTTATACCTCTATTCACTAGATGTAAAATAGATACAAAAGGCTTAATCAAACACAAAACAAGTTGAGCAAAATCAATGTTATTAATCCCTATTCTTCCCTACTTCTGCATACTACAATCTACAACTTCCCTAAGCCTACATTTTATAGATTTCCAATCTCAATCACACTCAATACATTTAATACTAATATCATTATAGCATCACTTGCACTTAAACCAACACTTAAGTGGGGAGAAATACATCGGATGTTAGGACTTGTTCCAAAGTCTTAACATTAGGTTAGATTTTTGGTAGACTAATTATTGTTAATGAGGCATGCATATTTTTAAAGACACCCCCATAAAATAAATTTACTTAGTTTTAGTTTTAGGTAGTTTTATTTTTTTGAGTTAATTAATTAGAACTACCTTATGGGTTGTTTTCCCATTAATAGTTGGTTATAGTATTAGTTGGTTTTACCGGTCATGGGTAAAACTCTATATAATCCATGCATGCAATGTAAAAGGGTTAACAGAGTAAAGGCACCCTTATGTACTTGTTTTTTTTTGAAAATTAATAAAATACTTGTGCACTTGCACTAGCGAGGACAAGGTTTAAACTATTTGTTCAAGGAGTTATCAGTGGTATCAGAGCATGGTTTTGTCCAACACGGTGAATTTTAGAAGCATTGGTGAATTTGAAAGGAAGGCAAGGTGAAAATTTGAATTCACGTGAAATAAAATGGCATGAAATAAGGTATGATATATAATGCAAATATTTTATTGGTTTAAATGTAATGTCAAAAGTTTGAAAAATTATTAAATTATTTTAATTTTTCAAATATTTTTGAATTTAAGCCTGTGTATTTCTGATATACCACCATCTGGTCATTTTGGCCATTCATACTCCACTTTTTTGTGTTTAAACTCCTCATCTGGAATTCAAAATGGATTTATAAGCATTTAAATCTTATTAAATTCATTATTTTTTTGCAAAAATGAACTTGTACTGCCTGTTTGCATTTTGAAAACCTCTATATTTTTCATCCATGGCTGCCATTGTTGATTAAATTCATTCTCATCTTTTTTGAATCTAAAAACACCTATAGATCTGGTTAAAACCCTTGGTTTGAATCCTCAAAATAAAAATATGGAATTTTTTGGATTTGTACAGCCAGTGGTACGGCCTTCCAACACCCTGGCTATAATTTGATATCATTTCTAGCAAAAACTACTTCAAAAATTTGCTAAAACTCAACCAAAATCATTTTTATCCTACCTATATGGATTTTTATGGCCTCCAAGAGAGATAATAGGTGCAGAAAATAGTCTAGGAGCTGCCATGGCATTCCAGGCAAAAATGGCACTGCAATAAAATTGGGAAATATTTTTTTCATGTTTCTAAAGTTTTTGGATATCAAAAATTTTGCCTTGGGTCCCACGTGAGAAACTTTTGCTGAGAAGTTTAAAAAGGAAAAAGTTTGGATTTATTTACACACATGTAAATTTTTATTTTATTTTCCCTCATAGACAAAATGTAGCATAAGTACAAGTTTCTGAGTGTTATATTCTGAAAATGCTCTTAGAGTAATTGGTTAAGCTTATTTTGTCAAGAAGCTTGCAAGGAGGAGGTCAAGGGTTCAAATCCCTTCTTTTTGGAAGAAATTGATTTAGAATATACTTTTTTAAAAGGAATATTCCCTTTTAAATTTGATTTTTGTATGCCTTGAAAGTTGTGAAATGCATACTTATTATATTGTTTTATTTTAAAAATTGAAAAAGGGGAATTAAATTCTACTTCTTTTACATTGTTGTGGTGATATAAGGGTGTAATTGGTGGAATAAGGATGTAATTTTGTGAAATAAGGGTGCAATCATTTATTTTTGGTAAGTGCAAAACCCATCAAAAATTCTTGTTTTTCCTGTTTTTTGCTCTATGTGGAGGTTAAGTGAAAAACCCCGTAGAAGCAGTGTCTTGTGAAGTGAGTGTGATATTTATTTCATCTCTTTTGTATTTTGTCTCACTTTTCTCTACTACACTTGCTTTTATTTCAAGATGCTGAAGATTCAAAATTTGCTTTCAGATGGTGATAGATTAACAATTTCTAATTATTCTGATTGGAAATGATTGATGGAGGCTTCACTAGTTTTAAATGAGTTATGGGATATTGTCAAGAATGAAAATCCCACATTACCAATAGAACAAGCTAAATTAGATGTATTCAATTTTTGTGATTCGAAGGCCTTAGCTCTCATTAAATGTTATTGTACATGTGATACTTATGTTCATATTGAAAATTCTCCTCATAGTTACACTGCATGGAAAACATTATCAGATTTGTATGATAAGAAACCTAAGCATAAGAAGATAGATATTCATATGAATTTTTTTACTTTGTCATTAGATGAAGATAGGGATATGGGATAATATATGTCTAATTTTAAAAATATCACTACTGAGTACACTAAGGTTGGGTTTGAAAAACTAGATGATGACCTCATAGTCACTGCTGCTTTGAAAGGACTACCTGGGTCTTATAGGAATTTTGTTGAAATGTTGCATGTCTCTAACAATATAGCAGGTATCACCTTTGATAATTTGGCTAAGTTTCTGATCTAACATGACCTCTCTCTACCCAATAAATCTATGAAAACTAAAAAAGCCCATGTTTTAGAGTCAAAGCCTAGTTCATCTTCATCTAGGCATCAAAATAATAAAGGAAATAGTTATAGAGGGGGTTGAGGTTACAGAGGAGATAGATATCAAAATAGACATATGGGTTATTGGAACCTCAGCTTGCACATAGCTTAGTCTTCCTTCTACATTGCTTCCTAACTTGGATTCTTGGTTGGTATAACATCTACACATATTCCTTGATCTTTATCTAATGGAAATTTTCTATAAAAAGTGAAACTCCATTTTTTGTGTAGTGTATATGCTAGGGTTTGATTTGTTTTAGTGATTTACTTGTTTTATGCATTATTGAGACTAGTTTCTGAAGATTATGTATTCATATGTGGTTTAAAAATATCTTCATTACTTGAAATATTTACCATTGATAACTAAAAATCTAACCAATCACATGAAAAAAGTGATCAAGGACATGGTCACAATTCATATAGGGGCAGAGATCGAGGTAGATCAGACATTTAGTGTCATAGATGTGGAAAATTTGGTCACATTGCCTCACAATGTAGGATTCTTTTTGATAAAATTTAGAGGCCACAAAAAATGACTAAGTCTAACTCTACTCAGTATGTTGATCATGACTATGATGAGTCCAGTAATGTTGCCCATGAATCTACATTCACCACTTTGGGGCACATTGAATATGAGGCTAGAGGTGAGCTTATAGATGTATGGGTTTTAGACACAGGAACAACTAAACACATGACATTTAGCAGAGATTTATTTTGATCTTTCAAAGAAGCTTCTCTCTATCTAGTTGCATTAGCAAATAAGTCTATGCATACACCACTAGGACTTGGATCTATTTGAATTCTTCCTCCTAATAGGTCTATAAAATACTTGGAGGATGTTTGGTATGCTCTCACATTGAAGAAACACTTACTTTCTTTGGTAACTATTCAAAATAAAAGTTATCAAATTGTGCTTGAAAATGGGATCATTTACATCAATTCAGTGAAGGATGATTATAAAACAATGTATATAGGATATGAAGATGGAAAATTGGTTAGTTTTCATTATAAAGTGCTTCCTCCCATTATAGAACTTGTGGTAGTTATTGACATGGGTATAGGTACTATGTCTACACAATGGTTATGGCATCTCTGGTATGGACATTTTAAAATCCAATCTTTAGTGGATTTTCAGAGATATGGTATGGTGAATGGGTTGCCCACTTTTCACAAAGATAGTATTCTTTGTAAGTCATGTGTTTTAGGCAAACAAAATATGGAAAATTTTCCTAAACAGTCATCTTGGAGAGTTAATAGGTGTTTGCAGTTAGTTCATAGTGATGTATGTGACATGAAAAAGTCATCCATTGGTGGGTGTAGATACTTTTTCTTATTTATTGATGACTTGGGTATTTTTTATGAAAAACAAATCTAAATTTTTTGCTAAGTTTGTTGATTGGTTACACTTAGGAAAAAAAGAAATAGGTTCACATTTGGCCACTCTTCATTCAAATAATGGAGGTGAGTATACCTCAAATAAATTTTTAGATTATTGTTGAGAACATGGCATTCATCGACAATATAGTAATGTTTATACTCCACAACAAAATGGAGTATATGAATGGATGAATAGAACTTTAGAGGGCACAACACGTGTCATGTTACACTATAAACAACTTGATGATAAGTTTTGGGCAGAAGCCATTGGTACTGTAGTATATTTGAGAAATAGGTCCCCCATAATTACACTTTTGGGACAAACTCCATATGAGGCATGGTATGGGTTTAAACCAAAGGTTAAACACTTGAAAGTGTTTATATGTCTTTGTTTTGCTTTGGTTCCTATTAAACACAAAACTAAGTTGGAAACATGAAGTCAAAAATTCATCTTTCTTAGTTATTCTAAAGATAAAAAGGGGTTTCATTTGCTTACATAAGATATAGGCAAATTCATAGTGATTTGAGATGTAATATTTGATGAGTTTGGGACTATGAACACTGCAAAGATTGATTCTCAACTTGATAGATTAGAGAGGAAAAATAGAAAAAGAGATAAGGGTTTGAATAATGGGGATAAATCTTCAAAGTTATGGTATGAGACTTGAATTCCTTCACTTTCCTCCCCTTCATCTACAAGTTCACAGGTTGATGACTTAGAAATTATTGAAAATTCTCTAAGTCCCCCTTCGAATGATGCACATGATGAGAATTCTAGAGTCCCTTATTTGAATAATTTGACTAAGTATCCAAAATGGGCTCAAAGTACTTTTTCTAACTTGAAAGCAAATGAAGTTGGTTTAATAGGGCCCAATAATTCTCAAAAATTGGTAAACTATGCTATGGTTGTTACTAATTCCACTGAGCCATCCACTCTTGAAGAGGATTCTACTAAACATGTGTGGAAATAGGAAATGAAAAGTGAGTATGATTCCATACTTAGCAATAATACATGGGTTTTAGTTGATCCTCCTCCACATGTTAAACCCATCAAATGTAAATGGGTTTATAGGACTAAGTATAAATCAGATGGCTCCATTGATAAACATAAAGCAAGACTTGTTGTAAAAGGATATGCGCAACAAGAAGGTATTGATTGTGAGGAAACATTTGCACCAACTACCAAATGTTACACTATTCATATGGTACTTGCCTTAGCAACACAAAATGGTTGGAAAGTACATTAATTGGATTTTAAAAGTGCTTTTTTAAATGGTGATTTATAGGAAGAAGTATATATGAAACAACCTCAGGGTTTTGAACAGGTAGGTGCCGAACACAAAGTGTGTAAATTGATAAAAGATTTGTATGGGCTCAAATAGGCACCCAGGTCTTGGTATGAGAAAATGGATTCATACTTGAAATCCATTGGTTTTCATCATAGTGAATATGATGATACTCTCTATTTTTGAGTGTAGGGTAAGAAAATGGTGATACTTGTTCTCTATGTTGATGACTTGTTTATCACAAGTAATGATGAAAACCATAACAAGTCTGTGAAGAAGGAATTAAAAGATGGGTTTGAGATGATAGATCTTGGACTTATTCACTACTATCTAAGCATAGAGGTAACTCATAAAAAGCATAGTATTTTCATTTCACAAACTAAGTATATTTTTGAGTTATTAGATAGGTTTGGCATGAGTTATTGCAAACCTACCCTCACTCCCATGGAAATTAATTTGAAATTGTCTAAAGATGATAGCAGTGCCTTTTTTGATGGCACCACATATAGAAAATTTGTGGGAGGTTTGATATACTTGATGACTACTAGGCTCGATATTTCATTTTTAGTTGAAATTTTATCTAGGTTTATGTATGAGCCTAGAGAAATTCATTGGCATGCAAAACAATGAGTACTTCATTACCTTTAGGGAACAAAAACATATGGCCTTGAATACCACTGCAACAAGAACTTCAAACTTGTTGGATATTGTGATGCAAATTTTGGCAAATGTGTGGATGACAGAGTGTCAACCACAGGATACACTATGCATATGGGTTCAACTTCCATTGCTTGGTGTTGTAAGAATCAAGATACATTGGAAAATTCATTAACAAAGTTAGAGTATTATAGCATGGGATGCTTCCAAATAAATTATTTACCTATATCATATTCTTGAAGATCTTCAAGTTTCTCAGTTTGCTCCTACACAGTTATATATTGATAATCAAAGTGTAATCAAGATGTCTAAGAATCATATGTTTCATGCCAAAACAAAACATATGGATGTCAAATACCATTATCTGTGAATGTTGGGGGCAAACAAATCTCTTAATCCAATATATTGCCCAATTCCCGATTAGATAGTTGATATCTTCACAAAACCCCTTAAAAGAATCAAATTTGAAAAATTATTAAAAATGCTTGGTATGTGTCTAAAGACCTGACTTTGGATCATAGTGGGGTATGTTAGGACTTGTTCCAAAGTCTTAACATTAGGTTAGATTTCTGGTAGACTAATTATTGTTAATGGGGCATGCATCTTTTTAAAGAAACCCCCATAAAATAAAGTTACTTAGTTTTAGTTTTAGGTAGTTTTATATTTTTGAGTTAATTAATTAGAACTACCTTACGAGTTGTTTTCCCATAAATAGTTGGTTATAGTATTAGTTGGTTTTATCGGTCATGGGTAAAACTCTATATAATCCATGTATGCAATGTAAAAGGGTTAATAGAGTAAAGGCACCCTTATGTACTTGTTTGTTTTTTTTGAAAATTAATAAAATACTTGTGCACTCACACTAAGCAAGGACAAGGTTCAAACTATTTGTCTAAGGAGTTATCATCAGGCTTGATTCCTCCTCAGAGTATTGGTATGTAGGAAACTCTCTTCATAATGGGATGTTGAGGATGTCCAACCTATACTACTAATGAATAAACATTTTTATCTCATGCCTTACTTGTAAAGAGGATTAGGGTTTGTATTTTAAATTATCTATTACAAGCACAATACAAATTTTTAGACTTCTTACATGTAAGAACGAAACCCAAAAACATAGGTGCAAGTGTCCCATAATTTAGGAATAATATTACATGGAGGATAGTAGCACCATTTTAAGGACACTAGATCCATATGGTGCTACTGTCTAAGTGTGGCACTACTATCTAATAGAGGATCTGGTAAAGGGATATGGTCAATGACACTTAAACCTATTCATATCTTAGTTTTCATCACTCATATCTTCTATGTTAGGTGTTTTCTATATAAGTCTTTATTTGCACATATTTATTACTATTTTTAGAAATTCAAATCAAGTCAAAATATATAAAAACAATTAGTGGTTATTTTTGCATATTATTTCACTAATTTAGACTACTCATCCATTTAGTCAAACATAGGGTTTATATTAGTAAAACTCTAAAAGGTTAAAACATTTAGTGAACATGACTTACTTTGAATATAGCTTAAAACCCTAGTTCTATATAGGGTTTACCTTCTCTCAATTTTTTTGCACTAAATCAGGGTTACAAACCCCTATTTTCATTATTTTTGTATAACTTAACTCATTTAATCAATCTCACATTAGGGTTTCATTTATTTAAATATAATTTAAATTTTTATTACAAACCAATCCTAATTTAAAACCCTATCCATAACTAATCCTATAGTCTACATTTCCAAAATTCAAATTTTAGATTCATATATCTTCAAATTTTTATAATCATGATTATAATGATATATGAAATTAATCACTTTTTATTGCAAAGTTTAATACATTCATTTACATGTTTATTTCCTTTAATTCTAAATAAACTTAGCAATGACATAGATACATGTATACACGATGATTACTATCAATTAAAATCCTTTTTATGTTTTATTCTTTCTTTCACATGTTATTTTTATCCTATGTGGAATATAATTAAGACACTGATCTTTAATTATATAGATAATGTATTACATCAAATAATAATTATACTATCTAAAATCAATAAGTCTCCCTTAGATGCATTTTACTCTTTGGTCCATTTTGATTCCTTTCCTATCATTCCTAGACATATGGAAACATCATTAGTCTCACTTATCCTTCCTTCTTATTGATCACAAACATCTAGTGACCATCCCAACTCTATTATTATCTCTACACTCTTAATAGACCCTACAGTCCAAGTTACGATGTCCTCGTGTGGTCATAAAGCTTGGTAGGATTGCAATACCCATGGCTATAACTTTATTGATTAGAGTAGTAATCCTTCAATTATAATTTCTATTTTAGATATTGTATATCATTCTGACACATACAAAGATATTTTGTATACAACACTTCATGATCCTCAAGTACCTCAAACATTTGAGCACACCTATGTTGCTTACATAATTAATACTATGAAATGGTTAGAAGAACATATTTCTTTCAAGAGATAAGACCTCCTACCTTACCACTTCATAAATTTATATCTATCTCTCTACATTTCTTTATGATTTAATGAGGTAGGTATCAAATGAGTTCTAGTTGACAATGGATTAGGATTAAACATTTACAACATCTCTTTTCTATAACTTCTTAATATACATGCTATGGATTTGGATCTTTTTGATATGAAAATATAAGGGTTTGATAATATTCCATGCAAATTTTTAGGTCAAATCACATTAAACCTTAAATTGGGACCCAAAATACTACCTAAACATGTCAAGTTATGCCTAATGATCTTAATTATAATCTCTTACTTGGGACTATAGATTCACACTATGCACGTAGTTCCATCTACTTTACATGCATGTTTAAAATTCAGCTACATAGGTCATATATATACATTTCTTATTGATAAAAACATTCAATTACTTTATACATACATAGCCTTCACACAATTATATTCCTCACATGGATTTTGTTACAACACCACTCTAGTATACCATTCAAATTACACATACAAATCCCCCAGTTATTTTAAGTACATAGGATAATAAGTTCACTTCACCTTTTACATTATGATATTTCTAGAAGATGGGATAAACATAATAGGGCCTTGACAAACATGAGTAGGTAATCTATAATACCATTGAAACATATGATCAATAAGGTAGACAATGACTTGGATATAGAAATGATACATCTAATCCCATATCCTCTCACCATGATTCTCAACATATCATGTTTTTTCCACCCATTCTATGGGTAGTTGATATATTAAACCACATTTACACACTCTCAATTATTACTTTGATATTATCAATGATACAATTTTTCTATATCTACCCATTCTTTGTGAGTTCACTAATGATGAGGATCTCTTAGAATTCCTAGGTGCATATGAGGATGCCCTTCCTTATATCATAAAAATAGGTTTCCTCATTCTACAAGTTCATATGCATACTTTGGTGAGTGTTCAAATGACTTGGATGATATTTTACCTGACACAGATGATACACACCATACACCTTAGATCGATCTACTTTACTTAATAAAGACACAGTCAAATTTAATTATGGCACTAAAATTGATCCTCATATCATACTATTAGTTAATTCTTTACATAAATAAGAAGACACATATATTCTTCACATTTTAATGTATTTTCTTAAGGTATTTTTATAGGTGCAACATAAGATGGTGCTTTATGATAGAACATGATAACACACAATGTTGATGCTAAGTAAAGTGCAGTAAGTAGAAAGTAAGATAAATGAAAGCATTGAATTGAAAAGCACATACCTTTAACTTACCATAGTGTCATAGATAAATAAGTAGATTGTAAGAAATGTGAAGGTGTCTAATGTAGATAATAGTAGATAAACATTTATAAGTTAGTGCAAAAAATAACCAAAAATCAAAAAAACTGGAATATAGGCATATGATAGTGAAAAATATTCTCTACATCATCATGAATATAATGCATTTTATGGTTTTAAAAATGGATGAGAAAAATAAAGATATAACAAAAATAAGGAATTTGTAGGAAAAAAATTAAATAATTTGACTTTTGAAAAGTTGCTTTAAAAGAGAGCAAAAGACAAGTCATTTGTTATTTTGATTTGTGAGAGAGAGTTAAAAGAGCTCTGGAGATAAAAACAAACTAGGATGGTAAGGAGATGACACGTTAGATAGGGAGAGGCTCCAGAGGTAGTAGTAGGTGTACTATAGGTATGCAACTAAGAATCTCAACCCAATTTTTGAAATTTGTATTGAATTAAGTAAATTTTCAATTTTAAGCATTTATAGATGTCAAAATGAGGTAAAATTAGATTTTAGGAGTAGCAAATAGGAATATGTGAAATGGGTTTGGAGGGTTTAGGAAAAAATCAATAAAATTGAACTTTTTCAAAAAAAATGCAAGGGGTCAATAGGTAAAAATCACTGGGTTGACCCAATCAACCCAGTAAGCTAGAAAGGAGTAGAATCCACAGTGCTGACCCAGTGGGTATGGGTCGACCATGTACATTCTCCAAGCTGATGGCCTAGTTTGGAATTGCTAGGTGATCTAAAAGGTCCAAAATGGAAACTAAACACTAGGGAGGGGAAGAGAAGGGAGTTGACTTATATTTATGAGTCAACCAAGCAAAAATATAGGAAATTTTTGGTCAAACTAGTTTGACCAAAGATTTAGAATGGTATGAAAAAGTGTGAAAAATGCCAAAAGAGGGATAAAATGGCCTAAAATGACCAAGGTTAAGAAGTATCGAGAAGGCTAAAATTAAGATAAAACAAATAAAATAAAGTAATTTAGACTTGCTTTTATATAAAAATTGTAAAAATAATGTATTTTAACTATTTATGACATGGAAGAACTGATACATCCTTTATTTTTTTCTTGGGTGTAGAGATGATAGATATTTTAGAGACTTATGGATATGACATGGTTATTGAAAAATTTAGATAGGTTTTCAGATGGAGATAGGACTAGACTAGGATCCATAGGTCTAGGTGGGATAGTAGATATGTGTTAGATCCCCCTCAGTGTTGATTTGTTAGTCATGTTCCTTGGTTGTTTGGAATGATTAACTAACACCTTCAAATGGGAGGTGAATGGGGATATATTAGAAGTGGCTATCACACTAGAGGATGTTCATCCCATCTTGGGGATACCTATAATAGGAGTGTAGGTGATTGTAGGGATACTAGATAGTCTAGAGGAGAGGAGAGCCTTACCCATGTGGGTTATAGGCTTAGAGATGATATTACCAAGAAAGATAATGAGTATATTTGATGTCTATACATAATATATTGAGGATATATAAAATGTTGTGATAGGACTTATAACATAAATGGTACTATGTCACAAGTTAAATAATAAGGTACCACTATTCATGGTAGCCTTGAGCAAGATGATCATGGAGGAGTGAGTTACATATGACCTAGGCTTTGTCATATAGGTCAAACTAGTACATTATATGTATGAGATGTTGGTTAGAGGGTAGAGGACCATGAGACCACTCATATTATTGAAAACTTGGATATATGAGAGGTTTCCTATGTACTTGTTGGTTGGGTTGGCCCATGCAGTTGATGATAGGTCACCTCAAGTATAAGGATGGAAGGAGGACTAGGTATCATGGGTCATGTCAGACATGATATAACTATATTTAGTAAGATGTATAGACATAGTTTGGTATCCATATAAGAACATAGCAGTTACATGGGTGAGCTAGGACATGGTTACACTAGTGATATAGAGGATAGAGATAGTTGGATACTATTTTTAGTAGAGAGAGCCACATTCGATGGCATAGGTACTAGGGTAGATGGGCCTACCTCATTTATTAGTATCGATACTGATGCTCAATTAGTAGGCTCATCATGTGAGGGATCCATGGAGGAGGATAGGATTGGGGCCACTAGTAATGAGGTTAACATTGAGGCCACATTGAGAATGACCATAGACTAGTCGAGCATGATGAGGAGCTGAGTAGGAGGATAGGGAGGTGGAGATAGAGATACTAGATGTAACACTACCAGCTCTATAATGAGAGGAGAAGTAGCCACCAAAGACATGATGTTGATGAAGGCAAGAAGAGAGAGTGGATATTATTTCCATCTTAGATGAACCCATAGGTGAGCTAAAGGAGATGACAGAGAGACAACTTAGATGTAGGATAAGACTAACATGAGACATGATAGTTAGGTTTGAGCTAAGGATGTGACCTATCGAGGAAGTATTAGGAGGCCACATATATTGGGAGACTATGTTAGGTGGTCATATATATGGTGAGACCATAGTAGTTGAGATATAGATAGGTAAAAAGAGATGGTTAAATTATTGCTTTAAGTTTATATTGAGAAGTAAAGATATATATTTTGATATATAAAAGTGATCTAATATCCATATTATGTGATTTTTTATGTGTAGGTGAAGATGAGGAGGAGATATGGGTGTCCTTAGTGAGGGGATTACTCCATGATGTCCTAGATGAGGCTTTGTAACCATATGACCCCATAACACTGGAGGATTTGAGTATACCATCTACCCTATCTTAGGTTAGTTGGTTCAAATTATCTGAAGAGGTATCAAGGTAGATACAAGCATAGAGAGAGAAGATGTATCCACCAATAATGATGGGTATAGGGTAGGTATAGGCATGGTAGGCCTTGGAAGATGAAAGTGTTATACATCTGGCTATAGTAGCGTAGATGGTAGAGATTCAAATCTAGTTGGCATATTCATAGATGTGAGTAGTGTACATATAGGGATAGGTAGAGGGATTTATATCTTATATGGCTTCCTTATAGTGTACTATTTAGAGGATTCATACCAAGGCCTTAGTAGGCAACATGGCTAGGCCATGAGATAGATAGGATGGGACCCAGCCATAGAGCTGGAGCATTGTATATGGTTGCATTTATTATATCAAATTCATGATATATTGTGTGTGTGTGTGTGAGAGAGAGAGAGAGAGAGATGGATCATTTTGGAATTTTTTTTTTGGTTTTATATGTTTTCATTATGGTTTATTCTATTTGTTTATTATGGTTGAGGCTATGGATACTTTGGATATAATTATTTCTATCACATGTATTTAGATTTTTTGTATATGTTATAGGAAATATATGAAATGTGGTTTATTTTCTAGCATTATGAATGACACATGCATGGTTAAAAATAAATGGGCAAAAAGGACTTATAAAAATATAATCAATCAATAAAATGTACTACACACTATTTCAATCTAAGAAATGTGTAATAATAAGAAATGACTAAGTATAAAGAACCAAAAAAATGGCAAAACAAAATGGTAAAAGGGAATTTGTTTTTAAACCAATGTGAAAGATTTTTGCACCAAATTAAAACAATTAAAATGATACTAATATCACATTTGGAAGTATGAAAAAAATGTAATAAAATGGAAGGTATGTAAAAGGGCATAAATAGTAATAAAAAAAAATTAATTAAGTCAATCAATCAAACTAAATCATGTTGGGAAGTATGAAATAAAAACAAAATTTTAAAAGTTTGGGCTTAAATTGATCGTACTAATTCAAGCTGGGAAATATGAAAAATTCAAGAAATGGTTAAAATCTTACATGCACTCAAAAATAAGAAGATAAAAAAGGTGAAAGAAAAATTAAGTAAGCATAAAACATACTAAATCAAGATGGGAAACATGTAAAATGACATGTAAATTCATAATCGATTGAATCTTATCTCAAATTTGACACATGTAATTTGGATGGTGACTTGGGTATTAGAATTTTTTTTGAGGGTCTGGTCCTATCCACAGTCTTACACTACAACTCGATAAAGAGAACACCACTAGGGTGGAATAAATAAGAAAATAAGGTAATAAAAGGACGTGGGTAATAAGAATTAAAAGATAGTCATTTTTTAGGAATGTCAAATCCTATCCATGGTTTTATAATGCAACTCACAAATGAAATCTTGAAGGGAGTGATTAGTAGACAAGACAATATTTCTCAAGAGGAAATATAAGGGAGATAAGGAATGAAAAAGGGAGTACAAAAATCAAGACTTAGGTGTCTTATCAAAAGACCTTAAGAGGTAACAAGCATACTAAATACATGAGAAGACACTGATTAGTGGTTGTCTATGTACAAAGGAAACCTATTCACTATAGACACAAAGCTTTATTGGCAAATAAGTGTCCTACTAAGATCAACTCATGAAGGTAGATTGTTACAAGGAAAATAAAAATGGACCTACCTTCTAATGACATGTTCCCCATTCTTTAGGACCCCTTATAGATTCATTGGTATACTATGAAGACTAGGTACTTGCATGAGAAATTATGTAGCACTAATTTTTTTTTTATTATTCTCCTTTTCTAATATACTAGCCTATCGCACCCCAAAGGACCTCAAATCTACCATGAGGCCAACTATGGAGTTTTATCTTTGACTAGAAGAAGGATATGTGCTTTGAATCATGTCTTTTATTGTGATTAGACTTTTCAGAATATTTTTCCCTTTTGATATCATTACCTTTTGTTTAAATGATTTGTATTTTAACTTTATTTTGAAGGATTTTTAAGATTCCTCCTCCATACAGATTTAGAATGACCAATCATGAGAGAGAGAGTGATACACATGAATGAGCTATAGGATAAGTCTAAGGAAGTTAAATAACCAAAGACAAAGACTAACTAGGGCACTTAGGCTTAACAATGAACTATCATGTGATCTCAAGTCTCAACCATGTATATGCTTAGTTTGTGAAAAAAAGGGAAGAGGGAAAAAGGAGATCCAAAGTGGACTAGTAAAAGGAGATAATGATGATATAGATTGTTTGCTAACTAATCACATGGTAAAGGGAGATAATAACCAATGGTAATAGGGTTTGTATAACCAAATCACTATGACAAATTATCTATGAAAAATTAGGATAAGAAATCAAAATAATTAGAAAGATAAAAGAAAGAGAGTTTTGAGAAAAAATCAAGGGAAAAGGGGAAAATAATAATAAATAAAAGGCAATCATATGCAAAAAATAAATCATAATATGAACAAGATATAATACAACAAGTAAGATCATGATATAAGATGAGCAAAAATTTGGCATGGTGTCAAATGATATAATAGCTAAAAATAAGACTAGATCACACATCCAATCCAATATGAAAATGTGAAAGCACCATGCATGTGCTCATAAATAATGGTAAAGCTATCCACACACATTATCTAATACATCGAATAAATCTCTATGAAGTTATAATTGAACTACTGCTAAGGTTTCATAAATCTTTACTGAATATTAGGAAAATACTTATTTTATGATCTCCTTAACTGAAAAAGTTGGAATGATTGAAGGATCATGTTGAGGATATAAATTAGGAAAAGTATGGTCAAAAAAATGTGTGGGAGTGGGATATATGGGAGATGTAGGAATCATTGATGGAGAAGGATCCAAGGATGAGGGACTCATAGGTGGAGAAGGATCCATAAGTGAGGGAAGTTCTACAGGTGAAGGAATCATAGGTAGAGGCACAAAAGGTGGTGAAGGTACTATAGGAGGGGATGGAGCCATTGGAGGTGGAGCTATGGAAGAAGAAGGAGGAGCCTTCTTGTAGTAATAACCTATGGAAGGAATAGAAAAAGGTTTGAGAATGGCTATAAGGTGATCTTTGAGATGTTGTTGGAGGATGTGATAATGATTAGTGTGATGGGTGCCACACAGATGCCATAAAAAATATACCTCACCATACTTGGGCATATATTCAAGAAGTACCTTTGAGGGAGGTACATATTTGTCTAATGATAGGGAAGAATGATGCAAGGTATCAATATATTGTCACAACTTACGATAATGGGTGTAAGAATGGTTATTTGTCTCATGGAAGAAATAAATATGCTTGTAAGTGGTTTTAGTAGAATCATTCACAGAAGGAGGTAAATAGAAGTGGAAGAAGCTGAAGAACACTCATTGGCACATTTAGTGGGTATAGGAGCCATCTTAGGTAAGGGAAGCAAACCATCACCAAGGGAGGGTGATGATGAAGAAGGAATGGAACTAGGCTCTATGGAAGGAGTAATAACATCAAAAATAGGGGTAGTCTCAACAATATTAATAATTTAAACAATATCAACTATAATAGGAGAGGGAAGAGGCTCAACTATATTAGGCTCTACTAAGGGAGGATCAGGATCTATAGAAGGTTTAAGGAGAGTTACACTAACTTCAAGGGTAAACTAGCTATGAGGGTTAGGGTACCTAACAAAATGGTAAGGCCTGATCATAGCAAGATCCATGAAAATAGTCCTACATGGATCCTCAAAAACTAGATGTGTTAGATCCATCTCTACCCTATGATAAAAGGTAAAAAATGAAAAAATTAGGAAATATACATGAATTAAAATGATGAGATACATAATAAGACTCAAATAAATAAGAATTATAATAGACAATCTAGGCATCATGAGCTGATAAAAGATCACATAACAATAGATCATCTAAGGAATAACCATCATCATAATCTAGGGTATGAAGATCAATGACACAAGTAGGGATAACCTTATCATCTGATTAAGCATGGTGAATAGAATTCCTAGTCTTGGTTAAGACTATAGGATTATCATCGCTGGGAGATTTGTGAAAATAAGGTTCTAAGTAAATAAGAATTTATGAGATGAGATGAGGTGAGAGATCAAAATTTTTGATCTTTAAGTTAATCTCATTGGGATTATCATCATCAAAATCTAAAAGGTTAGGAGTAATGTTACCAATGAGATCAGGATGACCACTCTAACCTTAGGTTGAATTGATGAGAAAGTTCAGATACTAAGACTCACAAAATGGAACACTTAGTTAAGGGTCAAGAGTACGAATCTTGAAGACACCATGATCTTGGAATTGTTTGAAATTATAAGGGTTAGTGTCACCTTGAATCCTATAAATGGCTCCATTATGAGGGAATTTAATGCATTGGTAGGAAGAAGAACTGATAACTCTCATGTGGTGAGTTCATGGCCTACCAATCAATATGTTATAAGAAAGGGGGAAGTTAAATATCATCACATTTACATAGATGGTGACATTTGGTATGGTAATTGGAAACCACATGCAACCGAGAGGATGCATTTGCCTTATATCATATCCTTGGCATGTGTTGTGTGTAGACTTGAGATTGCATTCTGAATACTTAAGAGTTTTAATGAAATCAAGAGAAATGACACATGTACCAGAACCCTCATCAATCAATGCAATCCTAACTTAGATATCACCTATTTAGATGCTAATGAATAAGGGAGGATCATCGCATTAATCAAAATCTCATCAGGGATCATAGAAGCTATGGGAAATTTAAAAAAAAGAAAAGTGTATATAGTTTCATCAATATTGATATACATCTCTTCATATTGTTATATAATACTATATTTAGATCCAGATAAAGATGTCTCTCAACCTGCAAGAGAAGGACAAGGGATATTCATCTTGAATAGGAGTTGCATGAGACAATTTTTATGACATGGAGAAGTCCTCATGAGTTCAAAGAATGGAATTTGGGATGGGAGATTCATGATCTTCACAATGGGATCCCACTCATCATAACCCATAATAAGGTTGTTAGATAAAGGTGTGTAATGGTTAAAGAGGTCCTCAAAAGGAGGAGTTGAAGAACATTGTATTTTTATTGATAAGAAGAAGAAGAAGGTTTAGAACAAGGAGGTAAATCATGTTGAGATGATGAACTAGTTAGTTTAATATTATTTTGGGAATTGGAAGAAGAATTGTTAGTAGAAGGTTAGTTATCATTAGTATTGGAAGATGATGGAAGAGTGGTATAAATATAATGGGATGTGTTATCTAAGGGGGAATCAAAAATTGGATCATCTAAAGTGATAATATCATGGTGCCCTAAATCATTTAAATGACTTAGAGAATATTCTTGGATAACATGATATGCCTTATGTGAAGGAGGAGTATAGATAGGTTGGGAATAAATGAAAGCCACCACCCTTTGCATATTAGTCATGCTAACCACATTTTATTTATAATTTGGTTCAACAAGACTTTCTACATTATTAGTGGAAGGGGTGGGTTTGTCTTGAATGTCTTGAATCAGTTGATGATTAGGTAAAGGATCTTTGTAGATAGCCAAATTAGCATTTGTTGGATTTAAGGCTTGAGTTTTGTCATTTTTTTTATAGTCCTTAAAATAAATCTCATAGGCTTATTGACACTTATGGATAATGGAATCATGATCAAAATTAGGGCCAAGAAGAAAATCCATAGCTAAATTATGAAGTTGTCTATAGGTCTCATGAGAATGACCCCAACTAGCATGAAACCAACAAAATTTATTAGGATCATACCAATATTTCATAGGTCGAGTAGGTTCAAACTCTCATGGATGAGGCCTAGGTATAATCTTAAGAAATTCATCTAAGGATAGAGGTTTGTGTACATTAATGTTGTTTGGTGAAGAAAAATGAGGATTGGTATATTGTTGAGAAGGAGTTGGTTCTGAAGAAGGGTTAAGAATGACAGCTTGAAAAATGTGAATGGTGTCATAAGAATCAGTAACACAATCATTGGTAATATTGTGGTTTTTATTCTTTAGTAATAAAAAAGGACCTATAGAAGGTTGTGGTGGCTCAAATTAACACATTATGAAATATTGTCATTTAGCTCAGTCAATATCCTCCTCCAAGGTACGTGGAGAAAGAGTACAAACTCAATATTATAATTTAAGAGAGAGAGAATTTGTAAAGAGATGAAAAAGGTTATCATATGCCATGTTATGTTCACATTTTTTTGACAAAGTCTTCCATCTCTTAACAAAGGCCTGGGTAGTTTCATTCTCATGTTGTTTAAAATTAATGAAATGAGCCAACGTGTTTTCAGGAAGATCATTAGTTTTGAAATCTTGTACTAAAGAATTTACTTAGTCCTCCAAACTAGAAATGGAATGAGATCTAATTTGATTGTACCAATCCAAGGCATCACCCATGAGGGTTTTGGCTAGGAGCTTGGTAGCATCAAAAGTTTTTAATTTGACCCAATCCTTGTAAAGATTTCCAAATGTACTGAGTTGAAGGGTAGGATTGGTTGACCCATTATAATAAATTATAGGTGTTATACCTCCTATATCAATGTTGGAAATTTGAGTAGTGAGAGGTTCATTTTATAGATGCTTGATGGTTTTATTGAATAAAAGAGGTTGAGGAATGAGATTACTTGAGAATATTAAAGAGGAGGAGGGAGAACATTTTGATTATGTGTACCCCAAGCCATTGTTTGCGAATGAGATTGAAGATTAAGAAGGTGGTTTTGCATTATAATTATCTGATTTGTGTTATGAGCTTAAAAGGTATTCATTTGATTTAGATTTTGTAATAATATTTGGTGTGTTTGAATAGCATTAGAATCATTATAATTGGTGTTTATGTTGGTATTAGTGGTTTGGGTACCACTATTAGTTTTGATATGAACTTGAGAAGAATTATGAGAATGTGAGGCACTAGTGGCAGAATTTTCTTGTGAAGCAAAAGATGGAATAGTCAATAGTTGAGAAGAAGAAGCACTAGAAGCATGATTGCCTTGGGTAGAAAATAATGAATTATTATAAGGATTAAATATAGTGGACTTTATGAGAGGACAACTAGATGTAAAACCTGCCATGTTAGTTGAGATACTAGGTATGGAGGTAGAAGATGTTACAGAAGAATATGTCATGGTATAAGAAGGAATAAAAATTGAAGATAGAGGTCGAGAACCAAAGAAAGTGGTACCTCTAAATCCCATTGAGAATGTAGGAGTAGGTGAATTAGGATCTTCAGTTTGACCATTAATCATAAGGTTATAAATGGTAGAAAGAGACTTTCCTTTATGTTGACTAAATTTAGAGATAAATAAAAGTATTTCAGGAGTATACTCTAACTCAAGTTGATCCTCTAAGAAAAGAGGGGCATTGTGTTGTAGATAGGTATTATGAGGGGTCCCATAGTTCATTATACAAGTGGAAATATGAACATTAGTATCATCTAAAAGAGGAGCTCTACTCTACTTATGAGAGACCTTATTAGGATTGGTTAAGTTTATCATGTTTGTTGATTATGACTCAATGTCATTACCAAATAGAAAGTCCATGGTGAAGGGAAAAAAAGAGAGATGATAAAGTAAAGGAAAAAGAGGTGACTAAAATAGTATAGGGTCGACTGGGTCAACCTAACATAGAAATTAGGACTATAAAACTATATGGGGTTGACTACGTCAATCCATTATAGTGTATAAAAAGCAAAAAGGACACTAGGTTGATCTAGTATAGTAGACATGGAATTCAAGAAACCTAAAAACATATTGTAAAATTAAATAAGATAACTTTGCAAGTAATAAAAAGTAGTAAGTACTGAAAGGAAATAGATAGTCAATTGGATTAATGATGTCTAATCCAATTGAAGCACATAAAATAAAATATTGCACCAACCCTGGTTAATGCAAGCTTTTGCACATATAATTGAGAAAAGAGCAGGCAATCAACTTTAAAATTAAAGAGCTAACTAATTGGTCAACTTGAATTTTTATTATATTATTAAGATATGATTTTGAATGTGATTAAAAATTGGCTATAAGCAAGGTACTAGATAACAATCTAAGGATGGTTTCAAATAGTTTAGATTGAAAGGGACTATAATGGCAATGATACATGCTTGGTATTAGGGCCTACCCCCTCACTTCACACATCATAGTGATAAATTTGTTGGGTGTTTAGCCAAACTATACCATTAACCACACTTTATACTTGACCAGAGCATCAAGTCAACCTCCCCCTTGGTGATGAAATCCAAGTAGGATGGCCTAGGGTAGATAGAATGTTAAAGTGTTTGTTTGTGTTTTTATGATTTGGTCATGTGTGCACAAAATATAAATAGTGAAACTAAGTGATTAATTAAAAATACCCTAATTAAACTATGTGAACTATTCTAATCATGCAAGTAATAAGAAAATAAATGTGTGAATCAATTACTAGCAAATATGAGGTTAATTCCAATTTGAAACAAGTCATAGTGTTGATAATATATGAACAAAATATAGAACAAGTTTGATAGGGTTGAACCTATACTATGAAATCAATGTCTAAAAATGAATTGGGTTAGTACGATTGATCTAGTTATTTTAGATAACACATAGAACATAGAACTAGGTCGGTAGGGTCGATCTAGTTGACTATGCAAGGGTAGTTTTGAAGATTGCAAACTGTGAAAGGAAAGATAGTAAAATAAGGAGATAGAGAAGTAGAAAGGAACCTTGGTGTATCATAGATGTAATGAAGGAATTTTTTTATGAAGAAATTTAATGTATGTTAGCAAAATTTACAAATTAGGTTGACAAGATTGGTCAAGCTATATAAGTACCTATTATAGAGTGTTGAAACTATAATGGGTCAATTGGGTTGACCTAGTAGGTTGAAATGAATGTTTGAAAGGCTAGAATCCTATATTAGGTCAACTGGGTTGATCTAGTTGCCTATTCTTGGAAACTTGTGCATAGATAAAAATATATGGGTTGACATAATCGATCCAACATGTCAAAATATATGATAAAATTATGATTAAAAGAATGAAAATAAAGTGAAATAAATCCTACAAGGGTTAGTTTCATGTTTGGTTCACCAGAATTTATGTAATAAAAAATACATCATGTCTATAAATCAATCTTGGCTTGGAGAAGATAGAGGATACCTACACTTTCAATTGGGATACACTTGTTAAGAAGGAGCATGACCAATATGGGGATCCAATAGACCCGATTAGGGGATCACTTATCATAACATATCATGTTAGGAAGTGTTCAAAAGCCTATAGTCTAACATAATCTCACAACAACCCTAATGGATTCCTAAGGTTTAAAACATTCACCTATTCTAATAACAAGAAAGTAAATCTAATCTAGTGCACACCAAAGCTTCTGGCACAAAGTCGGGGTTAGAAACAATAAAACAACTAAACTAAATATGTATTATAAGGTATATACTCATGTCAATGTATATGGAATCCTAATACATAGGATAAGAATAAAAATTCATTATCTATCTATTCTTATAAAGGATAAATAAAGTTAGGAATACTTACCTTTGAAGATAAACCTATCGAGCCTAAATGTATCCCTTAGCCAAGGTGCTTCACAAGAGATTCTTATGGTATGTAAGGATAACCAAGATAAATCAGATCTAGGATACACAACCTATCCAAGCATCTCAAAGACTTCTCCACAAGATAATATTTATGTCTCTAAAGAAAGTATGGAACCCTAAGCTTTATTCCTCAAGTAGAATGGTCAATAAGTAGATGTTCATTCACACTTAACTATTAATTATTATCTTATGAAATGGTGGGAAATGAACTTGTATATATAGGTAGATCTTGCCCTAAATCCTCTTGGAAACATCCAATGTATAGGGTCGACTCGGTCAACCTAGTGTGTTTTTAGGGACAATTCACTAGATCTAAGTTAGGTCATCCAAAAGGCTAACAAGCTAATAAAGTGAAAAATAACCCTAAACTATAATGGATTAGCCCAATCAACCTAGTATAGACAACTAACCAAAAAGTAATTAAGGTAATAAAAGGATGGATAAAGCATGACAATTGAGAGGAATGTGTAAGACTGACCAGAATAATCTTAGGGTAAATGGTTTTAGGAGACAAGTGTGTAGATGGTAAGTGGAAAAAGGAACAACAATATTATAAAGAACTAATGTCCTACCCATCCCTTTCCCAATACACCCCTTAAGGCATGCACTCAGAGAGATTGAGACTCGATAGGTTCCTATAAGATATAAAGTGTTAGTAATAAATAAAAGTTAAAAAACCATGAGTATACAAGATCCAATAGATATTATATGTTGGTTTTATTTGACCAGTGGTTCATCCATAGTGGGTTGCTAATATTATCCCTATTGTAAAACCTAATATCCAAATCTAATGTTGTTGTGATTCCAAAGACCTCAATAAAGCATGTCCTAAATATGACTTTATTTTACCCAACATTGATATGATAATTGATTCCACATCTCATTATGATATGCTTTCATTTATGGATGGTTTTGGTAGGTACAATCAAATCAAGATCATTAAAGAAGATCAAGAAAAAACTTCTTTTACCACACCATGGGGCACTTTCTATTATATAGTCATGCCATTTGGATTAAAGATGCAAGTCAAACTTAGAAATGGACTATTACACATATATTTCATGACCTCATTCATAAGATAGTTGATGATTTGTTGGAAAAATAAAAAGAGTAACAACATAATGAAATCAATTTGCAAAAAAAATCCAAAGGCTCAAAAAATACATTGTGCAACTCAACCCTAATAAATGTGTCTTTGAATTTCCCCCAAGGAAACTTTTGGGATTCATTATATCTCAATGTGACATATAATTTGACCCTAATAAGGACAAATCAATCATGGATATGCCTCTTCCTACTAATTTAAAATAAATTTGATCCCTCTAAGGAAAAATTCAATCAATTCATCACTTTGTGGCATAACTTATAGATAAAATCTAATCATTCACTAGATTAATAAAAAAAGGATGTGAAATTTGAGTGGGACATCACATGTAAAGAGATATTTGATACACTTAAGTAATACTTACTCAACCCTCCTATCTTTGTCCCACCCATACCTAGCAAGCCAATTTTACTTTACCTCTAAGAAATAAATCATGCACTAGGAGCACTCTTATCACAGCACAATGATCAACATAAATAAAGATCCATTTACTACATCAGTCATACACTAGTTGACTATGAGTAGAATTATCAAGCAATTGAAAAACTTTGCTTGGCACTAGTATTTGTTACTCAAAAACTCCACCACTATATTATTAACAATGAGACATAGATTGTTAAAAATCTTGATCCTTTAAAATTCCTCATGTCAAAGCCACATCTTTTAATATTTATTAAAAATGAGTTATGTTACTTATATAATTTGATCGCAAAATCATTTTATAAAAATTGATAAAAGGCTAGATAATTTTAGATCAATTGGAAGCCACTTCATTACTAGATACAAATCCTATTATTTATGATTTTAGAGATGATTTCATAGCATATAATACCACTTTAGATACATAGATAATGTTATTTGATGGTTCTATATGTGTATCTGGTGTTGGTTCTAGAATTATTTTCATCAATCCCTTAGGACACACAATACCGCTTACATACTAACTCAATTTTTCATGCACTAAAAATATCTTAGAATACAAAGCTCTTATCTTAGGCCTTCAGCCAACCTATAATCTCAAGATTAAATCAATAAAAATTTATGGGGACTCCTAATTAATTGTTAATCAAGTTACAAATGTCTACCAAATAAAATAATAACACCTAATTCCTTATAAGAACATGGTTCAGTATCTACAAGCTTGATTTGATAATTTTTCTATCGAGAACATCCCATACAAAAAAAATCATCATGCTAATGTAGTGACAAGTTCCACATCATTGATACCCTTCAATATAGATGTGGAATAGGCTCTTTTTAATATCAAATCATTACAATCTCCATCAGTGTCCCATGTGAACCTTATCACTCTAAAAATCCTAGTTACCATATGTAGTACAACACCATCTAAATGGTTCTCTAACATATATAAATTTTTGAATAAATTTATTACACCTGATACTTTCACAAAGAATGAAAAGTGTTAGCTACAGTGAAAATATTTTTGATATGTCATCATTGGTAATGATTTATTTAAGATATCTTTTGATGGACACTTACTCTGATGCTTAATAACCTAAGAAGCTAAATTGGTTATTCGACAAATACAAGATAGTGAATTTCATAGTCATTTTAATAGTAAAGTAATGTCATAGAAGTTACTCAAACAAGGTTATTATTGGACAACCATAGAACAAGAATGCTAGGAGTATGCCAAATTATGTAACAAATGTCAACACCATGGCAACTTGCACCATGTAACTTCACATTAGCTTCAAGCTATCATACCCCTTGTCCATTCATGTTATGGGGCTTTGATATGATTGGTATGATAAATTTAGAATATATAGGATGTCACAAATTCATTATCATAAATACAAAATATTTTAAAAATTGGATAGAGGCCATCTCATTACAATCAATGAAAGGGGATGATCTTTGTCATTTTTTAATAACCAATGTTATTTCAGCTTCATCCTCCTAGCATCCATAATTATAGATAATGAAACATATGTTAAGAATAAAATAGTGAAAAAGTTTTATACCAAATATAAAATATGACACACATCTCTATTCCATATTACCCACAACATAATGGTCAAGTAAAAGCAACAAACAAGACAATCAATGGTATTCTCAGCTAAACAATTATCAATTTTGGTGATAACTTGCATAATTAACTCATCTATGCACTATGGGTTTACCGCACCAACATATGTACACTAATAATAACAACCCCTTATTCACTGGTATATGTATTAGAAAACCCCTCTTTATGGGTATCTTTAAAAGGGTTCATCATAGATGATCACGATATAGAACAACATCTTCACAAATTAGAATAATTGGATCACACATGTATCCAAGTTATAGAGCATCTTGGAGCTTAACATTAACAAATCTAAAGAACCTACAATAATTAAGTCCACAATAGGTAATTCAAAATCAATTATTTGGTGTTAAAATAAAATCTCAGAAATGTCAATGCCAAGGAAGAGAACAAAGGAAAGTTTAAAACAAATTGGCTTGGGCCATACATCATCACCAAAAAACTTATCCCAAAAGTATATTGTCTAGCTTCACTTAATGACAAGTCAACCAAAAATCCATTAAACATCATACATCTAAGGATATTTTGCATATAAACAATGCACTATTCATTTTTATTTGCTTGTACATAGCTTATATCCAAAAAACATAAAAACATTTAAATATTACTCAGAAAACATAAAATTTATAGATTATATGCTTTGATATGTTTACATTTTCTATATTTTCTAGACACTACGTGTGATATATATCTTAGTATAGTTGGTTTTATCATACATACATGCTTCACTTTTTATTATTGAGTACTTGTAAATTACTTGCAAGACTCAGGTCCACTACACTGATCTAGACTTGTTATCATCTACCCACTAAGGGCATATACACTAATTTAAAGTTATTCATTTGACACACCCACCCACATGGGGACATCATATACATAGTTTATATTACCATGTTCTATCCTTACATTCCTTATATTATATTTTATACATTTATATATCTTGATATTGATCATTACTACTCATACTCATATTTTTTTACCAACTATCACTACTTTAGACTCAGCATATATACATTCTAACTCTTACATAGATTTATACTACATTCATGCTTGCTTTTATTACTAGCTTTCTTAGTTTATACTTAATTATCTTTCATATGCTTTATCTATTTAAGGGAATTTAATTATGCCATTATTCTTTGGCTCTATACCACTTATATTCATGTATGTCTTGTACATGTGCCCATGTACCTTGTGCGTTCCTTCTTGATTATGTATGTAGACATATGAACATGTCCTTTTATGTGTCTCTAATCCAACTTACTTGTTTCTTGCATATGTGGACATTTTAACATGTCCTTGTATGTCTTATTTTCTTAGATTTAGTGACACATGCCCATGTCCCTTGTATTGTGGCCCCTTGGCCTATTTTGTGTGCATCATGTGTTTTGTATGTATGATTTCTTATTTGCATCATGTTCATGACATTTTTTTTGTTTGTTCACACTAGTTCTCGATTCCATGAGGGACCTCGTACATCTACCCTTCCTACTTGGATGTCATGATGGACATTATGCCCCATCCCCCTAGGTAGCTACTTAGATTTGTTATCACACACATTGATTACATTTATATTGACACCCTTGTGCAATTATATACATAAATTACATCTTATATTACATACTTATGCTCATATTCTCTTATATTTTGGTGTTATGTTTATACATTGTATTGGATTATTGCACAGTTATCATATATGCTCTAGCTAACACACATTACAAAGCTATTTATTTTGAGGATAGTTCTTGCACAAGTTATAAACTACCCTTAAAAGAGGGGGAATTAATAAAGATTTTTCATAGAGATCAGGCTCCTACATTATATTCATAAAACTTTTTTTAGCACACAAGTTTGATTTTAAAAAATCAAACACAAGAAAAACAAGGAATCAAAAATCAATATAATGACTCAAATTTTAAACCAGATAAAAATTAGTTCCTAGATTGGGACACTAGCATCACATGGTTCTCCTATCCACTACATAGCACTACTATCTAGTAGCCCTAGTTTTATGGTAATTCATATTAGTCATTATAATACACTAGGTATAGTACATGTTTACATAGATATAACTATAGATTTGACACTTATGCTCAAATTTTGATCATATTCACACTAGTTTTACTCAGATTAGGGGCATCATGCATGGCATGATCATTCACATATTAATTTTAGATACTCAGATACAATTTTAATAACTCAATCTAGAAATAGTATAATCAGTATAATCAGATATCAGATAGTGTGCATGTGTATGACACAATATTTCCATATGCTTAATTACACATAGGTTGATAAATTGGAATGGAAAACTCCATGTCATTATATATGGTGTATACACTTTAAATCACATTCCATTTTGTCACTAATTTCATTCCTTACTCCATCTATAGTGGTTAGCACTCCTGAGTGGCCCAAAGTCGCCTAATGAACCCAAATAGTCATGGAGATGACATACCTAGTTAGATATTTCCTTCACTTTATGTAATTTAGTTTCAAATGAATCTACTACACATAGGTTGGAAATGATGGATTCATATCCTAATTTATTTCTTTATCCACACACATGAGAGGATTAGACACACTTTTATTCTAATCCAATCTATTCATAGGTCATGATCCATTAAGCAAGGGTGGGCAATGATAGAGTCAAAACCAGATTGAGTTCTTGAGCCACCCACATCTAAGGAGTAAGCAATCTATTAGCTCAATCCAATATATTAAATCTTTTTATCATTATGTATACACACAGAGATTTTTACTAGGTTCATACACTAGTTTACATACCCAATAAGGTGTATTTGTTCCTTTCCTCTTTCCCATCTATTTACTCAGTTACTTTATTTAGCATAGTTTTTTTTTAATTTTGATATCTCTTAAGTAAGGAATTATTTATGCATGTTTCATTATATCTCATGTTTTGGATCATGTTTGACATAGACAAACCCAACTGTATGTACTCAAACTCAGCTATATGGGCTTCACTTCCTAAGTAAGTCTAGGTATGCTTATTTTTCATTTATAATAGTCATTTCATTTTGTTGCATTTCTAACATAAAAGGGGACAAATGTAATCACCTAAAATTAGTATTTGAGTCCTAAGAGTGTTATTTGAGATAACATATTCCTAGCTTATCCCTAGACCTATCCTAGAACCTTTTATCACACTTGTCCAACCTTTGTACAGACCATAGGCATCCCTAGTCATCTAAAACATAGTCTCAGACATTCAGTTCTAGATCTTAGCCCTTCATGCCTAGTATCTTACTACTTAGACATTAGTGCCACATTAAGGACACTAGATCCAAATGGCACTAGTTTCCCCAATATGGAGCTAATGTCCTTTACTCTAACTTTCTAGAATGGATATATTTTCAAAATTTAAACCCTCTTAAGGTCAGCGTAAGCATATTTTATTATCCACACAAGCTATAAAACACTATAAATACATGATTTTTAGACCTCTATCCACTAGATATAAAATAGATATAAAAGACCAATTCAAACACACAATGAGTTGATCAAAATCAAGGTTATTAATCCCTATTCTACCCTACTTTTTCATACTACCATCTATAGTTACCCTAAGCCTAAATTTTCAATCTCAAGCACACTCCAAGCATTTAAGACCACTATCATTCTAGCATCACTTTCACTTGCAACAACACTTAGGTGGGGATAAATACATCAGGATTGATCCCTCCTTAGATTAATAGTATGTAGGAAACTCTCTTCATAGTAGGGTGTTGAGGATATTTAGCCTATCATATTAATGAACACACATTTAAGCTCAAGCCTTAATTGTAAGGAGGATTATGGTTTGTATCATAAATAATATATTGTAAGCACAATATAGAGTTTTAGACTTTATGTGTGCATGAACAAAACATAGACACATAGGTTAAAATGCACACATAATTTAGGAATAGTCCTACATAGAGGACATTAGCACCATTTTTAAGATACTAGATCCACATGGCACTACTATCTAAGTGTGGCACTACTATCTAGGAGAGGATTTGATAAAGGATCTAGTTGATAACACTCATACCTATATGTATCTTAGTTTTTAGCACTCAGATATTATGTGCCAAGTTTTTTTATAGATAAGTCTTTATTTTCACATATTAATTACAATTTTAGAAAGTCAAAGAAAGTCAAAATATGTGACAAATTAGTGGTTATTTATTATATATTATATCACTAATTTAGACTATTTATCCCTTTAATCAAACATAGGGTTTACATTAGTAAAGCCCTAAAAGGTTAAAATAGTATTATATTTATTCTTTTAACTTTAATATTTCTTCCTTAATTTATAGAATACATTCCTTCACTTCACTTATGTTATAATTTAGTAGGATAGTAGCTTAAGGATCAACTTTCTCATACTAAGCATATTCCTTTTTAATGATGATATGGTTTTGATCATTAGGTGAAATATTCATCATAGAGGGTAGGTCATCCATTTATCTTCCAAATTGTAGTAGAAATTGATTTACAAGACTCATTATTAGTGATGGAATTAGGTTCCAAACTTAAAAACTAGTCATATGCTTCTTCTTCAAAAGTGAATGTAAATATTCTATAGGCCACATCCTCATAGTTGAAATTTAAAATGCATAAATTAAACTTATAAGTATTAAGGTGTTTCTCATTAGTTCTACTGTGATTGCTTAGAAATCTAGGAGCAAACATAAAAGTATACTCAATGAATTCATTCTTAAGACCCAAGATGTTTATGGATGATTCACCAATCCAAGACATGGTGATAGCCTTAAGATTCAATTAATTAGGGATAAGCTAAAAAGTTTGAAATAATATGTGTAACAAGGTTATCCCTAGGGTTTTATTCCTCTTATGACTTAACAAGTGAAATGAGAAGGGTAAGAACTTAAATCTAGACCTTGTGATCCTTACAATATGGCCCAGGTTGATTTCAAATAGAAAACAATTAAAATACAACTAACAAATAATAATGGTCATCAAGATTAAATCAATGAAAAAGTATAACCCTTTTTATAAAACTAGTTTTTGATTGCCCCAAAATACTAATAGTTTGAAGGCACTCATGAGTTTGAGTGTTCTAGAGAGAAACATTAGGGACAATGTATGGGATAAATATATCCTCTAATTATTTTTAGGATTTATGTTAGTTCAATCCAAGGACTGATTAGTTTAACCAAGCTTACTATGAGAGCAACAACTGCTACCACCATAAGTTTAATTAATATGAGTATCCATGTTCACTTAATTTCTTATTATTTTTATATATACTTGATTATAATGATAAAACAATTGGAATATACTTCACTACAATTCCTATCACAACCTAAACTAGGGCAAGACATCATCCAAAAAAAGTAAAAAGGAGAGAGGGTGGGAGGAAAAAGAGAGGGTGAATTTGTTATAAATGAGCTTCTTGGTATTGTAGAACTGAAAATCATGCTTGAACACAATTATACCACTATGTTCCTAGTATACAAATCACATGAAATTATATCCACTCAATGGGTAATATTTTAAGGACAATCATGAAATCCATTGATATATTGAATTGATTTTAAATATAGCCTATCCAACACTCTACAACTATTGCACATGATGAATGTGAGAAATCTAAAATTAATAATGAAAAAATACAAAAGAATAGATATGATATATATGACATAATATAACTAAGGAAATCATCTACAAACAAACACATTAATAGTCCTAGCACTAATTAACTAACTAAATCAAAATACTAGAGACACTAAATGAACAAATCATAAAAAAAATTGTATTCAACATTATAAAAACATTATTTCAAAATCAACATCCCCTAAAAACTAATTAAGGCCAAAGGTATTGAAGAAATTTTGGTGTAATCAAATCCAATCCCAATAGTAATTTGATGCCTAAATGTTGAACACTCATGGATGCACAGTCAAAGTGAAAACACTAAGATAAGGAAGGTGCAATCTTGGCACAATCCCAATAGTGCTTCAACCCCAAAAGTCTTGACCTTTTGAAATGGAAAAAAACATCCATTGTGTGTGTGTGTGTGTGTGTGTGTGTGTGTGTGTGTGTGTGTGTGTGTGTGTGTGTGTGTGTGTGTGTGTGTGTGTGTGTGTGTGTGTGTGTGTGTGTGTGTGTGTGTGTGTGTGTGTGTGTGTGTGTGTGTGTGTGTCCATGAAGCTCACTCAACCCACTATTGGTTTAATTACAAATATTAAATGATGATTGGGGAATGTGGTTGAGATTCTGGCAGATTTAACAACTCAACCATTATTTGTAGTTAGATCACATGTCTATTTAAATCAAACCTTTTATTTTTTATGCTCATTGTCTCTCCTTGGATTTACTCCATGCACATTTCATTTGATGATTAATGCTATATTGACTACTTCTCATTCAACTTGGGGGGGCTAGTCACAATCAAATTTTATTATTATTGGTAGATTATCATTGGGATTTTCTTGGGAGTGTCATTCCACCATGCCCTACATAGACTTTTGTATTCAAATTTAAGGTATAATTAAATTAAAAATCCATCCCTATCTTGATTTCAAGGTCTTTTGGATTAGTTCACTCTTTTATTATCCCAAAAATTTTCACTTATGGGTCTTTTAGTTGGTGAGGAACCAATTGCACTTCGACTGCACTTTCTAAACCTAACACATAGTCTTCTTGGGATTCTTGATGATTTTGATAACTAAATAGGCCATCAATATTAGTTTCCAATCTCTCCTAATGTCATCACTTCCACATGGTTCTTTCTTAGCATAATTTTCCTTTTATTTTGTTAGGCTATTGGCTTTACCCATCAGGCCCCACTTTTCCACTTGGTAGCTTATCCTCATACCTAGGATTTGCCTCATTGTCTACCGCTATGATCAACATAGCCACATCACTTCATCTTGATCATCCTAGGTTTTAATATGTGATTATTCAGTCATCACCACATGGTTTTTTCATGGATTTCTAGGCTCTTCATGCTTTGGGCTAATGTTATAATCACTCTAAGCTCTCAAAATTATGATAGGGTTATATGTGGCACCTTCTTTGGGCCTCAAGGACATAAGCATTTACCAATATCATTCAACTCCTAGGCTTATAATTAATATTAAAAATACCCATATGTTCTAAGGTTTTGAGCTAATTCCCTAATGCCTCTAAAGTTTTAATATCTTAAGATGGTACCACTAGTGCCATCTCAATGGCCCTGAGATTTAAAAGGACTTAGTCATCAATTTAAAAATAAATTAACTCTGAGTTCATGTGTTGATGAGATTTGGATGCATGGAAGAATTTGAGGGGGGATAAAAATATTTGAAAACGTATGAGAAAACAAGTAAATTGACTAAGTAAATATTTTTGAGAAAACCAAGTCTTTGCTAAGAATTTTTTTTCAAGAATTAGTCAAATAATATAGGAATTAAAAATAGTCATTTACATAAAATAAATATTAAAGCCTGAACATTCATAGGTTAATGTTTATAGTAAAATGAAATAAAACAATTTAAAATAAATGGGAAATTGAATTTATTTGCATGTAAATAATATCATAATTATTGAATATTTAGCTAAGTCTTAAATTAATTTCTATAAATATTCAATCCAATTTACTATGAATAATATAATCATGAATTATGCTACCAAAATAAAGCTCAAAATAAAAAGGTTCCCTATTTTCAACCTAAAAATGGGATGTGTTGTTTAACATAAAAACACACACCTTTTCCAATAATCTCTTCAAAAAATTTAGCATATTGAAGTTGTAAATGATAATTTATCTCTCCATTAATTTTAACATTGAATATGTTGGCTAATTTCTTATCTATAAAGGCAAGTGCAAATTAGTTGGCCAAGGCTCTCCATCATTGGAAAAATGTAGAAAATTTTTCTCCACCTCTTTATTTGGCATTACACAAATCAATCATGGTTAATTCATGTTCCATGTTATATAATAAATGCTTGAAAAAAAAATTGATGGGTCATCAAAGGTTGTGACTAAACCTTTTTGCAAGTGAAAGAACCACTCCCAGTTTTGTCCACCCAAACTCCATGAAAATAAGTGAAGCAAGTAGATACTAACATAAGCTACTTCTTGGCATGAAAAAAATAATGCATGTAGGTGCTCCCTTGGATCACCTTTCCCTTTATATTTATCAAATTTATGCATCTCAACATGAGATGAAAAATGTAATTGAAGGAAACTCATGTCAGATGGATATGGGCATATCTTGTCAAATTTATAATTTTTGCCTTGATTACCTAATTGGAGTTCCACAATTTCAATTTTCACCTCCTGCATGTCTTGAAGGGTAGGAGTGTTTTTTTTGGGTATTGAATGGATTATTGACTTGGTTTGAATAGACAAATGGATTTGAATTAGCATGTGTTTGAATGGGTTCCCTATTAGTTTTTATAGCAAGAACGTATACCCTTTTATTGGGATTATATTTTTGATAGGGTACTTATTTTCATTTTTTATTTGGAGGAGGATTATGAATTCATTATTTATTAAGAGGAAAATTTTATCAGTATAGAACTTATTGTTTAAAAATAGGAACCTATTATGAATTAGACAATGCTTGTGAATTGCTCACCACTTATTTTGGGAGTGGGTTGGTAACTTGATATTATGAATGGATTGGGACTTGTTAGGAATTAGAAGGAATTAGATGTGAATTAGAAAAGGATTATTGATGATTAAAAATGGTATGTTGTGTATTTTTTATAGCTTATTATAATGGATCCACTAAAGATAGTTTCTTAAAATTAGCCAATGAGTCTACATCATATGTAAGATTGGCAAAAGTATATTGAGGTTTCTCTAATGGAGGATTTTGGTCTACATATTAAGAATTGCTTAATGAAGTAGTGGATAGATAAATAGTTAAATTATCCATGAATTGATCATCAAATAACTGACTAGCCTACTACACTATGGAATCAATGATTTGGCTATGTTGGGTGGGTCTAAAAACTAACCTTTTTTATTTTTTAGATGATGAAATGGCCTAATTTAAACTTTGTATAAGGGCATGATTTTGAATAGAAGTGGATGGCTATATAAGAACCTGATTTTGACTAGAAGTTGTTTGTTGAGTATTTACTCTCTCTGAACAATAAAACATAATTAGTCTACAAGAAAGTTAAGATAGAGTTTGGCTCCAAACCCTAAAAATATTAGAAGGGCTTCATCTTTGATTTTAGGAAGAGTGTTCTCATATTGTATTTTATTATATCTTTCACTAGGTGGCACCTATTCATATACAGTTTGGTGTTCATCCATGTCATCAATGTTTTCAATACTTTAAAGATACCCAAGTGGATCATAATAGCACTTATCATCAAAAGAGGAACTATAATAAACCCCACTATGAGTGTATTTATATATGTTTGAGTTAATTTTATTTGTTTTGGATTCAATTTAAATTTTAAGGTATTTATGGAATGTAAACCCTAGGTTGTTAAAGAGATGGAACATTAAATCAGGGGATAAATATGCAATAAATATAGCCACTAGTTTGTATAATAATTGACCTAATTGATTATTCTAAATATATAAATTAATCACACATGTACTTAGATGTAAACTAATTAAGATGAATGAATAAGAGGATATAAATTGGTGTATAAGATGATTAGAGTGTCACAGACTGGAAACACGTCACAAAGCTCCTCTTGGTTAGTAGTGTGGTTCTTTGGATAGTAGCACACTTTGCTAGTGTCTTATGTGTTGTGATAGTGTCCTCTTGTTGAAAACTATGTGAACATTTGGGAATATCCTTCCTATAATTTGAAACACATGTGCCTATATGAATGAACCCTTCTCTATTATTTTTGATCTATTTTTGATTGATTTAGGAGCAAACACTAGACCTCCATGTTATTAGGGTATTTGAGTGGCACAAGTATTAAAAGCATTATATTAGCTAGGTAGGCTAGACATCCTTAGCATCCCACTATGTTTATATTTGACTACATACCAATACCTTGAGAGGGGATCAAGCCCAATGTAGTTATCCTAATCTAAGTGATGGTGTAAGTATAAGTAAATGCTAGTATGAGTGTTGGTTTGAGTACTTTGAGTGAGGATTGAAACTATAAATCTAATTAGACTAAGATTAAGACTAATGTAGATGGTTATATGCATAAGTAGGGTAGAATAGAGATCAATGACCTTGATTTTCACAACTTGTTTCTGATCTTTTTTGTGTGTATTTGCTTCTGATTTCCATCTAGTGGGTAAAGAGATAAAAGTGGTATATATATACTAATTTGGTGCTTTTCTGGATGTTATTTGAGCCTAATTCAACCCTTAGGTGCCTTTAGAACTATAAATATATCCTTTCAAGTTGAAAAGAGGTAACGGACACTAATGTGGTCCCTTGGTCACTAGCACAATATGCTAGTGTTCAAAAGGATGCACTAGTGTCCACATGGTAGAACCTATAGTACTAGGGGCCTAAATTATTAGGGGAAAGTCTAAGACTAATTTAAGAATGTCTATGGATGGTTTATACCCATATGAAATCTAGATAAGGATCAAAAAAGGCCCTAAGATAGGTCTAGGTCTAAGTTAGGGGTAGGGGTCTCAAGTAGCACTCATTGCACTCAAGTGACATTTTATATGACTATAAGATTCAAGGTAAGATTTTCATATTAACTTCATGAAGATGTGTGTAAATATTTACTTATAAATTTGAAGTTGTATTTGGTTTATAAAAAATGTTTGACATGAATTTTTTATCTTAAGTTGGGTTTTTTTGTAATTGTATTTTCACTTGAATTTAAAATGTATCAATTGTTTATCTTTAAAATTTTGACCTTTTTAAAATGTTTAACTAATTTGGATTTGGTTTGTAATTGGATTCAAAGTCAAAATTGGAATCAAAATTGTATTGAAATTAGAATATAATTAAAATTGGAATTGATTTGAAATTAGAATTAAATTATAGTTAGAATTGATTTTAAATTTGGTCTTGAAATGGGAAATGTAACACTTATAATGAGATAAGGATGACTCCAAATATGGGCAACTGATGCCTTCTTGCATGAGTTTAAAATGACATTGTTTGAACTTGGAATAAAAATTATTTTTTTGATGTATAAAGTACACAACACGTAACATGTGGTTATAATAACAAACAATCAACAATAGATACATAATATAACCTTATTTTTAATATTAAGATGAGTATGCAAAATGATCATAATCCATGTAACTATATTATTTAAAAGTGTTGATAGATTGGTTGCACATAATCCTCACTATCAACAAGCATGTTATTAAACCTTGGGGGAGATTAGTTTCCCTTGAACTATAAAATCATTTGTAGTTAATGTCTTAAGGTAAAAAATTTCAATGCTATATAGATGGCCCTTGATATACCTTGTAGTATGTGAGGTTCAAAATTAGTCATAGGTGAAAGACTAACGGGTAGCGTAGGAAGGTCTAGTCCTTTTTCACTCACTTAAATTATAAAGGTATGAAATAAGTGTTACTATAATAGTCAAGCACCAATGGGTATATTCTAAAGTTTATGTTAGAGTATGAAAACCCTCCACTTCATGGATGCTCCTAAACATGCAGTCGCTCAACCAATAATGACTAAATATAACCTCTATTTATATATCCCTTAAAATGTATGGGGTTGGTACATGTATTTAGGAATGAAGTCTCAATCACTGTTTCCTAAGGACTCATAGGAAGGAGATGAAATTCACCCCACAGTTAAAATAAAGGGAAAGAATCTTTAGTTTTGATTTTCGAGACCCCATGGATGGGAAAGAGAAGAACATACACTACTATCCTTTAAGCAAAATATAATGATAACATAAGTGTTTGTATTTATTAGGAATCCACAAATAGTTAATATAAGATCATACACAAATAGGTTATCCAAAAAATAATAAACCTAAAATAAAGCATAAGTGATGCTAAATTTAAATGATGCAAATAAAGTTAGTGCAAAGGAAATAAGTGTTTTAAGATCACTAAAATGAAGTGTGGGTTATTTGATTAAGAAATAAACTGAAATGTGAGTAAAAAATATGATTTGTTAAGAAATAAATCTACTTATTTGTCTTGTTAAACCTACAAGAAAAAAGTTAGGAATTTTTAATGTGGTCTTTGGTAAGTGAAACCTATGGTAAACAAGTTAGATTTTCAATATGTTCTCTTCTATGGAAAGCCTAAAAGTAAAAAAAATAGTACTATTTTACTCTCTATTTCATGAAAATTATGTGAAATATGAGGAAAAATTAATTGAATATTGTAAAAATTATTGAGAAAACATGTGGTTTTAAAAAATAAAATCAGATGACCCTAAACAAGCCTCCAGAAGTTGGTAGTTTATTGCCTGATAATTCTACCATTTTATAGAGTGATCCCTCTATTTAATACAATGAATATATCATTTAATTATATTTTTTTCATGATCTCACCATTAATTCAAGAGTAATCCCACTATTTTCCTAAAAAACATTTAAAACCATAAAATAGAACATAAAATGATCCTAACAATTAGTACAGTGATACTACCATTTTGTAGAGAAAACCCACTATTTAGCAAAGTGATCCTATCATTCTCTTGAAAAACATAAAAAAATATAAAATGATCTCACTAATTAGTAGATTGATCTCATCATTTAGCATAGCAATCCCATTATTACCCTAAAAAACATAGAAAACTAGAGAATAGAATAGAAAATGATCCTACCGATTAGCAAAGCAATATTAATGATTATTGGAAGTGATACAATTGATACATAAAGAAATATTTTTCAAATGTATAAAACCTATAAATGGTATTTTTAGAATAAAATAAGTGAAAAAACCTCAAACTTGGTTTTTTCAAATTTATAAGGTAATAGAATGTTCTCAAGAGGATTATGGTGTGTGTTTGTGCCATTGGGCATGTTAAAATGTTGATCATGATTAAAAAAGAGTTTAATTAATTATTAGTGTTTCAAAAACTTAAAAAAATGATGAACATGACATTCTCAAGCATAATCCCTCTATCTAGGTAGGGTCTAGGAGAATGTAAACAAATCAAATGACATAAAACAAAAGTTATACATTTCTCATGAATTCAATCTCCAAGCCGGATAATGGTGTATTGAACCTGATATTTTAGCCTTGGAGTCTTTGTCAAAGTCACAAGTTCACATAGGTATCATCTCCCCTATGTTACACAAGATTTAGCCTAAATTGAAAAGAATAAGATAGACTAGTAATGAAGATTTCCTTTAGAATTATACATAATAAGTTTATAGTGAAAAACTTAATCCTCATGCTTAAATGACCCTTTTATATATATATTTTTTGGATTGATTATGGTCATCAAATCAAGATCAAGATGTGTGGCTAAAATTTAATATAATTTTGGTAATAAATTCCATTAATATTTTGGGTTTAGGTCTGTAATTATTAGTCATGGGTTCAATTTTCTAATATTTCCTAGCATTTATGCTAATACTTGACAACTTTTTGAGTGATCTCATGATGATGTCACTATTTAGATATTTGTTGACTATTTAAATATTTCATAATTAGAAATTAACAAATTTTTATGGAGTTTATGCTTATCCATTTGATTTGATTTGATAAGTTAGTTAATCTAAATTAGTTTTGATGTGATTTCTACAACATCAAAATTTGAATTGACTATTCAATCTAATTAATCCAAAAGCATTTATTGTAAAGTCACAATTTGACTCAAGATGAATTAGATGAAGTTGATGATTACGTACAGTGTATTTTCCCAATCAAGAATGCATCAATATGTTTCATAATATGCACATCAAATGTGTGAATTAATCTAAGTATTTCAGTGATTTTTACATTCTTTATAAAAGTTATAATTATGATTTCAACACAAAAGTGATGAAAATTGAGTGTCTATAGGAATTTATGTAAAATAAATATTCAAAAATGAAAAGTATCAAATATGAAAATTAAAATACTTTTTAAATAACTTCAAATTACCAGTTTAATTTTTAAATAGTTTTATTATTATTTTTTGCAAATAAAATTATAAGGATTTTAAAATCAATTTCACAAGCAATTTAAATTATAGTTTTAGCTTATAAAATTCATCTAGGAATGCTAGGTGTTTTTATAGCATACTTCTACAAAAAATTATCCGATGCTATATTTATAATTTCCTAAGCTTTAGAGAATATGATCAAACCTTTAGAATTAATTATTGTTTGTTTAATAAATTATTTAATAATGATTTTTATGCACTTTATTAACTTAGAATTTATGTGAAAAATGTTTATTTTGAAATTTTTTTCAACCTCTGCAACTATCTAGTGCTTCACTTATAGATAAAATGTGTATGTTACTTATTTATGTTAATTATAGTATGAAAAGTGAAGGGAAATCATAGAAAAGAATTATTAATCATTTATATTAAATAATTATATGTTAGTTTATTTATGTTTTACCAGCCTATAATTGATGTACAAAAGATTATTTATAATTTCAATTTACTTTTACAAATTGTTTAATGCACAATTCATAATAAACATTATTTGATAATTTGTGTAATATCTTGTTAGCCTAGTATATGAATTTAAAACATTATTTTGATATGTTGACTTTAAATGAAATTTATTTTAGTGTTTTAGTTTTCTTGTGTAAACCTAGGGAAAATAGTGTTCAATGTAAAGTTAAGAGTGTGTTCTAAAAATAAAACATGTTTTACCTTGCTCAAATTTGGGAAGTCTAAATAATCCATATTTATATATATGAGGGTGTCCCTTCTTAAACATTAGTAATGTCTAACTACACATGGGTTAGTTAGTAGTCATAATGTTAACTGCAGAGGTAACTATGAAAGTGGATTTTATTAGGTTGTGTGGTCAATGTCGATTGCCTTTAAAATAATGACTAACACTAATTTATATAATAGGTGAAATATAAAAAAACCTAATCATTTCTATGAAATTGGTCATAATTAAATATGTATGAAGCTCAAAAAGTGAGTATGACCACTAATAACTAATGTTAAGGGTGTTTGCCTTGTGTGATAAACATGTCTCTACCTTGTTAACCTTATAGTATGTAAGGATAATCAAATTGTGTATCTCTAACTATAGAAGTAGGTGGTGAGCTGAGTTGTAATAATTTATTAAAACTTGGAAATATGACACTAAATCAATAACCATTATCTTTGACAAAAAATTTCTTAGAGGTAGAGTGGCTCCTAGTTGTTGAGATTTTACTTATGTGATCGAATAATGAATTGGAAATTTGAATTACCTTGTATCTCTCTCATACTAACATCTAAATATTGAATTAAATGTTAATGTTTTATAATAGCATATGATTAAGGTTTTATTGTTTCATGTCTAGAACTTATAGAAGATTCTTAAATAATTATATTTGTATCCCTTGCTTGGCTTAGTTAGCCAATTATTTCAAGATGACATCTCATGACAAAGATATACACTCATTCAAGTAGAGAACTACATCTAACCTTAATTTCAATGAGTGGATTTGTAGGTTGTCCCAGTTGAATAGGGCATCAAGTCCTAGGTCTTTAGCTAGGTTAAGGTTGTCTTATCACCAATCCTTGATTTAGGATAAGACTCTTTTATAAGGATCCACACTATAATAATTAAATTAAATATATCTAATTCCTAAGTATTATTTACCTTACTACTTTCCATATTATGAGATGATGTTTTCTATACTATGCATGTTTTGTAGTAGAGTATCACCTTTCCTATTGAATGTTCTCTTGAAGTAAGTTTTGTTATATAATTATAAATTTAAACTTATGTTTATTAATTATTCTCTTGTGTATTGAATGAAATTATTTTATGGTCCTTATGAGAGGGATAGTGTTTTTTTCACACACTTAAAGTAATGAAATGGAGATATAGATCAGAGAGACCTTTTTTATAGTGTCTTATATAAACCTATTATTATTTATATGTATTCCTACATAAAATAATGATGAGTGATTCTTAGAATAATTCCTTGTGATGTGTGGTTTTTAACTCTAATTTGGATATAGATCCTATTTAGTGGTTAGGGTTAAGGATATAGAATTATAGGACACAAGGGTGAATATTAGATCTACAATAGGCTAATTAATGTACTAAACTTAGATATACCATATGTTGAATTTATAAAAGTTAAGATAGGATATTAATGGAAAGTACAACTATGATAGATATATAAATGAAAAATAAGAGAATACTTAGATGTTTATAATGCTAATACAAAGATTGATCTGGTACCAGTAGGAATTAGATAGGAAGATAATTATGGATCAGTTGCCAGATTCTAATCTTTATGCTAGTTTTATTTATGGAATACTCACTTAAATAAGATGTGACCACCTAGATGATTTTGGGTTTGGATTCAACTTCACTCTAGTGCATTTAGATCTAGGTCATGGATTGTTACTCTAGGTAAAATGGAAAAACCTTGGCTTTGCATATTCAATTTGATCTCAGGAGAAAATGGGTTAGTGGCCACATGGTGTCAATTTGACCTATAATTACCCCATTATCAAAGGGTGATACTTACATATCCAATAATCTAGAATAAGGCCTCATACTCATGTGGTTATCCCCTATATATTGGCATGTATGTGAATCATGCAATGTGTAAATCAATTATAATAGTGACCTAGCTTGTAACTTTCCAAATATGACCTTATGACTAATTTATTTGTACTTCAAACTTGTATTTGATTTTTTCCTTTGATTGACATCATAATAGGGTATAATAGGAAAGCTTTTGGTAACTTGAGTGCTAAGAATGGTTTTATTGCTATGATTTTAGGTGAGGAATGAATGAGGGTTAATATTGTATTTATATCAATCCTATTAGGAGATAACTTACATTAAAGCACTTAGGCTAACCAATGTAATATGTTTCATTTCTAAATTAGATGAATTTTAGGGCATTATACACTTGAATTAGGGGAAAATGGTAACATTGGCATTATTGTCTAACCCAGATATTAGTTCTAAAGAGAAAGAGAGAAAGCATAGGCTTAGAACTTGCATAGGTATAAGATAAGTATATTTTAAATATTTTAGGCAAGATGGGATGTATATGTCATCAATATAAGGATTTTTAGACTAAGAGATAGGCCAAGGGGCACAAGTAGAGTATATGTGAGGATTTTGGAAGCAATACATGTGTAGAACTAATAATAATGGCTAGGTTCATGAGTTTTCCAAGTGTACAAGACTAAGGTGCTACATAATCACAAAATAACATCTACATTCGCCCGCTTTTTAATATAGTAATGAAATTTCTACTTTAAAGGAAAGGAATAAATACTTGGGTGTGTATACACACCTTGTATTTAATTGATTTGTTGTAGTTAGGTTTGTGTGATTTGATTATGACAAGCCTAAAACCAAGAGCATGTTATAGTGTATAATCAGTGCATATAATATGGCTCAAAAGTACTTGCAATAGATTGAAATTGAAAGATCAAGGTTTAAGAGTACATCTATGTGTTGATGTAACTACCTTGCCTATTGACAAGTCATTTTTATAAAAGATGTATCATTATAACATTATGAAATTGATATTAAGATAAATATAGATAATTATTTTAAAGTGCATATATCTAATGAGATAGAGAGAGTGAGAGAGATTGAAAGGCACATGCCCCCAAATTTGGATCAAAACTAAGTTGCAACTTGGCAGTTGAGATTAACTCAACCATGTAACCTAATTATAATTGTAACCTGGTGATTTTAGATGAATAAGTCAAAACTAAAAACTTATAAATAATAATTTATTTATTCACCCCAACCATACCAGAAAGGTAAACCAACTACTATGGTATATTATCTCGTTAAAGTCTATAAAAGTCTATTAGTATCAATATGTGCAATAGTTTCAAAATCTAAATTTTATTTGGATTTTACAATATTAGTAACATGTCACATATCATATGTACCTTAGATTTTACTCATGCTAAAACTATGTGTAAATATGGTACCATGTATAGAATTCTACCACAAATGTTTATCAGAATCATATAACTATGTGCTTTGGCCAATTTAGAAAACTATGTAAGTGTTGAGTACATGCTTCTAAAGCAGGTACCCACTATATATGGATAAATCTGAAATTTATATAAGTACCAATTTAGATGACATGTTTCCAAAACATGTCTCTACTATAAACTAGAGATGTTGAAAATTGATTAGGTGTGGAGAACATTCTTCCAAAGCATGCCCCCATTAAATATATGAATTATAAGTACCATAATGAATTACTGTGGAGGACATGAATCCAAATCATACCCCATTTAAATCTAAAACTATTAATTTTTTGGAATCCATGTCACCATGACATGCCCCCACTTAATCTACAAATTGGTGTAAGTACCATATATTATGTGAGTATGGAGAACATGCTTCCAAAGAATGCTCCCACTATAATCTAGCAACTATGAAAAATGTGGAAGCCATGTCACCATGACATTCCCCCACTAATATTCCCTTCCTTTGAGGTGAGTTCAAGATAATAACTAGTATTCATCTCACCTCAAAAGGTGAAGATAACTATAAATATATGAATATAACCATGTACCATATAAAAGGAAATATGTCTAGGTAGATGTAACATTGAAGTGTATAGAACCAATGTGATCACATGTAGCCTAAGATGCATGATAAATATCATATAAAAATCTATATAGTAATAATGAAATCTCAACAAGAAAACAAGTGCACATAAGAGCACTCAACAATAATCCAAAAGGTAATGGTCTAAGGAGACTGCAAACAAGGGGCATGTTCAAATGTCACAAAATCGAATGGATGTGACTTAATCATATGTCCACAAAGCAAGGAATGACATATTAAAATTTCCATACAATAATTAATGATAGATTCAAATGTCTAATAAATTAATCATAGTCATAGGGGTTGCATACAATGGATCTTATTTTAATGCTTGAAAAATCAAGATAATAGCAAGACAAAACACTTAAGGACATGTATAAATGAAAATCATAAGCAACTAGGATAAATATGTCATAGTGGGATATGAATTGAATGTGTTAAAAAAAATTCAAGTAAATAACATATCAATTACCCTATGTAATGTATAAGCATGGATAATAGGCATGTGTAAGTATATATGTAATCTCAAACATGATAATGTAGATTATGTTGAGTAAAGTGTATAATCTTGATTTAGGAGTTTGTTTATTATTGGAGATACTATTATATTTTATGGATGTATTTTTTGAGTGCACAATAATAGTATAAACTCATTTTTTATAGGTTGTTCATGTAAAAATAATTTGTTGCATGGAACAACTTACCCTGCCTATTTAATAGGCACTCCCATGTAATTTTTGACTTGTTCAATTGTGGAGACCCACATAGATGTTGTGAATACAATTATAGAGACTTTATTATGCATATTTATTGTGTTTGAAATGTCTCTATTTTAAACATTGTGGTAATGGTATGCAAGACTGATCTTGTGGGTTGTATGAATGTACTATGCATTTCATCATGGTATCAAAGCAATTCTTATAGCCATTGCTCAGTGACTTATCTCTCTCTTTGTGTAGGCCCTATTTAGTATTTTTAAGTTTAATAAAGTCTATTTACTTGAATTTACCATACATCATAATATACTTGAATTAGTCTCTTTACTTCATGTTGGCCATACAATGACATTTTGCTTTGACATTTAATATTTTGATGTGGGTATTGAGATCGATCTCAATATTTTTTCAAGTACCTTTGGTAAAAAATTGGGAATCCACATGAAATATTTTTATTTGTCAATGGAATTTAAAGGATCTAAATATCTCCATATCCACTTGTCTTGCCATGGATACAACTAAGACTCTGCCCATCTTCTATACAGAATTAATGAGTTTGGTTTGCTAGGTTGGATATTATAACTCACACCATCACCATTTGGACCCAAATTGATTAATGTGGCTTTAATTCACTCCATCCACCTCTTTACTCCCATGTGTACATGAATATATTCATTATTGATTTATTTTGTGTGAACTGGGGAATTTGAAGCTTGGTTATTAGAGGACTGAGCCAGTTTGAGTTGGGTCATAAATAGTTGCATCATTCTTTCTTATAGGGATGTATATACATAGTGCATAATCAATCCAACCCAATGAAGGAATTAGTGGGAAAAGAAAGAAAATAATTTAAAGCCTAGTGATAAGTTTAATGCCCTGTAACCCAATGCATTAATCAAAAACCCAATAGTGTTTCTAAAATTTGTTAAATATCCCATCTCTATGGATGGTTATCAACCTATAGCACCCTAGCATACGAGAATTTATTTTACCAAAATTGAACATCCCATTTTTTAGTGTGTATTGTAATTGTGTGCCACTTTTATACTCATGAATGCATTTTTGGTAGATCCTAACATCCTACATTCTTGAGTACAGTTTTGTGTCACACACTACTCCTTTATTTTAGGAGTAGATATCTTATTTTTTGATGGCATATTCTATATATCGATAGCATTCTAGGTTTTTTGCATCATCTAGTGTTTTTGTTGTATATGACCTTTATTAATAGTCACACTGAGAGTCATAGATATTTTTATTCATGTTTGTATGCTCCATATTGAGCACATTACTCTTTAGTTTTTAACTATCCCATCACCACCAAGTCCATCTTATTAAGAGATATTTGTTTTGTATCTTTGAAATTTTATTGACAGTTGATAGTCTCCTTCATATTTATTGTGGAGATCAATCTCAATCTGAAGATTAGTTATTTTTATGAATACAGTGTCAACGTGTTAGTGTTTGAATAATGGATTTAGTCCACTCAAAATACCTTTTTTGCATCACTCCACCTAGTCAATAATATTGGAGGGTATGGTGCAAATCCTACTTCTTCAGTTGTCATGTTCCTTGTTAATCTTTGATGCATCACATGTTCTATCAATATATCAAATTCAATTGGTAAACCATTTTACATTATCTATACCTATGACAGTCTCTTTTCATAAGAGCTATTTTGGTGAATTCTAGTGTCAAATGTTTTTTTATGATTGAATAATGGATCCAAACCACTCATGTAGATTTGAGTTTCATTGAGAATTTTGAGTCCACTGAGTGCATTTATATTTGATGTCCTTCATTCTATCTAGTGTACCTTTTCAAAATTATGTTTGAGTATTGAGACATTTGATTTATTGGGACACTTTGTAACATATGTTTTTTTCACTCTCAACTTTAGCTATTGTTATTAGTTTTTGGGTAATTTATGGTGATACATTTCATCCTTGGTAAATCTTTTGCCTAGTGTTTTGAGGTCAATGTTTTTTTATATATTTAGCCTCGTAAAGAGAACCAATTCCTATTTGACTTGGTGGTTATAATAATTCATCATCTATGTAGTCTGGTAAGATGGATTGGTTACTATAGGGACACTTTGCATTTCACTATGATTTGTACATGGGTACTTGATCATGCCTAGTTGTTGGTACCCATTTAGTCTCTTTTATTTCTCTTTTTCAATTCCTATTATATGCTTAAGGTAAGGTGTTGGATCAAAGCGTATAAGCTTGATTTTGGAGTTTTTTCATTCTTGGAGATGCTATTATATTTTGTACACATATTTTTTGAGTACACAATAATAATATAAACTCCTATTTTATAGGTTTTTCATGAAACAATAATTTTTTACATGAAATAACTTACCTTACCTATTTAATATGCACTCCCATGTACTTTTTGACTTGGTCAAATATGGAGACCCATATAGATGTTGTGAATATAATTATAGAGACTTTATTGTGCATATTTGTTATGTTTACAATTTATCTATATTTAACACTATGGTAATGGTATGTAGGTGTGATATTTCAAGCTGCATGAATGCATTTTACATTCCATCAAAGTGATTACCAAATCATATAACCTCTTTATATCAATATCATAGAATATGGATGCCCCCAATGTCTTGATGATGTGATTAGAGGGAAGACCCAATACCCATAACACTATCATGTATCTATGTATGCTTTTATATGTGTATGTAGGATTAATATGACATTCTAGTCATCAACATAAAACTAACACATAAATTCCAAGGAGCCAATAGAACATGTAGGAGCTAATAGTGTTTTTTTATTTTTGAATATTTTTTTATTTTATTTTTTTTGGTAGATATTTTGGCATGTATTTCATGTAAAATATTTATGAAAGTGCATGATGTTCATTGGACTTTCTAAATTTTTTCCTTCAATTATAACAAGGTGGTATACACTTTTTCCTATTTTTTCTATAATTGTGAATGGTCCCAACCAATTTGGTTTAATTTCACTTTCTTGTATTTTTTTGCATTTGTGTTCTTTTGATTTTATTTTAGTTCCAAGTCACCCATATCAAATTCATTTATTTAACCTTTTATGGATTTACAATGTGTAAATTCTAAGTTAGATTAAAGGGTTGAGATGTCTAAATCAATTAAATAATAAGTAATAATTAATCACTAATTTGTTGTGTCTTTTGACATTTATTGAATTTTTAAAAATAGTAATAAATATACTTAAATGTTTAATTATCTATAAAGTGATTGTCATGGATGATCTAGGTTTAGAAAACTGAGTTCTAGATAGTTCTGAGTGTCATCAACAGGGTTCAAAGATCTATTTGCTCACTAGACTATATCACCCCACCTGGACAGTAACACCCCACCTAGATAGTAGCACCATATTATTGTAGTGTCCTCAAATTGGTTTTAGTGTCATCTTTGTAGGACTATTATTATTTTATAGGAGAACCTATGCCTATGTTTTTAGGTTAGGTTCTTGTGTACATGAAATCTAGAACTTTGTGTTGTGCTTGTAAAACATGATTTAGTGTGTAAACCCTAATCCTCCTTATAAGCATGATATGAGCTAAAAATGTATGTTCATTAGTAAGATAGGCTATATATTTTCAACACACTATTATGAAGAGAGTTTCCTACATACCAATACTATAAGGAGGGATCAATCCTGTTGTAAGTCTCCCAACTAGTGTTTGGTTCAAGTGCAAGTAAATACTAGAATGAGAGTGGACTTGAACTCCTTGAGTGTACTTAAACTCTAAAATCTTTTAAATATGGGCTTATGGATGTTTTAAATGGTAGTATGTATAAGTAGGGATGAATAGGGATCAAATACCTTAATTTTTCTCAACTTGTCTTTTTTTTTTAATAGGATTTTGCATCTATCTTCCATATAGTGAATAGAGGTCAAATACACTTGTATTTATAGAGATTTATAGATTATGCAAATAAGAAAGTTTACTTAGGCTAACCTTAAGAGGAGCACACATTTTTAAAAGTATTCATTTAATAAGGTTAGGGTAAAGGATAATAGTGCTTATTTGGGTACACTAGTACCATGTTGTTGTAGTGTCTCAAATGTGGTGCTAATGTCCACCTAGCAGACTACTACACAAACTAGGTTGGGATCTAGGAAAGTTGTCTTGGGACTATGTTTGAGATAAATGTAGATATATGTGTTCTATACAATGGATATAAAAGTGTGTTAAAGGCTCTAGGATAGGTCTATGAATAAGCTAGGAATAGGCTAACTCAAGCAACACTATTAGCATCCAAATACCATTTTTAGGTGATCACAATCACATAGTTGAACCTTTTTGTTATATGTTCACTTAATGCAATCTTGGTAGACATGGAAGTGTTTAGAAGCTTGTGTGTTTTTTTCACTTAACTATTCTAATTAATGTAATCTTTTTTAATGGTATTAATTATCTATGACAATGTCTTTGAGAGAAACATGTAATGAAGTTATTTCAAGATCAAATAGTAAAACTACCTTTATACCATATACAAAGGAATATAGCATAGTTTGAGTGGGTGTATGAACACTTTTGGGTTATGCCCATAAATCAAACACCATATTTTGGTGTTAATTAGTATTGTAACATTTAACCATCTTTATAATTATCTTAATAATGGTTTTATTTGTTGCCTCTACCTGCCCATTACCTTGTGGGTAATAAGGTGCAAAAAAAGTGTGTTGAATTTTATATTTAATACAAAATCATTTGATTATTTTATATTTAATAGATGATCCATTATCATAAATGATAGCTAAAGGAATGCCAAAATGGGAAATAATATTGGTCATCAAAAAATTGCATATGTCATCCCCTTTGGTAAATTCAAGGGGAATGGCTTCTACCCATTTTTAAAAATATTTTGTGGCCATAATTTATGTCTGGTAGTGGATACTAGATTAATTTTGATAATCAAATCAAAACCCCATAATGAAAAGTACCAAGGTGAGATAATTGGTTGTATCTCAAACAATAGTGCATGATTCAAATTACTATACTTTTGGCATTGTAAACATAATTTTGCATGTTTGATACATTCTTATTCCATTTTAGGCCAATAATTACCTTGGTGTAATAGTTTTTGGGGCATGGCTTGTCTACTAAAGTGACCCCACTATCATGTATTTATAAGAGTGTCATATTTTCTTCATCTTTGTTTAAGCATTAGATCAATTATCCATAAAACCCTCATTTAGAAAAATCATTGTTAATAATAACTAGAGAAATGCTTTGCATTTTAATTTTATTTTATCATTTCATGTAAAATGGTCTAAGTATATAAGGATGATAAATAAAATTATAAATATCAATGTACCATTTTGTGTTTATAGTATTGTGATTAATATCAAAAATATCCAAAGCATTCATTTGATTAGAAGAAATGAAAGGATTTCATAATTGTTGTATTCTAAATTTTGTGTGATCATCATCAAAAGTCATCACAGATGTTGCACTTTCCATAGAATCTACATGGTGGTTATATTTACATGGAATATTATCGGTAGAAAAGGTGTCAAATGTTTGTGTGAGTTTATCTACCATTTCTTTATATGGTAAAATATGTTATTCTTTAGTTTGGTAATGTTTAGTAACTTGATTAACAACCAATTGAGAATCATAATAACCTTATATGTCTTTTATATCTATCTTGTGTGTTATGGACAATCCAATAATCTATTTAGATATATTATTGTTGCAAGAAAAAGCTAATTTTTAAGATAGAGGCATGTATTCACCCTCAAGAATAAAAAATACAATGTCAGCATCCACTCATATTCAATATTTTAATCCACCAAAAAACATTATATATGGAATGAAAGATATATTATATGCCTAAAGCTCATCATGAAAGCCTCTATGAGTGGAAAGTAATCTAGTAAAGCAGCCATGGTTAATTGGTTAGATATGACTTAACCTTTTATTAACTTTTGGGCTACAAATTTTAGCTCAAACTCTATGAGTTTCACTACCCATTTTTCTATACAAATGATGAGGTGTGTTTTGTTCATAAGGAATAGTAATGGATCTTATTTAATTATGACATGAACCTCATTATAGATAAAGTAATGTCATAGATTTTTAATAGTAAAAACTAAGGCTAAACATAACTTTTTCATTGCTAAATATTTGCATTCATAATCGATCAACTAGTGATTGATGTAATAGATTACACTTTCTTTATGATCATCATCATATTATGCTAATAATACCTCAAGGGCCTTATGAGTAGCCAAAATATTAAGAAGTAAGGTCTAGCTGGAATAAAAGGTATGAGTACGAGTGGGTTTTCCAAATATGTTTTGATTTTATCAAAGATTTATTGACACATGTTGTCTCATATAAAGTTAGTGTCTTCCTTTAGTAAACATGTGAAATGAATTTTTTTGTCATCCAATTCAGCAATGAATCATCTAATAGAATGAATTCAACCGTGTAGGCATCACAACTATTTAAGTTTGATTGGTGATGGCATTTCAATAATGGATTTTACCTTTCTTAGATGAACCTCAACATCTTATTAATATATAATGTATCCAAGGAGATTTTTTGATGAAACCCAAAAAACACACTTTTTTGATTTTAATCAAACACTGAATTTATGCAAGAGTTCAAATATTTATCGTAAATTAGTAGCATGGTCCTAATGACATTTATATTTGGTAAGTAAATCATCAACATAGTTCTCAATAGTTTTGTGTATAAATTCATGGAAAATATGATTCATGGTCCTTTAGTATGTGGCCGCTATGTTATTTAGCCCAAAAAGCATGATTGTATAGCAAAATGTACCCCAAGGAGCAGTAAATGTCATCTTTTTTTAATTATTATGGTTAATTTTGATTTGGTTATATCTTATGAATCTATTCATAAATGAAAATGTATTATATATAGCTATAGAATTGACAATCATATCAATATTAGGTAAATCAAAATCATCTTTTGGACAAGCCTTGTTTAAATATTAGTAATTAGTGAAACAATGCATGTCACTATTAGGTTTTTTATAGGTATAATCTTCGACACCCTTTTTTAATGTGTGATATATCACATGTATAAATTCAGCATCTAAAAGATTTTGAATTTCCACTTTTACCAATAGCGCTACTTTGGATGCATTTTATTAGTATTTTATTTAATTGGTTTTGCATCTAGGTATAATAATATTTTATGCATTACCATGTGGATAAATTTCAAGAATATATGAATAATCCAAAGCAAAGAGTTTAATAAATTCATGAAGGATTTGTTGATAGGTTTTTCCTTCATCCTCCTACATCATTATAGCCAATAGAACTAGTCAAGGATCCTTATCAGTTCTATAGTTATATTGGAGAGTTTATTCATTTAGAAAAGTGGATCTCTCTTTAATAAATGGTGCCATAAGAATAGTATGTGATATATCATGTTATAAATTAACATCATATCTTTCACCAAAGTAGGCATGAGTAAAAGTGGCATGATGAAACCTATTCTTATGATAAAAGGAATGGAAATCCTCATATGACCCCAAATACTCTAGCAAGGTTTAATCACTAGAGAATTCATCTAGTGTATAAATTTTTGGTGAATCATTCTCATAAATATGATGAGGGTTGACCACTGGTAGATTGATTTTAGAAATATTCAGACATTTTGTTTTGGCTTTTTGAAAACAAGTTATGTGTTGTGGGATATGTTTATGACTTACAATTTTTTATAAAAAAACCAAACCCTAACATCTTGTATTCATTAGAGGAGAAATAGGTTGAGTGATTCCTTGATCATGTTTACCTATTCCTAGTCCTTTGTATCCATATTTTTGTAAATAGTGAAAACCAAAATTGGGAGTATAATATTTAGATGCAGTATTATCCATTTCATTTATCATTACATAATGTTTGAAGGGTTTAATATCTATAGGATAGTGTAAATTAATCCATGATGAAAGAATTTTAAGCATGTGCTCAAATTGAATGTAACCATGCACATCTCATATATCCAAGGTTATCCTAGAAGAATGTTATAATTTAAGTCATTTGACATAACTAGGCATAGAGTAGGTAAGTTATGGGGACCTACAGTAATATTTAGTGTTATTTATCCCCACACTTATCATGAAATGATATAAAATCCATTGATTCTAATATTGTATGGTTTTAATCTTGGAGGGTAGATGCTAATAAAGGAGATAAAATATATGTTGCAGATGTTGAGTCTAGAACCATTGTCCACAAGAACTTATTTTACCATTTAATTGTAAATACACACTTGGATGTAAAGTGGTAAACAATTTTTTATAATATGTTATGATGGTAGTTCCTCTTTTTTAAAGGATATATTATGCTCAATCCATTTGATTAAGTTTAAAATAGAATCCACATATGGTGGTTCCACATTACATGGCAACATAGTCATATGCAGTGCATTCAAAAGTACATCTTATAATGGGATGATCGATGTAAAAAATCTAAGAGGGAAGTTTGATAAATTAGATCCTTGGACAAGGTAGTTATATGGCATGGTTTAAATGAATTATTCATACATTCCCTTTGGCACTTTGTAATAACAGGTAAAAGTTCATTCTAAACATTAGAACTAGGAGTATGCCAAAATGTAGATTTTGTATCCTGTATAGATCAAATGGATTTAACTAACTAATGTATAAAATTATAGTAACTATAAGGTATTAGACCATGAAATAATTTATGGATATGTCCATATCAAACATTATTTTAATATTTATCAATTAGGTATCAATAATAGGCAAAGAAATCAAAAAACCCTAAATAGCCCAAGGTTTGGTGTTTAAAGATCAGGGTCACCAAATGTTTAACCTTAATTTGGATATGAATTTTATTTTAGTGGTTAGGGTTAAATATTTAAAAATTATAGGGCACAAGAGTGAATATTATATCTACAACAAGCCAATTAATGTGCTAAACTTAGATGTACCATATGTTAAATTTATAAAAATTAAGATAGGATATTAATGAAAACTACAGCTATGCTAGATATCTAAATGAAAAAAAAGATAATACTTAGTTTTTTTTTATACTAATGTAGTGATGGATCTGGTAGAGGTAGGAATAAGGAAAGAAGATAGTTCTAGATCAATTGTAAGATTCTAGATCTGGTGCCTCTAGCTCTTTAAACACTTGCATCAACTTTGGATAGTTACAGCAATGCTAGCGTTTGCTCTTGATGATACTATCATATATAGAATACACATTGAAATAGGATGTGAACACCTATATTCTTATGGGTTTGTATTTTCCTTAACTATAATGTATTTAGATCTAGGCCATAAACTATCACTCTTGGTGAAATGGTAAAACCCTAACTTTGCATCTTCAATGTGACCTTGGGGAAAAATGAGTTAGTGGGCATATTGTGTTGAATTGACACAAAATGACCCCATTATCAAAGAATGTTTCCTACTTATACAATATTATAGAAGAGGGCTTCAGACTCATGTAGTTCTCCTCTATGTTTTGGCTTTCATGTGAATCATGTAATGTGTAAAGTATAACAATGACCTAGCTTGTAACTTAGCAAATATGGCCTTATGATTATTCATTTAATACTTCAAACCTATAACTAAGCTCTTCCTTTGATTGATATTATAACAAGGTATAATAGGTAAGATTTTGGTAACTTTAGTGTTTCTTGAGTGCTATGTTAGTTTGATTACTAAGTTTCATAGGTGAGGAATGAATGATGGTTGATATTTTATTTTTACCAATACTATCAAGATATAAATTGCATTAAAGCACTTATTTTTACCTTTGTAATATGTTTCATTTGAAAATTGGATGGCATATATGGCATTAGACTTTTACGTTAGGTTAGGACAGTAATGTCGACACTATTGTGTAACATGGATGTTAGTGTCTAGGGAGAAAAAGAGTAGGCACAGGGTTAAAACATGAAAAGTTATAAGATAAGTATATTATAATCATTCTAGGAAAGATGGTATTTGATGTTATCAATATAAGTCTAATCAAACTAATATATAGGCTATGGAGCATAAGATAGAGTAGATGTGAATCTCGTGGAAGCAAGACATGTTTAGAACTAAGAGGAATGGCCATGGTGATGAGTCTACCAAGTGTACATGACTGAGATGATACATAATCACAAAATATCATCTATAATGGCAAATTATGTGAGCCCACTAGGATCTTAGGGTCTCTTACAAATGTTTGTATGTCATTATTATGGAAGGAATGAATGTTGATTTTTTTGTAATTAGTAATACTTGTCACATTATGGTTAAAATTGATAAGGAAATTTAAATTGAACCAAAATTTTAATAATATATAAATTAATTAATATTATATTATTTAAAATGTTATTTATTACTTCATGTGTTTAATTAAATCAAATATATTTCCTTAATATTGTATATTGCATTAATACTTCAATTACACATCACACTTCTTATTGGTGACATATGTTGTTATGTAACATTAAAATAATTAAATATAATTAAATTTATTGTCAAAAAAATGTCACATTTTACTTGGGTTTTATTAAACAAATTTTTTTGGCATGATAGGCATGATCACATACTTAGTCATTATAGAAATGAAACCCATAACAGATGGATGTATTGATGTGTTTAATAAGGTCACTTGTATATTATAATTTATATCATAGAGCATAAGGTAATATTTTTGATATACCTTTAAAAATTTTAAACCATATTCTAAGTAGTAGACATATAGTTCATTTGAACTTTGGCATATTCTTCACATTACTAATGTTTCAAAACCTAGTCAAGGCAAGGTATTTTGGTGTTTTGATTAAAAGGTTTGTAAAATTTGGAAAGGTGTTTTTTTTATTTTTTGTCACTCACTAAAAATTATTGATAAAAACATGGAGGGACATGTTTGGTATTAATATAAGTCACCTCTACCATATGTTCATTTTTCATATTCAATGCAAAATTCTTGGGATTCAGATGTCTCTCAGACTTTCTTGATCTTTAGTTTTTATCAGCTCATTTCTCATTTTGTATTTGAAAATGAGCCTGCAAGCTTAGAAAAAGTATATATATATATATATATATATATATATATATATATATATATATATATATATATATATATAATTCTTGTTTAATTAAGCCATTAACTCTAGGTATGATATTTGTTCTTCTTTTCAGTTTAAGAAAATACAATAAAATGATTTATGATTTTGTGGTTGCCCAATATAAACATTTTATATTGAATAGATAAGTTATTTTTTGTGATTTTCATGGTTTTTAAAGTTACAATAATGGATAAGTTATGATTTTATTTTGTTAATCCATGAATGAAAAAGCAATGTGTTTTAATTTTAGACAAATGAAAGCTTATTTAAATTCATGAATGGATTAATTGATATTATGAGTTTAATTTATTATTAAATTATTAAGAAAGGATATTGTCATCTTTTAAACCCTAATTTTATGCTTTTGTGTAAGGACAAAAGGCATTTATATTAGTTTTAAATCTCTCTTTTAGTTGCATCCTCTTCAGGGTTTTGATATAAAAATAAATGGTGTTATTTATGGACAAATACAATCGTATATTTTAGGTTTGAAGTTTTAATAGAGTTGCATAATATTTTGACTAATTTTTTTTCTTATCATTGCATGGAAAAAAAACTTATGGGTTTTAAAATGCTTCTAAATATTTGTGGTATTGATCATTTTTATTGAAATAATAACAAATATTCTAAGTTCTTTTTTTAAATTTCTTTCATTACATGGAGCTCAATCTTACCTTTTGAATCCCTAATGTCTTGCTTTTTGGTGTAAAATGCATTCATTTTCAGTTCTGAAGGGTTATTGAATTAGTGTGGTGTAGTCTATGAGTTTATATGTTTAATGAAATAGTTTTATTTCTTGATTAAAATAGTGGATGATTCTCAGTATTTGAACATTTCTTTCTTTGAATCAGTTTTTGGGTTATTTTTTAATCTTGAATACGATTATCTTTCCATAGCTATTTGAGTGCCAAACACTTTCTTCTAGGTAGAGTTTCATAAATTATATTTTTATTTTCATTTCATTAGTTAAATACATACACTTTTCTTGGATCATGTTTACTGTTGTCAGTATGAATTTATATTCTTTCATTAAAACTAACGTATGAAATATACAACTACTTTTAAGAAGATGTCTTTGGGTGATATGGATTTATGTTTCAAGTTACTAAATCAATAATTAATTTTGAAAATAATGAGAATGAAATGGTTAAATCTTGTACTTGATATATATGTGTGAAAAATTGCATTTTATCTAGACATACTAAAATGGTTTTAGTGTGAAAATATTTCTAATTTTTTTATGAATCATTTCCAATTTATGGTAGTAATTTCAAAATCTTATTAATTCTTCAAAATATATAGATATATTATGTTATTTAAGTTCTTAGTAAAAATTATGGTTGAACTTTTATGGTTTAATTTTGAAAAAATAATTTCAATATTTTTATAGAATGTTCCAGTTGCTTAAATATTGATAATAGTTTGTGATATTGTTATCACTAAGAGAATTATTCCCCAAGATGCTCTAGTTATGATATATTTATATGCATTTGATTTAGTTTGAATCTTATTATAATAATTTTTAGCTAGAGATAAAATCTCATTTTGATCCATACTAAGTTTTTCAAGTGAAATTTAGTTTTGGTCAAGTTTTCTAGTAATGTTGATAAGGAGCTATAAATGTAAAATGCAATTTTCACTTATTCAATTTGTCAGTTTTCTTTATAAACCATGGTTTGTGATTTTTGGATGAGATTATGAAGAATTTTTTTTTTTCAAACCATGAGCCTTTTCATGGTTTTTGTTCTCAAAACACTTCATTTCAACTCATATAAGAATGACATTTTGGTTGAGTGAGGTTAGCTCAAGAGAAATGATTCCCAATGAATAGTTGTCTATAGAGATTGAGATCATTTAGTTCAAATGGATTGGAAATGAATATAATATAAATTATTCTATGGTTAATATGTTAATTGGTGTTAGAATAAATGGTTCAAATTTAAAGATATTGTAAAAAGCATTGTCTATGAAAATAGATTTATAGTTACATTATGCATTTGTAATTTTATTTCAAAATCTCAATGCATATAGTGGACTATGAACCTACCCAATTTTTGATTTATGTATTATAAAATTATTTTCTATTTCAAAAGAGTAAAGGGAGAAGTGAGCTTGAGTTTAGGTCTCTTTTAAATATGTCACTCTAAGAAGTATTTTTCTTGAAAAGAGAATTGATGGAGTGAATTCGATGTGCCATTTTCGGGGCAAATCATCTAATTGCCCCAATTTCATCTAAATAAGTATGAATGTTAGGAATAGAATGATGAATGAGCATGTTGATGATAGCACTAATTTTTATAGGATCAATGTCAATACCATGGAGAGAGACTAAAAATCCTATCAATTTTCTAGATGTGACTACAAAGACACATTTTTAAGGATTAAGTCTAACTTTATACTTAAAAAGATGATCAAATATGATGGTAATATTAGAAATATGATTCTTACGATGTTTGGATTTATCAATAATATCATCCACATAGGTTTCAATAATTTTATGGATGAGATCATGAAATATATGAGTCATTTCACGTTGGTAAGTGGCTCTAGAATTTTTGTGGCTGAATGGCATTTTGACATAGTAATAGTTGTCCCATTCCATGGTGAAAGTAATCTTATGTTGGTCCTCAGAAGCAATATGAATCTAATTGTATCCTGAGAAGCCATCCATAAGACATAAATTTTTTTAACTAGCTATGGAATCAATGATGGCATCTATTGAAGGTAAATGGAAGTTGTCCTTGGGACAAGAAAGATTAAGATTGCAAAAATCAATACAAATACAAATTACCATAGTGATTTTCTTCTGAATGGGAACAACGTTGCAAACCCAATCGGAATAATCCATTGCTTTGATAAATTTAGCATCAAGTAATTTGATGATTTTCTTATGACATAGAATTGAAACTTCAAGTGGAAATTTTCTTTTTTTTATGCATAGGCTTAGCATCAGGATAACTAATGGTGTTATGCACCACAATGCTAGGGTCAATGACAGGCATGTCCTCATAGGACCAAGTGAAAACTTCATGATATTTGTCAAAGAATAAGCAAAAGTTATCATGTTTAGTAGGTGAAAGCTCTCAAGAAATTGTAATTAGTCAAGGATGAGATAGAGTACCATAATCAATATGATTGGTTTCTTTGATAAGCATGGAATTATCATCTTAGAAGTGGTATGGTGCATTAGGTAAGGCTAAAATTGGATTTGTTTTAGGATCAAGGATAGCAATGAAGTTGTTAAAGTAAGGAGTTTTATTTTTCAAGTTTTTAATTTGTTGATTTTGCTAAGGAATTTGAGGTTATCAGGCATGAAGTAACTCAAGAATAGCCTCATCACTAGGCAAGGTAGAAAGAGGACCATAATACTTGACATCTAATTTAATATCTATAATTTAATTGTTATGGCTATTATACTCAGAATGAATTTGATAGACATCAATTGCTTTGGCATCAAGTGTAATTTTGGGAGTAGAAGAAGGATATGGAGTAGAAAATATTGAAATATCAGTGGATTTGATGATGGGAGAATCATATGATGGAATGATTAGTTTTAAAGGTGTAGGAATTTTTGGAGGTTTGAAAGGCAAAATTTTCTCTACCACCCAAGGAGAATCAATAAGAGGAATATTGAAGGGAGGCACATGACCCTCAAGAATTAAGGTATGATCCCCAAAAATGGTATGCACATCCAAGTTAAAATCAAGGATTTGGGCTAAAGTTTTTTGGTAATGTTGGACATCCAAGTCTCTAGATTGGGCTTGGGCCATGATATAGTTGTCATCATATGTTGGAGAAATCATACATGCTTGAGATCAGGGGAGTTTTAGAATGTGAAATCCCAATGTTGTTGAATGTACAAAGAGACATGACAAGAGGATCTTTAAATAATTTATCCACTCCAAAATCATTACAAGTAAAAACATATTCTAGTAAAGAAGGCTCCTAAACATTGCATGGAGGGGGAAAGTTGATAACCTCATCAATAAGAGGAATGGTACACTCCCTTGGTAATAGAGAGGGAGGGAGCCATTGTGAAATATATGGAGGTGACTTAGTCATATTTCAAGTATGTTGCAACTCATTGAGTTTAACATCATCAAAATCCACAAGAGTAACTTGTAAATCAAGACTCATGTTGATGAACTTGGGTAAAGGAGCATTGTTAATTTTAGGATTCAGGGGAATATGATATTAAGGTTTAGGATTAGGAAGCTAAATACTCCATGGATTGGGATCATGCTTGTACCATTTCCCATTATGTAAGAATCTAATACATTGACTACCAGAAGAAGCAATGGCTGTCATTCGATGGTTTATAGATGACCAAGAAGGATGTTTTAATATAAAGTAATATCAAGGACCATAATCTTAGTTCAAATGGTCTTAGTTCCTATGGTTAATAAAATATAGATACAACCAAGTGGTTTTTTATTAGTCTTGTCAAAACCACAATAAGTTAGATGGGTTTGTTTGAGATGATCCTTGTTATAACCAAGTTATTGAATAAGTGACAAGGATGTTACATTAATACCAGAGCCTTCATCAACTAAGAATTTTTAGATAAGAGTAGTATTAATTGCTATTTTGATGAAGAGTGGCAGATCATCAGCATAGAAAAGAATTTCATCATTGATCATGTCCTCTTTAATAAATTTAATGGAAGGTTTGGAAGAGGGACACGAGGTTTCAATGGTATTGACATTAGTAGGTTGAGAATCAATAGAAGGTGGTTATTCATCTATGGAGGATGGATATTCAATTTCTTGAAGTTATTTCATAAGGAATTTATGATGATAAGATGAAGTGTGAACTAACTTCATAAGTGGAATATTTCAAGGCATAGAGTTGAGTTCTTCAAGAAAATTCTAATGAGATTTAGAAGAACCAGCATGAGTTTTAGATGGTAAACTAGTTTTGGAAGGTATAGATGTGGATGGATTAAAAGGAGGAAGTTGTTCCTTAGGTGCATCTAAATCAACATTAGAGGTGGTAGTATCTTTAATAAGTTGTTCTTCTAAAGATGAATTTTTAGGCTTGGTAATAGGATCTTTGTGATCCAATTTATGATGATAATTGACCTTGGCATTGTTGACATATTGAGAGTTATTATAATATTGGTTATAATTAGAATTGACACAAACATTCTTAGAATTTGATTGATTATTTGAAGATGATTTTTTTTTATTATGGGAATAATCTTTAAAAGTTTGTTATTTTTTAGAAGCAACAGTGTATTCTTGATGATTAAGACTGATCATAGCTTCATGATTAAATAAATCATCAAGCATATAGGAGATAGAAAATTTATTGAGCCCTCTATAATATTTATGAGAATGCCCAATGTCAGTATAAACCTAAAAAATAGATAATGTTCATACCACTTAAGAGAAGTGTCAGAATAGATGAAAGGTTTTGAGGGTGGTACAAAAAAATCATTTGCTGAACTGAAAGAGGTGTATGAGAAAGTGAAGGAATATCAGTTTTGGCAACTCCTTGTTTGGTTTGTGGAACATTAATAGTGATATCATTATATTTTTTGAAACATCCTTTAATAATTTTAGTATTGGGTTTGAATTACTTGATAAGAAAGTCTTAATGCTTAGTTTGGTTAAGATCTTCATTGAGTGTTTGGGGAGCAAAGATTCAAACCTTATATTTAAGAGTGGGAGTCAAAGTGGTGATAAAGAGTTTGAATAAGTTATAATCAGTAATGTTATGGTTAGATTTATGAGCTAAATATTTCCATATTTTAATAAATTCATGAGATGATTCGATATGAGATTGCTTAGCATTGAATAAATGGCTAAGACAATTTTTGAAGATCATTGTGTTGAAAATCTTTAACCAAAGGATTAGCCAAATCTTCAAGTTGCCAAAGAGAATGTTGGGTAAGTTTATTATACCATTATAATACATCACTAGTGAAGGTTTTGACTAAGATTTTTGTAGTGGTGAAGGTTTTAGTTTGGATCCTCTCTTTGCAAAGGTTGCCAAAGGCTTTTAAAAATGAGGTAGGGTATTTATTTCCATTATATTTGATATTTGGAGATATGTTACCAATAACAATGGATACAATAAAAGGGGATAAAGGATGATTTTGAATGTTTTGAATCATCTTGATATTCATTATAGGTTGAGGAATAACATTACCTAAGGCATCCCTAAGAGGTGGAGGAATGAAATTAGGATTAGCTTGAGGATGAATACTTGGAGGTTGATTATCCACATTGATTAAGTGTTGTTGAAGTTACATCATTTGGTTAGTGGTATAATTTTGCATTATGTTCATCTATTGACTAACTTGGGCTAAAATATGATTTGTATTAGGAAGTGAGTTATAATTGGTAGGAACACTCCCCAAATTAGTATTAGGGAGGGGATTATAAGAAGAAGGATTACCAGTGGGATTATTAAGTAAACTTTTATCAATCACTCCCACATTGATTTGAATGTTTTGAATATGAAAAGTTTATTGGTAGGTAGAGAAAGGATCAGATCCATCAACTTCATCTTGAGGTGTTATTTATACCATGTTACAGTTCATAGATGAAGGAGTAAAAGAGGTTCCCTAAGAGTGATGGTTATCTTGGGAGGAAAAGAGAGGAAGAAATGAACATCCCATATGGTACCTAAATGGATTTAATCTATCCAAGAAGATTTTGATTGAAGAGAGATGAATAGAATGAAAAATTAGAGAAATAGGAAACTAGATTGATGAATAGAGAAGATAGAAAGTAGTATAAAGTCAACTAGGTTGATCTAATACAAAAAATAGGGCCTAAAAATAGTACTGGGGTCAATTGGGTCAATCTAGTACAGTAAATAGAGATAGGTAAAAGAGTAAAAAGGAGCTACAAACTATACAAGGTCGATTAGGTTGATCTAGTATAGTGCATAGGGGATGAAAAAGGTACAAGGTTGACTGGGTTGATCCAATAAAGCCAACAGGGAGAAAAAGAAAAATGATAACAAGTTATGATTTGAAATAAGATAATTTTTATAGATAATCTAGGAAAGAAAGACCTGAAAGGAAACAAACATCAATTGGATCAACGTTGGCCAATCTAATTAAGGCACACAAAACAAAACCTTGCACTTATGTTAGGAAATATAAGTTTTTGCACACATAATTGAGAAAAGAGTAATCAATCAACTTGGAAATTAAAGAGATAACTAATTGATCAACCTAAAATGTTTATTAGATTATTAAGAAATGATTTTAATGTGATTGGAAGTTGTTTGTAAAGCAAGGAACTAGATAGCAATCTTTTGATGATTTTAGGTAGTTTTATCTAAAAGGGACTATAGTGGTAATGATACAAGCTTGGTATTGAGGTATACCCCCTAACTTCACACACCAAAATGATAAGGGTGTTGGGTTCTTAACCATAATATACCATTAACCATGCTTTATACTTGACCAGAGCATTAAGTCAGCTTCTTCTTTGGTGATGAAATCCAATTAGGTTAGCATAGGGTAGATAGAATATTAAAGTGGTTGTTTAAATTATGTAATTTGGATATATGTGCATAAAATATAAATATTAAACTAAGTGATTAATTAAAAATCCCCTAATTAGACTAGGTTAGTTATTCTAAGCATGCAAGCAATAAGAAAATAAATGTGTGAGCTAATTACTAATAGATATAAGGTTAATTCCAACTTGAAACAAGGTATAGTGTTGACATTATATGCATAAAATATAGAATAGGGTTGATAGGATCAAACCTATACTATAGAAACAAGGTCTGAAAATGAATTGGGTTGGTAGAGTTGATCTAATTATTTTAGATAACACATTGAATATAGAATTATGTCAGCAGTGTCGATCTAATTGACTGTGCAAGGGTAGTTTAAAGACTACAAAATATGAAAGGAAATGTGGAAAAAAAGATAAATATAGAATTAGAAAGTAACCTTGGTGGATCATAAATGTAATGAAGGAAGATTTTTGATGAAGAACTTTGAAGTATGTTGGCAAAATATACAAACTAGGTCGACATAATCGATCAAGCTATACAAAAACCTATTGAAAAGTGTTAAAACTATAAGGTGTCAATTGGGTCAACCTAGTATGTTGAACTAAATGTCTAAAAGGTTAGAAAACTATACTAGGTCTACAAGGTCAATCTAGTTGCCTATTCTTAGAAACTTTCACACATAGAAAAATAGTTAGGTCGACAAAATTGATCCAGTGTGTCAAAATATATAATCAAAAGAAATGAAAAATAAAGTGAAATAAATACTATAATGGTTATTTTCACATCAAGTTCACTAGAATGTATGAAATCAAAAATGCATCATGTCTATAAATCAATCCTAGCTTAGAGAAGATAGAGCATACCTACACTTTTATTTGGGGATACACTTGTTAAGAGGGAGCATGACCAATATGGGGATACACTAGACCCAATTAATGGATCACTTATCATAACATATCATGCTAGGAAGGGTTCCAAATCCTACAATCTAACACAATCACATAACAAGCCTAATGGAATCCTAAGGTTTAAAACATTCACTCTATTTTAATAACAAGAAATCAAAATCTAATCTAGTGCACACTAAAGATTGTGGCACAAAGTAGGGGTTAGAAGAAATTAAAAAAACATGTATAAGGAACTTGAATTAATTTATGTATGAGTAACACCCTAATACATAAAATATGAAAGATAGTAATATTCGAGCCAACACTTGTGCTACTTTTATCTACTAAAAAAGAGGAGAACAAAGTTAGAATATACTTACTTGAATTTGAACCCATCAAGACTCAATCTCTCCCTTGGCTAAAGGGGAATTGACATAACTTATTATGGTTTTAAGGATCACTAATAAATTCTAAAGCATCCAAGACTTATCCACAAGAATAGATTCTCCAAATAAGAAACCTAAGATAAGTATCCTCTAGTAGAATGGTGGAAGAGCAGATTATGAATAAGCATGAGACAATAATAACTCTTGATTGAACATATGAATAATGATAAAAATTATCTTGTATATATAGGTGGATCTTGTCCTAAATCCTTCCAAAAAAATTGGCTATACAGGATCAACCCAGTCAACCTAGTTTGTTTCTAGGGACAATTCACTAGGTTTGAGTTGGGTTGGCCAAAAGGCTAACACGCTAAGAAAGTGAAGAATACCCCTAAACTATATTGGGGTGACCTAGTTGACCTAGTACATTCAATTGTCCAAAAGGGTATTAAGACAATAAAAGGAGGAATGGAAAGAGGAAAAGACTAGAGGAATATGCAAGGGAGGAGAAATAGCTTAGGGAACTGGTTGGATTGGTAATAATGTGGAAAAATTCAACAACAATCATGTAAAGCACCAAAGGTCTGCCCACCCCTTTCTCGATGTACCCCTTAGGGCATGCACTCATAGAGATTAAGTCTCGATGGGTTCTTACAAGATGTAAAGCATTAGTATTTGATAAAATTTGAAAATATTATGTGTATACAAAGTCTTTCTTCAATTTTGGATGCATAATATTGTATTATGAACTTATAAATTTATGGAGTAAATACTCATTATAAATTTAGTCTATTTTTTGTTTAAGGTATGATATTTTGAAAAAAAATGAACATTTGACATGTTATATTTCAATTTGACTCTAAACTTATTTGGTGATATATACAGATATATTATGACAAAGTCATTCATGAAATTCATTGAAAATTCAAGTATTTTCAATGTGTTTTAGTTTTTTATGTCTTGATGACTATGTAATGATTTGGCCTTCATCTAGTTTGACAATCATGATAGTAGTGTGATAAAATGAATATATGATGTATATGATAAATTTTTAGTTGTTTGATTTTTGAAATAAATGATTGAGATGATTAGAAATAATGATGGATATTATGTTTTTTGGTGTAATTAATAAAGGCTTTATAAGTTTATTTTTTAAAATTAAGGTAAGATATTAGGTTGGAGCCAAGGATATCACAACTCTGGGAGAATTAATTCCTAGAGTGGGGATAACCAACAAGAATAAAATGCACTACATATATGTAGTACATACTAAGGTGGACCTCTTAAGGGTCTGAAGGGAACCTAGTACATTTATGCAAGGCTTTAACCATGATACTAGGGTCTCCCTTCACTTTGATGGAAGTTACTCATTTGTTTTTGATGTTTTAAATATTTCACCCCATGGTACTTCTACTTGGTTAGCTCATCAAAGAAGCAACTAGAAACCTCACCCTTTCATGTGTGTTTTGTCAATAGTTTCTAATGTTTAAATGCCTCATGTTAATGAAATTACTGCATCTAACAACCCATTTCTCCAAAATGATTTAATAATCCAATTATAAAGTCCTAATGTTACTATTGTGCCTCAAAATTATGATTTATCTAGCCATAACTATGTTATAAGCCCTTTAATCCTTCTTGTGGTGACATGTGATGAATAAAATTATGTTGGAAGTTGACGATGAGTCGGGATAGTTGGCTAGTATTGAGATTCCTATGATCCAATGGAGTATATCAAGTATAATAGTTAGACATATGTGTTCCATTAATTGACTTGATATATTTGGATGAAGGGGAAAAAAATTAAGTGTGTTGATGCATGTTACCTTTAGTTTTTTTCATATACTTTCCATGTGGTGATATCAATTCTAATAGTCTATTTTCAATGTGAATTTAATCAAGGTTTCAAACATTTTGAGATCTTGACAACATCATAAGCTATTTTTTTGAATTCTACTTTTTTCAGTTGGATTTACTAAATAGTTTAATTTATTAGTTGTTTAGAAATGATATAAAAATAAATATTATGTGTTCATTGGTGGAAGTAAATTTTGCATAAATTTTAAAAAAATGATTGGATACAATAAAAAAGTGTAAGTTAAGATACTATACAGTGAAGTTTACTTTGTGGTCAGTTGGAAAGATAATATAATTTTTAAAATGTGTATTTTCAGCTAATTTTTCTATAATATGGTGTACAATAAATATTTATTTGTTTCTTTTTAGTCTTTTTTTTTAGTTTTATTTCATGATAAATTTCTTAAAGTGACTAAATAATCATTTAAACTGGTGTGTTTAATGGGGCCCCACCTATGATAAAATCTTGTGCTAATTATGAATAATCATACTAAATTATTTTACTTAATTCATTTTTTTTTAAATAAATTATTTTAAAATCCTAACGACTTAATATAAAGTTAAAAGTTCAAATAAATTAAAATAAAAGTATAATTAACTTTATTTAGGTTACTATTAATTAATAAATTTTAGTTAAAACTTAAACTCTAATTAACTCTTGTTGAAAAAAAATTTAAAGACATAAATGAACATTATTTGAGGATAAAATAATAAATACACAAGATATATTTTGAGATTCATATTGTATTTATCTTTTATTAAAATTCTCTAAGATCAAATATATGATTGCAAGAAAATCAAATAATAGATTCTCTAATGGTGAAATACTCCACTTGGTACAATCATGTATGTCTAGTTTTATCATTTATTTTTAAACCAATTATCTAGAAGTTGTACAATTATTAATATTTTATATTAATATAGAGTTATTTCATTTATATACATCTAGATTATTTGTGTACTTTAACTAAAACCAATGAACACTTCATACTATAGACAATATTTCTAAATTATATAGCACCTCAGTCTTGTACACTTGGAAAATACATATCATGAATGTACCTTCAACTTCCATAAATTTTTAATTTCCAAAAGGATTGCATACTGTTGGTTCCCATTTATACACCTCATACACTCAGCCTTGCACACTTGAAGAAAATGGAAAAATAAGATGAAAAACCTGCTAGAATGTCAATGTAATTGGGGAAGGGTTTGACATCAAGAATAAACCGAATGTAAAAAATGACTGAGGCACATACAAAGGGTATGGTCAGCTCCCTATTGCTTCTGGATTTTACTAAACCAAGGTAAGAGGACCTACGAGGTAGCTTGCTCACATAGAGAGATTCTACAATTCAATCTCCATGGGGATTTTTGGCACAAGGAACAAATATGACCAGGGCATAACCAAGTTTTCACACTTCACGCGTGAAGGGTTATCACAAAAAATGCACAAATGTTCTAAGTCATATACAAACTAATAAAGATAGATGATGAGATGACTGCAATCATCATTCTATAAAATATTTAACAATAAGGGTCAAATGGAAAATTACAGCACTAGAATTTAAAGCACAAACTACAAACACTTTTCAAATATGCAAGATATTATGCTTTTTCAATGGAAATAACACTTTTAGTATGCACTAAGGTGTGTTATTTTTATGGTAGGATAGGGTAGGACAAGTTATATGATTAAAAAGGAGGGAGGTGTGCTAGTGTTTTACAAATAGCAGGGTATCTAGTAGTATTTCATGACAATATTCCTTAGTAAAGATGTAGAAAAAACTTCAAATGTAAGATAATGGTAAACACCAAATAATCCCTCAAAGACTAGAACATACACTAAAAATAATCTTTCAAATGTTTTTTTTTGTTTAATCTATAAACAAGTTATTCAGCAATAAATTCTAAAATGATGTTGAAAGGGTCTTATAACCCAGATCCAAGATTAAAATGATAACCAGTAATGAACATAAAACTAGATATCCAGTCAATAACATTTGTAAAATAGATCACTTCACTTCATCAATAGTAAATATTAATGAACCACAAGCATTTTCATTAACTTTAAAAAATAAATATTGCAGACATCAATAATTCAAAATGTTTCCATGGGGACAAGCATGGTGAGATTGCCCTTTTGACAAGGAAGGCATAAACATGATCTTAAATTTTACTAATGGTTGTACATCTATAACCACCTTAGTAAGGAAGAAAAAATATATACATAGTAGTTGATCCCAAAAAAAATTCTATAGAACCTAGACTTAGAGAAAATAGATGCCTAAGATAGTGACCAACAACATAACCAATAGCCAATAACAACTCGAATAGAGGAGAGCCCCCCCTATTTATACATTTTTAAATTTTGGAACTATGGGTCACAACTCTCAAAAATGCAAAATAAAATTTTAATTCCATCAAGATGCATCCAACTAGAAAATATTCCCTTGCCATACCTGAAATCTTCATCTATTGGCAAGAAAAATCAATGTTCTAACTGCCTCTACAAAGAATGATGAATATTTTACAAAAAACTTATGGTTTCATGGTAGGAGATGCATTTTTCATGATTTTTAAGGAGAATATGCATGGTATAGATCCAAATAAACATTTTCATTATGTGGAGCTGCCTAAAGATGCCCTGGACCACTTACTTACATAGCTGAAACCTTTTGGATAGCCCCTCTTCCTCTTTGCATGCCATGGAGAAACCTGTTATTGTAATGATTCCCTAGGAATATTTTATATCTATGGCTACTCAATATATATTATTTGGAGTGGCCCAACTTATATTTATAGACCTACAATATCTCTCTCATAAAGGAGCTTGGGCAATCACAACAATGAAAAATGCAAAAGACTTCAATTATTTTCAGCTTTTACTTTTTGGCTCCAAACCATTAGATCTATATTGGGTGAGTAAACACACTCGATCAAATCATGATTCAAGGGGTGGACCATTGTTTGATATACCCAATACTTCATCCCTAAAGATGTGTCACTTAGTAGCCTCATGGGCTTTCTTGGGTTTTTTGCAAATAATCCCAACTACTTGAGCACTATCAAGTTGTGTGGCATCACCTTAGGCTTCTTGACATTTTGACATATTCTACTCACCATTGGATCTATTTATACCTTCTTGAAATCTTGACACTTGTCAATCTCACATTCTCTCATAGGATATTTTATTGCTTCAAATCCTCACTCATCATTGGATCATCCTAGCCTGAGCAAATGTGAGTTTTAGATATGCTTCTATTTGAAAATAGATGGCTATTTCATAGGGCCTAAATTTAATGCTTTCATGACTATCTTGGAAAATTTTAACTCCAATGGCTACTTTCTATGGCCTAAAGTTGATGTTTTTATGCCTATCAAAAAACATCCATGAGACTATCATTCTTGTAATTTGGGCAAATTTCTTCGAGACTTTGCTTATTAGATCTTATACTCTAGGCCTTCATGCTTTCATTAGCTCTTTGGTATTCAAAATAATTTTCTCAAGTCTTCTATCTTTCAGCATTCCTATTTTTGGCTTTTATTTATCCTCAATAATTTTACTTTGGGATTTTTTTTGGCATAACTTTCCTGCAATAATTATTGCAAGCTTTTGTCTTTGCCACTTTGGTCTACGAGCTCTTTGTCTTGGCATCAATTTCATCAGGACAATTATTCTAAAATAATTCTTGGTTTTTGGCCTTTTAATGTCAGATTTTTTATTCCATTAAATTTTTTGTCATTCCTATTTTGGGATTTTTATTTCTTGCATCCCCGCAACAATCTCTTCAAAATACTAAGCACATTTGAGCCTTTTACCATGGACTAAATGTCTGAAGGAATTAATTCCTTCAAGATTTTTTCCATAGGTAATTTTGTTGATGGAAATGAGTCTTTAGCCCTTCTCTTTGTTGGGACAATTATCTCAGATAAAATGTCTAAAATAATTTCTCCAAAGCAGCTAAGCACTTTTCCTAAAATAATTAGACTTCAACACTTTTGTCTTCATTAGGATAATTGTTTCAGATAATTTGTCCAAAATAATTTCTTTGAATAAATTGAGTTGTGTAATTCTACCAAAGAAATTTATTTTTAAATTTTCATTGAATAAATGAACTATGCATTTTTCCAAAAATAATTAGACTTAGTTTTTTTGCCAAAGAAATCACACATGTGCACTTTTCCTAAAGGGTAAGTGCCCTTCAGACTTTTGTAATGGCCCCTTAGATCTTTTTTAAGTTCCCTTCAAACTTATTTAAAGTGTCCTTTGGATATTTTTAAAGTGGCCTTCAAAAATTTTGCAAGTGTAAAATGCTTAAAAAAAATGACCCTTCAGGGATTTGCAAAGGCAAAATGACCTTTTGAATATTTTTCAAGGGCAAAATGCCCAAAATAAATGACCCTTCAAGGATTTTGAAAAGGCAAAATGACCTTTCAAATATTTTTTAAGGGCAAAATTCCCAAAATAAATGACCCATCGGGGATTCTATGAAGGCAAAATGATCCTTCAGAGATTTTGCAAGGGAAAAATGACCCTTTAGAGACTTTGAAAGTGCAAAATGACTGAAATAAATAGGGAAATATGTTTTACTCAAAAAAATAGAATTTTTTAGGTTTTTTATCATGAATAATTTTCCTAAATAAAATAAGTCTTTATAATTTTTTTGTGAACAAAAAGTTCAAAGATGTATTTACATCAGGCAAAATGTCCTGACAAAAAACCCAAAGACCCTAAAGCTTAAAACACACTAAGTAAAGACTAAATTGACACTTAGTTGACTAATAAAAAGAACTTGACCTTTGAAATAACACTTGAAAACATGACTTGGGTGGAGGACTTAGGGATTTGTATTTGACAAGGGCCCAATTACATCAGTGAAATTTTGGGCACTAACAATAGCTCTCACCTAAGGATGAATACCCCATGTGGGTGTGTATAGAACCCTAGAACGTAAAACCAAGTGCCAATCCATTGGGATATGGATTCAAGAATTAAAAATTTTCAACAAACACTCATGAAGGCTCAAAAAAACATGGTAGACTAACAAAAATAGATCAAGAGGATTTGAAAATGAACACATGATAAAAACATGAAGGGAAACTATACAGACAAGGCCCAAAGTAGAGGGGAGACAAAGCAATGAAAGTACAGAGAAAAAACACTATAAAATATTTAAATTATCTAAACTTATTTGAGGAAATGCTTTAGATATTTTCCATTAATTGGTAGCTCCAAAACTTTACCATCCCTTAATCTTTTGAACTTTTCTAGAAGTTTGGTGTCCAAGATGAAGTAAAACAATATTTGCACATGCCTGAAGGTATTGTTTCTAGGTTGTGATAGGATGACAATTTGAATCAAATATTATTTACATGATCTTAAATTGAGATAAGACCATACTAAAAGGTTTTGGTACTCCTTCAAAAATTGTAAATAAACCTATTTATTAGTTGTAATCAAATGAGTACCAAGCAAGAGTGCATCAAGATCAATAATGTCATTTGTGCACTCAAAGTACTACTTGAAATGGGTCTATAAATTTTAATCTTATAGGGAATAAATGATAAAATCATCTTCATTTAATGACATCTTTCAAATAGCACCCTTATTGTCAACCCCAGCATCAACAACTACTAGTTTCTCAACAACATTCACACTCCCAATGGAGTCACCTAAATCTACATCCATGTCTAGCACTTATTTCAAATAAAAATTCTAATCTTAAATGACATCATCATTAGGTGACTCATTTAATTGTGTTATACTATCATGAAAAGAAAATTCATATGTTGGGACACACACCTTATTAATTGCACTCCAAAACTATTCTACAGTAGTAGCATTCATCATTTCCATAGAGTCATAAAACTTACATTGGGAGTCTTGATAATTGAACATCATAATCTCATCATCACCATCAGACACAAACTTAGGGTCATTAAAATCTTCATCACTTGGCTTAGTAATATCACAGGGGGGATGTGGAAAGAAGCACTTGTCACACCATTCAATGTCTAAATCATAATTTACAACATTTACCTTGGTATGTAATGGTTTAAGTAATTCCTTTACATCCCCTCTATTATGACTTCTAACATCATATGTAGGCCTATAAGGCATCCCATTCTCAGTTTTAACCAACTTGTAAGACATATATTTGATAATATATGCCAAAGTCTTAATATTTTCCTCAAGCTTAATTACCTTTGACTAGGTCTTTTGTAGATCAACCAATTTTGCATTAGCCTGCTTGTTCAAGGGCATACCCATAGATTTTATGTTACTTTCAATTTGGATGGCCATATTTAATGCCAACTAAAGGTTCATGGGAGCCTTTTACCTCAATAAATATGCATCCCTCTTAGCAAATGCATCATAGGATTTGATCAAGTATGTTATCTTACTAGGCCTAATATTTTTAGCTAACAAAATCATAGATTTGTTAAACCCTATGTTTAAGTCCTACACACACTCGTTAGGGTTATTTTTGATGTTTTAAAATTTAGATAAAAGGAACCACAAATTAATTCTATCACCATACTGAATTCTAAAAACATTATTCATTTCTTCCCATGAATTAATACATCCATAGGGAAGAGAATATAACCACTCATGAGCATCTTCCTCTAGTGTGTGCACAAATAATTTAATACCAACATCCTCATACTCAAACTCATAGTCTTCAATGATGTTATGAAAATCCCCCAAATTTTGATCACCACTAACTGCATTATCCCCTAGGAATATTGGAAGGCATTTCCTTACTTTATTTGGAACTTCATTAGGATAACCTTCCATATCATAAAAATTTATAGGTCTAAACCTATGAATTATAAATGTAAGATGCTCATTCTCATTTTTATCCCTATGCCTCATGATTGATTCAATGGTAGGTTTAGAAATAAATGGCAAAGGGATATGAGGGGATAAATGAGGTGGACTTGCAAGATCAAACTTATAAGGGGATTTAGCTAGTTGAGAAGGAGATAGATAATAAATTAGACTATATGATTCTGAATAATTAGAACTATCATAATCATCAATAATAGGAATTTCAACAAACAAAAGTTTAGACTTACCAAAATATTGATAACCCAAGCAGTCCTTTACAGTTGTGCTTTGTTCTTCAATAGCCCTCCAAACTTTTCTGCTTCTTTTTTGATGAACACTTAAGGTCAAGACAAGTTTCTTAGATGAGTAACCTTTGAAATATGACCTTATTCCTTTCAACTTTTCAAGCAAAATAACTCTCAAAGAGAAATATATTTGAAGTGGAATTGATATTTTTTTGTAACTAGATGATGTCTTGGAGTCACCACTAAAGCAATGTTCTAGAATATAACCATTTACAAACTTGAAGTGATACATATTGAAACCATATCTTGTTAAATTTAGTGATGATATATGAAAGAAAGTACAATGAACTTTTTAGATTCATATTCAGTAAGGGGAAACGTCCTCAAAACATGATAAATCCATAGATCTTTGAAACAAATAATAGATGTCAATTATCAAATCTTAAAAGTTCTTGGCATGTCCCCAGTAGAGTACTAAGGTATTGATGGCCAAGATATAAAGCAAATATTAGTAGAGAACTTCAAAACATAAGTTATTTATATCTCTATCTCTCTACAAGAGTTAATGATGACATGGCTGATAAGAAGTGTCCCTGGAAATGGTGACAAAGAAGTGTTAGTTCCTAGTTGTACACCTCATACACTCAACCTTGCACACTTGAATAATTTGGCAAACTAAGATGAAAAACCCACTAGAATGTCATTATATCTAGGGAAGGGTTTGACATCAATATTAGATTTAATGCATAAAATGACTTAGAGTCACCTACAAAGGGTATGGTCATCTCCCTACTACTTCTAACTCTCCCTAAACCAAGGTGAGAGGACCTATGGGGTAGTTTGCTCACATGGAGAGATTATGCAATTCAATCTCCAAGGGGATTTTTGGCACAAGGAACAAATATGACCAAGGCTTAGCCAATTTCTCACACCTCACTTGTGAAGGGTTGTCACATGAAATGACAAATACTCTAAGTCATATACAAGCTACTAAAGATAGATGAGGAGATGACTACAATCTTCATTTTATAAAATATTTAACAATAGGGGTTGAATGGAAAACTGCATCACTAGAATTTAAGGCACAAACTACAAACACATTTCAAATATGTAAGATCTTATGCATTTACAAGGGAAATAACACTTATAGTATGTAACAAAGTGTGTTATTTGTAGGGTAGGGTAAGGTAGGATAAGTTAGATGATTAAAAAGGAGGTTGGTGTGCTAGTGTTTTACAAATAGCAGGGTATCTAGAAGTATTTCATGACAATATTCCTTAGTAAAAATGCATAAAAAACTTCAAATGTAAGATAAGGTAAACACCAAATGATCCCTAAGAGACTATAACATACACTAAAACTAATCTTTCAAATGATTTTCCATGTTGAATCTATAAATCTAGGGTACCTTAACAAGTTATTTAGCAACAGATTCTAAAATGATGTAAAAAGGGTTTTATAACCCAAATCCATGCTGAAAATGATAACTAGTAATAAACATAAAACTAAATATCTAGTCAATGATATTTGTAAAATATATCATTCCACTTCATCAATAGGAAATAGCAAAGAACCATAAGCATTTTCATTAACTTTGAAAAATAAATATTGTAGACATCAATACTTAAAAATGCTACCATGGAAATAAGCATGGTGAGATTGATATTTTGACAAGGGAGACATAAACATGATCTCAAAGCTTGTTAATAGTTGTATAGTTGTAACCATCTTAGCAAGGGGGACAAAATCTACACACAGTAGTTGATCCCAAAAAGATTTCTACAAAACCTAGACTTAGAGAAAATGGACACCTAAGATAATGACCAACAACACAACCAACAACCAATAACAACCTGAATAGAGGAGAGGCCCCCCTATTTATAAATTTTTCAAATCTATAATTGTGGGTTAAAACTCTCAAAATTGCAAAACAAACTTTCAAGTCTACCAAGATGCATCTAGCTATAAAATATTCCCTTATCATGCCTAAAATCTTTATCCATTTGCAAGAAAAATCAATGTTCTAACTACCTCTATAATTAATGATGAATATTTTACAACAAACATTTGGTTTCATGGTGGGAGATGCCTTTTTCATGATTTAGAAGGATAATATTCATGGTAGAGGGCCGAACAAACTTTTTCATTATGTGGAACTGCCTAAAGATGCCCTAAACCACTTGCTTGCATAGTTGGAACCTTCTAGACAACTCCTCTTCCTCTTTTCATGCCATAGAACAACTTTCTCTTGCAATGATTCTATAGGAATATTTTAGATACATGTCTACTTGAGATATCTTCTTTAGAGTGGCCCACCTTTTATTATTAAACTTATAATATCTCTCTCATGGTGGAGCTTGGGCAACCACAATAATGAAAAATGCAAAAGACTTTGGTTATTTTCAACTTTTACTTTTTCGCTCCAAACCATCAGATATGGATTGGACAATCAAATGCACTCCATTATATCATGATCTAAGGTGTGGAGCATTGTTGGATATAGTCTATACTTCAGCCCTGAGGATGTGCCACTTGGTAGCCTTGTAGGCTTTCTGGGGTTTTATACAAACAATCTAAACTACTTGAGCACTATCAAGCTATGTGGTAGCACCTTAGGCTTCTTAACCATTTGACCTATTCTACTCACCATTGGATCTATTGCTACCTTCTTGAGATCTTAACACTTATCAATCTCACATTCTCTCTCAGGGTCTTTGACTACTTTGAATCCTTGCTCATCATTGAATCATCCTCACTCGATTAAATGAGACTTATAGATATGCCTCCATTTGAAAACAAATGGCAACTTCATAGGACCTAAATCTCAAGCTTGCACAACTGTCTTAGAAAATTTGAACTCTAATGGATACTTTCTATGGCCTAAATTTGACAGTTGCATGCCTATCGAAAAACATCTATGAGACCATCATTCTTTCAATTTGAGAAAATTTCTTCTGGACTTTACTTGTCAGGTCTTATGCTCTAGGCCTTCTTACTTTCATCAGCTCTTTGATATTTAGAATAATTTTATCAGGCCTTCTATCTTTCAGTGTTCTTGTTTTTCATTTTTCTTTATCCTCAGCACTTTTGCTTTGGGCTTTTCTTTGGCATAATTGTCCCATAGCAATTGTTATGGGATTTTGTCTTTATCACTTTGGTCTATGGGTTCTTTTTCTTGGCATCAGTTTCATCAGGATAATTGTTCCACAAGAATTCTTTAGTTTCACCCTTTTGGTGTTGATACTTTTATTTTTGGAAAATTCTATCTTTAACATTCCTATTTTGGTTTTTTTATTTCTTGCATCCCCACAACAACCTCTCCAAAATACATTTGGGCCTTTTTCCATAGAAAAATGTCTAACATGATTAATTCCTTTAGGCTTTTTACCATGGGTAATTTTCCTGATGGAAATGAGTCTTCGACCCTTCTCTTTATCAGGACAATTATCTTGGATAAAATGTTCAAAATAATTTATCTGAAGTAGTTAAGTATATTTCCTAAAATAATTAGAATTTGGAACTTTTGTCTTCATTTGGATAATTATTTCAGACAATTTATCCAAAATAATTTCCCCAAAGAAATTGAGTTGTGCACTTCTGCCAAAGAAATTGATCTTTACATTTTCACTGAAGAAATGACCTATGCATTTTTTCTAAAAGAATTAGACTTAGATTTTATTTCAAAGAAATTAGACCTATGAACTTTTCCTAAAGGGTAAGTGCCCTTCAAACTTTTGGAATAGCCTTTATATCTTTTGAAAGTGCCCTTCAGACTTATTGAAAGTGTCCTTTGGATCTTTTGAAAGTGCCCTTCAAAAAAATTTCAAGGGAAAAATTCCCAAAATAAATGACCCTTCAGGGATTTTGCAAAGGTAAAATGACCCTTTTAATATTTTACAAGGGAAAATTTCCTGAAAGAAATGACCCTTTAGGAAATCTGCAAAGGCAAAATGACCCTTCAAAGATTTTGCAAGGGAAAAATGACCCTTAGTAGATTTTACAAGGGTAAAATGATTGAAGGAAATAGGGCAATATGTTTTACTTAGAATAATTAGACTTTGTTGGGTTTTTTATTGTGTACAATTTACCTGATGAAAATAAGTCTTTAGAATTTTTTCATAAATAAAAATCCTAAAGACGTATTTCCATTAAGAAAAATGTCCCAAAAAAATACCTAAAGACCCTAAGGCTTAAAACACACTAAGTAAAGACTAGATTGATACTTATCCAATTAATCAAGAAAGTTGAACTTTGAAGGAACACTTGAAAACATGACTTGGGTTGAGAACTTAGGCATTTGCATTTGACAAGGGCCCAATTAATTTAATGTAATTTTTGGAACTAACACATACATTATCTCTTTATATTGAATTATTTATCTCTTATTCTGATCAATGTTGTTTTGATGATCTAGGCCTTATATCATCCTCAAAATGTTATAAACCTGCTTATCTCCCATATATACAAGTTTTGGACTTGCACCTATTTTTTGACTACTTAGATACTTGTGTCCCAATCAAACACATATATTAACACAAGTGTCCTAACCTAACATGAGTGTCTAGTGCCATAAAGTCATCTAATTTTCAAATGAAATTTGTTCTTATGGTTAGAGTAAGTGATTTAATGTGATATATTCTCCAAATGGATTGGTATGAATATAATATCAACCCTCATTCATTCTTCACGTAGCATAAACCTAGAAAGACCAAGGCAACTTACCAAAAACACTAAATCAAGCACTTAAGTGAGTAAAGGTTCCCTATTTTATCTTATTTCCACATAAATCATAGGGACAACATATCTATAGGTCTAAATTACTAAAAAAACACTCCATGAGCCACATTTTCCAAGTTACAAGATAAGTCATTTTTGTAATTATTTATCACACATTGCATGATTCACACATAAACCAATATATAGGGGAGAACTACATAAGTTCGAGGCATTCTTAAAAGTATTGGATATGTAGGTAGTACTTGTTGATGAAAGGGTCTTTGGATTAGCTTGACACCATGCGCCCACTAACCCAATTTTACCATAGCCAATATGAATATGAAAAACTAGAGTTTTGTTATTTGATAAGGAGTGATAATTCATGACCCAGATCTGAATGCATTAGAGTGAAGGTGACAGAGAACCTAAAAGCATATAGGTGGTTACATCTAGTTTTTAAAGGTGTTCTATATTTAACACCTATATCCAAGTCAAAAATTAGTGTTGATGCAACTATCCGAGGTCAACGTAAGTGTTTGTAGCTATAGATGTTAAATTTATAGAATCATGAGACTATTCTAGAATCTATATCTAGTCTACTTTATTCTTGTTCTAAATCTATATCTATATTAGCATTAGAACTAACTTGTGTTCATTATTATTTAAATATTTATCATAGTTGTACTTTCTATCTTTATCATCAAGGCATAATAAATTTATTATATATTTATTTGAGTTTCACAAATAATTGATGTACTTTATAGATAGTCTACCATCCTTTTTCCCTAGGCTCTCTCTCTTCCCCATTTAACCCTAGATTCCCCTTAATCTATATTTTAGGGTTAAACATTTGGTGAACCTGATTCATATGAATACAACATTTTTATTATTCCTATGGTATCCTGATTCTTTATTTTTGATTTCTAATTTTAAAAATAGATTTAAGATTTGTAAAAAACTAAGATTTATTTTTCAAAATAGCATATTTAATATCGATATATATATGTTAGTTAATTCATAGTAGTTGTTACTTGTTATATTTCATACATGTTTAAATTAGTCTAATATTTAAAGGGTTCCAAATTTGATTACTACAAATCACATGTATTCTTACATACCCCCTCTTATTATAAGGTTTACAATGAGTTCATCCATGTTACTACAAAACACCAAAGGGAGTGCATGAAATAGTCTTGCTCTTCCCACCATGACACAAACTCTTTTAATGATGTTATACCTAAAACTTCACTTTAGGACTTGATTCATCATTCCTCCCAACAAGGATGTTCTTTTGGATGCATTATGCATTACATTTTTACCAAGTAATGTGGAGCCACCAAATGTGGCTTATGTGTTTAATTCCATCATATGGACTAAACATAATATATCCTTTTAAAATGAATATCTATCATCGTAAGACCTCAAAAATTATCATTTACCATTATAAATTCAAGTTTATGTGTGCAATAAAATTGTAAAATAAGTCTTTGTGGACAATGGTCCAGGGCTCAACATTTGCAACATCTCCTTTATTTCCTTACTTGGCATTGAATCTAATGATTTGGAAACTTACAATATGGGCATCAAAGGATTTGATAATGTTACATAACAAGTATTGGGGAAAATAACATTAAACATTATTTTGGGACCCCGTACACTACCTAATTTGTGACATGTTATGCCAAATGATTTAAACTATAATATAATTTTGGGATAGCCTTGGATACATGTAATGTACCTAGTTCCATATACTCTTCATGCATTATTAAAATTCAGTCCTTAGGTATTTATTCACATGTGTCCAATAGATACTAATGCCTCCAAACATTATGTCATAATCAAACAAACAAATAATCCTATGCCATAATATTATAAACCTGATTTTGGATCTCGGTATTTTATAAAATATAGATACAAATAATAAGTGTTAGGCAAACATGAGTAGTGTATAGCTCAACCCACCCCTCCTACAAATCAGCAAGGCTTGGGTTTTTTAGATAAATATATAAACCATAAGCATTCTAATCGCACCACACCTTATTTTCAAATGTACAAATCTAAATGTATGCATACTTCCATAATAGATATGCTTTTGGTTTACCCTCATTTGGTTGATGAGACTACTACACCAAAAATTTTGACATTTGATGATTTTTCAAATGTTGAGTCATTATTAGAGTACTTGGGGGCATACAAAGATCTCCCTTCCTTTTATCATAAGAAAAGGTTCCCTCATGCCACATCTACTCATGATTTTTTTGGTGAGAATGATGATACCAATGTCCAACAAGATGTGCATAATACTATTCCTACAACACCATTTATTGTAGAGTAGTCTATGTTGCTAAATTAAGAAATAATATAATTTAATTATGGAACAAATAAATATCCTCAATTGGTATTGCTTGTATGAATGATGCATGATGAGGAAGGCAAGACCTATCATCAATTATTACATGATTATATATAACTAATTACTTGGGAATATTTATATATGCCTAAGATTGACCCATCAGTAGAAATGCACAATATATTATTATATCTTGATACAAATCTTGTTAAGAAAAAGATTCATAAATTGCATTATAAGTGGAATTTATATTTAAAAAAGATATTTAAAAGTTTTTAGATGTTGGATTCACATGATCCATTACACATTCTAATTGGGTATCTAACATTATGCATGTTACAAAGATTAATGGTGAAATTTGATGTTGCATTGATTATCATGATTTAAACAAGGCTTTTCCAAAATATGAATTTCCATTACCTAATAATGACATGATTTTTAATTCTACAAGAACATATGATACATTTTTATTTACAAATGGTTTTTCAAGATATAACTAAATTAAAATTAACCCAATGAATCAAGGAAAAAAATTTACCACTGCATGGGGCACATTCTATTATATAATCATGCCTTTTGGACTTAAAAATATTTAAGCAACATATCAAAGGGATATGACTCATATCTTTCATGATTTTATTCACAAAAATATTGAGGACAATGTCAATGACTTAATATCAAAATCTAAGCATCTAAAAGACCATGCTCATGATTTAGGACAAATACTTGAACACTTACACAAGTTCAACATCCATCTAAATCCCAAAATAAAATGTATTATAGAAATCTCTTCAAGTACATTATTTTCTAATGAGGCATCGAGGTTGATCCAAAAAGGTAAAATTTATTGTTGAGATGCCAACACCAACTAATCTAAAGTAACTACAATGTTTACAATATCGAATTTAGGCTATCTAATGTTTCATCACTTATTTAATAAAATAATTATTTTTGTGCATTTGCTAAAAAAGGGAACCAATTTTTTATAGGATGACATTTAACAGCAAAGCTTTGATAAAATCAAAGAATATTTAGTAAACCCACCAATACTCATGCCTCCTATTCTGGATAGGTCATTAATTCTCTATGTCTCAGTTACTCCTAAGGCCCTTGGAGCCCTATTAGCACAATATGATGATAATCATAAAGAATGGTAAATATATTACATCAATCACTAATTATTTGATTACAAATGGAAATATAAAATAATGGAAAAAATATGTTTAACCTTGGTTTTTGCTACACAAAAATTATGACATTATTTGATCAACAAAGAGGTCCATGTGATAATTAAATAAGATCCATTAAAGTTATTTATTAATAAAACACACCTCACTGGTCGTATCATAAAATGGGTGATGAAACTCATAGAGTTTGATCTCAAATTTATGTCCCAAAAGTTGATAAAAGGTCAAGTTGTAGCTGACCAATTGGATGTCACTCCATTACAAGATCTTTTTTCTATTTATTGATGTTTATCATGATGAATTATAGGCATATAATATATCTTCAAATACATGTATAATGTTTTTTGATAGATCAAGATGTAGAACAGGAATGGATGATGGTATTATATTATATAACCCTAAGGATAAATACATACCTTTCTCTTACAGATTAACTTTTTATTTCATTAATAATATAGTATAATATAAATCCATGATAATATAAATATCACAAAAGCTTCATATCAAGTACATTCAAGAATTTGGTAATTCTCAATTAATCATTAATCAAGTTATCAATCATTACCAAACTAAAAAATAACTTGTATTATATAAAGAAATGGTAGATATACTAAAAGAAACATTTGATACATTTTTTATTGATAGTATCCCCTTTAAAGATAACCTCCATGCAGATCCAATGGCTAGTGATACATCCTTGATGACATTTGATATCAGTGATGATCATATAAACTTTACCATATTCCACTTATGAGAGCCTTCTATTTCTTCTGAAAAAATGGACACCTTAACCATTCTTGCTATTACTCACAGTTCTATGAACATAGAATGGTATAGTGATATTTATAATTTATTTTACCAAGATTATATACCAAAATAGTTTACATAGAATGATAAAAATAAATTAAAATGTGAATCAATTTTTTATGTTATTATTAGGAATGATTTATTCAAATAGGGTTTGATGGACACCTCCTTCAATGTTTAAGCATTGATGAGGCACAAACTACATTATTATAAATTCATGATAATGAGTGTGGTAGACATTTCAATGGCAAGGTGATGTCCCAAAATTTCTTTCATCAAGGATATTATTGTCATACCATGTAATAATAATATATTTAACATGTATATTATATTTACAATGCCATAAATACATCAATTCAAACCATGCACCATCTCACAAATTATAGTCAATTATCTCACCATGACATTTCTCCTTATGGTTATTTGTTTTAATTGGAAAGATAAATCCAATGTTTGTTGGAGGAAATAAATTCATAATCACAACTACAAAATATTTTACCAAATGGGTGGAGGAAATCCCCCTTGAATTCAATATAGGGGATGACATATGCAAGTTTTTTATGACCAATATTATTTCCCATTTTGGCATACCTTCATCTATTATTTTTGACAATGGATCATCATTCATAAGAAAGATAGTAAAATTATTTTTCAGTAAATACAAAATAAAACATACATTTTCTACCCTTATTATCCATAGTGAAATGGATAGGTAGAGGAAATAAATAAAACCATTGGAAAACTACTTGAAAAAATAGTTGAATGATATAGTTCAAATTGGGACTAGCAGATGGTGTATGCTTAATTGGCATATCATACTAGTGTTTTCACAACTAATAAGGTTACACCTTATTCTTTGGTTTATGGTATAGCATAATTATTACCAATTGAACTTGAGATACATTTATTCCATGTCTTTCTCAAATATATTATAAAATATAATGAATATTGTGAAAAGATATTGCATCAATTAGAATAGTTGAGCGAAAAAATCAAAAGTCTTTTTGAATAATTACGAGTTTATCAGGATCATGTTAAGCATGCATATTAAAAAAAGGTTAAACCATTTGAATTTTTTATGGGTGACCCAGTATTACAAGAAAATAAAAAGAACACCAATGCAAAAAAAAAAAAGGGGAAAGTTCAAACCAAACTGGTTGGGACCATTTACCAATATATAAAAATTGGGAAAACCTCTCAAAATTATAATTAAAATCATACACTTACATAAATATATTTATTGAGATATTCCAAAAATACCAAAAAAATAAAAAAATTCAAAAATCCAAAATATGTTCAACATTTTGTTGGATTACTCCAAGATCTTTTAACATCATAGATTACATGAAAACCCTAGAATTTGATGAGAGAAATATTTCTAAAACACAAAATTCGCATCAAATGAATCAAAATATTCATTAACTAATTATCCAATATTTACCAAAAAGTATAAAGGAGGTATATTATATAGTGAGATATTAGGTCACAAAAAAAGTAATAACTCAACTCACAATTAGAAAACACATTAAGTGTATTTCCCCTAATGAACTTAGTAACCCTAATAAATATGAATAATAATAATAATGTAATTATAAAAAAAAGTGGTAAAAATACTACACTAACACCCTCCTAAATCATAGATTATATGGGTAGAAGAATTAGATCTTGGAAATGAGCCTTGATGAGGTACGTAAGTGCAGTACAACTCCCATAAAGTGGAGAAAAAGAGAATACCCATAGGATAAAAATACCCAATAGAGTTTATAACTACCTGTATCCATCTAATATCCTACAATGGAGTTCTCAAGAGTGACTTTAGATCAGAAGTAGATGCAGTGAAGAGTGGATCACCCTAGAAAAATTAATGTATCCATCAAGTGTCTAATGGATTTTTAACCAATGTGTGATTCCTATAAAATTAATTATTTTCCTCATGAAAGGTATGAGGTCTAACTAATTTATGTAGTTATGATACAATGGGAGTAGAGGCAATGAAGGACTACTGGATGCCTTGAAACTATAGAATAAAATACATGATGTCTGATGTGTTCTAGATTAGTATACCTATTCCCTATAATTTTTGAAGTAGACCAAGGGTAGTTTGATCAAGTAATAACTCATAAATATATGTCAGGTGAAAATTAAATGGTGGAGGTGTGTCCCCATCATTACTATAGTAATTTTTATTAGAATAAGATTCATCAATATCAGAAGTGTGCTCAAGATCAAAAATGTCATCAAGTTTAGGTGAGTTTCTAAGAAGAAGAATCTAAAAGAGAGTCAAGAGAAAAGTATGAGAAGTTATATAGTCAATTCTGATGATCAACCATTTCCTCTACTAATACATTATCACTATGGCTCTCTAACATACACTAAATCTGGAGTGAACTCAACTCACATGCTCAAACCAAGGTAAGTGATTTGGTAAACTGATAAGAGATTAGTTGAAATTAAGGGAACGCTTAGAGAATTATTAAATTTCCACCACTCACTTCAACATACCCTCTCTTGATAACCTTATTAGAATTTTCATCACCCAATTGTATAGAGGACATGTCACATGGTTCCAAGGAATTGAATTTTATCTATGAAGAGTCCATGTGATGTGAATCACTAGAGTCAATGACCAATTTTAGGATTCAAAGGTACAAGTACAACTGGGGCATTTCCCTTTGATTTCCCCTTACTATTATATTTTTCATTTTATTTAAAATTATCATTTACCTTAGAATATTTATGGGTTGATGAATTTTGATTGGTATAATTAGGGACATTGATATTGTGTTTCTCAAACATCTTAGTTAGTTGGTCAATATACTTAAAAAAATTGATTTCATCATGATTTCTTGAGAAAAAACCACATTTTATCTAATATTTCTTAGGATTAGGATTGGAAGAAGAGGTTTCATGGTTGGGTTTGGAAATGGGAGGATTTGCATCCTTATCTTGATCCTTTTTTTATATTTCTTCTCTCTGTTGTTTGAAGCCTTTTCTTTCCTAGAAAAAAGTGTATGATATTTTGAGGACTTCATTGTGCCCATATGTATCAATTTATCTTACTCCTGATTCAAGTTGGTAACAAAGATATCTAAATAAGGCATCTTCCATGTATCTCTAAGCGCACTTTTTTATGGCATGGAAAGTGGACATAAACATAGAATATTGTGGACCCAATTTGGAGAGTATAGATAGAACATATTGATCATATTTATTATCAATTCCACATTATTTTAAATGTAACCTCATATATTTTAACTTAGTGAAGAAATATTGTAGTGTGTTAAAGTTACCTAGGCTCAAACTAATGAGTTCATTTTCTAGTTCATGATTTCTCATCACATCCTGCTTCCCAAAGTTTTTTTTGAGTGTGGTCCACACTTCATTTAGTGTTTTAATAGATTCAATGAAAAATGTAAGTCAAGATAAATATGAAAACTAAGACAACCATGTGTTTTATCATATATGTTAAACCATTTATTTTTCTCTACATCTACTACAGGTTTAATTTCCTCATTTATAACTATCATATATAATCCTTATTTTCTTAGAGCAAGTAGCATGTCATTTTTCCATTCATGATAATTGAATGTCATAATAAGAGGAAATGACCATCAATTTATGATGCAATAAAAGAGGCTATTACAAAAAATAAATAATAAATGTAAAAAAAAAAAGTATATAGCACCACATAGTACCCCCTTATAACTATCAAAGTGACCCCCCCTAAATTTACAAATACAAACATGCTCATATAGATATTAAACACATCCAAGAATGAATATTTAGAAACTTGTGTATAAGTATGAAATAAATGGAGGGACATCAGACTCAGATGACAATGCATCCAATAGTATAAAATAATTGGTTTAAAAGGAGCCTAAAAATGAAATTATGAAATAACAATTACTTTTTAACAATATGGCACTTGAATCTAAGTTACCAATCAAAATTTATGACCATTTGAAAATCTGAGCTCACATGAAAAATTTGAGTGAAAATAGAGATGTAAAATTTTTACTCAACTTCCTTAAAAAACTTGAGGCCTCTTGGAGCACAAGCTTGAAAAAAATTATGAATCAATTTCCTCAAAAAAAACTTAAGGTCTTTTAGAGTAAAAGTTAAACATTTTTGGTTTGGAAGTGACCAAGAGCTTAATTTTCATATGACTATGGGATAAGGTATAAGGTGGGTGTTCCCCTCATGTGACCATAACATATGACTAAGGGGATAAGTCTTATTTTTGGTATGAGTTATAATAGTGGGGTTTAAGGAGGCAAAGGTAATGGACCCATATTTAGTTATCAAGGATACCTATAGTTATAAAATCATTAGGCTTATTAACTATGAATGTAGTAAAAATTCCTAACACATCAAGGTTTTAGATTGTGGGAGCAGTTAAAAGTCTTGATGTTGAGGTTTTGGGTTACACAAGCAACCAAAAGTCCTAATGTTAGAGTTATGTATTATGGTTGCAACTATAAAATTTGATGTTAGGGATTTTGAATATAGATGTAGCTCTTAACTTTGATTTAATGGGTTTTTACTGTGGTAAAACCACAAACTTCCCATAGGTGTAACAAAGACCTGAAACTCTTATTTGTGCATGTAAGGGCTAAATTTTCTACCAAGTTTAGAAACTCCAGATCTAAAACACTTATGACAAATATAAAACAACCCACTAAGGATCTCAAACAACCTATAAAATTGTTTTTATTTGTATATCGTGACTATAAAAATTTGTATAAAATTACCAAAAAAGACTTAAAACCCTTTAAAATAGCTAAAATCAACTGTCACAAAATTAGGTCATGTTTATAGCCAATCTTAGGGTTTTGGCACCTTCTAAATTTTATGGCACTATCTATTTCTAATTGTATATACCAGCTATATATTCTACATGTATTTCATTGAAATTCCATCAAAGTTAGGAAAATTAAAAAAATTAAGAAACCCTATAAAATGCATGTAAGAAAGAACTCACCAAGGATTTTTAGAAATAGAAAAGTTATTGTTATATCAATTCTTTAATACCATGTCATATTTTTTCAATATAGTTTAACATCATAGATTGCATGAAAACATTATAATCATGTGAGAGAAATATTTTCATAACATAAAATTTTCATCAAATGTATCAAAAGCTTCATTAAATGATTATCTAAAATTTGATAAAAATTCCAAATGAGGTACATTATATAGTGAGATATTAGGTCACCAAAAAAGGTAACAACTTAGCTCATAATTATAAAACACATTAAGTGTATTTCCCCTAATGACCTTAACAACCCTAAGCAAGCTGACTAACAATCATGTAGGTAAAACTAAAAGTAGGAAAAAGTCTACATTAACACATTTATCTATCCTATTAACTCCTTTGAATATATGTTGTTGGTTTCATGTTGATAGATAACATATCAAATTTTTTTGTATATATGTGTTTCACACATCTTTTAAGTGTGATATAAGCATACATAGATACATGATCGATGTACTTTTAGATGTTGAGATTTCCCTCTACTCATATCACCAGGAAGTTGGGGGAATCCATCTCTATGATCGTGATACACTCAGGTTAAATCATTTTATGATTACTTTATAATATCATGTTTGAGCTCATATATGTACTTATACATGCCTTTATCCATGCTTGTATTTTTCTAAGTGTAGTTGATATGCTATGTAATTAAAAAAATTTACTAAAAGATATCCATAGACTAGTATGATATATTTATGTTGGTTGCTTATGTTTTCATTTATAAACTTCCTTAAGTGTCTTACCTTGATATTATCTTCTTTTTTTTAGAATTTGAATATACTCAATTTTTTATGGCCCTCATGACTTTGTCTCTTTGACATTTGAATATGTCATTACTTGTTATATGTTGACATTTGAATATGTAATTTATTGATCTATATACATTTGACTAAGTCTTGTCCCTTCAATTATTAGGAATTTTTGTTACATCCTATCCCACTCTACAAAAAATTATTTAAGTACTAGTAGGGGATATGTAACTAATGATTTTCATGTTTGATGTAGATATTTGTGTTGTATGATTGTTAGTCATATTTTTTTCATGATAAGTTATATTGGACACTTGAATATGTTATTAATGTACTGTGATCATGTTTAATTGTGTTTTCATTTATAAATTTATTTAAATTATAAAAATTCAATGATAATTTATATATTGAGTATTTGATTATTTGTTATAATCTCAAACTAACTACCTTTTGTTTGATCAAGTTAGTTCCAAGATTTTCCCACCATCACAAATGGTATAGATGGAGAGTATCATTAAAGAGGAGGGTACATATATTATCATTGGGGATTGAGATAATAAAACCAAATAGATATATACACACACCACACTCTTATTTTCTTAGGTGAAATGAATGTAGATCAGTATTCTACTAAAATGTTGAATGTTGTTTGCATTGATTTATTTATAATGAATAAATCATGTTTGTATCATCTGAGTTCATCACTTGTCTTGATAATCATAATTTGTATTGATTTATGTATTTCCTTTAAAAAATTGATGTGAAATAAATTATGATGAACTATGTGTGAGTTAAACCATTTACGTATTTTAACACTTATGAGAGTGTTGGATGTTTATTGATCTTATTTGATTATATAGTTTATTCCCCTTTTTGGTGACATAATGATGGGGTAAGATAGGCCGAAATCACCCAAAGAAATTTAATTAAAAATAACTTTGAAACTTTATATTTTGTTTGATTAATGTTAATAGTAAATTTCCATGAATTTAAAAAGGGAAAAAATTAGGTTTTTGTTATGTGGAGTTAAATTAACCATTTAAAAATGATGGAGAATCTACATGTGGTGGCCATGTTAGAAATTAGGGTATGAACTATGATTTATCAAGCTTAGCATACAAACCAGGTGGAAGTAGAGGTGAGTTGATAATCGAGTACTTGCAATTTATTAGGAGATATGACTAGTCATACAAAACACGGATGGGTTTTGGAAAAATAATATTAAGAGATAAAAGGATGAGAATGGTAACATGGCCGGGAGTAGAATAGAACTCGATAGGAAAAATAAAAAACCACCATTTTGCATAATTGGATGACATCCATTTTAGAACTAGGTTGGTTGAACTTGAGTTTGTAAATTTGATAATTGATTATAGACTTATGTTATCAAGAAAATAAGGTTCTTTGATATGGATTTTTGTTATACTTCATCTGAATGTGTGAAATGGTAGATTTTTTTATTGATAGAACTAAATTTTTAGGTTTATAGACCAGAGTTCCATCCACAACCCTATAAGCATGATGCCGAACCCTTGTATAAATGAAACTAAATTTATTAGGAAAAAATTAATTTAAAACTTTGGGCTCATGTCTATAGACTTAGGGATGGAACTTGATTCCATCTACAGGCCTATAGAGATGAGTCTGAGTCCTTTTTGAAAATAAGACTAGGTATTTATAGATAGATGAGCCTAAACATAAATAAATATAAAATGTGCAAGTATAGTTAGCAAAACATTTTTCTCAAAATATTTAAGGGGGAAAATTTTGTCTTATTTTGTAAATAGACATTGTTAGGCAAGTTCCAATGTGAAAAAATAAACTTAGATTACATAAATTTGGAGCATGTATATGTTTTACTTAAATCATTTACCTTATAGATAAAAATCTTATATGGGTTGAGCATATATATATGACTTGTAATAAACATCTCTAGTTCATTTAATTTGGATATGGCCTAGCCACTTGTGTTGATTTTCAAGTTATAGAAGAGTGATATAAAAATATTGTCTTGTTTGGAACATACAAATATAATTATTGTATGGTGTATTTTATTTATATGTGTATATACATCAAAAAATGTATATCTATAGTTGTATATTTTAACTATAGGAAATTAGGTTGGGATATTTGAGCCTTAATACATAATGAAATTTAGAAAGTAGGTATGTATATATATGTATAATCATGTGTATATGTATTCATGTGTGTGTGTGTGTTGGTGTGTGTTTGGATTTAGCAGACATATACATTATTGATTAGAATGAAGAAATTTAAGTATATATATAATTGATAATATAGTTATTGGAAACTTACTTTATTTGTAGCATAAATTAATGTATATGTATATATATTAATATATACATATAAAAATGATTACATTCATCTATGTATGCAAATGTTTGGTAAAACTATCACTAATATTTCGAACCTGAGCATAAAATTATTTTCTTTAAGATGAACTAGTATAACTGTAGGTTAAAATGAGAAATGTTGAGTATAAATTATAAAAGTAATTGTATTATTGAAGAGGATGATTGTCCATTGGTTTTATGAATATTTAATAGGTTTTTTAACAAGTAAATTTATGAAGAGATAATATATATATATATATATATATATATATATATATATATATATATATTAAATAAACCTTTTCATATGTATTTGTAATGGTTATTTGATATATATAACCAACAAGGCATATCTTGATTATGAAACATTTATAATATGTAATTTTATATCAATGAAATTATGTTAATTCCATGTAATGAGCAAATGAAGGAATAAGTATAGAAATGATAAATTTATAAATGACATATAAAATAAGCTTAAGATACATTATTTATGTTTTACGAGCTATCTAAAGACTCGTTTGGATTATATTGTTAACTTTTATGTGAGTTTTAAAAGTAAGATATGTATGTTGTAAAACTAATATAGTATCCTAAATATTGGATTCTTGTTTATAGACCCATATGCATTCAGGTTTGAATGTTAAATAACATATACATGACATTGATGAGTTTGAAACAATGAGATTATTAAGTGATGATTGTTTACTCCTTTCATTACATAATTATTTGGATTTGTCTTTTTTGTAATATATATTTATTATGGGGTAGGTATTAAATGGACATATTTTTCATAAAAAACAAGAAACATCAACTTGTACATATTATTTGAGACACCTAAACTCAAATTTTGGACATTTCATAAGAACATGAATTGTAGTATTTTGAGTCTAGTTTCTAAACTACTAATTTTTTTTTAAATGGTCAAGTATAAGTAGGTCAAACATCATAAATTCAAAGATTTAGTACTGATTTTTATAAAAATTAGAGTATAGAGCTTTCCATATGGTCCATCATTCTTTTAGCATCATTTATCATTTTTTTAAACCCCTTGTTGGAAAGTTAGATAAGATCATCTAGTTTAAAATATATATATTTTAAAACTAATTAATGAATATTTAATTTTTTACTAATTTCACAAGTCAATAGACCCCAAAATATGATCAATAATGTATATTCTACTGAGTGGCCCCCCTAACTACCTCAAAAAATATCAAAAAATAGATTTTTTAAAATGTGTATAAAATTAGGTCTAGTTTTCTATCATATAATTTTTTTTAGTTTGAATCAAAGAATGAAAAGATAAATAAATAAATATGAACATGTATAATTATATCACATAGTGATAAAAAAAATACATACTTATAAATAAATATAGATAACAACCTTAAAGTAATAAAAATTTAAACAAATAGATAACTTTAGAAAGAGGAGAGTGTATTCGATGTAGTAACATTTTACATATAAAAACCAATCAAATTCATAGTGTTTAGCATGGATGAAGTTTTATTTTATTTTTTAGTTAAAAACACACATTTAGTTGTGTGTTTGTATGTCCATGCCTCAATGATAGGTATCCAAACCATTCTCGAGCCTTCAGGAATGTGTTTGAAATGTGAAATATATGAATTGTGTATGCGCAATTACCATGTATGCATAATTATTGCTTATCTGGAATAAATGTGAATTTCACATGCATGGAAAATGAAGTAATGTGAACATACTTTTCTTAGTCAAAATTTTATTTTATTGGGGATAAAATTATTGCTTTTGAGTTTTAGGAGTTTATGATTTATGGTTTAGGGTTTAGGGATTAGGATTTAGGGATTAGGGCACATGGTTTATGTTTTAAGGTATATAAGGTTCAATTGTGAAGGAAATTGAGGCCAAATTTATCTCTTAAACCTATTTATGACTATAAAATATGGTTTTAGGCTAAATTATCCCCTATGTCATCACAGGACAAGTCAATTAGTCAATTGGGCTAATGAGTGATGTAATTTGGGATAAATTAAGTCATATGAACCTAATTCTTACTCTAAAGGATGTTAATTAGGGGATAAATTGATTGGTTTAGGGTTTAAGTTTTAGGGTTTAATCTCTAAGATATAAGGTTTAGGGTCTAATAACAAATGAAATTAAGGATAATTTGAGCTATTTGCACTTATTTGTAACTAAAAGATGTGATTTTGCACATAATTATCCCCAATTTCATCACAATTTGAGTTAATCTACCAATTGGGATAATAACTAATGTGATTTAGATTAAATTGAGCCCTAAATGAACATAATTATTACTCTAAAGGATGTTAAGTGGGGTTAAATCAATTGGTTTAAGGTTTAGTGTTTATAATTTAGGGCTTAAGGCTTAGGGTATATATCCCTAGTTTATGTTTTAGGGTATAAGGTCTAATCATGAAGGAAATTAGGGCCAAATTGAGCTCCTTTAACCTATTTGTGACTACAAAATGTGGTTTTGGGCTCAATTGACCCCCACATAATCATAGAATTGAGCTAATTAGTTAATTATGGCAATGAGTGATATGATTTGGTCTAAATTAAGTCTTATGAACCTAATTATTACTCTAAAGGATGTTAATTAAGGTTAAATCAATTACATTAGGGTTTAAGTTTTAATGTTTAGGGTCAAATCACAAAATTAATTGAGGATAATTTGAGCTACTTAAACCTATTTATGACCATAGAATGTTTTTTTGGGTTTGATTATACCCCGTATCATCACACATTAAGAGAATTAGTCAATTGGGGTATTTAGTGGTGTGATTTGGACCAACTTGAGCCATGTGAACCTCATTCTTAGTCTAAATTCAATATTAATTAGGGCTCAAATTATTGGTTTAAGGTTTTAAGAGTTTACAATTTAGGTTTTAGGGTTTATATATGGCTTAGGGTTTATAGATTAGGGTTTAGGGTTTAGGGTTTATAGTTTAGGTCTTACAATTTAAAATTTAGGGTTTAGGTTTTAGGGTTTAAGATTTAGGGTTTAGGGTTTATGTTCCAATTACAAAGCTAAATGATGATAATTTTAGTTGCTTGAATTTATTTGTGAGCAAAGAATATGTTTTTAGGTTTGATTAGCACCCATGTCATCACAGATTGAGTAAACTAATTAATTGGGGCAATTAGTGGTGTCATTTGGGCCAAATTTATTCTAGTAAACTTAATTCTTATTTTAAATCATGGTAATCATGGCTCAAATTATTGGTTTAGGGTTTTAAGAGTTTATGAATTATGGTTTAGGGTTTATAGGGCTTAGGGTTTAAAGTTTAGGATAAATAAGGTATAGGGTTAGGGTATAAGGCTTAGGTCTTAGGTTTTAGGATTTAAAAATTAGGGATTAGGGTTTAAGTTTAAGGGTATAAAGTGTTATAGGGTTTAGGTTCCAACCGTGAAGGCAATTTAGGATAATTTGATTTGTTTGAACCTATTTGTGAGCACATAATGTGTTTTTGGATTCAATTATCCCTAGATGTCATCATAGATTGAGAAAAGTAGTCAATTGGGGAAGTTAGTGGTGTGATTTGGGCCAAATTTATCCCTATGAACCTAATTCTTAGTCTAAATGATGGTAATTAGGGCTCAAATGATTAGTTTAGGGTTTTACTTGAGTTTATAATTTAGGGTTTAGGGTTTTTATATATTTGGGTTTAGGTATTAAGGATTAATGAAATTAGTGTATCTAGGGTTTAAGTCTTAGGGTTTAGGGTTTAAAATTCAAGATTTAGGGTTTAGGGTTTAGGGTTTAAGATTTATGATATAGGGTGTAGGGTTTAAGGTCTAACCACAAAGGTGATTAAGGATATGTTTGAGTTTCTTAAACCTATTTGTGAGAAAAAATTATTTTTTTGGGTTATATTGACCCCCATGTCATCAAATATGAAGTGAATTAGTCAATTAGGGTAGTTAGTGGTGTGATTTGGGATAAATTTATCCTTTTGAACCTAATTCTTACTCTAAATGATGGTAATTAGGGCTCAAATGATTGGTTTAGGATTTTAATAGTTAACACTATATGGTTTAGGGTTTATATTGACTTAGGTTTAAGGATTAGGGTTTAGGGTTCTATTGTTTTAAAATTGTGTACATGGTTCTAAACTATGTATGTGGTTCTACCTTGGTAATATTGAGCCTATGTTATATAACTATGTATATGGCTTTTATAAATTACATACATGATTATTAAAATCCATGTAAATGGAATTGATTTCAAAAAAATGTGTCCCTTTTTTATCCCCCATATCTATGCACTTACCATATGCCTTACATTTATATGTGAAAATGACTAGTCATTTTTCATATTATAACAGGTGATAGATATAATAGGGTGTTGACTTGCAACTCGTATATCTACCCCTTAATATCATCTGATAAATTATGATTCATAAGTAGAGAGTATGTGTGAGTGGAATTGACTCAGATCCATGTGATATTTGATATGTATAATGAAAACTTTGTTCAAATTGATGTTATATATGATACTTTAAAAATCTAAAATTGACACTTGATTGCTACGAGTGTTACTCCAAACCAGCCATCCCTATCTTATCCATAGAACCTTATTGGGGCCTATTTAAACATGTATCCAGCGTTTATGTGCACCACACATGTCCCTAAACATCCCTAAAATAATCTCAGACACTCACTTTAGTATATTGACCCCTAGTGCCTTAGTTTATGCCACCTATACACTAACATCATAATTTATATAGTGACACTAATGGTGTTACTAGTTCTATTGTCTTTTTCTCATCTTTGGCCACTAATAAATATATTTTGTAATAAACAACCAACTAGGGTCATCTTAAATTTATTTTAAGACCTAAAAAATAACTACAATAGTATATATGCATGACTTTTATCCCTTTATCCACTAGTTAAAAATGAGATACCATAACACAAATTAACTCAAAATAAGTTGTGCACAATCAAGGTCATCAATCCTTATTCTACCCTACTTCTACATACAATCCATCTATAGCATTACCAAGCTTAGGTTACTTATATTTCTAGTCTCAATCACACTCAAAGGACTCAATCCATAATTCATCTTAGCTTCACTTTCACTTACACCAGCACTGAGGTGGGGAGAAATACATTGCAATTAATCCCTCTTTAGCATATTGGTATTTAGGTAACTCTCATCACAATAGAGTGTTGACAATATCTAGCCTACCCCACTAATATCACACTTTGCTATTATTCTAATCAGATTCTTTAATAACATAGAGGTCTAAGGTTTTCATGTAAAATCATTCAAAATAGGTCATTGATAGAGAATCAAAACTTTTGCACATTGGAATAGGCTTGGCAGACTCAGACACAAGTACACCCAAAAGCTCAAAATAGTTTTTGTTAGGATTGTGGAGCTAAAAGCTTCACTGATGCAGACATGGAGGAGGTTGCAGAATGAGTTGCCGAAGTGTTAGAAGTGTTTGGCATTGGTCTGGCCAACCGGCGTCGGTAGAGTAAGACAGGAATGCAACCGACGTCGGTCATATATCGGCCAGCGTTGGTGACCCCAGGCGGACAGGGACCGACGTCGGTCGCCTGTGTGGTTCGAAGGTGAGCTAATTACGGGCAGTTAGCTAACGAACCAAGTGTTTGCATGATGAGTGCTAATTTTAGACTCATAGCTACGGATCTAATTATGGTAATTAGATGTCTAATCATTGTTTAGATGAGATCTATATAATAGACTCATGGTTGTATTGGAAAAGTGTGCTAGGGAGTAAGAGAGCATAATTATAAGCTCCTTCTGTGTGTGAGGTAGAGCAATGGTGCGTTCCTCCTAGTGCCTCAGTACCAGGTATGTTGGTGCTGGATTGGAGAGCCAGCTGGGTTCTTCAAGAGTGTAGGATCTTGGTCACAGTTGCATGGCCTATATAGGAGATCTACATGGTAAGTAAGATCGTTGATCTGCAGGTGTATGTGTGTGCAAGGTCGAGGTTCACAGGTGAGCAGAACCATTGTTTGATTTGCAGGTGTGCAAGGTCATATAGACAGCAACACAACAGGGAGCAGTATCAGGCAAGATCTACTTGGAGTACAGGTGTGTACTCGGATAGAGCAAGAGGAAGGCAAGGGAGTTCCTTCCATAAGTATGGTCTGTTGATTTGCAGGTTGTTGCAGATTCATGGGAGATCTACTTGAAGTACCTTGAGTACTTGTGGAGCACGTGGAGTGCTTGTGGAGTGCGTGGAGCACTTGTGTTGTGCGTGGAGCACGGGAGGTGAACACCAACTCTGTATTTGAGTTGGGTGTTGGGACCTGTGAGAGGGAGAGCTTTGGGGAGGAGAATTAATGTTCACTTGAGGTGTGGGAAACCTCTGTAAGGTGGTGGAGAAGAAGTGGCATCTTCTTTATTGTATTCTTTTCTGTATAAAGTGTTAATACAATTTGTGTATTGTCTCTCATATCATGTGTTATTCTGAATTCTAGTTACTTGGTGAATCTGGTTAATTTCCGCATATTAAGTTGCTTGGTTTGGTAATCAAATTGTGTGCTTCCGGTTTATTTCTCCCAACAAGTGGTATCAGAGCAAGGTTGTTGGCTCATAGCTTGATACCAACAAGTGGTATCAGAGCAAGGTTGTTGGCTCATAGCTTGATACCAACAAGTGGTATCAGAGCTAAGGTTGGAGGAAGCAGGTTTTGTGTTTGGTTACAGGGCACTCTCAGGTGTTTCTGATCGAGTGGGAGTAGAGCAACAGCAGATCAAAGTAAGCTAAGAATGGAGGAGTTGAAAAGCATAGATGGTCACTCACGGTCCTATGGAAAGAAAGAGCAGGTAAAAGATTATTGATGGTTGGTAGCAGATCAGCATGAAGAAACTGAAGATACAGATGTAGCAGGTGTTGTTGCACAGGATGTGTTTGCAGGTTTCTTGGATAAAGTTGAATCTTGGATAAAAGATTCGGTTGCCTCTTTCCATGCAGTTCCAGGTAGAGGAGCTGGTAAGCCTTGCCAAAGAATTGGCAAAGGGGAAGTGAAGCTGAAATTGCAGGCGGCCAACACACAGGTGTTGATGAAGGTCATGCAGGTCCCAGGTTTGGAGATATGGCTAATTTCTTTAGAAAGATTGGGTGATGAGAGATGCACAAGAACTCTCACAGCGGATGCACTTGAATTAGCTGGTGGTAAGAAAACAGGTATCCTTTATCTACTTGTTTATATTACTGATTCTTCTTTTGTTGCGAAGACGTGGCTTCGTAGGCTTGGTCACATGAGCAGGAAGGAGATGCATGTTCTTAAGTGGAAGACAGATATATTTGACAGGCTTAAGAACTGGAAAGCCTTGGTGTTTATGGAGGAGATGGCAGACAGAACCTAGTGGATGTGGCTGGATACTTCTGAGCAGGGCAGTTTGGACATGGGTTTTGATTCAAAGAAGCTCACGGGTAAAAAGTCATCACTCACAGGCAAACATAGGTACCGATGTCGGTCAGGAGGAACCGGCGTCGAACAGACAGGTGCCGATGTCGGTCACGTGCAGACCGAAGCCGGCGATGTCAGGCAGGGTAAGACCGATGTCAGTCATGGGACCGACGTCGGTAGTATGTAAGACCGATGTCGGTCAGTGGACCGACGTCGAAAGAAGGGAAACCAGCGCTGGCAGGTTGGTAGTCAGGTACAGACGCATGGAACCGATGTCGGTCGAATGCAGACTGTGGAGTGATCGAGGTCGGTCACTGTAACAAATTTTGGGTGGACAGCATGTTGTCAAGGAGTCTCAAACACCCATACAGAGGACTGAAGGCGTAAGTAGGCCCTCAAATTCGTTGTTCCTCTTCTTTATACATGTTGCTGATTGTAGAGCAGGAAGGATCCAGGAAACAGGTGTGAGCTTGGCATGGATGAGGATGTGATTCCTTGGAGGAAAACCAGACAGGTGTGTTTTGGTAGAGATGCCAGCAGGTATGAAAGCACAGAGACGAATGGATACCTTAGTATAAGAATAGAGAGAATGGATACGTGAGATGGAAGATCAGGTATATGGTCTTGAGGAGCTGCAGGACAGTGGTACAGGTTTTGACAGGTGGAGGACGAAGCATGGCTTCAGTCAGTGTCAGGGTAACTACTGTGGTTTACCTTACCAGGGGGATGATGAGTCATGACATCATTCTATTGCTGTATGTGGATAGTATGCTAGCTAGCAGGGGTGTACATATAGGGTTTTGATGAGCTAAGGGTAAGATTAGTTCAGTGGCATGTCAGGGGGAGTTTGGAGCAGCGGAATTCTTTGACATGGGAGGCATGGAGATCACAGGTTGATTTTGTCTCGAGTGGGAGCTGATGTGAATCAGGTGTTGGCGAGGTTTGGGATGCAGAACTAGAGCACACTAAGGGCTGGACAGGTACAGTGTCCGAAATCACATGAGGTCTGGTATAGACCTGAGTATTCCCATGCAGTGGGAGCTGTCAGAGAGTTAGGAGCCAATTCGGGGAAGTGGGTTCTCAGGTTTTCTGAGAGGGACCGGCAGCAGGTGTTGCTATGCAGGGTCAGGACTTCACTACATGGATTTGTATGTTCGGATGTGGCAGGGTACTCAGATGACAGGTGGTACATCACAGGTTGTGTGGTGGGTTGTCTTCAGGTGGGAGCTTGAAGAGGGATACAAACCAGGAAATAGATTAGACAGAGTACAGGTACAGGTACGGTGCAGCTGTTTATCTCCAAGTGGGAGATTGTTAGGATTGTGGAGCTAAAAGCTTCACTGATGCAGACATGGAGGAGGTTACAGAATGGTTGCCGAAGTGTCAGAAGTGTTTGGCGTTGGTCTGGCCAACCGGCGTCGGCAGAGTAAGACAGGAATGCAACCGACGTCGGTCATATATCGGCCGGCGTCGGCGACCCCAGGCGGACAGGGACCGACGTCGGTCGCCTGTGTGGTTTGACTGCGAGCTAATTACGGGCAGTTAGCTAACGAACCAAGTGTTTGCATGATGAGTGCTAATTTTAGACTCATAGCTGCGGATCTAATTATGGTAATTAGATGTCTAATCATTGTTTGGATGAGATCTATATAATAGACTCATGGTTGTATTGGAAAAGTGTGCTAGGGAGTAAGAGAGCATAATTATAAGCTCCTTCTATGTGTGAGGTAGAGCAATGGTGCGTTCCTCCTAGTGCCTCAGTACCAGGTGTGTTGGTGCTGGATTGGAGAGCCAGCTGGGTTCTTCAAGAGTGTAGGATCTTGGTCACAGTTGCATGGCCTATATAGGAGATCTACATGGTAAGTAAGATCATTGATCTGTAGGTGTATGTGTGTGCAAGGTCGAGGTTCACAGGTGAGCAGAACCATTGTTTGATTTGCAGGTGTGCAAGGTCATATAGACAGAAACACAACAGGGAGCAGTATCAGGCAGGATCTACTTGGAGTACAGGTGTGTACTCGGATAGAGCAAGAGGAAGGCAAGGGAGTTCCTTCCATAAGTATGGTCTGTTGATTTGCAGGTTGTTGCAGATTCATGGGAGATCTACTTGAAGTACCTTGAGTACTTGTGGAGCACGTAGAGTGCTTGTGGAGTGCGTGGAGCACTTGTGTTGTGCGTGGAGCACGGGAGGTGAACACCAACTCTGTATTTGAGTTGGGTGTTGGGACCTGTGAGAGGGAGAGCTTTGGGGAGGAGAATTACTGTTCACTTGAGGTGTGGGAAACCTCTGTAAGGTGGTGGAGAAGAAGTGGCATCTTCTTTATTGTATTCTTTTCTGTATAAAGTGTTAATACAATTTGTGTATTGTCTCTCATATCATGTGTTATTCTGAATTCTAGTTACTTGGTGAATCTGGTTAATTTCCGCATATTAAGTTGCTTGGTTTGGTAATCAAATTGTGTGCTTCCGGTTTATTTCTCCCAACAGTTTTAGATATAGGACACTAGAACCAAAAGGACATTAGTGCCATTGGCACTACTATCTAGTTAGGGTGTTACTATCTAATAAGGGTTTTAACACCTAGATCCTATCTATAACACTCATATTATATCCTATCTCAGTTTTTAGTCTCCATATCATCCATCTCGATCAATTTCTAGTTAAATTCTTGTTTACATTATTTATTATTTTTTTAGAAAGGTCAAACTAGGTCTATTCTATTATAAATTAGTGGCTATATTTATTGCATGTTTCTACCCTAATTTACAATACTCATCCCCTTTAACAACCTAGGGCTTAAACTCCTTAACCCCCAAAAATTTAAATCATTTGGTGAACCTGACTTACTTCAAATATTTTTAAAACCCTAACCTTAGATAACCCTAGGGTTTATATTTCCAACCTTATAGAACCCACATTATAATTTTAGATCCCTGTATTTTTTTATTTGTATTTTAAAGAATCATAATAATAATGATAGATGAAGGTAATCATTTTTTAATATAAATTTTTCTAGCTTCCTTTGCATTCTTGTTTCCTTTCATTTAGAATGAATTGAAAGATGACATTAACACATGTGTACATGATGATTTATATTAGTTAAAATGTATGTCATATTTCATTATATCTCTTACATGTTATTGTTATCTTATGTGTAATTCAATTAAGAAAAAATCTTTACATACATAGAGGATCTATTACATGAGATTACAACCAGGTTTCATGTTTCAATGTCATATCTTATGCACATGAAAGAATCTCCTTACCCTCCTCATCTCCATGAGGGTGATATCTACTTTCCCTCTAACTAGGTCTATGATATCACTCTTTCATGAGATTAAGTAGCCTATAATATTGTTATTAATTCCCATACTTAGCCTATCCATGCCTTCACCTCTTATCTACAGGGCATGTGCCTACATGTTCAATCAAAAGTAACTAGGATTTGTACTTGTGAGACTCTAAGGGATCAAATTATCAATATGATCAAGTTCATTTCACAATTAAAAATTTGGAATCAACTATTACATGAAAATATTACAACATTGGAAAATTAGATTACAATACAAAAGCCTCTAAGTCACACTAGCGTCAATCATGTATATGGATATTTACCTAGTCAATTAATGGCAAGCAATGTTATATATCAAAACAATAAATCACAATAAAGTGCATATACAACTAGTGATTTGAAAAGTACTCAAAATAAAAATAATATATAATATGGGAATCAAGACACTCTCCCACAACTTAACAATGAAAATATTATTGTCAATAAGGATGAGATTTTTTAGATTTTTATATATAGACTTAAAAAATATCCCCATGATCATGCAAATATTCTAGAAGCCATAATGGAAATAAAGAACAAATCAAATAATGGTCAATATTATACTCCCCCAAATAAAAATATTGTTACACCTACTTTAGGGGCAACTCAAATTATACAACAACCCATTTTAACTCAACAACCTTCAACAATAGAAACACATCCTATGGCTAGTTCCTCCTCTCCATATGTATAATCCTTTATGCATAAGATTCATTCTCTATATGCTAAGGTGTTACATCTTGAATAGGGTGATACTAGGCCATCACATGCCTTAGATTCTCATGTTCTTTTACATACACCTTTGGCACAACACATAGTGATAACTCCTTTGCCATCTAGATTTGTGGTACCTAAGCTTACTTTTTATGATGGTAAAGGTGATCCAAAGCACCATCTATGAGTTTTCCACGTAGCATGTTTGGACCACATGTCTAATGATTAGATCATTAATAATTTTTTCCCATTTATTCTAAAGGACTATGCCTTACAGTGGTTCTATAATCTTCAAAATCAGTCTATCACTAGATTCAATCCATTGGTAGAATATGTTTTTGTCACACTTTTCAATCAAAAAAAGTGATAAGATCTCATATGCTCAAGTGGCACAACTTAAACAAAAATCCCATGAGCCTATTTCAAAATATGTCTTGTGATATAAAATTATATTGGTAAAGATGACTATCCCCATGGTAGATAGAGAGCTCAGGGTTATATTCAAGAAGATTTTATCACAAGCATTGCATGAAGCCATCATATTAAAGAAGTTTTCAACATTCACATATTTATGCCATATAGTGAAAGAAAGGGAAGTCAAGCTTATTCTATGGGAAAATTAAAATACACAATTGGATTAGATTTAACTACCAAAATGTTGAATAAGCCTCCATACAAAGTAAGGGGCACTAAAAATAAGAGTGATCAAAAGGCCATAGTTAATATAGCTTCATATCCACCTCCTCGCTTGGTTTTATTAGTTCCTCCATAGAGAGTTTTTACAAACCTTTCAGAATCACCAATACATGTTTTACAATAGCTCTTTAAATGTAATGTCATATCTCTCCCTCCCATCAAATAAGTTGATATGACTAGGCCTCTTTCAAATAAATATGATTTTAATGCCATCAACCTGAAACATAAGATATAGGATTTGATAGAGGACAACATCATTGATGTGGGCACACCAATAGAGACACCCAAAGTTCAACAAATGAAAGCTAAGGCATTAAAACTATTTTTGAATCCATTTCCAAGACATGTAGTTAATGAGGTAAGAGGCACTTTAGGTGTTCACTATAAATATTAGGCACATCCACCACTAGCATCCTATCACAATATTATAGAGGATGAACACCTCATACATAATATCATTGGTGTGTATCATAATATAGTGCTAGTTAAACCACTCATCACTTTATGAGAGAAAGAGATTATCAATGATAATTCAGATTTATATGCACTCTTTGTAAGAGCCTACATTGATCATAACCCTATATAGAGTGTTATGGTTAAAAATGGGTTAAGTATTAACATGACCACTATCACACTTCTACAACATTTGGGTTATTTATATCAAGACATTTCTCTGACTGACAGTTACTTGTGGTTTTAGTGGCCATGTTTAGAGCTCCATTGGAGAGATTGTACTTCCACTATAGGTTAGACCAGCCTATGTGGCCACTATATTCTTATTACTTCCTTGTGTAGGCACATTTGACATGTTATTAGGTAGGATATGGATATAATAGATATGATCCATTCCATCTACCATACACATATTCTTCAAGTATATACATGTTAATTAGGTGGTTATAATTGAGGGTCTTTCATATGAGTATCCTTTACCTATCCCATAAGAAGTCACACCGTAGCTACCAGTTATAGTTTTGAGCATAGCTCCCATCAGTACACCATAGATTTTAATTAAGATTCTAATGAAAGTGAGATATACTCCTATAGTGTTACCACATACGCATACTCTCCCATGAAGACCCTTATTAGAGAGACCCTTGTGTTAGAGATATGTTATATATTCTAAAGGGATTCCTTCTACCCCCTTCTTTTCAAGATCAATTTCATTGAGTTACTAGGGTTATTAGGATAGGGAACCCATGCTAGCTAAATTTTATTCTACAAAATGGGTCCCTAAAACCCTTGTAATTAATAGGATAGCTCAATCAGGTTCACATATTCTTAGCACCACTCTATAGGTAGTGTTAGCTATATATCTATTATTATATTAGGTTAGGGAACATTAGTTACCTTTTCAAATAGCATGCACAATTATTATTCCTTTATTTGACATAGGCCACATTGATAAAGATTATCCCATGAGACTCATGGGTTAGTATGTTCCTCCTTACTTGTACATAGCCTCATTCACCCTTGCTTATTATATATAGTTTCATTTTAAACTAGCTTGTACATAGCATATATCCATAAAAATAAAAAAATAATATAATATGTCAAAAACATAAAAATATTCAAATATTTACTCAAAAAATACAAATTATTAGATTGTATGCATTTCCACATGTTTGCATTTCTTATATTTGATAGACACTAAGTATGTTATCTTAGTATAGTTAGTTTTTATAATACATACATGCTTCACTTATTCTTATTGAGTGTTCACATATACTTACAAGACCTAATTCCACCACACAGATCTAGATTTACTACTATCTACCCATTGGGGGAATATACATAGATACATTAATTCCTCATTTGACACATTCACCTATTTTGGGACATCTTATAAACAATTATGATTTCTATGTTACATCTTTCTAAAGTCTACATCACAAGTTTAGCATTGTTATATATTGATATTGATCATCGTACACTACTCAGATTCATTACCAACTACTACTACTCTAGACTCATCTTATTTATATGTTTGATTTTATACATATTTGTGTCACATGTTCATGCATACTTTCATTTCTACCTTTCCCATTTTAGACTTGATTATGTCTCTATGATCATAAATCTATTCAAAGGCATTTAAATATGCCATTTATTTATGGCTCTACACTACTTCTTTTCACTATATGTATGCTTTGGAAATGTGCCCATGTCCTTGTGTGTGCCTTCCTAATTATGTATACATACATTTGAACATGTCCTTCCATGTGGATCTAATCTAACTTGCTTGTTGATTGCATATGTGTAAATTTAAATATGTCCTTGTATGTATGTATTTCTCCAATATAGTGACATGTGCCCATATCCATTGTATTCTCGACACTTGGCCTACTTTGCATGCCTCATATTATTTCATGTATACTTTCATGTATGTGTCATGGCCATGACACTTATCTCTTTCCTATTATACAATCTAGTTTTAGATTCCATGAGGGACCTCATGCATCTCTCCTTCCTCCTTGGGTGCCTTGATGGACATCATGCTGCATCACCCTAGGTATCTACTCAGTTATTACTCAAATTTGTTGTTCATATACATTATTATATCTATATTAATAGTATTATGAATTCTATATCTAAGATACATCATACACTACAAACTCATGCTCAATCTATCTTATATTCTAATGTTATGTATGCACATTATATTGGTTTATTATGTAGATATCGTATATGTTATGGATAACACGCATCTTGTAGAGATTTTTATTTTGAGGATAGTTATTACACAATTTTAACAAATCCCTATAAAATATTTGGCATTCATAGGGTTTTGTCATAGAGATTAGGTTATCTAAATGCATATAGAGTATAGTTTTCAGCACACAAGCGTAGAATATAGAAATTAGTTTCTAGAAAACATAGTGGGATATAATCAAATAGAGACCAATTTAAATTGCCTATAACTATGTAAAATTGGAAATTAGTGCCCAAATTTGGACACTAGTTCTACCATCTCTATTGTCCAAGATATGGTGCTACTATCCAGTAGCCTTAATTTCAAGAAATTATAGATTGACTAGAAAAGTATAGTAGATATAGTCCAAGTTTTCACAAGTTTAGTTATAGACTACCAATTTTGGCTTAGTTTATCATAGATTCATACTATTTTTCTCAAATTTAGGGCATCATACATGACATGATCATTCACATTTCAATTTTTGATACTCAAATATAGATTATTATAATTTAATCTATAATCCATATACTCAGTAGCACATTTGTTATGTATGCTCACTTATACACTAGTTTATCAAATGGAATAATAAACTCCATGTCATTATCTATGTTGTACACACCATATACCATATTCCAATTTACATACCAGATTTATGCTTTACTCTATCTACAGTTGTTGGCATTCTTGAGTGGCCCAGATCTACCTAATATTATTGAGTGGCCTAGAGCCATTTCACATTTCAAATTTTTTGAGTGGCCCATAGCCATCTTATATAGTTTAGTTACATCACATAGTTTTAGTTCAAATATATCTACTACACATGGGTAGGTAATGATGGAGTCATAGTCTACTTGAGTTATTAAGCCATCTACATGAGAGGGTTGGACAGACCATCAATCCAATCCAATTTATTCATAGTCATGATCCACTAAGTATTGGTGGGAAATGATGGAGTCAAAACCAGATTGAGTTCTCAAGCCACCCACATATGGGTATTGAGTAATCCATCAACTCAGTCTAAGTATTCACTTATTTTTTCACTATCTACATGCACACACATAGGTTATCACCAATTTTATGCATTGGTTTGCATACCTATTTAGGTGTATTTATTCATTTCCTCTATCTTATCTCTTTATTGAATTTTGTCTTTTGATTTTGATATCAAGTAAGGATTTATCTATGCACATTTTATTTGTAGGACATGAAATGTAACATGCTTCAAATACTTAGATCTAGATTAATGGCCTTTACCTCTTAGGTAAGTCCAGGTATGCTTACTTTCCCTTTATCCTAGTTATTTCACTTTTCCACATTTCTAAAATAAATGGGGGACAAATGAAATCATATAAAAATTACACTTGAGTTTTAAAAGTGTTCCTTGAGACCACCCATCCCTATCTTATCCCTATACCTATATTAGGCCCTATTTAGACACTTATCTAGACTTTGTGCAGGCCAAACACATCCCCAAACATCACTAAAATAGTCCCAAACCCTCACTTTAACATCTTGACCCTTAGTGCCTCAGGTTCTGCAACTTATACACTAGTTCCATAATTTGAATAGTAGTGTCAATGGTTCTACTATGGTCTATAAATTGATAGGGAACCCCTCCTATTTAATAAAATAGTTTTTAAATGGATATCATTCTCAATTATCCCCCCATACTTAAATAGATAATTGGATTCTAAAATCAATATAGAGTGAATATAAAACCCTATTTAAACTAATTGTACATTATAAACATTCACCTTTCAATGCTACAAGTAAAACTAAAAGTACAAGGGAAAATAGTGACACATTAACACCTATGTGATAATGGATTTCACCTTTTTAGGGGCTACATCTTCAGGTTCACTATAGCTATGAACTGATCCATTCATAATAGATTAAAGTAAAATTTTACTAAGCTTACATCCATGGATCAATAATCTAAAATAGTACTAAAATTAGACTGCATGAAGACTCTGATTTGATCAGGAACTCATTTCCCCTTCATATGTAGCACCTATGCATCATCTCCAAAATATGGGCATAATTATCCATGAAAGAGTAAAATAACTCTCCAAAAAGGGTCAATATCTCATCACCAAGGAATATGACTTAACTCTATAATAGTGATGGGCTACTCTTATAAAATAGTATATGAGGGTTCCATAGGCATTTGTATTTATAATAGAAAATAACCTCTTTTACAGTCAAATTAAAACATCTACATCTCTAAAATAATCCTCTAATATTGGCCTTCAAGAGTGTCTTATAATCCCTTTACAAATTATCCATGGGCTTACAAAATAAACACTAAAATCTTGGCTTAAAAAGCCTTATAATGCTAAGAGGATCTAAAGTTATGTCTTATGTGTAAACAAATGTCATATCATTCCTTTGTATACAAATTCACCTTTGAATGTAATGGTAAGGATGCTTATCATTTTGGCTAGAGGTTATGAGGTTAAATCCCCTTCTTTCTTCATTCGTAGGCAAATCTTCTTCAAATAGAAACTCCCTCCAATGTGTTTCAACCATCCACCTTTGGTGGAATACCAAAGGGCTTAAAATGGAGAATAAGACATTGGGGGTTCATTCCTCCCCAACAATCTCTTATTTTATTTGGTGGGTACAAAATTTTAAATCCCACATTCATGGGGATAAGACTTAAAAATTCATTTTGTATCCCTAAAATACCAATGCTAATGTGGCTTTGGCCACATCTTCTCCGGTTTTTTGCTACACCCAACATTTGTTACTTAGAACCTTCGAGAAGGATATGAGCTCAATCGATCTAGAAATTGTGTTAGATTGAACTCTAAGTTAGACTAGGGTTAGGTTAGACTTTAATTTGGGCTGCCATGCTGATTTGGACTCAGGTTGGGTTGGACTGTGAGTTGGGCTAGATGATTTGGTACTCTGAGCTGGTATTCAGGCTAGGTCTCGAGCTATTTAATTTAAACTCAGCATAATAGTGACTTAGAAAATATAGGTTAAGAGTGGTGGTAGGCCATGTAGTGTCCTAAATTCCCATTGCATGGGTTTCTCTAATAATGCCACTATAATTCTCCTAATCTTGCCACTTGTCATAACCAAAAGTACCAAAAAATAATATAGTTTATAAATAGTGTAATTATAAATATTAAAATTACACTAATATACCATGGTGGTAGATTCTCCTTCCATCACAAAAGAGGTATCCACCAGTTATGGCCCCTATATTCAGCCTTTTTAAGACTGTTGAAGACTGAAGGCATGTAAACCCATTTTTTGCCATGTGCCAAAAACATACCACATAATTAGTTGACCAACTTTGACCAACCATATCTAGAGCAAATGAGCTCTATTTTCCAAGATCCACCTACCATCAAAAAAAAATCAATGAGTCCTATGTAATGGTGCTAGTATAGGGAGGATTAAGGGCATTCAAAAATGTCCTCCAAATCAAACATCCCCACAAAGTCCTTTTGGCCTCTAAAAGGCACAATCTCTTAATTGTCTAAAAATGAAGGTACACCTCCTCCATGAACTCTATTCACTAAAAAATACATCTTCATGTACTAACCTAAATATACATGAGCCAATAGCAACTAAATGTGTTTCTCTGCATAAGGTCAAAAATTTCCAAATCAAGATCAACTCTCTAACTAAGGGCAATGCATCTTTTCTATCCACATCTTCCTACACACATCAATATATATAGGAGGAAATATAATAGAAGGAACTTGAATTCAATATGCTATGAAACTTTAAGTATCAAAAATTACCATAAACTGTTACCAAAACTCCAAATCCATCCTGGAGAATTTCACAATAGAGATTGAAAACCAAAAATGTAGGAAGAAATACTAAGCATGATAAACCTATCACAAAGTATTTCCTACTATAGGTAACTCTAATTTCATAATGTCAACTTCTCTCTCACAATGAGGTACAGTTTATTCACAAAGGGGTTATCTCTTGAATAAGGGTAATCTCTCAATATAAAGTATTTCTCAAAATGAGGCAAAATAACATAAATTTACCCATGCCAATTTCTCTCATAAAGGCTATCACTAACTGGATTCTATAAACTTATATTAAGAGGGAAAATTAATTCCCTTTCAAACATAGACAATTTTTTAATAGATCTTCTTTATCAAACTTGCCATTTGATGTAAGTAATTAGTAAGCAAATATCATAAACATGAGAAGATAAACTAAGAATGATAAACCTATCTCAAAGTTCTTCCCACTAATTGATTACTCCAAATCCACTGTAACAAGTGGTATATCTTTTCCTTCAACATTGGTTAAAAATTCCTCCATATGATAAATAAGTAATCCCAAAAACTGTTGATGACAAAAAATAGCATGCTTATCAAACTTGTAGTAATGCAAAATAAAACTATCCAAGAAACCATTTTAACTAAATCAAGGGTTATCCCCTTCCAAGGTTTCCACTACTTGAATAGAAGGATATACCACATCAAACCTCATTTAGTATGAGGTAAGGATGAAACCTCTTATTTTTTTGATAAGTTCTATAACAATTCTAAAACAAGGTACATTTTATTTCCAATAAGCCACACAAGGTTATACAATCAAACATGGATATCAACCAATATACCATGTAAATAGCCATTTTCTCATAGACAATAATCATTGTAATGGTTTTACCTTCTTTCAAAACTATAAACTACACACTCTATTGAGCAAAGGTTAAATTTTAAATAACCAATTAATACCCAATAAATTAAAGTGTCAAAACTTGTTCAACTTTGTGAACAGTGCCATATTGCCATTCTCCATATCTTACCATGAAAAGTGGTCTTTTCACTTGTTTACTATTTCTAAGAACATAGGTTTTAAAAATATAGTCACTTCACCAAAAAGAAAGGCTACACAACATGATTATCAAAACATTGTGTCAAATACCATATTAATTGGATCCATTTCCATACCTTCATCACCTTGTAAACAAGTTCCATGAGATCAATCTACTAATCTCTCATTCAAATATATTATAATGATTTACCTATGGCTTACCCTACAAACAACTTGTACTTCCCTACACACAATTATAGAATAATATACAAGTCTAAAAATTTGGCTTAACCCAAATAGAAAACCATTTTTATCTCAAACCATGCTATTATGATAACAAGATCAAACTCATTGTTCTTGGATGTACACCATTGAAAATTCTTAACATTTTATCTGGGTGATTCCTAAGAAAGAAAGATTGATTACTTTGCAACATCATCTAGCACATACTCTCATCAACCTCTAATGATGGTATGCCTTCTCCTCTTATGGATTGATCCCTATAGGAATAGTGGTTTTGGACTCTTTTGTTAGAATCTTGTCTTCTTCCAATGGATTGGAACATCTTCCAATTCTCCATTTCACTAGCTAATCTTTCATGGTCAAATTAGATAGAAGAACATGAAGTACAAAAGTAAAAACATGACCACAGTCAACCTGTTCTGATACCAAAATTTTATCCATAAAGTGATAAGGACTCCCCTTATTTAATCAAATAGTTTTTAAATTGATATCAATATCAATTATCCAACATACTTAAATAGATAATTGGCTTCTAAAATCAATAAAGAGTGAATATAAAACCCTATTTAAATTTATTCCACATTGTAAACATTCACCTTTCAAAACTATAAATAAAAGTAAAAGCAGAAGGAAAAATAGTGACACATTGACACCAAAGTGATAATGTAGTTTACCTTTTTAGGGGATACATCTCTAGGTTCACTACAACCATGAACCAATCCATTCATAATAGATAAAATTATAATTTTATGAAACTTACATCCATGGATCAATAATCTACAATAGTACTAAAATTAGACTGCATAAAGACTCTGATTTGATCAGGAACTCTTCTCCCCTTCATCTATAACACCTATGCATCATCTCTAGAGTCTAGGCATAATTCTAGATGAGAAAGTAAAATAATTCTCCAAAATGGGTCAATATTTCATCACTAAGTAATACAAATCAACTCTGTAATAGTGATGGGTTACTCTGATAAAATATTATATGAGGGTTCCATAGGCATTTGCCTTTACAATAGAAAATAACCTCATTTATAGTCAAAATAAAAAATCTACATCTCTAAAATAATCCTCTAATATTGGCCTCCAAGAGTGTCTTATAATCCCTTTATAAAATATCCATAGGCTTACGAAATAAACACTAAAATATTGGCTTAAAAAGCCTCACAATGCTAAGAGGATCCAAAGTTGTGTCTTCTATGTAAAAAAAATGTGATATCATGCCTTTATATACATGTTTCACCTATGGTTTTAGTGCCAAGGATGTTTAACCTTTTGTCCATAGGTTACAGGGTTGAATCCCCTTCTTCCTTCATCTGTAGGCAAATCTTCTTAAAATAGAAACTCCCTTCATTGCGTTTCAACCATCCACCTTTGGTGGACTGGAAAAGGGCTTAAAATGGAGAATGAGATGTTGGGGGTTAGATCCTCCCCAATAATCTATTATTTTATTTGGTGGGTGCAGAATTTTAAATCCCACATTCATGGGGATAAGGATTGAAAAGGATTTTTATATCCATAAACTACCAATGCTAACATGGCTTTGGCCACATCTTCTCCCACTTTTTACTACACCCAACATTGGTTGCTTAGAAACTTCGAGAAGGATATGAGCTTGATTAAGCTAGCACTTGAATTGGATTGAACTCTAAGTTGGACTTGGGTTGGGTTAGACTTTGAGTTAGGCTACCATATCGACTTGGACTCAGGTCGAGTTGGACTCTAAGCTAGGCTAGATGAGTTGGTACTTCAAGATAGAACTTGAGCTAGGTCTCAAGTTATTTAATTTAAACTTGGCATAATAGTGACTTGAAAAATAGAGGTGGAGAGTGGTGGCAATCCATGTGGTGACTTGAGGTCTTGCCACATGGGCTTCTCTAATAATGACAGTATATTGTTCCTCATCCTACCACTTGTCACAACTAAAAGCACTAAAAATAATATAGTATGTAAATAGTGTAATTAGAAATATTAAAATTACACTAAAATACCATGGTGGTAGATTCTCCTTCAATCATAAAAGAGGGCTCCACTGACTATGGTCCCCATAGCTAATCCTTTTATGACTGTCAAAGATTAAAGGCATGCAAATCCATTTTTTGCCATGTGCCCAAAACTTTCCACATCATCAATTGGCCACCAGGTGACCAACTTTAATTAGAACTTTGATGAGCCATATCTAGAGAAAATCAGCTCTATATCTTGAGTTCCACATACCATCAAAAATCTCTTAATGAGCCATATGTAATGGTGCTAGTAAAGGGAGGATTAGGGACATTCAAAAATGTTCTTTGAATCATATTATCCTAATTTGGGTATTATTATTCTTTTCCTACCTTTGGCCACCAATGGATATATTTTCAAATTAAAAACCACCGAAGGTTAGCCTAGACCTATTTTAAGACCTACACAAACACTATAAAAATATATATACATGACTTTTATCTCTTTATCCCCTAGTTGGAAATGAGATGCAATAACACAAATTGTGTGCATAATCAATGTTATAAATATTTATTCTACCCTAATTATGCATATAAACCATCTATAACATTCCCAATATTAGATTACTCATATTTATATCCTCAAGCACGCTCAATCATGAATTTATACTACCTTCACTTGTAATTACACTATCACTTAGGTGGAGAGAACTACATCAGGATTGATCCCTCCTCAGATGATTTGTATATAGACAACTCTCATCACATAAAGGTTTTGAGGATGTTTAGCCTACCTCATTAACATCAAAATTTTCTACTTGTGACAATTGAATTCCCTAACAACATGAAGGTATAGGTTTTGCATGTAAAATTAGTCAAAATTGTTCACCAATAGAGAATCAAAACTCATTAACACATGAACAAGCTTGGTAAACTCAAACATAGGTACACCCAAAAGCTTAGAATAATTATACACAAGGGACACTAATACCAAAATAAGTACACTAGAACCATTGATACTACTATCCAGTTAAGATGTTACTATCCAAGAAGGGTTTTGACATTGATATCCTATTACTAACACTTAGATCAGCTCTTATCATATTTTGTAAGCTCTAGCTCATTTGTCTCAATCAATTTTTAGCTAAGTACTTATTTACATCATTTATTACTATTTTTATAAAATTCAACTAGGTATATTCTATTACAAATTAGTAGTTAAATTTATTGCATGTTTCTATCCTAATTTACTAAACTCATCCCCTTTAACAACCTAGGGCTTAAACTCTTTAAAACCTAAAAATTTAAATCAGATACATTGTTATTCCATTGTACATTTTCAGTTTACATATGTATGTTGATGTCATGGTAGATAGAGGATTGTTTCTCATGATATATGTGATGGTTGCATGTATCAGTGATTATACACATAGGTTCTAGTTAATTTCTTGATATCCATATTTTTATTATTTGCCTTGCCATAAATGGAAGAGCCACTCCTAATTACGTGTGTGGGAGATTGAAAATCTATGATTGGAGGTAAAGCACTTGGATGATGCTCTCCCTCACTTTAGATACTCAACCGTTTGGGAATCACACTCATGGCTATTTATATGGATTATTGAGTTGTTTATGAGGCACATTTGTATTTTTGTACATGATATATTGTATATTTAACTTTTTACTTAAATTTAATTTTTAAAACATTATTATTGATGATTATTCAACATAGTAGTGGCTATGAAATTTATAAATAATTCTAAATATTGTAATAATTATGGTTGTATTTTTAATTATGGTTGTATTTATGTATTATATCAATGATTTTATGTAATTGACTAATTTCACTATTTATATTATGATAAATATTCATCTTGTAATATACTAGAAGTTGTTTGAAAATTAAATGAATCATATTTTTAACTAGTGGGTTGATACATTTATACATTTATTTATTTATTTGGATACATTTATTAGTCAAACATTAATTATTTTAATATTTATTTTCACCCTTTGGGAGGGTTATTCTGTCTCTCCCCAGCTAATCTGGGAACAGCCCTAGGCTATGGGTATCTTATATTAGGATGTAACCTCCGGAGAAGGCTGGCTTCCTCTTGATGGATCACCTAAACTAATGTTTCTACTTGAAAAAGGATTATAAATGGGAAAAGAGCTAATAATAAAAATAAAATTTGATACACCAAATTTAAATGAGAACTCACACAAGTATGAAATATACACTGAAGAAGCATAAAATAATATTAGCTCACACAATCTCAAAATATATCTAATTGCATAAGTATTTCATGAACTCCATTCACCAAGCAATAAATGAAGCAAAGAGGAATTCTAAGACTCACACCAAGATTACATTAATGGTAGAAATAACATGAGTGTAGACCTAAGATTAACGTAAAAACACCCTAAAATAGGTAAGAAAGAAGAATAATGGACATGGAAGATTCTCCTTCACATTACCATCATGCACAAGCTTACTAAACATAGTTCAGAGGCAAGAGATAGGTAAAAAAAGTATTTACTACTGCAATAGGTCTTTCATAAAAATTTTGACAGGGTCTAGCCTTATCAAATGAGAGTCTCTTGCTCTTCAAAATCAAAGATTCCTTATGAGAGTCAAAAATCCTAGAGAGAGCCCTACAAACACAGAGAAAAAAGGAGATATAGGAAAAAAAAGGAGAGAGAAAAAAAGGAAAAAATTGAGATCAATAAAAGAGGCCCAACCACTTTTTATCTATTAGCATTAACCCTACCTCCCAATTAGCCATACATCAGCTCTAAATATCTCAAAGCCCCTCATTGGCTTGGAAAACATAAAAATGGTGAGTCATGATCCATTTGAATGGGAAAGTCCCCCAAATACTTTTATAACTTCATTAAATGCTCCACTTGGCCCTCTCAACCCCAAACTCTCCATCTACTTAATGAGTTTGTTGCTCATGATTCATTTTGATGTCTTTTTATGTAATCAGATAGTCACTTATCTCATTTATTTTGTGTCCCTTCAAAACACAATTATCAGAATCACCATGCCCCTACAGCAACTTCTTCCTCTATCACCATTATGTCATTACTTCAAACCTTGAATATAGGTCCACTATCAATGAAAACCAATCCCATTTATTGGTTTTCATATAGCTATAGTCTCAAATGAAGATCTATAGAATATCTAATCTCTTAGTCATGAACAAGATGTAAAACATATGTCTAAAATATTTTGATAGGTTTAACTAAGCTTTAATGGCATCCTTTAATTCTATAGGGTTTGTTCCTAGCAATCCATATTGTATTTGATCTTACATTTATCCATTTACCTGCCTAGGTGGCTAGATATTTTAATCTAATGTGTGTGCTTTCATGGAATTATTTTGGGTTGATTATCTCCTTTTAAAACCTGACTATTATGAGCTTGGACACATGTCCTCATCTTATTCCTTTTGAATATTCAATTGAATCTACTCTCTCAATCTGAATGGTAGTATCTAGCTTTGACCTTCATTACCAGTCATCAATCTTTTATCTATCTCTAGATTTCACCACTTGGCATCCCCGTATTAATCATTAGGATATTTTGATGATTCTTAATGAAACACATGTGTTCTTAGTGTTTATATAACACTTCTCATTTTAGAATTTGGAAAATTCAAGGCATGAGTTACAAGTGTTAACAATCTAGTTACCTATGGTGAAATAGTAGTAGAGATACATAAGTTGTTCCACAATTTATATAATTTAGTGGTTGGGATCCAACTTGGTCTGTTCTTCATGAATTGATAAGAATTTATGCTAATACTTAATGAATTACACTCCAAATTTAAGCTATAGACTAATCTAAGTGGATATTTATAATGAAGCTAAAACTAAAGTGATTTTAGGGTAAAAAGGAGCAAAGAGAAGCGTAAGGAAGAAAATAAAAGAGATTACCAATTTTAGCCTTAAACATTATGATAAAGCATCAATTTCAACTGAGTCTACATTCAAACCAATATATAATGTAAAATAGCCTAAGCTCAAATTCCACTATATACCAGGCATATTTCAAAGGATAGTGTGAAGAATCATAAGTAAGAACCCATTTTTATTTAAGGATTTACTACCATTATCAAATAGCACATGCACATCTAAAAATAGAGTAAAATTAAAATTAAGGAGAATCAAATATCTTTCAACTAATTTAGCATGTTACACAAATTGGAAACCCTGTGATTAAAAGGATACAACTCAGAATTCCAAGACACCATTCAATTCAAGACCTTAACTAAAAATTGAGAGAAAATCTAAAATGATAATTATCACATCAAACATAGACAATCCTTGCAAAATTCCCTTGATTATATTAATTACTTCAAATTGTACAAAGCTGCTCAAAAATCTCTCCCTTTACAAATGGTAATACATGCCTTTATAGAAATATCAAGGAGTATATTGGTCAGTAAAAAAATATAGGTGTACAAAGATAAGGATAGTTATTCTTACAAGATCTAAAATACATGTGATTTTCATAATCATATTAACCTAGAGGTAAATATTCAAACAAACTAGCATATGTCATTACAATATAATATTCTATTTCAAAATGTTACAAAGTAGAATATTGCTTAATTTGCTAGTGGGGCCTCTGATTGTCATTATTGGAGGATGTTCATGGCTTTGGCATGTTTCTCATCAACTATTTCTAGATCCATAGTAGGCTTCATAATATATTCCTCCTCTTGATCTGCCAAGTCATTGAGTTCCCTATCATTCTTATCCATGGCCTTTTTACAGCTCCTAGCTTCATTTATCCTTTCCCCTACATTGAATATCATGTTCAATATTTTTTTGGTTATCAGCCCTAGATTTGCCTTGGCTTTTCTCCTTGATTTCTTGGGTTACCAAAGTATCCCTATGCTTAAATTCCTCATCACTTATGAACCTAAGGGTAGTGGGTTATGCAAGATCTGTGAGCATGGTTCCAAGAAGCTGTTTAATCCTTATAATTAGCTCTTTATCATCATTAAGGAACCTTTCCACATTATTATTCCAAGCTCTCAAACTTTAAACCTTTTCAATCACAATCCCCAAAATTATACTCAAATGTCCAAAACCAATAGTCTTAAAGCCTAGGATCTGCTTCTTTGCTCAAATATTGAGAAGTTGGGAAATTTTATCTTCTAAGGCTTGTCATTAGGTGACCAAGATTTTGGCTAATGCACATTTCCCCTCTAATGCACTCTACCTCAGCTTCATTAACTTGAGAGATTCAAACATGTCATAGAATGACTCATCAAGCATCTTGTTCATTACCTCAGGCATTAATAAAATTATTTGTGTCTACAAGTTTTCCTTTTCTTTTTGTAAATTTAGGATCCTCTACTCTTAGCCTTGGATTCCAGCTTAGCCTGTTTAGACTGAGCCTTAATTAGAATTTCCACATCCTCCTCATGAATTATCGATTCACCAAGCTACTGACATCCCACTGGGATTTATCCCATAAAGGTTTCCATAAAAGGTGAATTATTCTATTCCAACCATAATTGTCCTCATTTTTATTCTCTCCAACCCAACTATTTTAGGGTTGAAATGGATGGTTGTAATTGGTTCCTTGAACTTGGGAGGTTTTGGGACCTCTATGCCTAAGCTACTAAATACTCCCAAAGTATCCATCCTTTTACTTTTTTATCCTTGAATGGTTACAATTCCCCTTTCCTCTAGCTCTTTCACCATATCCCTTAGCTATGGCTTTATGTCATCTTGAATCTCAATGTCAGCAACTCTTGTCATAGCCCATGAATAGGAAAGAGAGGGAATATTTTGTAGTTTCCCATAAATAAACTAGTCAGGAATGACTGGTCCACGGATAGGGGATTCATCACTGAACAAATTTACCTCATTGTGGGGTGAGGGATAGTCAACCTTTGTCTTTTCCTTGGTCCCATAACCAATGCTAACTCTATTTTCCTCTTCTCTATGGATGCCATAGGGACTAGCTCTTTTCCTATATCTTCTCTGAGCTTCACCTCCCTATCTGAGTCATAGGAATCTATAAGATCTTTGAGGGCAACCTCAAGTGTCTCTTCTAGTTCCAAGGCAATTGTGTCCAAATATTATACCAAATAAGGTGGCCTTTATGGGAGTGTTGAATATGTTGTCCCCTCTTTAAGCCTCTCTTCCAATTTCACCTCTCCCACTTCCTCCTTGCTCTTACCTTTTTCATATTATCATTACTCATGTTGCTCTTAGGGCTAGGGTTATGGCTATTCTACCTTGGGTTATTCTTGGGTTGTCTTAGATGTTCCTGGTAGTAAGTGATATTGCAAAGGATGCATTTTCCATCTTTCCCTAGATGGTTTATCATCCTTGATTAACATGTGTTCCAGTTTTATGTTGTGGCCTTGGATCCTAGCTAACACATCTTCATAATTATTAGCCTTGATGTAGCTGGTGTCATGAACACCAAATTGGTGTACATACTCAAACTTTAGTAGCTTCTTGTCCTTCAAATGGATAACCACCATACCCTTAGGATCCCACATCTTAAGTTCATCAAGTTGAAAATTGAATGAATCTCTATATCTAGCCATGGTCTCAACTTGCTTCCAGTATTTTAGTAAGGTCTTTCCAATGATTAGGGGGAAGGGGTGGAGAATACCTTTCTTCTTTTCTTTATAAGTGCCATCAATGCCATATAGGAACTGGGAAGCAATTTCTTGCTCAACCAGTTTGCTAAGAACATACACTGGTAACTTGCAAGGTTGGGACATGATTCTTTTGATCCTAATGACTATGTAGTTAGGGTAGTAGCATATGTCACCCATCAATTTAGTATAATTTTTTATTATGGGGTGCACCCTAAGCATATAAACACCTATGATGGCCTTAACTATGGCTAGATACATACAGTCACAAATGAACTACATGTGGTTCCTATATTTGAAAATATGTAATTTGGATTAACGGTTTGAAATAGTGGCTTTGCTATCTAGGGACCAATTCCTAATCCTAGGTAAATTAATAGATGATAGGAGGGTGTCAAGTAGGTGTGACATCATGTAGAATTTCTTATATGCCTTTCTTTTTATGGCATTGAATTTATTGATGAGGAAGACACTGATAAATCTTTTATTGGAGGGGTGAGTTTCTCTTTCACCATGAAGTACACGTATGAGACCTAGAGTTTATTCACATAGGTAGTTTAAGGGGAACCAAAAGCCTAGTTTAATAGGTTCATTATTACCCCAATACCCTCCCTAAATTTGATGATAAGGATCTTTCCCTCAAATTATCTAAATACATGGGGTCCTTGATGTATCCAAGGTCTTAAGACAGAGTCTAAGTCATGCTTGGAGGTCCACTCCTTGATTTTGGATAGATCTACATAAGGAGTGGGAATTTTATAATACCCCTCAAATTCTACAAGAGAAACATATTCTACCCTTTTTAAGTTTCCTTCCCTAATGATCCATTCATTATTAATTTTTCAATCAATAAAAATAGGGGCAAAGACATCAATGTAATGTAGTACCTTTTGTTTTGCCACAGCATGGTGGAGGCCTACCATCTGAATAGCAACTAAGTCATAATATCTTTGGCTCATTGTATCAATCCTTTAGTCTTATTTTATGATTGGCTTCAATTCTTTGATCATGAAAAAGAGATTAAACTAGTTCCTCATGTTTAAATAATTTAAGGCTATAATATATAATTTAGTATCCTTGAAGATCTTTCCTTCATTATCCATTGATAAGTATAGCTCGATCTCCTCCTTCAGTTGTTGCCTGTGAACTACCATTATCTTTGTCTCTACAAATTCATTTACATGGGTAGTAAATGGTCTCTATGAAAGCCCTCTTGCACTCAAAAGCACAATTTATCTTCCTTTTGATTGAATGGTGACCAAATGAATATAATCGAGTCATTTTTATGCAGGGTTTAGGGTTTTTTAAGATTTAATGTTAAGAAATATCTATAGCCTTGCTTATACATGTCTTGGTTTTGATTTGGACCTTTGTTTTCAAAGCTTTGCATTTTTGAGCCCATGAGATCTTATATTTTGTCTATTTATGCTTGCATGGCATCCATGTGGCACTAGTCTAAATCTTTCATGGAATTTTTCATAAATGCCTTTTAAACACTAGTTATTGGCATTTTTAAAATTGCCTTTTTTATCTCACTCTATTGGATTAAAATTTAGGATTAGTGTGATCCTTTGATCATAATTTAGGCCCTTATCTATGAGTGATTCCTTTTATTGCAAACCCCTGTCATAGTGATGCTAAGCATCTTTACATGCTTATTCATGCTCCAAATCCTTGGTCAGGCATTTGTCAAATGAGTATTAACCACATGATATGATCGTGGTCTTTTGAAAAGTCATGAGTGACTTCATTCCATTGGATCAAAATCTAGTGATAAAGCATGAATCATCAGATCATCTTGTCAGCTCTACCTTGAATTCACTTTCACCATGTATTGAGTTCATAGGTTCTCAGGGCCTCATTGAAAAGTCTTTGGGTACCTTCACATCATTGGATCAAAATTTGATGACAAATCATGTGTCATCAATCTACAGAGATGTCTGAATGTTAAGTTAGAGTAGTATTAAGACCCGAACTTAGGCTTAAGTCCCTTAGGCTAAGGTTTGTTGCCCTTATTTAAGAATGACATGAACCTTAGGCTAAGGGGTTTATACCTAAGTTTTCTGATTTACATGCAAGGGGACCAAGACTTAAATATTCTAGGCCAATGTTTATGTCATATTTAAAAAACACAATGTAAACATTAGTCTATAATATTTATTCCAAGGCTTATAAAATATGCTCAAAAGGATCAACATGACACCAAGGTCCTATAACACAAGATTTTATTGTATTGACATAACACATTAAGACCTTTAACTAGATGCATTTGGTCTAAATTTTATTCTATGAGGATTCTCTTTTCAAAATAAGACTTAGTACAAGTCTATAATTTAAGGTTCACGGTGTTTAAATAAAATGTTATGGGGACCTTGAAGTATAGACCTAGACTAGATTTAATTTACATATTTCGATTATGAGACCATTTCCACATTTTGTAATTTGAAGACTTCTAGTGTTTGAGAATTTTTGAGCACTTCCCTTAGTTTGTAAAGTTGTTTTCGAGCTTTCCATCAAGGTTTTTGAGTGAATTTTGAACCTGAGCATGATAATTCATTAGCTTAAATTTTATGGTCATGCAGACATCAAATTCATCCTTGTGGGCATTAAATGATAGTCATGTGAACGTCAAGTTTAAGCTAGTAAATATTTTTTTATTTGATGGGCTTAAAGTTGATGTTCGCATGGATGTCAAATGATGATCATGAAAATTTCAATTTTAAGCTCATAAAATTATTATGACTGAGTGTGAGAATGCCACTTGGAATTTTTGTGGGATCTCCTAAGATCTTGGACTACGTCCACTCCATCGAATCAAAATTGGTGATGAAGTGTTAGCCATAAGATCATGATCTGAGAGCTTGCTTGTGATTGGTTGTTTCTATAAAGTAGGCCTTTTTGCTTTTAATCATCAAATTTAAACATGTCATGCGTCAATCATTCAAGCCTTTTATGGTCTTTTGACTTTTCAACTGTGTCTCACACTATTCGATCAAGTCTTTGTGAGAAAGAGATAAGCATTGATCATGATTTGAGGGCTCCAATTGGATTGGTCTTATGGGATATATGTGGGATTCTATCAGTTCTCCTCATGCCATTCAATCAAAGGCCATCATGAAGAATGAACTACTAGATCACTAAAGATGCAAGTTGTTCAAACTAAAGCTTAGTTTTTCCTCACTCCATTAGATAAAAATGCCATGATAAAGCATGGGCCATTAGATCCTACAAGATGCAAGGAAGTTAGCTTAGGACCATAGAGATGTCAAAGACTTAGGCTTAAGGTATTAAGACTAAGGTCTCACTTGTATTAATAAATACATTGGGGCCTTAGGATTAAAACCCTAGGCTAAGGTATAAGAGAGGGACTAATCTAACATAAAAAGGGGACTTGGGGAACTAGAATTAGGCTAAGGCATTAAGAATAAGGTTCTATTAGTATTAATAAATAGTATGTGGCCTTAGGGTTAGAGTCGTAGGCTAAGTTATGAAATATTAAAAGGACCTTGCATAAAGAAAAACTTAGTTAGGCATACAAAGGAACCTTTAAAGGGGGAATATAACAAAGGGGACTTAGCATTTTAAGTTAAGTTTTATCTATTTTAAAAAACTTGAATAAGATTAAAACATGAGCTTCATCTTTAGGTCCAAAATGTATTTTAAAATGCTTCCTACCAATTTGATTCCCACCAACATTTAAATTTAAACTAAGGGTTTTCCCAGGGTTTAGGGACATGAATTTCCCAGGAACATCACAATAGAACCTATAACTAAAAGTCACAAAGAACATTTATTAGCACTGTTAGTCCAAATTAAATTAAAACAAAACTAAGTAACCCTAATTTTAACAAAATGAAATATCTTCAAATCCTATAAATGACCTTAACATGATAAACTCCATGTTCAAACCCTAGAGTTTTTCAAGGGTCCCAATTTTTAAAAATGGGGGTATGTTAGCCCCAATAAATGGTGACTCAAGAGGGAAACATAGCAATATGTTAGGACCCAAAGACTTTTATTTAGGAAAATAGTTAAGTTATCCACTTCATTTGATCAAAACCCTCGCCTAGACCAAATTATGGTTGAAACAAACCTTGTATTTGTAGACTTAGGGTCAAACATCAATACATAGCCACATTGTGTATGTGCTTTGATTCCACTTACCATTTGCCATGGAGTCTAAGAAACAACTTCTAAGTTCTAATTCCTTAATCACTAATACTTGACTTATAACATGTATGGGTATTTATTAGGCACCATGTTTTTAGCTTAGCGAAGGTTTGGGCATTTCTCTACTACCTTCTAAGTGTTCATATCCCTAACAGAGATGCCTTTGGATCCACTCATGACCTTACTCCACTTCTAGATAGGCATCCATAGCCCCAGTGGATATTACTAGAATCACCTATGCCTGAAAGCTTTTGATTGTGCATTGTGTCTTTATTTTTTGTATTTTCTTAGATCTTTATGCTTTCAAAAAGGTTGGAAACTAGGGTAGCCAGGTCTTTGGGATTTGGTCAAGTGTTTTATTTTTTTTTTGGAAATTCACTTGTGGTTGTAACTTTACTCTAGGAAAGGATGTTGATTAATTATTAGTATGGGTATACCATGATAATTTGAGTTCTCACCCTATAATTACAAGTCTTTCTTAAAACTAGCTTGAGGTTGAGATGATGGTTAGGTTCTCATGTAAGGATTAGCCTTTATATTGGTCTTTACCAATTTCTCTAGGTTATAGAATTATGCTTTACATTTTAGAACCATGGTCATCCTATGCATAGGGTTTCACACCTACATTTCTAAAATTTAGAAACTTTCAATAAAACTCCATAACTTTGAGTTTAGGATTTCCTAAGAGGACTTATTGAAATTAAGGAATAAAGCAATAAGAAAGAAACACACCATAAAAAATAGGAAAGAAAGATAGAAGAGGAAAATAAATAAACGTATACATGCTTATACACAAACAAGGGATAGGAAGGAAAGAACTTAAAAAAAACTAGCTATCCTACCTACTCTAAATCTAACCATCTTATAGTTTACTCCATGAAAACTTTTAGAGGAGCAACAGAGAAGTAGTGCTTGAGGTATTTCCCATTGGTGGGAAATGTAAACTTTGATCCTTATAGATCTTTGAGATTTAATTTGTTATTCCCCAATGTTTCTACAATCTAGTATGGGCCAATCCATAAGGGTGTGAATTTACCATGTTTGCCTTTAGGCTCAGATGCTTTGTCCCAAAGGAGAACTAGATCTCCCTATCTAAACACCTTGATCTTGGACCTTTTACCAAACCATCTCTTGACTATGGTTTAATGCTTTCTAAAATCAGCAAAGGCTTTCTCTCTTGCATCTTCTATCTAAATGATGTCCAGCAATCTAGAGTTGGCAAGCTCTTGGATTTCTTCCATATATTCTTGTATAAATTTATATGTAGGCAAGTTGAGAGTAATAGGAAAGATGGGTTATTTCCCATACACCAATAGAAATGGTGAAGCTCTTAAGGCTTGTTTAATTCTTATTCTATCAACCCATAGTGTAAACCTAAGGACTTTATGCTAGGTCCTAGGCTTGTCTTCAATAGATTTCTTGATTTCCTTCATTAGGTTTTTATTTTTTGTCTCAAAGACTCCATGCCCTTGGGGATAATGGTTGGATTCAAACTTGAGAGTGATGCCATTATCATAATTCCATTTATTCATCTCTATAAATATGAATGTAGACCCATTATCACAAACTAGAGATACTAGAGTTCTAAATCTGGTAAAAATGTTTTCTTCTAAGAAATTGATCACTTCTTCCATCCTATATTTTTTAGTGGTTATAGCTTCAGTCCACATTATATAATAATCAATGGTAATAAGGACATATTTATGACCTTCATATGAGTTTGGGTTTATCACCCCAATAAAGTCTAATCCCCATTGAGCAAAGGGTTTGTCAATCATGACTGGTTGCAGAGAAATTACTACCTTTGGTTCCTTGGTGCTAAAGATCTGACATGAGTGACATTCCCTCACATCTCTGTGACAATGCTTAAAAATGGTTGGCCAATAATAACTAGCTCTAAGAATTTTTTGGAATGTGTTTCTCCCAGATGGGTTTCCACTGCCCATTTTTTCATGAAAGGTGCTCATGATTTGGGTGGCTTCTTCTTGTGAGACACATCTCAAATAAATTTCTTAGAAATTTTTCCTATAAAAGACCCTATTTTTGATCAAGTAGTGGGTTTCCTTTGATGATCTTGCAATACAAGTACCATTGATTAGCAAGTGTATGATTGAATCATACCACTCACTATATTGAAAGTTTGGTTGATTCACTTGCATAATACTTAGCTTAGGGTTAGTATTAGTAATAATTTAGATCAAACCTTGGCACCTTACTAATTTTTTTTTTCATCTCCAAGTCATATTCCTACAAAACTGACATCCACTTACCTCTATGTTCCCCTAATTCATTTTGACTTAGCATAAGTTTGGTGGTAGTGTCAGGTAAGATAGCATGTACCTTATTCCTAAGGATGTAATACCTAAATTTATTAACTACCTTAACTAATTCATATGCATGTTTATCAATCAATGAATAATTTAACTTGGCATTCTAAAAATTAGTGCTCATAAAAGCTATTAGGTGGTCACACTCTTCAATTTTTTGAGTTAACACTACAACCATAGTGTGGTCAGATACAAAGGAATAGAGGTAGAAGTCCCTTGAAAAGTCAAGACTTATGAGGACTGGAGCCTGGCTAATGGACTTCTTGATATCATTGAATGTCATTCTAGAATCTTCATTCCATGTGACCTTGGCATCCTTCTTCATCATGTCATTCAATGGCTTAATAATTTCTACAAAACCAGAAATAAACTTTCTTACAAAATTTATCTTACCAAAGAATGACTTTAGCTCTTTCTTAATATTTGGAGGTTTTATTCTAGATATAGCCTCCACTCTTTTAGGATCTATAGAGATCCCATATTTGGTTATAACGTGACCTAATAATTTACCTTCAATCATACAAAATATACTCTTCTTAGGGTTTAAATAAATGTCATACCTTTTGCATCTTTCAAAAACTTATTGCAAATGCATGAAGTGATCTTCTTTATTTTTAAAAAAATTGTTAGATCATCCATATAAATAATGATGCACTTACCTATCAGGCCTTGGAAGGCATGGTCCATATATCTTTGGAAGGTATCACCTAGATTGATTAGCCCAAAGGGATTCCTCTTGTAAGCAAAGGTCCCTCACTTTGTGGTGAATGTTGTCTTTATCTTGTCCTCTCTATCAAGAAAAGACATCATAGTCAAACCTAAAACAACTTGAATCACTTAGTATAGGGAAGGAAGGGGATAGTTGTCCTTTTTTAATTCTTTTTTCAAGTTACTAAAATCAATAAAAAGTCTAATGTCACAATTATTCTTCCTGACTGGCACCAAATTAGCCACCCATGTGGAATGCCTAATGGGGAAGACTATCCTAGCATCTAACAATATTTTGACCTCCTTAAAGATCATGGGTTTTAAGATAGGGTTTACAGGGCTTTATTTCTACCTAAATGGTTTGCAGCTTTCTTTAAGGGGTATAGTATGTGTGATGACCCTTGGATCAAATATATATAAGTCATCATAGGACCATGTTATAACATCCCTGTATTGAGTAAGGAGCTCTTTAGATTTATTTATTTTAGTGTTTGCATATGATTTTCCAACATTTACCAACCAAGGTTGATCATGGAGGCTAAGATCAACAACATTATAATCTTTCCCACTTACCTTGGGAACCTTGGAAACCTCAATCAATTTATCTTGATCAAACAGTCTCTCTAAAGCAATCATCCCATTGGGGATCTTTTTGTCATTAAAATGAATAAATTTACCATTAAATTTTTCCCCCTTAGATGTACTTTCATTAGTCTCATCAATGATATAAGCATCAAATGCCCCAGAATTGGTCATGAAATCCAATATTTATTGCTCATCATTAAAGACTTGAAAATGGTTAACATTATCAGGCACCAAAGGACAAGGGATTAGCTCAATGCTAAAATTAGGGTAATCTTGATTGGGCATGAGGTTGGCTATAGCAGATGCCAAATCATCAACAACTTGGTTTTCTCCCTTTGGGATAGAAATGATGCCAAAGGCATCAAAGTAATCAATCAAATCCCAAACCCTAAACTTATACCTTTTCAGGTATGAGAGCTTACATTGGTATTTGTTTCTAACTTCATTAACCACTGGTTCTAAGTCTCCATAAACTAGAATTTCTTTGACCTTATTCTTAATAGAAAATTTTAAACCTAAGATAAGGGCTTCATATTTATAAAGATTATTGGTATAATGGAATTGGAGCTTATAATAAGCATAGCACTTTATATTAGTTGGGTCAATTAAAATAATACCAAAACCTAATATAAAATTACACCAAGTATATCAACAACTTGAATATCAATGAATTTTTTCACCCTAGGCTCAAAAGCTAGTTACATATAGACATTTAAAAGTTCCCTGATTACCCTAACTCTAGAATTGTCTAATTGGGTGATAACCCTATCAGACTTAATAGGAGTTAGGCCAAGTTATTTACATATACCTACAAGCATGATATTGGTATATGCTCCTAAATCTAATAATCAATTATGTAAGTTCTTACCAAACATCCTAATAGTGAGCAAGAAATGAAGAGACTCATATTTGGCCTTGTGCATAGTCACATTGGCATGATCAATCTATGGTGGATTATTCGATTTATTTGATAAATATTCTAGTATAAGGTCCCTTTGCTCTATAATCTATGTAATTTCATGGAAATTTATATTATCCTTTATCTTTTTCATGTCCTCAACTATGTTATAACTAGTCTTCAAAGAACTAGGAATTTTAGGGCTAGGTTTGGAAGTACTCCCTTTGGGTGGCTAAGGATTATTACTTGTAGAAGTATCTAGAGGAGTCCCAAAATTATTTAGAGGTGTTGAGGTAGTCAAAGGCTACCTTTTCTCCCTATTCCTCAAGGGATAGGTCTTCTTTCATAACTATTGAAAGGCTTGGATTTCTTCAGGGATATCATCGGGTTCATTTTCCTCTTAAAAGGGCAAATTAAAGGTGTCCACCATGAAGGATTGATCAAATGACTTAGATTCAAAGGTACTTGTACCACCATCCTTTTTAAGTACCACTTAAAATGTATCCAAATCCTCTTGGAAAGCCTCAAAGTCTTTACAAAATTCTATACAATTAATTTACTTATGCTTGGATGTGCAATGTACCCTATAATAGTCAGGTAATGCAATATCATTGAGGTTAATGTCCATGGTCTTATTTTTATAATATGGATCAATAATCCTAGTATTATGAAACTATCATTATAAAACCTATTAGTTGGCCTATTATACCTTTGAAATAGGAAGTTCCTACCTAAACTTTCAATAGTATTTCCAACTTGTTTTTGCAATTGAATAAAACTAGTGCTTAACTTTTGGACCATTTTTAGGATAAATTCATTCTTATTTTTAGGAGTTTTAGAATTGTGTACTTGGTTTTTATTATCAGATGGTACCATAGCTCTTTAATTACCTATATTTAAGCCATTAGTAGGATGATTTAGGAATCCTAAATTCTGATTGTGAGCTACATGACTCAATGGTAACTGAGTTAAGTTTGGGAGCTAATTTAATGTTGGGATATTTTGGTTGTTATTTGGTAACAAGTTCATAATAGTAATTTGTGTTTTTATGTTTGGCATAGAATATGCCATTTACCCTTGGGGTTGCATTTGATCATTGATGGTTACTACTTCTATATAGCCTCTAGCTAATGAAATTATGGTAGGCATGGATCTCTTCAAAAACATAGAGGTTATGGGATCTATTGCATCTTCGTAAATCTCTAGATCTAAGACATCATCAAGATTATAAGGGTCTATGGTCCTACTAAATTTTTTTTGAAATATAGCATTGAATGACCTAATAGGCTCATTTTCATCCCTTCTAATGGTGGTGAACTGATGGTAGATAACATAAGGACTAATAATCTTACCAAATTGATCAATGAATGCATTATTGGAATCATCTCAACTTGTGATATAATTATTAATCAAGTTCAAAAACCATTCATAAGCAGCATGTTTAAATATAAAGAGCAATAATCTATAAGTTACATCCTCATGCACAACATTCATCAATCTTAAGGTAGCTTTAAAAGACTTTATATGTTCATCAATAGTTATTATACATATTAGACTAAATGTAAGCAAATACTTCTTAGGGTTACGTGGGAGGTCATGTACCAAACCTAACACATTGATGGAATACTCTCCTATCTATGCTATACTTGGATGAGGATTGAAGGTAAAATTACCTTGAAGGGGTGAATTTGGAAGGGATTAGATCTTCTACATCTTCTTTTGTCACATCTAAATTTTTTATGGACCTCAAGTTTAAGCAAAGGTTCCCTGGTCTCTATGTGTGATCTTTTTCTAATCCTGGGCAATTTTAGCTTGAAATTTGAATATCTTGCCTAAAATATGATGTATCAAGTTAACTTTATAAATAAAAAGAGTTAGACCTACACATTGAGCTTCTTTAGCAAAGGTGGTATGAATAATTGCAAAGGATGTTGATATTTGATTGAATTAGCTCAAAGATGCATTCAACTACATAAATATGGTCTATCTTTACAAGTCTAATCCTAAAGTAACTCAAATATATGAAATATATGCCCACCTTTGATGAAAATGAGTCATCTTAGCCTCAAATACTATGGATTTTCAAAGTTAAAACTAAATTTACTGGAAATAAACATCAATTCCCAAAGAATTTCAAAGGAAGCACAAAGATGCATTCAAAATAACAAAGATCAATGATCTTTATACTTCTAAGCAAATATTTCACTTAAAAACCACAAAGATATACTGATCTTTAGATAAAATAGACTAAGGTCAGCAAGGATTTCAAGAATTCAGGCCCTTCTTCTAAAGCCAGTGGATAGTCTCTGATTGATGCTTCTAAATGAACCATAGGTGCTCTTAGTGTTTAAAGAACACTTCTCATTTTAGAATTTGTAAAATTCAAGGCATGAGTTGTAGGTTTTGACAATCTAGTTACTTGTGGTGAAATATCAGTAGAGCAAGATAAGTTGTTTCACAATATTTATATAATTTGATGGTTAGGAGCCACCTTAGTTCATTCTTCATGAATTGTTAATAATATATGCTAATACTTGATTAATTACACTCCATATTTAACCTACAAACTAATCTAAGTGGATATTTATAATGAATCTAAAACTAAAGTGATTTTGGGGTAAAAAGGAGCAAAGGGAAGGGTAAGGCAGAAAATAAAAGAGTGATTACCAATTTTAGCCTTAAAGATTGTGAAAAGGCATCAATTTTAACTGAGTCTACATTCAAACCAATATATAATGTAAAATATCTTAAGCTCAAATTCCACTATATACCAAGCCAATTTCAAAGGATAGTGTGAAGAATCATAAGTAAGAACCAGTTCTTTTTTAAGGATTTACTACCATTATCAAATAGCGCATGCACATATAAAAATAGATTAAAATGAAAATGAAGGAGAACCAAATATCTTTCAGCTAATATAGCATGTTACACAAATTATAAACCCTATAATTACAAGGATACAACTCATAATTCCAAGACACCATTCAAATTCAAGACCTTAACTAGCAATTGAGAGAAAAGCTAAAATGATAATTAACACATCAAACATAGACAATCCTTGTAGAATTCCTTTGATTATATTAATTATTTCAAATTTTATAAACTTTCTTAGAAATCTCTCCCTTTAAAAATGGTAATACATGCCTTTATAGAAATATTAGGTAGTATACTAGTCATTTAAAAAATACAGGTGTACAAAGATAAGGACAACTATTCTTATAAGCTCTAAAATACACATGCTTTTCATAATCATACTGACCTAGAGGTAAATATGATAAAAAAACTAGCATATGCCTTTACAATGGAATATTTTATTTCAAAATTTTACAAAATAGAATATTACTTAATTTACTGGTGGGGCCTCTAATTTTCATTGCTACAGGATGCTCATGGCTTTGGTGTATTGCTCATCAAATAGTTATAGATCCATAGTAGGCTTCATAATGCATTCCTCCTCTTGATCTTCCAGGTCATTGAGTTCCCTGGCATTCTTATCCATGGCCTCTTTAATTCTCCTAGCTTCATTTATCATTTCCCTTGCATTGAATATCATGTCCAAAAAAAATTTGTTATCAACCCCAAATTTGCCATGGATTTCTTCCTTGATTTCTTAGGTTACCAAAGTATCCCTATGCTTAAATTCACTTATGATCCTAAGGGTAGTGGGTTGTGCAAATTTTATGAGCATGATTCCAAGAAGCTATCCAATCCTTGTAATTATCTCCTTATCATCATTCAGGCTCCTTTCCACATTATTATGCCAAGAACTCAAACTTTGAACCTTTTCAATTACAATCCTCAAAATTATACTCAAGTGTCCCAAACTGATGGTCCTAAATCTTGGGATCTACTTCCTTTCTTTAATATTGAGAAGTTTGTAAATTTTATCTTTTGAGGCTTGCCATTGAGTGACCATGATTTTGGCCAATACACACTACCCCTCTAATGCACTCTTACTTAGCTTCATTGACTTTAGGCATTCAAACATGTCATAGAATGACTCATCAAGCATCTTGGTCATTACCTTAGGCACTCATAAAATTACTTGAGTTTGCAAGTTTTCCTTTTCTTTTCACAAATTTAGGATCCTTTGCTTCAATTTTTGGACTCCAGCTTTAGCCTATGCAGACTGAGCCTCAATTAGATTTTCCATATCCTCCTCATGAATTTTAGACTAACCAAGATATTGGCCTCCCACTGGGGTTAATCCTACAAAGGGATCCACCTTTTGAAAGGTGAATTCTTCTATTATAACCACAAATATCCTTGTTGTTATTCTCTCTAACCTAGTTATTTTAAGGCTGAAATAGATGGTAGCAATTGGTTCCTTAAACTTGAGAGGTTCTAGGATATACACACTTGAGCTACTAGATGCTCCCAGAGCATACATCCTTTTACTTTATAGTCTTTGAATAGCCATAATTATCATTTCCTCCTACTCTTTCACCATATCCTTTATCCATGGCTTTATGTCATCTTGAATCTTAATGTTATCAAATTTTGTCATAGCCTATGAATGGGAAAGAGAGGGAATCTTTTGTAGTTTCCCATAAATGAACTAGTCGCAAATTACTAGTCCATGAATAGGGAATTCATCACTAAACAAATTTACCTCATTTTTGGGGTGAAATATGGTCAACCTTGGTCTTTTTCTTGGTCCAATAGGAACCAATGATAACTCTACTTTCATCTTCTCTATGGATGCCACAGGGACTACCTCTTTTCTTATATCTTCCTCAGGGTCTACCTTCTTATCTGAGTCATAGGCCTCTGTAATCTCCTTGAGGGCACCCTCAAGTGTCTCTTTTTGTTCTAAATCAATCATATCCAAATATTATATCAGATAAGGTGGCCTTTATGGGAGTGTTGATTATGGGGTCCCCTCTCCAAGCCTCTCTTCCAATTTCACCTCTCCCACTTTATCCTTGCCCTTACCTTGTTCATCCTATCTTTGATCATGTTGCTCTTGGGGATAAGGTTGTGGATGTTTTACCTAGGGATATTCTTGGTTTGTCCTAGATGGTCTCAGCAACAAGTGATATTTCAAAGGATGTATTAGCCATCTTTCCCTAAATGGTTTATCATCCTTGATTAACCTATGTTCCATCTTGATGTTGTGGCCTTGTATCTTGGCCAACACTTCTTCATAATTCTTATCCTTGATGTATATGGTGTCATGAACACAAAATTGATGTACTTACTCAATATTTTGGAGCTTCTTGTCCTTTAAGTGGCTAACCACCATACCCTTAGGATCCCACATCTTAAGTTCATCAAGTTGAAAACTGAATGAATCTATGTGTTTATCCATGGTCTCAACTTGCTTCTAGTCCTGTAGTAAGGTATTTCCAATGATCAGGGGAAATGGGTGGAGAAGACCTTTCTTATTTTATTGACAAGTGTCATCAATGCCATGTAGGAACTAGGAAGCAATTTCTTATTCAGCTAGCTTGCTAAGAACATACACTAGTAACCTACAAGGTTGGGACATGATTCCTTCGATCTTGATGATTGTGTAGTTAGGGTAGTACCAGATGTCACCCATTGATTCAATATAATTTTTGATTAGGGGGTGGAACCTAGACATAAAAACACCTATGATGGCTTCAACTATGGATAAATACATGTAGTCATAAATGAACTGCATGTGGTTCCTGTATTTGAAAATATACAATTTGGAGTAATGGTGTGAAATAGTGGCTTTACTATCTGGAGACTAATTCTTAATCTTATAAAAATTAATAAAGGCTATGATGGTGTCTAATAGTTATGACATCATGTAGAATTTCTTAGATGTCTTTCTTTTTATCTCATTTAATTGCTTGATAAAGAAGACATTGATTAAATCTTCGATTGGAGGGGTGAGTTTCTCTTCCACCTTGAAGTACATGTATGGGACCCATATTTTATTCACATAGGTGGTTGAAGGGGTACCAAAATCCCAGTTTAATAGGGTCATTATTACTATAATTCCCTCATTAAATTGAATGATAGGTATCTTGTCCTTGAAGTCTCTAAAGACATGGGTCCTTGATGTAACCAAGGTCTTAGGATAGAGTCTGGGTCATTCTTGGAGATACACTCCTTTATTTTCGATAGATCTACATGGGGATAGAGAAGCTTATAATACCCCTAAAATGTTATAGTAGAAACATATGATACCCTTTTTGATTTTCCTTCCTTAATGATCCATTCATTATCAATTCTAGAATCAACAAAAATAGGGGCAAGGACATTAATGCAATGTAGTACCTCAGATTTTGTCATAGCATGGTGGAGCCTTGCCATTTGAATAGAAACTAAGTCATAATATCTCTAGCTCACTATAGCAATCCTTTTTCTTATTTTATGATTGGATTCAATTCTTTGATCATGAAAAATAGATCAGACCAGTTCCTTATAGTTGGAGAATTTAAGGCAATAGTATCTAATTCAGTATCCTTGAAGATCTTGCCTTCATTATCCATTAATAAGTACCACTCAATATCCTCCTTCATTTGTTGTTTGTAAGTTTCCATTGTCTCTATCTCTATGAATTCATTTAAATTAGTATCAAATAGTCTCTTTTAAATCCCCCTTGCACTGAAAAACATAATTTAGCTTCCTTTTGATTGAATAATGACCAAATGAATATAATTGACTCATTTTTATGCAAGGTTTAGGGTTTTTCAAGTTTTAATGGTAGGAAATATCTACAACCTCACTTATACATGTCTTAGATTTTATTTATAAATTTGATTTTAAACCTTTACATTTTTGAGCCCATGAGATCTTATATTTTATCCTTTTATGTTTGCATGGCATCCATATGGCACTAGTCTAGATCTTTCATGGCATTTTTCATAAAGGCATTTTGAACACTAGTTGTTGACATTTAACAAATGCCCTTTTTATCTCACTCTATTGGATTAAAATCCATGATTATCATGAGCCTTTGATCATAATCTGGGCCCTTACCCATGATTGGTTCTTTTTGTTTCGAACCCCTGTGGTAGTGATGCTTGTCATCTTTATGTGTTTCTTCATGCTTCAAATCTTGGGTCAAGCATTTATCAAATAAGCATTAGCCATGTGGTAGGCTCATGGTATTTTGAAAATTCATGAGTGCCTTTGCATCATTGGATCAAAATTTAATGGCAAATCATGAACTATTAGATCATCCTGTCAGCTTTGCCTTGAATGTGCTTTTTCCATGCATCAAGTTCATGGGCTCTTAGGGCCTTGTTGAAACCTCTTTAGGTGTTTTCACATCATTGGATCAAAATTCAGTGACAAAACACATGTCATTGATTTATAAAGATTCTTGAATGTTAATTTATCATATTATTAAGACCCCAACTTAGGATTAATAATATTTGAAATATTTGAATCCAAACAGCTACTTCTTGTGGCTTTAACTTGGCATACCCATGCTTGTTTCATTCTACTAGTTCAACTTTGAAGACTTATATTTTGAGATAGCAAGCTCATCAAGACACAAATTTTTAGAGGATAGTCTTGGCATGAAAAACATCATGTTCATTCAAGTCTTTAACCTTGATTGACCTCCTAAGTATACTCATCAAATGTGTAACCAGACTAACATGTTCATTCTTATGTGACGTGTTATGATGGTCCAACTTCTCTAGGCTTGTGTAAGTCATTTTTCTCTTTTAAAAGATATGGTGAATGGAGACTTTGAGAAAACTTACTTCATGCTCCCAAAATTCCATGAACACCATGAAAACCTAATAGATACTTTCACTTGATATTCTAAACCTGCTATCAAGCCTACTTCCCAAGAATCATCAAATTACACCTTAAGCTTGCTTAAAGTGTTTCAAACGCTTGAAAAAGACACTTGATATTCTTCCTCTACACCAAAACTTATAGAATACTGATCCATCTAAGCAAAGTCCTGTTTGTAGGCCAAAATTGGCCAATATTTATGGTGACATCCTAGGATTGCATACCTACTATGAAAAAGACTAGTAGCCTTAAACTATCCATTGGGCATGGATTCTCAAGTCTTCTCTCTCATTAAATCATGAAAATGATACAAGGTTGCCCCTTTCCATAAAAATTCCTCTTGAAACAAAAAGAAACAAAAGAAATAAAATAATCATTGTGCCCAAAGTAGTTATGGAAGGGAACACATAATTTAATATAAATGTGCCCAAAGCACTTATAGGAAAGCATAAAATCTATTTTAATATATATAATATTATACAATGACTAAAAACTCTTTTAATAGAAAGGATTTAAATGAATTCCATTGATTGGGATGGGTAATACCTTTCCATCTAGATGGGCAAGCTAAAAATAATTATGTTTTTTGCAACCATGGATCAAATAAGGACCACTTCATAAGTTGTCAAACTTGGTATGGTTTCTTGGCTTGGCCTTATTTGAATCCCATTTAAGGACTAGGTCCCCTTATTTGAATTCTCTTACTATGTTTCTCTTTTTAAAGGCTTTTTTTATTTGAGCTTGGTGTGACTCTAATGTCCTCATTGCAAGGTCCCTAGTTTATTCAAGCTCCATGAGCTCTGCCATCCTTATGCTCATAGGTTCACTCTCCATCAACTCAAGCTAATGGGATAACTCCAAGGCAAGAATTTCAAGAGAAATGGGCAATTTGGCTTCCCTCCCATTTATAATAACATATGGTGAATTACCAATGGCAACTTTTGGAGTCACTCTATCAGCCCATAAGGTTATCCTTAGCTTTGTATGCCATACTCTTTGGTTCTCTTCCATAGTCCTCTTGATAATCCTTATCAAGTTCTTGTTCATAGAATCTAAAAGTTCATTATTTTGGGGCTAGTAATTAGAATATGTGCTAAGGTATATTCCTAACTTTAGTGCCCACTCACTTGTCTTCATGCCAATAAATGCTAAGGCATTATCTGAAATTGTTGGCTAATACACCAAACCTAGTCACTATGATATCATAGAAGTCCAACACTATTGTTTCATTAGCTTATTTCAAGGTAATTACTTCCACCCACCTGGTGAAGTATTCATTAGCATTGACCACCCATTTGTGTCCTCCACTAGAAGGTGGGTTGATCATTCCTATAAATTCCAAACCCCATTGCATGAAGGGTTATTCCACCTGAATTAGTTTGAGAGAAGGGATACCAACCTTTGTTTATCATCAAAAAGAGCACACTTTTGACATTTCTCACCCATGCATAGGCATCCTTGAAAATTTTGGGCTAGTAATAACCAGATCTCATTATTTTATATGTTGTAGTCATTAAAGCAAAATGGCCTCTTAGAGGCCCATCATGGAATTGATCTAGGAGATTTGTCACTTGATTATCATCTATGCACCTAAGAGGCACTCTATTAAGGTCCTTTTTGAATAAAACCCCATCAACCAAAGCATAAGGTATGGACTAAAGTCTAAAATACCTTCTCTTTGATCTATTTATACCTTGAGGGCATTCACCTATTACTACGAAATGTGTCATATTTCAGAGCCAACTAATGTGAGGTAGAGGTTCATTTTTTTGTGAGTTATCTTGTGTAACCAAAACAGCTTCTTTATCTTCATGGAGGTCATCAACCATATTCTCACATAAGCCTTTGCCTCTTACTAACTTAGTGACCTTGATCTCTACATCATACTTAATGACTTTGGTGATCCATCCAGCCCTCTTCTAATTCAAATTTTTGTTGAGAAGGAAGTCCCTTACTCCAAAATGAGACACCATAAGATGAATCTTGCTATTGGAGAGCATTAGTCTAAACTTTTTGATTCTTACCAAATATTTAAGAATTTGATTTTATACAAAAGTATACCTTGCCTCATATCCTTCAAGCCCTTGACTAAAAATAGCAATTAGCTACTCAAGTCCTTCACCATTATTTTACATCAGCATAGCTGATATATTATCAACATTGTCAAAGGCATACAATATGAAATCCCTTGAGAAGTTAGGATTCATGAGTGAGGATGTTTGGGAATTATCTTGTTTGATAGCCTCAAATGATACTTTAATTTCATTTGACCAAGTAAACACCTGGTTCTTCCTTAGCATGGCAGTGATGGGTTTGACCAAGTTTGCAAAACTAGGTATAAACCTTCTCATAAAGGTTATTTTCCCAAGGAAACTTTGGAGTCTTTTCTTGTGCTTGTATAAAGATAATGCCAAGATGGCACTTATTCTATCAGGTTCAATAGCTAATCCCTACTTTGAGATAATATGTCCCAAAAGTTTACCTTCATGGATAGTAAACACACATTTCTTGGGATTTAAAAAGATCTAATACTATCTACATCTTCCAAAGATCAATCTTAGGTGATACAGGTGCTCACTAGCCTTCTTAGAGAAAATTATGATGTCATCTAAGTAGACCAATACCATTTGATTTAGTATTCCTTGGAAATCCTTGTCCATTACTCTTTGAAAATTAGCCCCAACATTTGACAAGCCAAAAGGCATATTTTGATAAACATATATGTCCCACTTGGTGGTGAAGGTAGTCTTATATTGATCTTATTCTCTTACCATCACCTGGTTATATCCTAAATACCCATCCAAATGGGAGAAACATTATAAACCAGTAACTATATAAAGTATTTATTACATGGATGGTAAGGGGTAATGATCTTTCAAAGAGACTCTATTCAAATCCCTATCTCCCCATTCTTCTTCCTTACAAGCACTAGATTGGCTACCCATGAAGAGTGCTTGATGGAAGAGATGATATTGGATTTAATCAATTTAGTCAATTATGTACTCATAAGCTCTTAAATTTTGGGTTTGATAGGCATTTGCTTCTATCTAACAAGCTTGGCATTAACCTCCAATTCTATAGTGTGTTGAGCTAGTTTGGGGTCAAAGCCTCTAAGGTCATTGCATTCCCAAGCAAATATATTTGCATATTCTCTACATATCTCAATGAAATTATGGCTTTTATCCCTAGTGCTTACCTTTTCGAGCTTAAGAAGCTTGTCTTTGAGGATCAAAACTCTTTCATAATTCTCTTCATTAGTAGACATTACTAACTTGTCTTTTCTTATATGATTACCCTCATAAAAAATACCTTCAAGGGTAACCAACCCCTTAAGAAGATTGTTATATCTCAGCTAAAAAATTTGATCCTCATACTGATGCTTAAGTTTATCCTAGTTCATTGAGGAAAATTCTACTTCCTACTACAATAAACAAGTAATTTTCTTGTCACTATCAAAGACCTACCAATGAGCTTCATTATTTGGCACTGGTGGTATTAATACCACTTTGATATGTGGTTGCATTTTGGACCTTTTCAATTCATTTGGGAGGTCAAACTAAGCTTCTACAGTTGCTAATCTATCAACATGTTGATTGTGGTTCTTTGGCACTGCTTGGATTTTAAAGGGCTCAAAATCCTCAAAGATGTCCCACACTCTATGCTTGTAGGATTTCATCAAGGGATTATTTGTGACATTTTTGCCTTTGACTTGATTCAATATTAACTCACTATCTCCATATGATTGTAACTACTTGATTTCCCTCTTATTAGCCCACTGGAGACCATAGATGAGACCCTCATATTCAACTACATTACAAGATCAACTAAATTGAAACCTATAAAAAGAGAAGTATTTATCATTTGAGGGAGATTCTACCATTACACCTACCCCATGTTTTCTCCTTGATAAATCAAAGAATGATTTCTTAAAACCACTAGCATCTTCTTGTGGCCTAGTGAGGGATGGCATAGATTCAATCTCCTCATACAAGTAGTAGACTTCCATGTCTCTTTCTTCAACACCTTCCAAAGGTTTGATTAGCTGATTATCACTTCATAACTCATCTAAGTACATGTTAGATATTTCCTTAGGATGAGTGTTTAGTTCTTGACCAATAAGGTGATCATCTTCATCAAGGATGGTGTAATTAATGTTTGAGCTATTTAGCCCATAAGGTTTAATGTGAAATTGTGTAGTAGGATCAGTTTTGATGGATACCTTGATCCTATACCTTGTTATAAAATCCATGTAAAACCAATCTACCACTAGATAACCCCCAATTTTTGGTGTGAAGTCTCTAGATAAATATAGAGAAAAATGAGGAGGTGCATCTAGGATCAATACATCTTGAGCCACTAAAATTCTAGGACAAGCATGCAGGGTCAAGTTTAGACCTTTGATGATACCATTTGGTTTGGTGGAAGATCTATCAAGTTGAAAAAATCCCTTAGATTGGGGCTCATATTTCAAACCAAACTGATCTACTATTAACTTTAGCATCACTGTGGTGTTTGCTCCACTATTTACCATGAAATTATGTATTGATTCATCAATAATAATAAAAATGTAGTAGGGAGGAGGCTTGATCACCTTATTTGATTGTCCTTCATTAGTACCTTTAGTTGCATTGGTGAGAACTACATTTTCCTTGCCTAGTGGCTTATCTAAAACATTAATTTTTTATAATCCTTCTTAAAGGATATCCACTTGACCAAGCATAGAAAGCATGTCCCACATTGGCACACTCATATTAGACTTTTTCATTTATTCCACAATGTTTATGGGTAAACCACCAACCTTTGGTTGTGCTTTGGGAGCCATAAATATACTTTGAACTTGTGAGTTTTGGGGTACAAAGGCAGTCCCTTGGTTCTAGTTCTTTAGAGCTATTGGGACTTTTGGATCTATTGTGGGTTCCTTTAGATTTCATTGTAAAGGATTAATGGTAGTAAGATCTTTGACTACTTCCTGATTACCATCTATGTTCCTTATTTTGAATCTTTTATTAGCTACCACTATAATATATGTTTGGATATAACTAGCATATTGATTAGATGTATAGTATTCTTCTTACTCATAGTTACCCATTGTAGCATCTAACTAGTTTGGTCCCTCATTAGGCCCCTATCCTTGTTTTAGCTCTTCTCACTTTAGTATTATAGGGTCCTCTATTTTTGTAGACATAAGAGCTTGATTATATCCATAGCTAGCACCTTGATGCCATTGTTTATTGAAAGCCTAATTGAACTCAATGTTTGGGATAATGCATTAACTAAAAGATTGATTTTAAGGCATGGTACCTGCCACTTTTTGATAAATGTTTTTATGAGTAGGGACCAAAGTAGTAGAGGTACTTGCATCATTTGATTATAATGATTTTGTCTAACATATTTAGGTTGTCCTTGTCTTTGGCCTTGACCTTGGCCTTGGAAATTTCCTTTGTACAGTGGTCTATTTGCTTGATAAGAATATTTTTGAGGCTGATATGGAGCTTGATAAGGTATATTGAACTAGGATTTGTTCCTCTTCACATTTACCAACTCATTTCTAAAGGATTGAAACATGCTTTTAAGCTCTTGGAAATTCTTGTTTTCTTGAGAGTCACTAGATTGGCTAGTTGAAGCCTTTTCTTTCTTTGGTGTAGGTATGGCAGCAAGTGTTGGCATAAGAGGAATGGAAATAAGGGGAAGAATAGAAATAGGAGGTGGTTGTATATTAGGGAATAAAGGCATTGGTGGTCTAGGTGTAAACTTACCAGCTTGAACTAGATAATTTTTTGCTCTGATTTCCACCTCATAAAGATTTAGTAGTGTGTTTCCTCTCATAGAGTGGATCATTACTGCAATATCACTATTAAGAGATTTCAAGTAATAAAGGAAATAAAATTTTGGAGTAATCATAATAGAGATTGGGATATTATACCATATATTTTGAAATATTGTGTTAAAATCTTGTATGACTTCATGAGAAGCCCTCTTGATTGTGGTTAATTGCTCTACAAGTGATAAGTGGTCACTTTTGTCTTCAAATATTTTACACAAAGCATCTCATAATTGATCCCATGGTGTACTGTATTTAGTAGTAAGGTTTATATACCTATTCAAAGCTTTACCTTTGAAAGAGATGGATAATATCCTAATAGCCACATTTTCCTTAGTTATGTCCTGAATATTACAAAAATTGGTTGTCCCTAAGATGTTCAGAAGGGGTTATAGAGTATTCTCCTATGAAATAAAGGACACATTTAAGATTTGATACTATAATATGATCATATTTTTTATGTTTAAAGGACTTTAATCATTTAAATCCATAAAAGGGAAAGCCCTAAGGGTTACCATGGCAGTGAAAGGGGAAAATAAAGATCTTCTTGCAGAGGTAGAATTTCAAATTGATTTAGGAGGAATATTCCTTTTTATGGATGTGTATTAGCAAACCTTAACCTTTTTACAGAGTTAAAAATTAATTCAACAAATTCAAAAGGAATACCTCTAGAATTTGATCTTGTAGTCACCTTTGACATGAAAGATAGCTATTGTTTTGCACCATAATGTTGAGTGTTACTCAGATTCACTAGATATTGTTGCATGAAAGTTATAACTGTTACAATTTGATCCAACTAGCATCAAACTTGATCAATATTATTTTAAAATGATTCCTATCGGGCATGTCAAAAATTGTTATAATATTAGTTTTCACCCTTAGGGAGGGTTATTCATGCTCTCCCCATCTAAGCTACATAATGAAAATAAACCCAAGTTATAGGTATCCTATATTGAGGTTGAACCTCTAGAGAAGGTTGGCTTCCTCTTGGTGGATCACCTAAACTAATGCTTCTACTTGGAAAAGGGTTAGAAAGGGGGAAAAGACTACTAAAATAACTAATAGATGATGCACCAAATTTAAATGAGAACTCACACAAGTATGAAATATACACTAAAGAAACATAAGACAATACTAGCTCACACAATCTAAAAATCTAGTTAATTGTATAAGTATTTCATGAACTAAGTTTACCAATCAATGAATGAACCAAAGAGGAATTCTAAGACTCACACCAAACTTACATTACTATTACAAAGAACATGAATGTAGACCTAAAATTAACTTGAAAACACCCTAAAATAGGTAAGAAAGAAGGACAATGGACATGGAAGATTCTCCTTCACAATGTCACCATGCACAAGCTTACTAAACACAATTTAGAGGCAAGAGATTGGTAAAGAAAGTATTTATTACTTCAATAGGTATTTCATACAAATTTTGATAGGGTTTAGCCTTATCAAATTAGAGTCTCTTTCTCTTTAAAATTAGAGAGTCCTTGTGAGAGTTAAAAATCCAAGAGAGAGCCCTATAATGAGGGTAAAAAAAGGAGATATAGGATAAAAAAGAGGAGAGAGAGAGAGAGAGAGAGAGAAGCATGAAAAAACTAAGATGAATAAATGAGGCCCAACCACTTTTGATCTATTAGCATTAATGATGCCTCCCAATTAATGATGCCTTAACTCTAAATAGTTCCAAGACCCTCATTAGCTTGGAAAACATGTTAGAAGACAAGAATATTTTGAAAATGGTGATTTATCATCCATTCAAATGGGAAAGTCCCCCAAATACTTTTGGAACTTCAATGAATGTTCCACTTAGCCCTCTCAACCCCAAACTCTCCATCTGCTTAATAAGCTTATCACCCATGCTTCATTTTGATATGTCCTTTTATGTTATCACATAATCACTTGAGCTCATTTATCTAGTGTCCCTTCAGAACATAATTATTAGAATCACCATTCCCCTATGCCAACTTCTTCATCTGTCACCATTTTTTCATTACTTCAAACCTCGAATATAGGTCCATTGTCGATGAAAACTAATCCCATTTATTGGTTTTCATATAGCTATAATCTAAAATGAAGATCTACAGTCTACCTAATCTCTTGGTCATGAACAAGACATAAAACATACATCTAAAATATTTTGAGGATGAACTAAGCTTTAATGGCATCTTTTGATTCTATAGGGTTTGCTCTTTGCAATCTAGATTATATTTGATCTTGCATTTATGTATATACCTGTTTGGGTGGATATATCTTTTAATTTGACATGTCTAATTTCATGGCATCCTTTAGGGTTACTCATCTCCTTTTAAAACCTGACTGTTATGATCTTATACATGTGTCATTGTCGTGTTCCTTCTATAGATTTGATTCAATCTACTCCATTGATCTTTGTGGGTGTATCTAGCTTTGACATTCATTATCAACTATCTATCTTTGATCTACATCTATATTACACCACTTACCATCCCCATATTCATCCTCAGGATCCTACTATAAGTTTCATCCAGTTATCATGTTTATTTCATGTGGTGGCCTCATGTGGAATCTAGGATCCTTGACCTTTTAACCTCATGTGCACCATTAATTTCCTTGATGTGATTGAACGTGTGTTGTTAATATTGATGTTCTTGATCGAGTATGCTCCATTAATCCTTTAACTCACCTTTATATTACCACTTATCAACCCTACATCCAATCTTAGGATCCTCTAACTTGTTGACCTCAAACTCATCATTGATCTTTGATTACATGATTGAATGCATGTTGTAAATCTATTTGGGCCCATTAACTTGAGCTATCACCTATGTGTCATTGATATTTGATTCAAGTACCTAAGATCTCACTTGTTATCTCTATATTTAATCTCAATATCCTTTGAAATATTTAAATCCAAATGGCTACTTCATTTGGCTTTAACTTGACTTCCCTACGTACATCTCATTTTGCTAGTTCAACTTTGAAGACTTATATCTTAATATAGCAACCTCATCAAGACACCAAATTTATAGAGGATAATCTTGGCATGGAAAATATTATGTCCATATAATTCTTCAACCTTGATTGACCTCTCAAGTATACTTATCAAATGTGTAATCATAATGACCTATTCATTCTTATGTGATGTGTTATGATGATCTAGCTTATTTAGGATTGTGCAAGTCATTTTTATCCCTTCAAAGCTCTGATGAAATACTGAGACTTTGAAAAAACCTAATTCATGCTCCCTAAATTACATGAACACCATGGAAACTTATTAGATGCTTTCACTTGTAATTTTGTACCTGTTATCAAGCTTGCTTCCCAAGAATCATCAAATTACACCTTCAGTTTGCTTAAAGTATTTCAAACACTTATAAATGACACTTGATCTTCTTCCTCCACACCAAGACTTCTAGAATACTAATCTATCCAAGAAAAGTTTTTAATGTAGGCCAAAATTGGCCAATAGTAATTATACATATGATTATAGATGATTTAATAAGTAATCTATATGAACTTTTAAAAAAAATAACTTTTATGAAACTAAGTGGGATCCTAACATTGTGGTATCAAATTGAAGGTTTAACACTTGGAACTAATGAGTCCACTATATAAAATTAATTATTATAATTTTAGTGAGGAAAATTGCATGAAGTAAATTTAGTGGAGAGGGGACTTCAAATGTGAACCTTCAAGCTGATCCTAATTAGCTAACAATCAAACAAGTTGCAAAACTTGATCAAATACTCATTATCATGAATGATACTAGAGATAGGACAACTAATCTAAAGTGATAATTTCATGGACTAGAGGAAGAAAATAAATAAGAGGTTATAGATGAAAAACATATGATTAAGAAGAGCCTCGTGATCAGGGGCATAATGAGGAATAACAGGTAATAAGATTTCAAGTAATTACAGAGCTTGCATGAGATATGAATAAAATGAACACACCCAAGTTTGATGGTATGGTATTGGGTGATGGCACTGAAGCTTAGCTCACTGAGATGGAGAAATATTTATAGATTCAAAATTAATCTGAGGTAGCCAAGGCCACATGGGGAGCTTTCTAACTAACAAGTGAAATAGCAACTTGATGGGATAATAAGAAGCTTGAGATGAGTCTTGACTCTACTACCACTACTTAGGAGTAGTTTGTGACTCTTTTTAAAGAAAAATGGATAATATAATTGTACTTTGATTAGAAATTAACATATTTATAGAATAAAAATCAATGATCTTTTTTAGAAAACAAATACTAGAAGTAATTTTAAAAACTCTTGAAGTATGTTCTACAGTATCATAAAGATGAATATTTTTGGATCAAAATGTTCTTCATGGGTTTAAAAACTAAAATAAGATGTGAATTGGATGTATATGGACCATCCACCATGGATTAGGTCTTTGAGAAGTTATTTAAGTAAGATTAAAATTTTAAATCACTTTTTGAGGTCATATAAAAATTTAAAAAGAAGTTTGAAAGCTCAAAAAAACTTTTAAGAAAAAGAACTAAAAATAGAATGGGAATTCCAAGAATAGATTCAATAGATAGAATGTAAGATTAAGTAATGCTTCAGGGAATAGGAAACCTAAAATTGGTTTTAGATAAAGATTCAAAGGATTTAATCAATCTAAGAGGAAGGGACCACCTAGGAGATGTTTTACATGTGGAGGATACCATTATGCTAAGGATTGTCCTTGTTAAAAGACAAATGATATAAATAAGAATTCATCCACTTATACATCATAATAGATAACTTTTTAGAAGTTTATTCATGAAATAGTTGACAATCATCAAATATAATTTTAATACTCTCCCATTAAAATATCAATTACTTTTTTTGAGAATCCTATGTTTATTTTGATAGATAAAGGAACCATTGAATATTTTCTTTCTCCTAAAATGTTAAGTAAATTATCTAGAAAAGTTAGTTTTATGGAAAATGCTTGGTCAATTCAATATCAAAATGAATCTAATATCAAGTTTGATATATGTATTATTGAGGCTAAAATAAAATTTACAAAATTCACTATGATAGTATCACTAGGGTCATATGATGTGATCCTAGGAATGAATTGGCTCTCTAAACACAAAGCCAAAGTTGATTATTTTCTTAATAAGGTTGAGTATTTATATGATTTGAGAAAGCAAATCCAAATTTAAGGATATTATAGAGACTTGAAACTAAGACAAATTTTATCCATTCGATTGAAAAAGGCTTGATGAAAGGGATGTCAAGTATTCCTAGTCAAGATAGATGAAATTGGTGAAACTAAAGAACCTTCAATTGAAGACTATCCTTTTCTATAATAATTTTAAGATATTTTTTTCTAAAAAAATTATCAAGTTTACCTCCCAAGAGGTAATTTGACTTCACCATTGATATCATTCCAGGTTCATAAATACAATCCAAAACTCCCTACATAATGATAATAACTGAGTTAATCGAGTTGAAATCTCAACTTCAAGAGATGTTGGCCAAAAGGTTGATTCATCTAAGTGTTTCACCATGGGATGCACCTATAATATATATCATAAATAAGAATATAAATATTCATTTTTTACTTTATTATAGAATGCTAAACAAGGAATCAATCAAGAACAAGTATCATTTACCTTACATTAATAATCTTTTTGACAAAATGCATGGTGAAACAATATTTCTAAATATTTATCTCCATATTGGGTACCTTAAATTGATAATTAGAGAGGAATATATTATAAAAATACATTTTACGACTCATTATAGGCATTACAAGTTCACAATACTTCTTTTTGAATTAACAAAGACACCTGTCACATTCATGAACCTCATGAATAGTGTGTTTAAAGATTACCTTGATTATTGTGTGCTAGTCTTCCTTGATGATATTCTCGTCTATTCCAAAAATGAAGAAGAGAATGTTGAATATTTTTGTTTAGTCTTACATGGGCTGTGGAAGCATAAAATCTATGGAAAATTATTTAAGTGTTCCTTCTTTTAAAGAAGAGTACAAAAGTTGGGGCATATTATCTCTATATAAAGAATTTTTGTAAATATAGTCAAGATTAGATCTATTATAGAGTGGAAATCATCCAAAAATATGCATGAGGTATTTATTTTTATGGATTTAGAAGGGTAATATAGGAATTTTGTACCAAATTTTTCTAAGATAGCTAATCTGATCACCTCTCTTCAGTGAAAAAAATAATATTTTATTTGGTCCGATAAGTACAAATAAGCCTTTCAAATTTTAAAAATGAGGCTTAATTTAAAACCAATGTTATATATTATGGATCTAAATGGTCATTTTGTAGTTATAACATATGCATCATAAGATGGTTTAGGAGGATTTCTTATTCATGATGGATCATTTGTATCTTATGAATTAAGGAAATTGAAGCCTTATGAAGTAAACTCTGCTCCACATGACCTAGAACTAGCTTCCATAGTTCATGATTTACAAGTTTTGAGGTATTATTTATTGGGAAAGCCTTTTGAACTTAAAAATAATAATTTAAGACTCATATATATTTACCCAACCTAACCCTAACGCTCATCAAAGGTGATGGTTAGAATTTTTTTCAGACTATGATTTTGACATTAACTATATTAAGGGTAAAGAGAACAGAGTTGTAAATGCCCTTAGTCATAGAAAGTACATTATGACATTAGCCATTATAAAAAGTAATTTATGAGATCAAGTAGTATAATTTTCACCTAGAGATGAATTTTATGAATAGGTAAAGAAAGCATTAGCTGAGAATTCTCAAGATCATAGATACCATGTATTTCAATTTGAGAATGATGGGCTTTTGAGATATAATGGTAGAATATATGTACCTAGAAGAAAAAATTTGAGGAATATTATTATAAAATAATTATAAAATGATCCATATTCAAGACATCTTAGAGTGACTAAGATTTTAATAGAGTTAATACCATTGTATTTATATAAGGGAATCAAAAAGGTTGTGGCAAACTTTGTGTTTATATGCTTAGAATGTCAAAAAATTAAAGTTAAAAATGTACATTATTTTATATTTTTGTACCCACATTCCATACCAAAATATAAGTGTCAAGTTATTAGAATGAACTTTGTCCAAAGATTGCCTATGTCCATAAATCATCATGACATGATTTTAGTATTTATTAATAAACTTGCCAAAGTAGTTCACTTTATTCCAGATAATATGATAGATGATGCATTAATGCTTGCCAAAAGGTTTATAAAATAGGTATTTAATTGTATGGGTTTTTTTAAAATATCATTTTAGATAGAGACCCTAGGATGAACTGAAGGTTTGACAAACTCTCAATTTAGCATTGGGTACATAGCTAAACTTTAGTAAAACTTATCATCTAGAAATAGATGGGTAAACAGAGAGAATAAATTAGGTTTTGAAGGAAATTTTGAGGATATATTTCATGTACCATTAATATAAATGGGAGGAATACCTACCATTGGTTGAGTTTGCATATAACAACTCATTCTAATCAACATTGAAAATGGTTCTTTTTGAGGCATTATATGGTAGGAAGCATAGAACACCAATCAATTGAGATAAATTAGAAGATAGAGTGATCTTTAGACCTGATATGCTCATGAAAATGGAAGAACAAGTTAATAATATAAAGATTGTCTAAATATAATAATAGATAGAAAAATTACGTTGATCTGAAGAGAACAACAAGGTAATTCTTAGTTGGAGATTAAAAAAATCATGAGTCAAACACCAATAGCATCTTATTAAGTTTGGGAAATCAATAAAATTATCATTGAGATATGTGGGACCCTTCGAGGTTATATAAGTGATTAATCATGTATCATATAGACTTACTTTTCCACTAGATTTAGCTTAAATGCATAAGTTTTTTCATGTATCTTATCTTAAGAAGTATATAATCGATCCATCACATGTTTCAAACTAGAATGTATTATAGGCTTTAGATCTAGGGGTGGTCACAGTAGGATCAATCAAAATAATTGATACTCTCAAACTTAACTTATGTAATAGATAAGTATCACAATGCAAGGTCTATTGGGACCAATATTCTAATGATAGTGCTACATGAAAAGATTATGAAAAATTCTTAAAGTTATTTCTTCATTTATTTATTTAAATTTTTTATTAAATATTATTAATTATTACCTAAATTTTTGTTTAATAAATAAAATTCAACAAGATGATGACCTATTTTAGGGGGGAATCATGTTACATCATGTTCCACTCTAAAAAAAATACGTAAGTATTATTAGGGGATATAGACCTAATAATTTGTAGTTTTAATTTTCATGTTTGATTTGGATATTTGTGTTGTATGATTGATAATCATATTGTTTGTTTTCATGATCAATTATGTTGGAGAACATTTGCATATGTTATGAAAGTATTTTGATCATGTTTGACTATGATTTTATTTATAAATTGATTTATATTACCAGTTCAATGATAATTTATATACTGAGTATTTGATTATTTGTTATAATCTCATACCAACTACCTTTTATTTGATTAAGGTAGTTATAGAATTTTCTCACTCTCACAAGCGGTACCGAGGGAGAGTATCATCAAAGAGGAGGGTACATATATCAACATTGAGGATTGAGAGAATTCAACCAAACATGTATACACACACACCCCACACTCTTATTTTTCTTAGGTGAAATGAATATAGATCAGTATTCTACTAAAATGTTGAATGTTGCTTGCATTGTTTATCTGTGTAGTAAATAAGGCATGTTTGCATTTTTTGAATTCATCACTTGTCTTGATTAGTATTATTTTTATTGTTTGTTATATTTCTATTAAAATTTGATATGAATTGAATTATGATGAATTGTGTGTGAGGTAACCCATTTACATGTTTTAACACTTAGGAAAGTGTTGGATTTTTATTGATATTTTTTGATTGTATACTTTATGCCCTTTTGTGGTGACATAATGAGGCGGTAAATAGGGTGAAATAACCAAAAGCAATCTAATTAAAAATAACCTTAAAACTTTGAATTTTGTTTGGTTAATGTTAATAGTAAATTGTCATGAATTTCATAAGGGATTAAATTAGGTTTTTATTATGTGGATTTGACTTGGCCATTCGACAATGATGGAGAAGTTGCATGTGGTGACCAAACTACAAATTAGGGCATAGAATGTGAGTTAGTGGGTTTAGCAAGTAGATCAAGTAGAAGTGGAGGTGAGTTCATAATGGAGTACTTGTAGTTTAGTAGGAGAGATAACTGGTCATGTAAAATGTGGGAAGGGTTTTGTAAAAATAATAAGAGAAAAAGAGGAGAATGATAACATGATAGGGTGTAGAATAGAACACAACAAGAAGAAAGAAAACCCACTGTTTCACATAATTGGATGGAATCTATTACAGAACCAAGTCGATTGAACTTGAGTTTGTAAAATTGATTATTGATTTTAAACTTATGTTATCAAGAAAATATGGTTATTTAGTATAGGTTTTTATTATACTTCATCTAAATATGTGAAATAGTATATTTGTTTTGTTAATAGAACTAGGGTTTTAGGTTTATAGACTTGGGGATGGAACTAGTTTTCATCTACAGGGCTATAAGCATGATGTTGAGCCCTCTTGTAAATGAAATTGAATTTATTGGCAAAGTTTTTAATTTAAAACTTAGGGCTCAAGCCTATAGACCTAGGGATAGAGCTCAGTTCCATCCATAGGCCTATAGAAATGAGGTCGAGTCCTTTTTGAAAAGAAGATTGGGTATATATAGATAGATGAGTCTGAACATAAATAAATATCATTTGTGCGAGTATAGTTAACATAAGATTTTCTCAAAATCATTAAGGGAGAAACTTATGTCTTATTTTGTATATAGACAATGTTGGGCAAGTTCCAATGTGGGAAAATAAACTTAGATTGTATAAATTTGGATCAAGTATATGTTTTACTTAGATCATTTAACTTCTAGATAAAATATCACACATGTCAAACATATATATATACAAGTTTTAATAACCAGCTCTAGTTCATTTAATTTGGAGTTGACCTAGGCACTTGTGTTGATTGTCAAGTTATATAAGAGAGATAGAAAAACATTGTCCTGTTTGGAACATATAAATAGAATTATTGTATACGATATTTTATTTTATATGTGTATATACATTATAAAATAAAGATTTGTAGTTGTATATTTTAATTATAAGAACTCAAGTTGGAATATTTGAGATTCAATACATACTGAAATTAATAAACTAGGTATATATATGTTTGTGTACAAACATACGTATATGTATTCATCTATATGTATGTATGTATGTAACACACACATGGATTTAGCATACCTATATATTATCAATTAGAATGAATAAATCTAAGCACATATATAATTGATAATATAGTTCTTGGAAACTTACTTTATTTGTATACATAAATGAATGTATATGTGTCAATATTTATATATACATATAAAAATAAATACATTCATTTCTATATACAAATATCTAGTCAAACTATCACTGAGATATTGAACCTGGGCATATAATTATTTCTTTTAGGATGAACTAGTATATAGTTATAGGTTAAACTTAGAAATTCTGAGTATAAATTATATAAGTGATTGTATTGTTGAAGAGGATGATTTTCCATTGGTTGTGCAAATAGTTAATATAATTTTGAACAAGTAAATTTATGAAGAGCTAATATATGTATATTAAATACACATTTTTAGATGTACTATTTTTAATGGTTCTTTGATATATATAACCAATAGGATAGATCTTAATTAAGAGATATTAAAAGGATGTAATTTTATATCAATTAAATTATTAGAATTTCATGTAATGAGGAAATGAAGGAATGAGTCTAGAAAGGACAAAGTTGTCAATGAAGTATAAAATAAGTTTAAGATACATTATTTATGTTTTATGATCTATCTAGAGACTCATTTAACTTTTATTATTAACTTTGTTGGATGTTATCAAATCTTGTAAGATGTGAGTTTTAAAAGTAAGATATGTTTTAAAATTGATATAGTATCTTAAATATTGGATTATTGTTTATAGACCTATATGCATTCAAGCTTGAATGTTGAACAACCCATGCATGACATTGATGAGTTTAAAACAATGAGATAGTTAAGTGATGATTATTTAATCCTTTCATTACATGATTATTTGGATTGGTGTTTGTTGCAATTTGTATTTATTATACCTTGAATTTATATATAAAAATTATTAGGTATGTTTCATATGTTAATAGGTGATAGATATATGAGAGTGTTGACTTGAAACTCATATATCTACCCCATAAATATCATATGATAGATTATGACTCACTGGCAGAGAGTATGTGTGAGTGAAATTTATTTGGATCCATACGAGATCTGATTTCTATAATAAAAATTTTTGCCAAAGTAATGTTATAGTTAAGACATTATCATTTCATTATACTTTATAGTTTGCATATGTATGTTGATGTCATAATAAATATAGAATTATTTTTTATGGTCTATATGACTGTTGCATGTATTCATGATTATACACATAGGTTCCATTTGATTTATTGATATTCATATTGTTCTTGTTTTCTTTTCTATGAAGGGAAGGTCCACTCCTAGTGGAGAGGTGTGTGGGAGACCGACGGTTTGTGGTTGGAGGTAAAGCACTCAGATGATACTCTCCCTCTCTTCAGCTATTTAGCATTTATAAATCACACTCATGGATATTTATATGGATCATTGAGATATTTGTGAGGCTCAGTATACTATTATACATGATATATTATATATTTAAATATAATTTATAGTACATTATTATTAATGACTATTCAACATAGTAGTGGCTATGAAATTTATAAATAATTTTGAATATTGTAATAACAGTGGTTGTATGTTTAAATATGGATATATTTATGGATTATATTAGTGATTTTATATACTTGACTCCTTTCACTATTTATATTATGATAATTATTCATATTTTAATCTATTAGAGGTTATTTGAAAACTAAATAGATCATTTTTAAATAGTGGATTGATACATCTCTACATTTATTATTTTAGATATATTTGATAGACAAACATTAATTATACAAATGATTATATATTATTTTATAAGTAATCAATATGAACTTATAAAAAAATTGGATAACTTTTATGAAACCCAGTGGGATCCTAACAATTTGAACATGCCCCTTGTTTGCAGTCTTTTTAGACCTTTGTCTCTTGATTTATTTTTTGAGTACTCTTGTGTATGTGATTGATTATCTAGACATTTTAATGATATGCATCATGAATCTTAGGACTTGGTGTGATCACATTATTCATACTTCAATAATATATCTATCTAAACATGTTTTCTCTATATGTTACATGGTACATTCATAGTTGACATGGTTATTTTATCCTTTTGAGGTAAGGTAACTACTAATTTTGACTTCCCCTCACCTCAAATGGGTGGGATATATCAGTGAGGGCATGCCATAGAGACATGACTTCTACATTTCTTCACAAATTTAAATTGAAGTGGGGACATGTTTTGGAAACATGTTTTTCACACTTATTTAGTATTCAACATACCTAAATTAATATAGTGGGGGCATATTTTAGAAACATGTTATCTACATTGACACTTATATTAGTTTTTTATATTTATTCATATAAATGAGGACATGTTTTGAAAGCGTGTTCTTCATACTTGCACAATTTTAAATTAGTCAAATTGCATAGTTATATGATTCAGATACACATTTATGATAAATTTATATACATTGGTACTATTGTTATGCATAGTTTGAGCATGAGACATATCTAAGGTGCATATGTTATGCAATGTGTATCTAATATTACAAAATTAAATTAGTTTTAAATTTCAAACACTTTTAGAAATTGTCAACACCTACCAGGTTGACTATTATAGACTATATTAAGCCAATCTATTGTAGTAGTTAGATCACTTTTTGATATGGTTGAGATAATTAAATCACTCAATATTATCAATTTTATAGGTTGGACTTGATTACATCATCCAATCTCACTAAATTTATAGTGTGATTTGAGTTGGTTCACTCACACTCACCAAGTTATAAGTATGATTAGGTTTGCATGATTTAGCTAATCTCAGTTACTGGGTGGAAACTCATCTTTTCTCTAAAGTTGGGGGCATGTCTCCTCCTGTATCTCTTTCTATCTCTTTAGATATATACACTTTAAAAATTTATATTTTTTCTAATCTTAGTTTTGGTGATTCATAATGATATATCTTTCAAATTAAATTGTCAAAAAGGTAAGATGGTTGTATCAATACATAAGTGTACTCCTAAATATTTCTCTCTTTCCATTTCAATTATTTCAATGTTTTCAATTTAAAATTATATATATTAATTATATATTATAACATGTTCTTGGTTATAGATCAGTCACTAGAAAATCACTCAAGTTGGACTCAAGCAAACGTAGGATGTGTTATACACACGTAGGTATGCATTAATTTTTATTTCAACTAGCAATTTCATTACTAAATTAAATTGTCAGCAAATGTAGACACTATTTTTGAATTATATAGTACCTCAATCTTGTACACTTGAAAAATATGCATCATGAATGTACCTATAGATTCTATACATTTCTCATTGCTAAAAAGGTCGCATACACTAATTCTTTATGCCTTATTTTTTATATCTTAGTATGACCGATGTTATTATGATGACCCAGGTTTTCTATCATGCCTAGAATATTATAAATATGTTTATATTCTATTTCTACAATTTATGTACTTGCACCTACTTTATAACTATCCAAACACTTTCATCCCAATCAGATGTATACATCAATGCAAGTGTCATAACCTAACACAAGTGTTCAGTGCTATAAAGTCATCTAATTTGAAAATAAAATGTATCCCTTGGTTGACCTAAGTGCTTTAATGTGAGATATTCTCCAAAGAGATCGGTATAAATATAATATCAACCCTCATTCATTCCTCACCTATCACAAACCTATAAATATTAAGATAATTTACCAAAAACACTCAATCAAGCACTCAAGTGAGCAAAATTTCTCTATTTTTTCTTATTTCCATAATAGTCATAGGGACAAAATATCTACAAGTATAACATACTAAAGGAGTACTCAATGATCTACATTTACTAAGTTACAAGTTAGGTCACTATTGTACTTGCTTATCACACATTGCATTAATCACACACAAGCCAACACACAGGGGAGAACTACATAGGTTTGAGGCCCTATTCAGAGTATTAGCTATGTAGCTAGTGCTCATTGATATAGGAGTCTTTAGAGAAACTCAACACCATGTACCTATTAATCTATTTTTCACATATCCAATATAAAGATGAAGAACCAGAGTTTAGTTATCTGATAAGGAGTGATAGTCCATGATATAGATCTAAATACACTAGAATGAAGGGGATACAGAACCTAGAAGCATCCAAGTGGTCGCATCTAGTTTATATAAGTATTTCATACATGACACCTATGTCTAATTCAGACAATAGCATCGATGAAACCATCCCAAGTCAATGTAAGTGTCTATGACTATAGAGGTCAAATTTTTAGAATTAGACAATTATTTCATAATTCAAATTTAGTCTACTTTCTTCATGTTTTAGATTCAGATTTGTATTAGTATCAAAATTAGCTAAGTAACTTGTGTTATTTATCATTAAAATATCTAGCATAGGTATACTTTCTATCTTTATCATCTCAACATAATAAATTTAGTATATGTTTATCCGAGTTTCACAAAAAATTGACCTACTTTAGAGATAGTTTACCTTTCTTGTGCCCTAGACTATCTTTTCCCCCTTTAACCTATTGACCCAATTTTGCCTCTCAGGCAAAATTTTGGTCACCTCCTACACCTGCTTTACAGGCCAGTCATTTCGGGTTGCAAGGTCCACCTTCAGGTTTCAACAGTGCCGTTACAGAGCATTGGTCATGAAAGGCAGCAAAAGGGAGAGTCTTCAAACGTCCACGAGAGAAGAGAAGAAAATGGAGTGTTCAACACTTAGGCAAAAAAGAGGGCAAAAAAAATGCAGAGGGCGGCAAATTCGCCGCCCACTACAAGGGCAGGTAGAATGAGCCCACCTACAAACATGCAGAGGGTGGCAAATTCGCCACCCACAACACAAAGAAAAATAAAGACGTCAGCCGACGTCAGCAATACTACCGTCATCGGCACCTTACAGAGACCGACGTCGGCAGAACCGCCATCGTCGGCAGCACAACGGCAGGCACAAAATTTGGAAAATCTCACCCTCATGCGGTGAAATGGAAAACCCCACCCCATGACGGGCAAGGAAAAAAGTCTACCCTATGGCGGCGAACTGAAAAAGTCTACCCTATGGCAGCGAATTGAAAAAGTCTACCCTATGGCGGCGAATTGTAAAAGCCCACCTTAGGGCGGTGAAAATGAAATCCCCACGCGCAATACTGCCGACGTCGGCACATTACACGAACTGACGTCAGCGAGATTGCCGCCGTCGGCAGCTTATCGGCCGACGTCGGCAGAGAATCCTATATGAAGTTCATGCAAAGGGCAGCAAAATTCACCTACAGTGCACAAGAAAAAACCCACCCAATCGCTAGAGAAGACCAACACGCAAAACGAGGTAACAAGCATGGTCTTGGTAGACTTGTGATGTCATCAATAGTGTTTTTCACACTTTTCAATGAGACTTCTCTTGGCTCTTCTGCTATAAATACAAGGACTTAGCCATTTATCAGGATCTTCCTGAATTTTGTGAAGAGCACTGCTCTCCAAATTTCCCACCTGAATCAATAAAAGATAGTTTTTACCTCTATTTGGATGGATCTTTCAGTGTATGCATTGAATGTTAATCTGTGTCCAGTCATTGTCTCTTGATGCTCTCATAGGTTCAACACCAGCAAACCTGCGATCTACAAAGTGCCACTGTCTGCTGCTGTCAGGAGTAGAGTTATGTTTTAAAGGTATAGAACAGGTGAGGTCACTTACAGTGTGTGTTTCTCAGCACCTTGGTGAGTCCCTTTTCTTGTGCTTTCCATAAAAACCTTCCTGTCATCCCAGAGACCTGGTCTTTTCTACCAGATCTGAGTGTATGTATGTTTTGTTTGGTCCTGAGTGTGGATCTAGAAGGTCAACCTGTTTTTGGTGTATCACCTCTTTTAGAGTAGGCTATTTGTTTTCATGCTTTTCTCTCTCCCTTTTCATCCCCCCCAGTATATACCTATATACCTATATTTTGCGTTACCTGAAATAAACAAGATACATCAGAGGGAACTAGCCCATACCTAGAGACTCCCCTCTCCTGCTTCGCCATCCCACAGGCGAGAGAGGGGTTTCCATGTTGCGGGGAGAGGGCAGGAATCTGTGTTCCTACCACTGGGTGCACTTTCCAGCATCAACAATTTTGGCACGCCCGATGGGACTCCAAGTTTTTAATCAGAAAAGTTGCAGGGTTACTCATTGATCCTGTTACAGTGAAAGAACCACCAATATCAGGACCTCGTGGAGAACAAAGTTGCTGCCTATTCACAGGAGCAGAATTCAAATTTAGAGATCCTAAATTTGGACCTCAAGTTTTCTAACGCAGTAAAGTTTTAGGGCTGATGCTGGTCCTGTTACAACAAATCAAGTTTCTTCAGCATCTGGTGACTCTGAAGTAAATCCGCTGGTTAAGCAGCCTGGTGCCACCAAAAATCATCTATTTCTTGTATGTATTCTTCTTTTGAAAAAAATAATGGATTTTGTTCTCCTTCATATAATATCGATCAGACTCAAAATATTTATGGAATCCCCTCAAGTGGCTCTCCTAGTTGCCCTACAACTATAAGAGAGATGGCATTGGATTTTGAGAAGCAAACAATGGAAATCGACAGATTGAAAGAGCAGCACAAGTATCAGCAAGAGCTGATGTATAAAGAGGAGTGCTTGTTTAGGCAAGCACAAGCCATACAGTCCATGAAGGAGGAGGTAAAAAAATGGAGAAATCCATCTATTTGAGGCAACCAGCCTTGCGTACCCCCTCCTAACCTGAAGAAAACCCCCTCTTTCGCACCAAATCCATTTTACCAAATTGCACTTGCTCACTCCAACTCATCAAATATTGCTCCTCCCAATCCCGTGCGCCTGGCTTTCCAACACCAAATGGCATCAAAGCAACCTCCCATGGAGATTAGTCTTTTCAACTCCTTAGATCAGGAATCTTCCATCGAAAACAATACCACCAGCCAGCATGTCCCTCTTCTAGAGGCTCCTCCAATGCACCAACAGTGTTTTCCTTGCATTCTTCAGCCTCCCCAAGTTTTTCAGCATGATGTGCAAATTCCAAGTTGGAGGAAAGAATGCCGAGGACCAGCTCAGAGCTTTGAAGAGGATCATGCTAGCCACCTCCAAGAAAGACTCTTCCAAGAAAACCTAGCCAGACAAATTGAAAACTTAGAGGCTAGGATGAAACTACTCCTTGAAAAGGAGTTAATTTTTTTAGACCTTGTAAAAGAGCCTCAGGACCTCATGGAGAACAAAGTTGCTGCCTGTTCACAGGAGCAGAATTCAAATTCAGAGATCTTAAATTGGGGGAAGACGGTGGAATCATGGGGCAGCAAAGAGGAAGAAGAAAAGCAAGGTTTTTCTCAAAACCTTGAAGAAGCTAAAGCTGTGCCTGCCTATGACGATGATGTCGGCCTCCAGAAAAAGCTTTTCCAAGAAGATCTGAGTAGGAGAATTACAGAGTTGGAGTCTAAAAAGAAATTCCTCAGCCAATGTGTGGTGGACGGTTCAGACCAAACAACACATTCCATGCCTGAACACACCCCACCTACACATTTCCAAGAAAGTTATCAGGGCGTGCCTAATATTGATGCAGTGTTGACTAAGTGGAGGGAGGAGAATCATCTGATTCTAGCACAAGGGCTGCCCCCTCTCCCACATATTTTCTCCACTTCGTCCCTTCTCGAGGAAGACCCTATTTTTCAAGAGGCAGGTGAGGAACAAAAGATCCAATCTGCAGTCCTTCAGGAGGTTGTCATGAGCGACAACAAAGAAGAAATCATCATTGACACTCTTTGTGAAGACCTTATCAGCAGTAGAGAAGATGCAGGCCTTGCGTATATGCAGATGTTCCAGAAATTCGAAGAGGAACAAATGCATGGTAAGCTCTCTTCCCCTCAGTTTGATGAACTTTCTTGCTGTATTGATGAGGATGACTACATTGAAGAGCCTAAAAAAGAGGAAGATCAGGAGAATGTTTTTGAAAATCTAGAAAACCTGATCAGCAAAGAGGAAAAGGAGAGGTCCGTCTTCTTGGAGGAATGCCTTGAAGAACTGAGCTTTAGACAAGAAAGTGAAGTCTTGTGGGATGAGCAATCATTTTGTGAGCCCCTTTTAGACATCACCACAGTCAACTTTCTTCAAGAAGACCACAAAGAAGCAGAGGATGAGTCTGATAGAGTTTTCAGTGAAGCAGAGGGAAACAAATCAGACCATGATACATTGCAAAAGAATTGTGCAGATCAGAAGGCTTACGGTGATAAACCGGTAGCAATTGATTTCTTGGTGAGGGGCACCAATTTGAAGGACCAGCATCCAATAGGCCTCCCGAAACAATCAGAGTACGTATATATTGGAGGCATGTTTGAATATCCCCTTGATTTCCAGCCAACTCAGGTGACAGGCAGGAAGAGCAAGTCAGCAAATCTCATTTTCTTTTAGCTACTTACCTGTCACGATAAGTCTCTTTGCCAGGAAGGGGACTTAAGAAATTTTCCTTTTGATCCAGGAGGGATGCGAACGTTTCTGGTTAGTTGTATATAATAGTTTGCTTTCAGTTGTTCTTCCTGTTTTCCCTAAGTGCAGTTGCACAGGTAGTTGTTTTTAGCTTTGTATGTTTCCCTTTGTTTGGGGGTAAATTCTATGTATTTTGATTCTGAGATTATCAAAGCTGTTGTGAACTCGCTTCAAAGTTACCATCCGACTCCGCACCCAATGGATATGCAAGGCAACTGGGTTCTAAGCATAGCAGGCATGCTTCCCCTGTGAGTCGCCAATTTGTTGACCCAATTTTGCCTCTTAGGCAAAATTTTGGTCACCTCCTACACCTGCTTTACAGGCCAGTCATTTCAGGTTGCAAGGTCCACCTTCAAGTTTCGATAGTGCCGTTACAGAGCATTGGTCATGAAAGGCAGCAAAAGGGAGAGTCTTCAAACGTCCACGAGAGAAGAGAAGAAAATGGAGTGTTCAACACTTAGGCAAAACAGAGGGCAGAAAAAATGCAGAGGGCGGCAAATTTGCCGCCCACTACAAGGGCGGGTAAAATGAGCCCACCTACAAACATACAGAGGGCAGCAAATTCGCCACCCACAACACAAAGAAAAAGAAAGATGTCAGCCGACGTCAGCAATACTGCCATCATCGGCACCTTACAGAGACCGACGTCGGCAGAACCGCCGCCGTCGACAGCACAACGGCAGGTGCAAAAGTTGGAAAATCCTGCCCTCAGGTGGTGAAATGGAAAACCCTGCCCCATGACGGGCAAGGAAAAAAGTCCGCCCTATGGTGGCGAATTGAAAAAGTCTGCCCTATGGCGGCAAATTGAAAAAGTTTTCCCTATGGCGGCGAATTGAAAAAGTCTGCCCTATGGCGGCGAATTGTAAAAGCCCACCTTAGGGCGGCGAAAATGAAATCCCCGCATGCAATACTGCCAATTTCGGTACATTACACGAACCGACGTCGGCGAGATTGCCACCGTCGGCAGCTTATCGGCCGACGTCGGCAGAGAATCCTATATGAAGTTCATGCAAAGGGCGGCAAAATTCACCTACAGTGCACAAGAAAAAACCCACCCAGCCACCGGAGAAGACCAGCACACAAAACGAGGTAATAAGCATGGTCTTGGCAGACTTGTGATGTCATCAATAGTGTTTTTCACGCTTTTCAATGAGACTTCTCTTGGCTCTTCTGCTATAAATACAAGGACTTAGCCATTTATCAGGATCTTCCTGACTTTTGTGAAGAGCACTGCTCTCCAAATTTCCCACCTGAATCAATAAAAGATAGTTTTTACCTTTATTTGGATGGATCTTTCAGTGTATGCATTGAATGTTAATCTGTGTCCAGTCATTGTCTCTTGATGCTCTCATAGGTTCAACACCAGTAAACCTGCGATCTACAAAGTGCCACTGTCTGCTGCTGTCAGGAGTAGAGTTCTGTTTTGAAGGTATAGAACAGGTGAGGTCACTTACAGTGTGTGTTTCTCAGCACCTTGGTGAGTCCCTTTTCTTGTGCTTTCCATAAGAACCTTCCTGTCATCCCAGAGACCTGGTCTTTTCTGCCAGATCTGAGTGTATGTATGTTTTGTTTGGTTCTGAGTGTGGATCTGGAAGGTCAACCTATTTTTGGTGTATCACCTCTTTTAGAGTAGGCTGTTTGTTTTCATGCTTTTCTCTCTCCCTTTTCATCCCCCCCAGTATATACCTATATACCTATATTTTACGTTACCTGAAATAAACAAGATACATCAGAGGGAACTAGCCCATACCTAGAGACTCCCCTCTCCTGCTTCGCCATCCCACAGGCGAGAGAGGGGTTTCCATGTTGCGGGGAGAGGGCAGGAATCCGTGTTCCTGCCGCTGGGTGCACTTTCCAGCGTCAACATAACCCTAGATTCCCCTTAATTTATAATTTTGGGTTAAACACATACATATACATTGTATGAAAAATTATTTGAGATTATTTGTGTGAGCATGCAATATGTTTCTCATTCTCAATACATATTTTGTAAATAGTTATGAATCAATTATTTTGACTTCTGAATAAAAAATTTGTTTATTATTTGAGATATGAATTGAGTCTCAAAGCTCTTTGCACCTTAAATTTTTTTTTTATGTTATCTATCTTTTAGTTTAATTTCTATTTTATAGGCTTGTCAATTTTTTTTCAAGTTCATCTCTTTTTTAAGCTTTCAATAAGTTAATATTGCACCCCTTTTCTCCTTTTTATTTTTATTTTTTTAACTTAGTTTTTTCCTTAGCAAGTATGTTGTTTAATTTTTTTTCATAATAACTTTTGAATTTTCATAGGACTATTAGATCGTTGCTTCTTCTTAGTTTAGGGTTTCTTGTAATGAATTTTTATTTTATTAATTATTTGTTTGTGGTAATGAGATGTTTGTTTGATGAAAGTGAAGAAGAATATAAGTGAAATATCTAATAAAAATTTTAAATTGTTCTAGTTTGACTCTTCAAGAGGATACATCTCCCATGGGTACTACTCCATCATTGAGTCCATAACATTTTGAACATGAATGTGTGTGTGAGAGAGAGTGAGAGAGAGTGATAATGAATATTTTAGTTATGAACATCAACTTTGTTTATTGAAGAATATTTAAATAACCCCAAAAAAATGGAATTATCTTTTAGAGTACACAACGGAATATTAGAAGGCCCCACTACATAATATTAGTTTCATGTAATGCATCTCAACAAACACTACAACAAGTACTAGTAACCAGCAATCAGCATCTCATTTATTCTATTAGACAATGCTAAGGACCTTAAGTATGTAAATTAAGTATATTCAAGAATGAATTGTTAGATATTTACTATATAAGCTATTGGTGTGGGTTTTATACACACTACAACGATAATGAGGTAGCCTCTGACATTTTAGGATCTTAATAGAGGTAAACTCCACTCTAGGGCACAAATTGTAGGTATGCAGTTTATTTCAACATGTTGATGAAATAGCAGGTAGAGCATACAGGTTGTTGACAAGGCTTTTAGATGGAGGTGTGGTTTTAATAAGGGTAGTGAATCTCTTTGTGAGTTGGTTGGATGGTTGGTTGTTAATGTAAAGTGGGTAGGTCTCAAAATAAAATAAAAAAAGAGGGAAAGGTAAGACATAAAAGAAATCTTCTAGGATTATTAGGAACTACTCCTCTAGTAGATTTTTAAAAAGACAAGTGCTCTCAATACCCATGTCTATTGCTAGCAGTAATTATTCACACACAGTCAGACATGAATAAGAATTATAAAGAGATAAAGATGTAATAAATTCACAAGCCTCAAATAAAAGTTACTCCTTTTTGGGAAACTATTACACACCCTTAATCAAGAGATTATGGCTTAGGTTAGTGAAGTATCTGAGGTAGTTATTTCACACACACATAAAACTATATCCAAAAAAGCACTCATTCACAATCAAAATTATGAATCAATTTAAACTTAATTATCTTATCCAATATATTTACCAGTCTTTCAATAGTTTTTGTACACCTACAAATTAGTATATCAATCAAAATAATCAAGAATCCATTCACAGCATTTGCACACTAAAGATTATTAAAACATACCACCAATGAAAGTAATAACTAATTACACAAAAATTGGAAAGAAAATACACAAACATATTCACTGATGATCAAAATTGATATTTCTCCTTGTATTCAAAAATTATCTGACAAAAATCCAAGTTGGATTATAATTATTTATATAGACTTAGGAAAGGGATCACCTCATCCTCTAAGTTCATGCAAGGTCATTACATGTGATAGTTATAACATATAGTTCTAATTGTGGTATAAAAATGTATAAGAGTCTACTTATAGTTATCCATTTAAAATAGCCTTTGCCAAACCTATGAAACATGTGCATGTGCAAAAAGATAGAGGTAATTTTTACAATTATAGCTTGAACTGTATGCAAACTTTAAATAGATGCACCATTTACCAAAACTGCACATGCTTCCTTTTATAAGTTGTGAGAACAACTTGTTGATCTTTTAGATTAACCACCTTAAAATAAAACATAGACATATCCATGAAGTATCAAAATAGCTTTACCCATGTTTTTAGAATCAATGGCATTATTAGTAGCCATGACTAATCTAAATTATACATTGCATGCTCATTCATGTCTTTCTATAGAATCTAGATCTTCACTTTTATATTTGTTATTCAGATTAAGACATACATGTTCATATTCTTATTCTTAACTGTGAGTCCCAATATTTTTTGATAAATATAGCACAATCCAAATATCTAAGTATTCTGCCCATAATACCCTGCTAGCTTTCAAAATATAATAATAGTCAACACTTGATTGAGTCTAATATCTTTGAAAAGTCTACCTAGGCTTGCACCATCGATCCTTTGCATATGATAGAATGTGAGCGTGCCACTTGGCATCTCTGTGGGGCCTTTGTGTGATTTGAATGTTTTTATGCCACTTTGTATCTTTTTATTAGTTTTGATACCTTAGAAAATTCCATGTTGATCTCACACCATCGATCCTTATGTACTGGTTTAATGCAATTCATTGGATCTATTTACTAGGCTCCCATGATGGTGACACTTATCACTCTTGCAGAGCTTTAACATTTCAACATGCTCTTGCATCATTCAATCAAAGGGGCCCAAATGGATGTGCATCATAGGATCTTGATTTAAATCCAAATGGGTACTTTACGAGGTTAAATTTGACATTTGTGTGTCATCAATTGACATCCTCATGACCATCAAATGACATCTACACGATTGTCAAATTTAATTCCATAAATTAGTTATTGTTGAGGTTAAATTTAACACTTGTGCGACCTTCAAATAACATCTTTGTGACCGTTAAATGATGGTCACATGACTGTCAAATTTAATCTCATAGGTTTGACATGTTGTTGAGGTTAAATTTGACATTTGTGCAACCATCAAATGACATACTTGTGACCGTCAAATGATGTCTGCGAGACTGTCAAATTTAATCTCATCAACTTGACATGTGTCATTTCCTTGGGATTCTCTTTTTCTGAAAATATAAATGAAAAGAAGACAGCATAATATTTTCTAAAAATATGTATAAAAGGACCCTTCATGAATATTTTAGCGTAAGGTTTTAGTATTTAATAAAATATGATTTAGGTTAGGATTAAAATATTGAATTAAGCTCAAAACAGAATGAAATTCTCTCTAAGCAAAGGTGCCACTTGACAATTTGGTATTTGTTTTTGGATAATTATTGTGGGAGAATTGTTGTAGGCTTTCTATGTGGGAGAAAAGTTTTTAAAAAAAATTGTTTCGAATAAAATATTTGTAATAATTCTCCCGAAGGATCATTTTTGATGGAAAAAATGTTTGAAAGAAAGCTTTGAAGGGATGGAAGGCCTGGGACAAAAGTCCCAAAGGGTAAGTCTTGGAGGGAAAAGGTCTAGGACAAAAGTCCCAAATGGCATGTGGCTACCTCAAAAAGGTCGAAGGGTCCTTTTCAAAATGTTCAAAAGGTAAGTGGCCACTTCAAAAATGTTGAAAGGTCACTTTCAAAATGTCTGAAGGGTTGATTTAGGAATTTTGACTGGCATGTACCCTTGGGGGAATTTGTTTCGAGCCTTTTACATCGAACAAAATGTCCAAAACAAAAATTCTAAAGGCATTGGTTAAAGGATAAAAAGCCCTAAAGGATAGGCTCGTAAGGAAAAAATATCAAGACAAAAGTCTCAAAGGGCATGGTCAATAGGAATGAAGGATCTACTTCATGATGAAGATGCTCGAAGGGTCTACTTTATAGGGTACATTTTGATGGAAAAGGGCCCTTACAAAAGTCTCAAAGGGTAACCACAAAAATCCCAAAGGAAACTTTCAAAAGGTTGAAGGGTATGTTCAGAAAGTCCAAAAAAATGTGTCCTTGACAAAATTTATAAAGGGTAAGTTGGAGGCAAAGGGTCATTTCAAAATTCTTGAAGGAATTTGATAGGGAGAATTATTTTGGACAAAATATCGGCAATAATTCTCTCAAAGACCCAATTCTCTCAGATAAAATGTTCAAAGGAATTAAATTAGCTTGGAGAAAGTGTCTCAAACAAAATTTCTAAAGGAATGGCTCAGAAAGGGAAAGGTGTGGGAAAAAAAGTCCTAAAGGAATTGGTCCAGAGGGGTAGAAGGGAAATTGTGAAAGATCCAAAGGAATTCTGTCAGGCAAAATGGCCATAACAAAAAGGCCGACAAACATGTTTCACAAAACCCAAAGGGTAGGTTGGCAAGGCAAAAAGGGCATTTCAAAAGTTCCAAAGGGTAATTTCAAAATGTCAAATAGTACTTTCTATCTGACAACAATATGAAGGGTCTACTTTGTAGGGCATTCATCCATGACAAAAGAATTGAAGGATCTACTTTGTAAAGGCTGAAGGGCAATCTAAATAAGGATGAAAAAATTTTGTCAGGGAATTTTTTGGGATAAAATGTCTGCAATAATTTTACCAAAGACCTAATTATCTAAGACAAAATTTCTGAAGGGTAAGTTTGGAAGGGCCGAAGGGCAATGTCAATTACGTCGGGAAAAATGTCTGTGGCAAAAAAAACCTGCAGACCAATTCCATCGAAAGAATTATTTCAAACAGAATCTCCACGACAATTTATTTGATAAAGATAATTCCACAAAAATTCATACATGGTAAAAATCCTGACAAAGACAAATAGGATAAGTCTGACACAATAAGTCTGAAAAGATAATTTTCATAAGCCCCAAAAGAATAAGTCCCAAGAGGATAGCAAAGTAGTCTATGAAAACATAAGTTCACAACAATTAGTTAAAAGTAACAAACCTGATAGAACAAAAGATTTAGTCTATGAAAACATAATAGCAATGCCATCTTGCCAAAGTATAGAAGACCAAATCATGATCTTTTCTCAGAATTTGCATAAACACATAGAAGAGGGGTTCAAAGTCAAGACCATAGTTTGAAAAAAGTGGGTCCTCATTTCCCTAAAAAAAAAAGATGTGTTGGATACAACATAAGCAAATAAGATTAGAAAAAGAAGTGCAAAACCTAAGCATGGGGGTCCAAATGACCGAACAAAGGGATCCATCTCACTAACTTGTTTAGGCAAGTCTTATCACATCGTGAGATCAACAAGTGGAAAATTTTGATCCACTACTAAATCCAACACCATAAGGCTATTGGTTTACCATAGATTTTTGGGGTCCACCCAACCAAAGGATCAATCCTTATGCCATCCCCATTGGATCACTATACTATGATCCCAAGTTCTTTAGAGAACATTGCACCTTCATTCCCTTAATAGATGAAGGTCACTCACAAGATATAAATTCATGTAGAAATAATTGTTCTTATTAAATTAGATGAGTTACAATATACTTAACTCAAGGTGGATGACATCACACACGTGAGCATCCTAATGACCAAGCATATGGATGGCATTAGAGAACCAATTTCCTTCTCATGATACAGATGTACCATTTTATAAGTCATCCATATGAGTCTTGAACCTAAATGTCACTTACTTGTCATGTGGTTATAATGCCAAGTTATAAGATAAAACATAGGCATTCATGTTATTCAATTGACATGTGTATGTTCACACAAAAATACATTACTTAAGTAAACTTAATCATTAACATGAGTGCCAATAAGGAAAGTTATAACTTAACAACTCATAACTAAAGTGGATTACTTTAATCATATATCCAAGTGTAAATATTATAGATTTCCATAGCTTATTAAATCCTTATCCCAATTTTGGAATTATTTATTGTTTCAATGATCACATATAAGGTTTGCTAAGACTTAAATGCTAAGAATAAGCTTATAAATTTAAGCACACACATATTATAATCCAATAGTTATCTGTCTCATGAAAGCATTAATAACAATGTGGCCAACCTTCCATTAATCAAGGGTTGCATTATAAACAGTTGAAATAATAAAGTTTCTGAAACATGCCTTATATTTAAATCACTACAACACTATTATTGGTACAATCCAAAATCTATAATATAGGCCCATATAAGAATATTGATAAGCATGCTCTATTTCATTGCTTAAGCAAAAGAAATATGCTCATTAAAGTATGACCACAACCATCAATACATCCATTACCATTATAATATTTTCTTGATTTTATCATCAAAGAAAACTATTAGCAAAATTAATTGCAACAATTTGCTTTCAACCACAGTTATAACATACTAAGGGTCATGTATTCAATACCAATAGGTAATAATAAAATGAATCATGTTCATAATCAATTCCAACTACATATTAAGCCAAGAGATTCTATAATTAGCCATAATGTAAAACAAATCATTGGGCATGTTATAGTAAATCAAGTACAATCATCTATAGCTGAAAAGGGACCAGAGTCAATACTGATGACCTTGACCCCAAATATGCCCTGTGAACATAACCAACAGCTACAAAAATAACCAATGTCAATCCGCATCAGTGAGACATGTTTAAGTAATAACATACAATAACGTAACTAAGCTAAAGCAACATATATATAATAGGATAAAGTGAATCCAATGTAAGCAAGATGCATATTATTATAGAATAAATACAATGCGAGAATCAACTATGAAATAACATATCACCATGGCTATCCAAGGTACCTTGCATCTTAACCATCTGAAATAGAACCAACATCAACAATCGTTAGTCTAAGTGTTGTCAAAATAGGTTAAATCAAGCTATAATATAGTATATGTAAGGCGACACAAGGTCAGTTTGTGACATCCCTCCTTAAAAAGGCATCCTCTCAGTGACCATTAATAATCAAAACAAAACTCTCTAAAAATGTACAACTAAACTAGTTCCACTACTTCTCAATATCTCCACCCATTGAGGGGTGGCAAATGCCTCTACCTTACCTTGTTGGCATTCTTGTTTTCTACCAATTAGGACAACCACATTTGTTAATACATTGGCCTATTAATTCCCTTCTTCATGCTTTTATGTGTCCTTTATGACACTAATATGACAGAACAACACTTATACAGCACAATTACAGTAGAAGATCCTACCAAATATGCTAACTTGGTTGTAACTTCCCCAATCTCATGCCTTAAAAGGCCATCAATAACATTACAATCCACTAAAAGTAGATACAATAGATTCATCAAACCCACAATGCCTACATCAGTCAACAAAAATTCCAAGGTAAAAATTGTTGATTTCAATACATTATCTTTGTTATTAATCATTTCAGCTATTTATGAAGCCAATAATTAGACATCATGAGCATATAGTGTTCCAAAACATAGCAACTAACACTTACCTTAATATGCTTCCCAACAAGGGTGCTAATTGCACTCTCAAACAGGGAAATATAATCATAGTACAAGTTATAAATTATTGTCTAAACCATATTAACAATCTGAATATAAAACTTTACTAGGATCATAATCACTTGTGTCAATACACATAGACCTACAACATAAGGTCATCCAATCCCACCAAATTACAACCAGAATTACAAATAAAAAGTAAAAATCTTTCACTAAAAACATTATGCCACATGCATAAACTTAAGAACATTTGTTATAGAATGTCTTTACACAAAGGTAGTGACACATACTATGATATTTACTTTAATACATCATCAACTGTCCATGGCTTAGTGCAACATCCCATACCAACCACACCAAACACCAAAAAAGTCATACCAAGTATCACATATAACCCGAAGGCTTAAAACATGTTATTCAACACATGTGATCTCACACGATGGTTTAGGGATACTAATCCCACCATCCAGAAATTAGTCATCTAAGGTCATTACCCAACTTTCATCACTCTATCTAAGCATCAAGTGGGTATCTAGGATTTTAAATTGCTCCTGATTAGGGCTTTGTGTTGTTCTTTCACAGCATAAATTAGCATACATTCCAGTTATGCTTCTAAAAAAAATAGATATATTCATCCCAAAATATTTCTAATATGTATAATAAAAATAATACCAGAACCATAGCATACTTTCACCTACAGGCCAACACATGCATGCATCTCAGCAACTACCACCTTGCTAACTTGACATAAATGTCCAAGTTTCAGGACCAGTTAGTGCTTCACAAGTATATAACAATAAATATTTCATAAGGGTTGTTTTTACCACAACCTCTAAGAGGTGGATAAGGGAATTCTAAATCCATAAAGTGACCATTACGCATTAAGATCTCACAGCCAACTCATGGCACATGTGATGCACACTCTGAATAAATCAAGTGGCTACTTGTACAAAGGAGAAAAGTGGATTTTTAGCATATGAGAAACTCCACTTCCTAACCCATATCCGGTCAAATCATTATAAATGTAATACTTATCTACCCTCGACCTCATACTTGCACCAATACTCAATACTAGATTAGTGATGTGGGATCACACAACACAACATTATTCCTTGATAGATTTCAATCAATGAAAGTTGGTTTTAAGAGGGGAAGACACATTAAACGAGTAGCTTACAGCCACATAACCACATATAAATATGTTAACAACATAAATTCATATTTATTCCATGACATGTACACAAAATACTCATACAACAATTTAAAAACATAGATTAAAATAAGGTTCACATGGTTGCTTTCAAGAGTGGAAGAATCCCTTACATAAGTAACTTTGTCATTATTCACATATTCTACAATTAAAAACATACAACCATGTATGCAAAATGCTTATACAACAATGTTGATATCAAGAAGAAAAAGTGAAAACCCACAAAGTTACTACATACACATAGAATAGTGAAGATACCAATTTACATGATTTAATGCACTCAATGAAATATACAATTTACAAGACACAAAAATTTTGCATACAAGGAGAAATCACATGAAAAAGATCATGCATGCATGACTCGAGTGTTCTAACAATTATGCCAAAGTAATTTCACATCACAACAATCAACATACATGACGGTGAAGCACAAGGGTCCATGACTCCCATCGGGTCACCTAATGTTTAGATGCCATCCAAATGATGCCAAATATCTATCATACAGTACAACATAATTAGTACCAAGAATCTTGGATTAGAATCACCTTCTCTCAAGAAGGTTGTGTTCCAACAAATCCCATAAAATCTAACTCCATGAGTCTTCAAAAATCTACCAATAGTATTCGTGTGTCATGGATAGATGGCTCACGCTAACCGTTAATAATAAGAGATACTCAAAACTCTCTAACTTGCCTAAACAAGTCAGTCACACTCACCTTATCAGGCCCTTTAGGCTTGGGCCACACCCTTAGACCTCCCAAGATATTATAACTTGGCATTGTCAGGTAGCTCACTCCTGCAAGTTATCAATGGCCACCAAGGCATTGTTTCATGATTCCAATAACAAGCTTATATCACTATTCTTCCAATTGACTTAATCCAACAAGTCAAACGTTGAATGGTGATGCTTACTTTGATGCAACATCACTTGTGGGAAAGGGTGGGATTAGTCAAGGCACAATGTGAATGCTAAAACACTACCATGGAGATTACAATTTCTCACAATCATCAAACTCAATCAAACTTTACAATAAACATACACATAGATGTAGGACATATCTATATCACAATAAATATCCTATGGGTACCAAAACATAGCCAAGTTTTCAAATAAATATCATCATGGATGCATAACTCAGATAGAATCAAAATAAACATCCCCATAGATGTAAAGCATGTCCATAGTTATCATAACATCCTCATAGAAACCAACCTATCCGTGATCAAAATAACTATCACAGATGCAAAACATATCCATGATCAAAGCAATATCATAGATGTAAAATATGATCAAAATAAACATTCCACACACTAATTGACTTTTGGTATTTTGGAGTTACGAAGCCACATGATTCTACATTTAACTCAAAAGAGGCCAAAAGCATAAACATGACTAAGCTCTAATTCAACTCAAGATGCTCCTCCACAAACAGAGATCCCAAGTCTTACTGATTTACCCAAGTAAATCAGACACACCTTATTCATCCCTCTAGTTTTAAGCCTAACCCTCGGTCTTCCTGAGGTCATAATGTTCTAAACATTTACTGATGATTTTCTCATACAAGTCAACAATAGACACTAAACACTATTTCTTCAATTCTAAAGGTGAAGCGGTTATCACCAGTCTCCCATCGACTTACCCATACAAGTCAACAATTAACAAGTGATATTTGCCTCGATGCAACTCAATTAAGGAAGAGTTGACCCAATCAAGGTTAAAATTAAACATCATAAAGTCATTGCATAAATTTATTAATATCTGCACACACCTACATTCCATATTGTAAGAATTTTTAGCACTTCAGGCTTGCATAATAGAGCACTATTTAATTCACCCAAGAGACTAAGTGCCTTTATAAAAGTCATAGCACAACGTTCTCCAATCATATAAGACATATATTTGTCCACACAAGGGATATAGCTTTACCCATGGTTTAGTATGCACTCAACATACAATGTGCCAATTCAATCTCAGCAAGACAACATAACCATATAAACATTATTCAGTCATCCAAAGGCATAGACATACAGGATGATATAAATAAGCCTTCACAAACATATGCACATCCATGTTATGTTTATTAACAACCATCCGAAAGTAAATTATGCAAACACAACCCCTTGCAAAGGTATGCATAATCACATAAAAGCTCAACCAGCTTTTCAAGTATATGCTAAAATCAGTTTAACATGTCCAAACCTCATCCAAAACCCTTAAAGCATAAACTTTGATACCAGATGAAACAACAAAAAAATATAATTATTTTTTAGAGAACACAACAAAACATCATAAGGCCCCACTGCACAATATTAGTGCAGTGCAATGCAACTCAACAAACACTACATGAAGTACTAGTAACCAACAACCAGCATCCCATTTATTTTATTAGGCAATGTTAAAGACCTTAAGTATGTAAATTGAGCATATTCAAGAATGATTTGTTAGCCATTTACTATATAAGCAAAAAAGATTAAAAAAAATATGAAATGCAACACCTAAGCATTGGGGTTCAAATGACCGAACAAAGGGATCCATCTCACTAACTTGTTCATGCAAATCTTATCACATCATGAGATCAGCAAGTGGAGACCTCTGATCTACTGCTAAAGCCAACATAGCAAGGCTATTGGGTTACCATAAACTTATGGGATCCACCAAAGCAAAGGATCAATCCTTATGCCATCCCCATTGGATCACTATATTATGATCCGAAGTTTCTTAGGGAACATTGCACCTTTGTTGCCTTAATAGATGAAGATCACTCACAAGATATAACTTCATGTAGAAATAATTGTTCTTATTAAATTAGATGAGTTACAATATACTTAACTCAAGGTGGATGACATCACACACGTGAGCATCCTAATGAACAAGCATATGGATGGCATTAGAGAACCAATTTTCTTCTCATGATATGTACCATTTCGTAAGTCAGTCATATGAGTCTTGCACCTAAATGTCATTTACTTTTCATGTGGTTATAATGCCAAGTTATAGGATAAAACATAGGTATTCATGCCATTCAATTTACATGCATATGTGCATGCAAAAATACATTACTTAATTAAATTTAACTATTAACATGAGTGCCAATAGGGAAAGTTATAACTTGAGAACTTGTAACCAAAGTGGATTACGTTAATCATATATCTAAGTGTAAATATTATAGGTTTCCATAGCTTATTAAATCCTTATCCCGATTCTGGGATTATTTATTGTTTCAATGATCACATATATGTTGTACCAAGAATTGAATGCCAAGGATAAGCTTATAAATTTAAGCGCACACATCCATTATAATTCAATAATTATCTGTCTCATAAAATCATTAATGACAATATGGTCAACCTTTCATTAATCAAGGGTTGCATTATAAAAAACGAAAATAATAAACTTTTTGAAACATGCCTTATATCTAAACCACTACAACACCGCTATTGGTACAATACAAAATCCATAATATATGTCTATATAAGAAGATCGATACGCATGCTCTATTTCATTGCTTAAGCAATAGAAATATGCTTATTAAAGTATGAACCATCAATACATCCATTACCATTATAAGATTTTCTTGTTTTTGTCATCAAGAAAAACTGTTTGCATAACCAATTGCAACAATTTGCTTTCAACCACAGTTATAACATACTAAGGGTCATGTATTCAATACCAATAGGCAATAATAAAATGAATCATGTTCATAATCAATTCCAACTACATATTAAGTCAAAAGATTCTGCAATTAGTCATATCTAAGAAACAAGCTAAGCTAGTAGCTAATATCAATTGAATTCAGCACAATAAGGTAAATGTTGAAGATAATGGGAACATATCTAATAACTTGGACAACCAACTACAAAGCTAAATATACATCTTTCCACCATAACATGTAATTATAAAAATATAAGAAATTCACTGAAGCTTAACTATCACTACTAGCTTAAATGAAACTTTTACAACTTCGTGCATTTTTTACATCAATAGTGAATCACTATGTTATCCTAATATGTATTCAGCAACATATAATAATCAAGACATAACATACTACAATGGAGTTATAACTATGTTTTCAATATAGAGATAGAATCCAACATAAATGCATGTCAAATAAATAAATACAACTGGCTAAATATACAAGATCCATATTACCATATTCATTTCCATCTACTACTAACAATATCAAATACATTGTTATTCTTTTTCCAACATAATACATGTTATAACGATGCACAAGGTAATAATATGGAACCACAAAATAAAATGGATAATCAACTACAATCCATCATGCCAACATCATATGTCAACAAGGACGGACAAGAGGCAAGCTGTCATATATAAATCCAAATGCATCAATGGAGAAGGATGAACATGGTAAGGAGAACACCTCTCGAAACCAACCCTATAAACTCAACCATCGATGACCCTTACCACCCCAACCATCAGCTTGGTGAAGGGTATCGGCTAAGTACTCGAGCGAGGTAATAGGTATAAACAAAATACTAAGCCACTAGTAAAGACTTATAAAAATAGTCAACAGAGGACAAAAGAAGCAAAACAATCAACATAGAACTATAACACTCATCCGAACCAGTTGACCTGAGTAATGCCCAAAACATACATTGAATTTTCATAGAAGATTTATATCGTAAATCAGGATATATCATATCCCAATTGCAAAATCGAAAGGTCTACTCAAAGTCCATTGTTCAATCCAAGAGGCTTATCCGAATGCAAAATAAATAACACAAGGGAATCAATCCACAATAGTCAAATTAGCTCAATCCAGTCAAAAGAAAGAAAACATAACATTCATAAACAAAAAATAAACTTGAATTGGTTTGAAAAATGACCATGTACGACCAACATTTAATTCCCTTAAATATCTCAATAGATCCAAAACCAAAATAATAATATTATAACCCCATTCCATCAAACAAAATATAATGACTACAGTCCAAGACTAGTAAATATAGCTCATCTGGTTTAAGGAAAAAACCACTCCAACAGTAGTAGAATGGGGTTTACAATCAGCTTGGATAACAAATTTTATTAAAAATCGAACTTAAAATCCGGAAAAGAGATATGCATAACAGAGGTATGACATCAAGTGACAACCAAGACTTTCTAAAGTATTAACAAAATCATAAATCGGGAAGTCATGTTCATATTACATATATTATTTAGCAAAAACAACTTAAATGAAATCACCAATAAGGGGGCGTCAAGCCTTAGCTAAATCTATCCATTTTACATGTGATATCTAGTAAAGCATTATCCATAAAGAACAAGCCCATAATAATAACCCAAACGAGGCATTGAACTTGGCGTTGCCAATTATGCATGAAGCTACATATGTTATAAAAAAAAATCTCAATGGCGATTCAAAAGAAAACAAGCCTACCAATAGAACCCAAGCCAATACAAGAGACTATTTGAACATGATAATTAATATGCTAATTAACCCAGTTTGGGGGTAGTGCAAGTATTCAAATAAATACTTAAATCCTAAAGCAAATGTTTAACTTGAAATATTTCTCAGTTTAATTCTCTCATTTCATTTTCAATAAATGAAGTCCCAAAAAAATGAAAGGCCCAATTAAAATCTCATAATGCCCAGCAAGAATAAAGGGTTTCAAATTGATTTTGGCTATTATAAAATTATGGCACGTTTCAATGGATAAACACAACAATAAAACCGAAATCCCACAATAAAAATCAACAAGATGACTTATTCGCAATAAGCAGGGTGTTGTGGAGAATTATAGCATCTGGGGAAAGGATGCGACCTCCGTTTTTGCAGCAGCTAGTTGCTTGAACCTAAACAACCATCAATTCATTTTCCCTTCCCCACGCCCTGCACGACCTCCCCTCAGGGTTCGACCTAGCTCGCCGCTTTTTGTAGAGTAATAAGAAGTCCAAACAAACAAACTGCAGTACGAAAATTTGCAGTCAAAAATACCAAGGGAAAAAAAACAAGTTCGAGCGAATGTTTGATCTTGCATTAAAGGGGAAACATAGTCTCCATACATTTACTATTTATTTCTGAAACTGAGTATACAGAGCATTTTGCCATTACTTGCGAATCAAGAGTGAATACAATGTTTCTTTTGTTTTAACCCACTTTTATGCATTGGCATTCAAAGGATGCCTTTCTTCTCTCCATGCCCAAGCGCCTAGCACCCGTCTTCATTGCCAAACGATCCACCTCCCCCTTGCCTTCACGCCCATCCATCAGTTTTCACCCAGGCCCATCCTCTTTAACCCCAAAGGGCGACGTCTCCTAAATTTGGTTTCCATCCAAAAAAAACCCTGTCCAACCCTGTTAATAATGAATCCCCTTCTCGAATGAGTCAACGTAGCCTAGAAAAACAAAACAAATCCCCAAAAATAGGACAATCCATAAATAAAATAAATTTTCAATTTCCAAAATCCCCTGATCCCCTCTATCACTTCCTTTACAAGCCAACAGAGAAATAATTAAAATAAATAATGCTCTACACCCCAAAATCTGACGGACGCCTCCAGCCAAAAGGAGAACGCAACAGAATAAAATAAAATAAAAATAAACTTCTCCAATTCGTTGGGTCGATCCATAAAAAGAATAACACCCAAAATAGTAAAATGATAAAAATAAGTAATTGAAAAATCATTAAATAATTAAATAACAAGATCATTAAAATAATTTATCAACAAAATCATAAAATAATATAAGTTAACAAAATCCTTTATTAGATTATTAATAATAATAAAAATAAAATCATTGAAATAATAAATCACGAAACACTAAAATCAATAATAACAACAAATTCATAATTCGATTATTAATAAAAATAAACAATAAAATCTATAAATTAATATTGATATTAAAGTCCTTCAAACGATCTACAATAATAATAATCAACAGAATTATTAGATCGGTTATTAATAATAATGTACAATAATATCTTAAAGTCGATCAAAATCCATAAATCGATCAATAGAAGTTATTAGCAAAAATTGTTAAGTCGATCAAGACTCATGATAAACCAATTTCCAAACACAAGGGTGTCCCATGATGTATTCTGAATCAAGAGATTCAATATGGTCTAGACGTACCCAACATGGTCTATCCGAACCAAAAACATACCTAGCTAAATTGCAAGCCACTCTATACGGCTTTAAAAAATAATTATATATCAACTACATCGAAGAGGTTAACAAAACACGAGAAATGATCTCAAACACATAAGGACAAGCAAGGAAAAACAATGATGCTAAAGCTCGTTACTCTAAGCAAGAAATAGAATAAAACCACACATGCATCCATAGAAAGTGAGACCAATAAAAAATGAAAAACAATAACGCAACCGAAATATCAACTACGGTGACTCAGTATCATATAATACATGTTGTCCCTATCAGAGTGGCTTCTGACTGCTCAATTGCCCGCGAGAATATCTGGGATGTCCAAACCCACCACCGAGCCTAGTTCGCGCCCTGATACCTGCATCCACAAAATAAGACATTAGCAGTCCCTGAACGATGTTGACATAATAATAATAATAATAATAATAATAATAATAATAATACAAAACGAATCATTAAACATGAAATAATAAATCAAGTACAATCATCTATCGCTGAAAAGGGACCAGAGTCAATATTGATGACTGTGACCCGGAGCATGCCCTGTGAACATAACCAACAGCTGCAAGAATAATCAATGTCAATCCACATTAGTGAGACACGCTGAAGCAATAACATACAATAACGTAACTAAGATAAAGCAACATATATATAACAAGATAAAGTGAATCCAGTGTAAGCAATATGCATATCAAAATAAAATGAATACAATGCCAACATCAACTGTGACATAACATATCACCACAGCTATCCAAGGTACCTTGCATCGCAACCATATAAAACAAAACCAACATCAACAGTGGTTAATCCAAATGCTATCAAAACAGAGTAAAGCAAACTATAGCCCAGTCGCTATAAGAGGTCACAAGATCGGTTCGTGACATTTCACCTTCTTAGTGGTATTTTAATAAATATTTTTCTTAGTAAAGTTGATTGAAGTTATTAAATAGATTTAGATCTCCTAGATCTTGTTAAGTCCAATTGAATTTAACATAAACCTTAAACACAACATATAAAATACCCTGTTGTACATCTAAGTACTAGATTTATAATAAGTCCCTACGATTAAACTGGTATAGTTCCAATTTAAACTTTGTGATAGATAAAAGAGTTGATTAGCTAATTGTTACAAGTTTTATTGGCAACAAATTTGGCAAATGTTTTGGATACTTTTGGATAATCGACATATAAAATATGTTGGCAGACCTAAGGGAAGGATTTGTGATTGAAAAATAGTCATTTGAGAACCCTAGGACACTATCAAATGTATATAAATAAATGAGAATTGTCACTTATCTATAACACTCCTTAATCAAGTAATTAGTTCATACCTTGTATAAGTGACATACAAAACATAATAGATAGAAATGATGATACAAGAGAGATTTTTGTTGTTATTTCTATAACCTAAAGCTCAAGTGCCCTGGTGTTCCAAAGGACAAGGCACTTAAACAAGGGTTGCCGGGTTTTAAGCAAAAATAAAATGTATATCGCTATTGCTACGTGAATACCTTCTCATGGTTTATTATGAACAACAATTTATACTCAATTGATAATGAAAAACTTTACTAATCTAATAAAAAATCATTTTGCATATAGTTAGGTTGTGTTGGTATTTTATAAATTCCTTTGCAATGGTATCTTTAAGAATAATTTATTGATGCACTAAATAGCATAAACTAAATTTATAGACATTTCCCTCTCACCCATTCCTTTTATTGAAGGAAAGATGACAAAATCGCAAGCGGGCTTGTGTATGTTGATGGATGGACAAATGTAAATTCGTTCCTGTTTCGGGAATGCTGAGATCAATGCGTACTCCATCCTTCCACTTCCTTATATTATTATTATTATTACTATTATCATCCACCCTTGTCGGAACATATAAAATTAAATTTTGACATTGGGACCATGCCTTGGCTATCCTATCCTTATATATTTGCCTTTTATGCTGGCTAGTGCATTTCACATGCTCAAAAGGAGAGAGGGAAGCAGCAAGAACACCTGTTTTTTTGAAAATCAAGCATAACATATTACCGATTTACTTAGGAGGTCAATGGAGAAATTAATTGGCATCAGATATTGCGTATATCTATCTGTCAAGGATTATTTGGCACAACCATTGATCCATAATTTAGAAACAACAGCAGTAGGTGGTCAGATCTGGTTTAGTGAATCCTTTAATGATTCATTCGACAATTTTGAAGATCCACAGATTCATAAGACCAGCTTATCTAACAAGATGAACATGAACGTGAAACAAATGTAACTAATTCCTACTTAACTCATTCAGTCAGTCGAAGTAGATGTCCTTGCACCCTCACCAAAATCAGACATCTTTGGGCTAAATTGCCTAACTTCCCCAAAGTTAGGACACAGCTGTCTTGTGGGGCTATAGATTTGTTGTAGTTCACTAATTCGTGGGCTCACAGTCACAGTTTCTTTCCCTTCAGGAACTAGTGGACTCATTCCACGTTTCACTTCACCAGAATGTGCACGCTCACACAAAAATTGTATCTGTGGACTGAAAGGTCGTTTGGCTTCCCCCGCCTCACTTAAACTCGTTATTGGTGGACTGTAAGCATATTTAACCTCCCCGCGGCTTCGAGTAATTATCTCATCAAAAATCTCACCATCATCTGTCTTTGCAACCCTTGACCCTCGGCTGAACCCATTAAGTTCATCTTCCTGCAAGGCAAAAAATAACTCGGTGACTTTTAGTTTAGTGTAGCACTTGCATACCATGCCTTGCAGTGACCAATGGCAATAGTTACTTACTGCTAAGTTATATGGCAATCCTGGGGCCTCCTCGTACTCTGCTGCGTCCAATTCTTGAAGATGTGCTCCCTTGAAAAGTTTGGGGAAAAGATATTGCCTTGCAGGAACTAAGAGCATTATAAGCAGTGGGAAAAGAACACCGGCAATGGGAATCCATGTAATCCCAAAACATGCCAGCAAATAACATGTCTGGAAGACAGTAAAAATAGCAATTGTTTTGAAAGGGACTGTTTCAATAAATGAAGCATGGTACTGTTGGAGCACTCTGTGACCAAAATAAAACATGAGAAAATGATCAGCTCCAAAAATTGCATTGTACTACTAAGACACTGACTTTACGAGCAATATCTGCACAAGAACATAGAAAATGAAACAGAGAACTTGAGTTTGTGGCATGATTGTCCATACTTGTATCTTCGACTTGGTGCAGTAAGGAGTAAGAGTATCCTTTCCCAAAATTGATTGCCAGGCAGACTCTCTATGGCCATGAATGAAAAGTAACCCCAAAGCACTGAAGTAGGAATCATTTTAAGAATGGGCATAGCTGCAATACAACCACCCACCATCATAGCTTGCAACAAATTGCTCAAACGTTGCTCTTTGACCTCAACAGGAAGTAGTTTGTCAATGTCCTTCTCTGGATCAAAAATTGATTCATCAACCAGAGCATCTAGGTTCCCAGTACTTGCACCTAATTGAAGAGTTGTCTGTTGAAGTTCCTTTAGTTCCTACAAAAAAGCACAAAGGCATTCAGATCTGAATGAAAAAGAAATTGAAGTCAAACATTCGGTAATTAACCATGAAAAGTCGATACAAAAAATGCATATCTAACTTACCAGGGCTGGAGGTGGCTGATAAACCAATGGAGTTTGCATTTGCTGATAAGTTTCTTGCATGCATCCATACAATTGTCCTAAGCTTGAGTTTTGTTTAATGCTTTTCTTGGCTGCCTTCACCAATCTATCATGGACCAACTATAGCAAAAGTATCTTAGTAATTATCAAATACCACACTCCTCACCATGCTTACATCTTCAAAAAAAAGTGAAAATTTTAATTCAGCAGTACCTGGTGCTTCAAAGTAGCTAAACTTTTGGTGTGCATAGGAGATTGAGGGATAACACCATTTGAAGGAGGTATACCGACAAGACCACACATAATAACCTGCAAAAAGACTTCATATTATTTCAGAATCTCCAATGATCCCGTAACAGTCAGCACTGTGACAAATCACTAAGCTTTCAAAACGTAACGAAGGAAAATCCATGTGATTTTTAATACCAAGAAACCCAACAAAAGCAAATCATAATGGAAAGAAGATGGCTTTCTCAAGTTGAATTCCTTTTGCTGAGAAAGCTGAGATGCCACGCTATGGTCGAAATAGTAAAGGACAGCAATCATAGTTGCCGGAATGAATGCACCAATAATGTATAACAATGGAACATCCAGCATTTCCTACGGGCAGTAAAACACTCATCAAAGATAAAAATGGAGTGCAGTTTCATGAAGGTTCTAAAAGGAGTGCATAAACATGAAGGAAAAAAAACCTCTCTAGACAAAATATAAAATGGAAATCTTTAATACCTTAATTTTTAAATCAAGTGTCATTAATGCAATCCATCTATAACAAAAATATCTGCAGACCGTTTTCTCCCATCGATTAGTCTTGCCATCCATAAGAAAAATGATATTTACCTTAATCACTGTCCAGTTCTCATAAGCACCGAGTGACCATGGATTCGGACTAAACAAACGCCTAGGAATCCCATTAGGAACGTGACCTGAAGGTATATATGATACCCCAGTCCAAACAACTACCATCAAAGGAACACCATAATCAGCAATGATACCTCGTAGCCAACCTGGAAGCATAAAAAAATTCAAGCCTCCTATAAGAAACAAAAAAATAAGATCTAGAATGCATTCAGAACTGTCATAAATAACAAATAAATGATATCCACAACGTCAATACCCAAAAAAATTCAATAGTAGTTTAGACCAAAGGATATTTCCAACAAAAGCTTTTTTCTTCAAATGGAAAAAAATTTCTCAGTGCAAACATGATCCCTGCTAAAGAAGGGAAATTGGCATCTCTAATCGTTCCAGATTATGAATCTCAATTCAAATCAAAAACATTTTATCTTTGATGCCCGTCACTTGGCAATAAGAAGACTTAAATGCTTATCTATCATGCACTAGACTTATTTTGGATTTTAAAAAAAATAATGTCGATCATAAGGAAGAGACAAAGGGAAAATGAAATAAGAACAGGTCAATTAAACTTCTGGCAGAGGATTACAAAATATTTTTCCCTTTAACACAAACCTGTCCCAAAACGCCATGATCTTCCATTGCGAGTCTTCAATCCACTGAATAGAAGCCCAAATGATAGAACCAATGCAAACATTCCATTTCCAAAGCGCCAAGAAGGTTTAAACTGTTCAAGAGTCAGATTGCTCCTCTTTGGAATGCAAAATTCATCCACAACACCCTATATCAGATTGTTCAATACAAATCTTCAGTTAATCTCCAAAAATCTATGTCCATTCATTATTTTATACTTCTACCAGAAATCACAATTTAATATTTCCCAGTAATTTTGTAGCTCTTACCATGAGTGTTTAAACTCAAAAAAATTCCATCAGACTTTAATTTTCAATAAGAAAAGAGAAACCTGCATTTTTTAGTTAGAACAACCCTCTTCTGTGTTCTTAGGTCGGTCTCATCCATAGTCACCAAGAGACATGCGGTACAAATAGGAAATGCCATTCTCAAATCAGGATATAAAGGTATTTGAGTAAGGGCACAACTGGGTGTGAAGGTGTGGGTGTGGGTGTGGGTGTACATGTGTATGCAAGTGTGCGCGCCTGTCTGTGCCCTAATCTGCCTATGCAATCAGACCTGCTTCTGCGTTGATCTGATTTGTCCTTGGGAAGATAAACATTAAAATTTGATAAGTAGAAGAATGATAGTGCACACTGCAATTGACATGTATGGGAGACTAGGACTCCCACCGATGGGATGAGTGTAAATGCATTTCCTACATATATACATATCCTGAAGATTAGGGGCCAACTCTCTAAAGATGATGGGTTTGACATCAGTCAAAACCCTCACAAGAGGCGAAAAAGGTGAAAACAAACATGGAAGACTAGGGAAATCTTAATGGTGGTATAATTTTAGGAAGAGATGTATTTTGAGTCTTTTGAGAAAATTTATCAAGACCTATCCCTCGAAGGTGAGGCAAGGGATTGGTGGATTAGCCTTGAGTTGGCGGATAAATTCACTTGGGAAGAAATTGAAGAAAAATTTGTATCTAGATGGGAGAAGTCAGAAGAATAAGAACATGAAAAAGGGGAACAGAAGAAGAAAAAGAAAACTGAGAAACCCAAAAAGAAAAGAAGGAAACCCTAACCTTGGATCAAGAAAAGAAAAAAATGTTCAAATGTTTTGTTTCTTACAAAGGAAACTTCAACATTTCAGGTTCATGGATGCATTGAAAAGGAAGAGGTCATTGCATCCATAAATCCTGGCAGCAATTATAACTTCATCAATATTGATTTGGCTATGAAGTTGCAGGTTCAAGAAAAAAAATATCAAGGCACAAGCACATGGTGAGAAGGTTCAATTGTTTGAAGATTTGAAACTCGTTATCGACAAATATATTTTGGACTCCAATTGTTATGTTATTCAAATGGATGGTTTGGATATGGTGTTTGGTTATGCTTGGTTAGTGAGTTTGGGAATTGTTGATATCAATGTGCAAAATATGTTCGTGAAGCTTTACTACATTGCAAGGTATTAATCATCATATCAAGAATGAGCATGAGAAGAAGCTTGAAGAAGAGCACAAGGAGGCACAGAAGGAATACTTTTAAGAATCTAAAGAAGAGCATGAATAAAAAGAATTTAAAGAAGGGAAAAATGAAGACTATAAAGAATATAAAGAAGATAATATTGAAGAATCTGAAGATGATCATGAGGAAGATAGCAAGCGAGGGAAGAAGAGCGCAAGGAAAACTCTTAAGAAGACAAAAAGAATGTACAGAAGTGTTACGGATTAGTTTATTACATTGTATGAGTCGAGAGGTAAATATAATATTGGTGAGTTAGTTTGTTAGTTATATTTGAGTAGTCATAATATTGTTACAACAATATTACGAACATAGTTTATTTGTTATATTGTGGGGATACGGTGAGAGATTGATGGAGAGATAATCTCCATGAATATAGGAATGATGTTCCTATAAATATGTAATGTCCCGTATGATTTATTATTAGAGTGAATGAAATAATATTATCAGTGTTATTAATTATTCTCTGTGTATTTGTCCTGTTGACTATACAGAATTTTATGTGCATGAGATAAAGCTCCGATAAGCCCCTGATCTTAACAGTGGTATCAAAGCAGGTGATTGCCATTAGCTATGAGAGTCCATGGACAAGCCATACATGATGTAGTAGTTCGACGTAATTAAAAGCTTTGAGCCTAGCGTAGAATTCTATGTATTAGTCCTTTCTTTCACCTAAAATAATAATTTATGATGCAGTTGTTATCCATTTGAGCTATCAAAGGAAGCATTGCAAGGTTTTTGAGTATTCACTCCACTTACAGTCTGAGGACTATTGTGCACTGGAATCGAGGTGTAGATTTTTGAGAAGGATACACAATCTCACAAAGATTACAGTTGTAATCTATTATATCAGTTATGCATGCAGGTTTGGAAATTGAATCAAGTTAAACAAAAATAGTGTCGATGCATGAAATCAATAGCATCCTGTATTTCTTGATTTCTGATCATTGAATATGTACTCGCCATGCAAAGCGCATTCAAGACCGGTGAAGATCCTTTATTAAGGTGATTGAAAATTGCAAGGGAAGGTGCTATGAGATCTACATCGTGATACGTGGGAAGATGCTATGAGATCTACGTCATACTTTATTTGTCTGTCTAATCTTTGCATTAGAAATAAAGTTCTGTGCACATTGTTCTAGCTTGGCTAAAGATCTGTGTTCTTCATATTCTACTCGCCATGTCTCCTTGCTGCCGACTTGCTTCAAATGTCTTCATGCGTAAAATGATGCAGTTCGTTCAATTAAAGCATAGATCTATTCAATTGCATCGTGCGTAGTTGTGCATGATCCAAAATCCTGCATGATGTTCATCAGGTCTGCCATAAAGCTAAAGTATGGTCAAGGCATTTTATTTCAAGTCATATTTATTTAGTCATAGTTTAATGTATCATTAAAAAGGCAATTTATGTAAAAAGAAGGATACGTATTTTATATTTTCTTTCAGTTTAAAGTCATAGGTAATATAAAAGACATCACTCTTTGATATTAGCGATTATTATCATAAGTTTAGTCATAAGATGTCACAAATTCAAAAATGTTAAAGAGTTGAGGGTTATGAAGTGTCGATCTAATATTATGTATGTCTTTAAATATAATAGTGAGTCAAACTATATTAGTTTTGGTTATAGTCATATTATTTTGTCAAAATAATATAATGAGTCTTGTATGTTATAAAATAATGTTGTCATTTGTAAAGAGTCTTATATGTCTTTTGAGTAAGTCGTTATTGTCAAAAAGTCTCAAAAATAAAAAAAATAGTTAAAATAAAAACAATTTTCTTTACGGACGCATTTTCGAGCAACCCCGACATCCTGAGTCGAATGTCAAAAGTATCAATTTTGTGGGGGGGACTCTATTCCCTTCAAAGCAACATGCATTTGAGCTTCATCGACACTTCGGCTAATTGAAGCAGCTTCATCAACTGGAGGAAGGAGGAAATGGAGGCTGGAGGTTTCAAAGCCTCTCGTCAGTCACCAACAACAGGGCCCAAGAAGATTTGGTGACATATGTAGTGTGATGTGTTTTTATAGTTTCCGCTGTGTTTGCAAAATGAGAAGTACATCCCTGTTCAAGTAATGTAATTTGTGTGCAAATTCCAAACATAATTCCCTGATGTGAAAACATTGTGAAAGTACAGAAAGCACCAATGTAAGTCAATTTATGGATCTTGAAAAGGTTTGTGGTAGATCCAGAAAACCACCAGAGGTGAACAGTGCATAGAAAGTTTTTGTTCATGTCAAGGTTTGTGGTAAACCTGATTAAAATCATGGAAGGAATGAGCCTTTCTTTATCAAGGTCATGAACCAAATAGGGCATGCCACAAGGGGTGAGCATACTGTAGGTGAAAGTGTGGATATTTTTGCACCATGTAAAAACTAAGGGGAGAATTTTAGGGATTAATTTATTACATTGTGTGAGTTTAGTTAATTACCAAGAGGTAAATATAATATTGGTGAGTTAGTTTGTTAGTTATATTTGGGTAGTCGTAATATTGTTACAACAATATTACGAACATAGTTTATTTGTTATATTGTAGGGATACGGTAAGAGATTGATGGAGAGATAATCTGCATGAATACAAGAATGATGTTCCTATAAATATGTAATGTCCCGTATGATTTATTATTAGAGTGAATGAAATAATATTATCAGTGTTATTAATTATTCTTTGTGTATTTGGCCTGTAGATTATACAAAATTTTATGTGCATGAGATAAAGCTCTGATAAACCACTGATTCTAACAAAAAGATCACAAGGCTTAAAAGAAGAGCATAAGCATGGATCTAAGAATAGCACAAGAAAGATTTTGTAGAAAAACACAAAGAAGAATCCAACGAAAAGCCAAGAATCTAAACAAGAGCCCAAGGAAGAATTTCAAAAAGAGCATGAGGACTTAGGTATTTGTGAAAGAAGCTTGCACCCTTCATCTACTAGAGCTAAAAGGAGAAAGTGAAAGAGTCAAAGAACAAAGAAAAATAAACTAGTAAGGTTGTGGTTTATAACATCCACAGCACCATGAAAGGCCACAATCATGGAGGCATAGCGTGGAACATCAGAAAAAGCAATGACTATGGACATACATGGACTCAGAAGCATAAACTAAAGTTATACACATCATCAAAGGAGCATGAATTACTGATAAAGTGTAGAATCAAAGTAGTGCAAAGGAAACATGGAATCATCAAGGACCATTGCCTATCATGATCACGTATGATTATATGGATGATCAAGCATGGCGTCAAGTGTACACAAATTAACATAAGTCTTACTACTAGCTATCTTCTCATGTTTCAATGGTAAAACATATTTAGGAGGGTGGAATGTTAGGATATAAGGGGGTGGAATGTTAAACACCTAGGGACATGATATCATGATGTATACGAGGTTATGAAGTAGCTAACTTGTAGTGCACATAACTCGTGTTTAGATAGAATGGGCCCAATGGATAAACTTTTGCAATGTGTCAAATCGTAACTAGTGAGATAAGTTATATCTAGATATCAGGAGGCCAAATGTGTAAAGAGTTTACCCTCCTGAGCTCCTCTATTATTAGAAGACTGGTTATATATAGGGAGCATCTATCATTGTAAATAATCATGGATCATGGATTATGAATCACTTCTTTTGAGTAGTCGAGATAAAGTAGTGTAGTAGGTTTGGTAGGTTTGGATCTCATAGTGGGAGATATCTCAAAGTGATTCCTTCCTCGAGGAATGTTGCATGGTATTTCTCTTTCTATTGAGTATATTGAAAATCACAGCACATTGTCCCACCATACATCTCTTCTGAATATGATTTATGATAATATTCTGAAATATTTCTTTATATTGGATGTTTGGCTCATAAACTACACATGCACACGCCCTCACACATATAAACCAGAAGAGTCCCAGTCCCTATACCTGCTTTCTTGGTGACTATGGGATTCTCATATGTGCGAAATGTCAATTGTTATATAAATAAAAGCTATTGCCATGCAGCCTAAATCTAACAAATTATTAACACCAACTCATTAATGTCATCCTCCACTAATGCCTATGTGAATGGTGCAAATAGATAATTTCCCATGCTATAACTTGTACCCGGATAGCTTGCTGCATGAACAGCATAGCAATAAGCAGCCCAAATAATTCTCCAGCTACTCTGGTAAACCTGTTGATAATCGAGCATGCACCCAGAATTGCAAGCAAGAATAACAAGAAGGAAGTCCACACGCATACCCTGTATTTAAAAGAGCAGAGTGTTTGTGACATTTTAGCTTGAATATATGCCTATTTGTGCAAAATCCCAGATAACATAGATGAACCACTTCAGATTCCATAAAAACACATTTCTAAGATGGGTATACTATTTCCATCTGTCATTAACATTCATTGGACAAATGATGATCGGCTTTGAAGTAAATACCAGCCTGTCCAAGCCAAAAACAATTTTGGGCCTAAATCTTCTCTGTCCTTTGCAAAGTTGTACATGAATGTATACATAAGCACAGTTGGTTCAGCCACTCCTAGAATTAACAAAGGATGACCTCCAATGATAGAATGTATGATTCCACATATTGCCGTAGATGACAGTGTCTGAACTGCTGTCAATAAACCATCTGCAAACATATTCGAAGCAATAAATTTTAAATTTTCATTAATTTCTAAAGCATTGACTAAAGATCCAAAAGAACATTAGCTTTGCTCTTTTCCCCAATTTTCCTTTCAAATATGCACCAATTTCAATAAATATGTATTTTAAGTTTTAACCACCATGTGCAAGAGTAGTTTATAAATTATATATTGAAGTGCATGTATTATTCAAAATGGATTCAAGTTCCACAGACTTTAAAAGGAATCCAACGTTTCTTTCTTTATTTATTTCTAATTTTTTTTGTTCTCTGTGAGGATAATAAAACCTTGCTGCAGTTATACTGGCCAGAAAAACATCTAGTTAAAACTTATCACTTTCCAATATTTTTAATTGTGATCAGAAAAGTAATCATGGAAGTAGAGACAGACAACAGAAAAGAGTAAGCATCTTCAACTTACTTGTATTTCTGCCCAGTTGTTCTCCAAATGAAATCACTGGAATTGCAGAAGCAAAGAATATGTAGGTTGTGGGGGCAAGGATCCTGGAGCACAATCATTGGACCACTTTGTCACATGGATAAGAGCTATTTGTTGTATAATTGTATTGCATGCAATCAGAGCCAGAGACATCCTCGTTTGAAATTCATTACTTAGGACAGTACTACGCTAAGAAAGCTTATAGTGTATTTCCATGGGGTTGTGTAATCAAACAAATTAATGCATGTAGCAAAGGAATCTAATTCAACAATTATTTTTCATAACAAAGCATAGCTTTCATAGATATTTTCTAATATGCCATACAATTTAGCATAATCACAGAGCTGGAACCAATTAATAGAGATTCCGTATCTCCAAATAAGTGCAAATCAAATAGAATACATTACCGGAATCCTGCTCTGAAGCCACCAGTCCAGTCCTGCTTGTAACATAGCAGCCGTCCCTTCAGATCATTTTTTATTCCTCGGAAAGGCACAAAAGTATCCTCCATGACAAAATATACAGTGGGAAACTTGAACAGGAGCTTTGGATTCTCTCTTTTAATTTAAACAACTAAAATAGTGAGGTGAGAAAAGTGCAAATTTTGCATAATAAGTATATGGGAGTGACATTGGGAGGGTACGGAAAATTTTGCACAAAAATTATGTGGAAGTGAAAGTATACGGGAGGGGAAGGCAAAATTTGCACAAAAAGGCAAATGGATGTTCAAATTAACAGGAACAATGTTGGAAAAAGATAAATTGTGAGAGATCTGATCTTCGAAAGAGTTATCCGCTCCGCCATATCCACAGCCCCATGTCAAACTACAAGTGCTTAACCTTAAAAGACAAATTGTAGAAGTCGAGCAATTCTCATGGTAGGGTTAAATTTGTTTAAACACAAATCCTTTGCCATATGCTTAGCACCAAAATGAACACAAGTGAGGCGAATAAAAAACTTGTGCCTGGTTGTAAATGGTATAATTTGAAGAAAAAAAATTGCAATTTGGGCCACATGACGTTAAGATTGCAGGGATAAAATTTGTTTAACTGCCATCCCAAGTATTATTTGAACTTATCTAGAGTTGGGAACACAAATTATTTGATTATGGAGTTGTAAAAGGTGGAGTCGGTGCATTTGAAGCCATTCATATAAAAAAGTTTATGAGAAGCTAACAGCAGCAGAGTGTTTTGAATCTCAACTCCATTTTAGAGAGAGACTAGAGACTCCTACTCTCGGAGTTAAACATTACATGTTGATTGAGATTGTAAAGGCTAGCTATAAGTTTCAGATTCAAGGTGGTTCCAACTTCCAATTAAAGATATTTAAGGAAATGGTCGTTACTGATGAATTGCATTTACGGGAAAGAGACTGCCATACCTTTATTACTAAATTCAGCTCTGCTTGCATTCAAACTCAAGCAAACACAACTTCTCTTCTCACTAAGAAAGGTTACAGCTACATGTTTTCCTTCTGCCCCTCCCCGCTATCCACAGTACAAATACAAATACGATACCTAAGACATCAGATCAAGACTAGTACGTTGTCAAGGATTTTTTTTGTACAGCTGGAGATTCTGGTGAAAGAATAATAAAATGAATGGCCGCCTTCCTCTCTTCTTCTTCTGAGATCCACGTTGTCTGTGTCTGTGTCTGTGTCTGTCTCTGTATCAATCATTTCGTTCTGAGCCAATTTGTGTGCTTAAATCAAACCGAAAAGTAATAAAGCTTGTGAGTGCTTTATATAAAATCAAATCATTATTTAATGCGTGCAGAAAGGCAGTGATAATCTGTGTGGGTCTTATTTTGGTTGAAGATCTTCAAGGCCATCACTTACCTTAAAAAAGAGCTGACAAATGGACGGCCGTCACATCTTTGTTACTGTTACTGTGGCTTTGGCTAAGGTAAAATTACAAGTCAACTAGGAAGGAGATCCTGTGAACACGCCACGCCTGCATGCATTCTTTCTTCGGGAATGATTCAGGGGGAGAATTCATGTCAATTGACAGGAAATCGTGTCGTTGATGGCGGCCAGGTGGGTATCGTCTGTCTTAGTAAAAAGGGAAATTAATCATGTCATGTCTCCACCAAATTAGTATTAGGTCAGCGTTTAAATGGAATGTGTGAAAGTAATGGTATATTAGTGCTGTTTTTATATCAAAATCTCTATTCATACACATTTAATTAAACCTTACCGGATGTCATGTAAAGATTTCAATTTTAGTTTTAGAAAAATAAATGAGGAGATGGTTCACATAGTATCTTGGAATATAAATTGTAACAATTGAATAATTAAATTAAGATTTTTGTGATAAGATAATGAAATTTTAAAAAATTTGTTGTGATTTAAGTATTTTATTGTTGGTCCTAAATTTTGGTTAAGTATTTTGGTGCGGGATTGGTACAGTGTGTAAGGACCATGGTGCAGAACTTGTTAGGCGTAGAAGTACTGTGGCGCAGAAGCACTGTGGCGCAGAACCTATAGGGTGCAAGAGGACAACACTGTGGAAGGACCAACACGAGAGGACCCAGTCAAAGAAAAATTAGTCACGAGGAACCCAAGGACTTAGGACTCGAAACTAAAGCGAATGACTAAGGGAGCGCATAGAAAGTAGGAGTAGTTAAAGGAACGATTCATATAGGGCACCAAGACCTTATTCATAGGAAGTTTTGCATTGGCCCACAAGGAGAGGAACACACAACAGCAAGGATCTAGCATAGAGCATGGATATAGGGGGCACAAAGGCCCGAATCCTTACAAGGAGAGCTTGTTGAACGCCACGACTCCCAGTCTGTTGGGAGTTCATTGAGTAATTACTCGAGTCATTAATGATTGTAAACAGTTGGTCAGGGATAAACAAGTATAAATACCCTTGTTGTAAAGGACTATGAAAATGATGAGGAACGAATGTATTGTTAATTTGGATGCTTAAGCTTAATATATGAAGTTGCGGGTTTTATCAAACTTCTTGTGTTCATGATGAATGATGTCGTGTGAGTTACTTAGCATGAATTCTAACACATTTTTTCTTTTATAAGAAGTAACTATGAAACTGCAATGTTGTTAATCTGTGTAATTATGGTAGTAGAACTTAGAACTCCTAGGATCGTAATAGTATATCTTTGTATTTATGGAATATGTAATTGAATACATGTTTGACATAAAGAATATAACTAAGTATTACTGTGCAACAAAAACCTACGGGAACCGATCTTAAGTTGTGCACTTCGGGTGAGCGCGCAAGACCTCAGTCTTGTGTGAAAGGGCTAGCGCACTAGTTCGTTGGGCTAGAGTTCAACGTCAACATATTTACAATAGAAAAACCCCAATATTTTGGTTCCGTTGTCGGGACCCATAGAATTTATTGCTCAGTCATGGAAAATGTTTGAGTGCATTACTCTTAAGAATATAGAACAACGGATTACCATTGTTGAAGATAACTTCGTAGTTCGCTACCTTAAACCAAGAGTTTTGACACAGTAGTGGGTAGAGTAGAATCTCTATAGCGCATTGTATGAAACCTTCTTTGTTGAGATCCCAGTTCACTTACACGCTTATCTCTCTACATATGCTCAGGCATAGTTCTGAAACCTTGGGAGAATGCAGCCTTGGACCCTAGAGAGACAAAGAGCTTTAACCCGACTAAGAACCCCATGGATTAGAGTTGTTAACATTTGGTGGAGAGGAGTTTTGAATAGCTACATTTTGGAGTACGATGTAACCACCTATTCATGTTTTGTAGAAGTCAAGTTCTAATTCCTTTGAAAATAATGTGGCCATTACATTAAACACTTTGCCTTAGAAATTAAGAAGTTATTTGTTGTTTTGGGGCTTGTAACTCTGCCAATGGAGAGCTAAATCCTTCTATGCATGAGCCGCATATTTGGGAGGGGAGTAGATAATAGTTGGTAAAAGATTGTGGGTTCAAAATGGTAGCCAGTCAGTGGGCATTGTGGAAGCGAAAGTATGATGAAGATCAGCAAAGGATTATAGGAATCAGTGGCACGATAAAAGATCAGGAAAACTTAGGAAGTGTTGTTAGGATCTGCAGGGAAGAAGAGACATGCAAAAAGGACCCCATCACCTTTGAGCGATGCCCAATGCCTCTAATATCATACAAAAGAGAAACAAGTTGGATGGCAAGAACCAAGGAACCAAGTCTAAACCAACCAAGCTCCCCAACCATAGTGTGTACTCATGCTCTTGAATTAGATGAAGTACACATACATAATTGGGATACAAACAATGTAGAATCAGAGACTGAGCCAATAAAAGATACGAGCTATTTGACGCACATACATAATTAACACTTTCCTTCCCTCGAGGGAATCTTATGGCACAACTTGGGATGCCTGGAGGACCTAGCCTACAAGGAGGATATAGTACAGGCCCAAATTTGGTTAACCAACTGACTATCATACCCCATATCATGAGCACTATTGTTGGAGGCACTGGAGGTGGACTTCCTCCTCAAGGGATAGGATCTAGAAATTCCCAACAACCACCAGTCCAAGCACCTCAACCAACAATGGTGTATTACAAAATGACGCTTCACTTACCAGAATGTCAAGGCATGGAGAATGTAGCCGAGCATGTCCACAAATGTGAACTTATTTAGAGAGTGCATGACATCACCTCTTGTGAGTGCAAGGCCACACAGTTTGCAACTACACTTTTGGAACGCATGCATAAATGGTATAGGATATTTGACCCTCAATAAGTGGTGGTCGACTTTGATCAACTTAAATCAGCCTTCTTTCAAGATTTTGACATTCCTAAATTTGAGAAATAAAGCATAGCTGCATTGAAGGACATAAATCAAGGACTTATTGAAAGCATGTAAGAGTATGACATAAGGTTCAAAATGTTATTTTCTAAACTATCATTTGAGATTAACGTTATTCAGCATGCATAATGGTTTGTGGGAGGATTGTTACTACTTTATCGATGAACCTTATCTCAGAAGACTTTCACTAACCTACGTAAAGCCTTAGAAGCTACCCTCCATGCTGACGTAGTTGGAAGTGTCGATACTAGGATCAACCCATTTATGGAAGCTCAAATATCTTCAATGGCATCATAGCTTGAGAAATTAATAGCCAATAGTGTACATGATACACACAACAGTGTTTGGGGCACTGACTATGAATTTGAAGGGCATACACAGAGTAATTGCCCCTGTAAGAACATTCATGTAGTACTTAAATAGATGTGTGAAATTTGTCATGAAGAACATGATGTACACTCTTGCCTACTTCTATAGTGAGCAACTCACTCAAAGGTATCTAATTATTTCAAAATTTGTGATACTTATACTCATGACACTAATGACTATCATTGAATTAGTGACATTCATGAAGCACGAATGCGCAACACATGCCAAACCTCTATAACAAACAATCAAGACGATGGTGGTTAACATGGCTGAGGTAGAGGATGAAGATGAGGAGGTGGTCACTTCCCAACCAGGACATGTTATAGATGTGGATCCCCATACCACTATTAGAGAGATTGTCTAGAATACCCTACATGTTCTTTCTATAAAAAGGACCATCGGCTAGAAGAGTGTCCTGACTTGTACGCAGTTATCACTAAAGAATGAAATGAAAAAGGTAAAAGCACGATACGAGTTAAGAAACCACATTGGCATGCATGTTTATGCACCCCAAATTTTCAATAGGTGAATATTACCACACGTAGCGGACAGTCTCAATCCACCTCCAATCCTATTAAGAAAGTGTAATGTGAAGAACCACGAGAAAAAAAATACCCAAATGCTTAGCAACATAAAGATGTCCTCCAAGACACAATGACATTGGTGCAAGAACTCCAAGGCAAGATCCAATTCCTCAGAGATAGAGAAACAATGTAACATGTTGATATGCAAAAAGTAGCTGAACCATAGAATGTGGTGCATGATGACTTCTAGGAACTGTGCAAGCACATGCTAGATGAGGACATTATCCCACAATTGAGAATTTGGCTTAAAAATTAGGTAAAATTACCTCTTGAGTGTCAACCTCAAGTCACCAGGTAGATTGAGAATAATTTTTTGAGTCATGCTTGATGATGAGACACTCCTATTCCTACTACTCCTCCAAAATATAGAGAGATACTAGTCAATGCTGCCATAGATGGATGGGTAATCCAAGACATCCTAGTTGACACTAACATAGAAGTAAATGTCCTTACCAAAAAATCCTGGAGAAAGATGGCCAATCCAACACTACAAACTTCACCTCATGTCTTGTTTATAGTAAATAAGACTTGCGCACTACCCATCGAGGTCCTCAAGAATGTAATAGTTGATATACTTAGATACCCTTCAAGGCAGATTTTGAGATTCTAGAACTTGCTGAAGTTGATGATTATCCCACTCTATTGGGAAGACCTTGGTGCTATGAGAACAATGCAGACTTAATTGTCAAGAAACATTACATTAGTTTTGAAAAGACTGATCAATGCATTGTTATTCCACTAAATCACACACAAGGACCCCCTTACATAGAACCTATTAATGTCGATGAAGATATAAACTACATATATAATGATACTACAATGAATGATGAACTAAGAGATCCCACTCTAGATGGGGTTCTTCAGTGGTCAGACACTTAGTCTCTTTCTGACACTACAAGCAATGCTTGTAATTGTTGGGCACATGGTGACTATGACCTTATTAGATGAGTGTGTAGTACCATCAATAGTCAGGAGAATGTCCCATGCTCATTCAATAAACATCTCAAGTTTGTTCTTCTTATCATACTAGTAATGAGAGGACCATTGGTAAGCCCACCATTATAAATATTGGATGAAGCTCCATGATTCCATGGAAAAATGGAGGTACGTGACTTCATACAACACCTTGAAGCATTCTATGACACCAAAAGTGATCATATGAGATCATTAGTGCATCTCTTTGATGGAACTGCTACAAGGTGGTGGCATACCCATCACAGTGACTCCTTTATTGGGATCAAGTATGTTCTATTTTGCATCATTGATTCCACCATGACAACAAGGTCATGGGATCAATCAGTTACGATAGCATACAAGCACTAGAACCTCACATCGAAGCCTGTGAAACAATGTGGAGGGATGAAGCGACATACTTACCAGAGTACTTATGGGTCCATGCATTTTATGGGATGCTACACACTTGAGAATGGGCCTAGTATGTTCATGAAGAGTGACATATGGATACCAGGTTCTGCCATCTATTGAAGGAGAGCATGAAGCCAACACTATCTTATTCTTCACCAAGGATGGATTTATGCCTCAATCTCTAAGACATACGTGAAGTGATTGTTGGTGACACAAGTCCCATTGAATATCATCTAAAAAATATCCATCATGTTCTTGAACAATCTCTACATCTCTTTAATGAATCATCAACATAAGTTTCCATCCTAGAACTTGTCCTTGATCATGACTGGCATGAAAAAATATGTCTAGGTAAACAAAAGCTAGTGTTTTATGTGGAAGAAGATGAAGGATCCAAATCACATGACCCTTTTCCAACCCATTTGGATGTTCCTATGAGCTATGGCACAAGATATGTTTATGATACCAACACCAATCTAGAGAACCCTTACAATGGACCCATTCAGACTATTCAGGGCAACATCGACACGGAGCAAGAACTAAAGATTGCTACAGTGGGAAATTATTAGATTGAAATGGAGATTTCAAAAATATTTAAGTTGCTAAAAGAGTATCAGGATGTCTTCTCGAGAAACTATAGTGAAATGAAGGGAGTCCACCCATCCTTCATAAAAATGCATAACAAGCTAGTTGAAGGTGCTCAACTAGTTAGAAAATAGCCATATAGAATGAATCCCAATCTATGGGCATGAGTCAAAGAGGAAATTGATAGTATGTTGCACACTAGAGTAATCACCCCCATTGATGAATCTAAATGGATCAGTCCCATGGTGATTAGTATCAATAAGGATGGTTGTATCCATATTTGTGTGGAGTACCAAGTGCTTAATACATCATGTGTCACTAATCCCTGCCCTATGCCATTCATGGAGGATATCCTTGAAGTTTTTGTTGTATGTGAGGTATGTGCCTTCATAGATGGATTCTCAAGATACCATTAGGTCCAGATAGCTAAAGAAGACCAACCCAAGACAATGTTTGGCACTGAATGGGGATCTTTTGCATACATTGTCATGCCCTTCAGGTTGAAAAATTCCTCAATAATGTTTTCATGAATAGCATTTGAAGCTTTTAAGGACCTCGTCCACAAATTCCTTAAATTCTATTTCGACGATCGAAGAGTTTTTGGTCTGGTCAAGGACCATTATTCTAACCTAAGGCTTATGCTTGAGCACTATTAGGTCTTATACATATCTTTGAACTTAAAAAAATGCCTATTTAGTATACCGTTTGGTGTGATACAATGACATATTATATGTAAGGAAGGACTTCTGGTAGACTTGATGAAGGTGTCTTTTATTCTTTGCCTCCAAGTGCCCAAGACTCAATGTGAGGTCTACACCTTTTTGGGCCATACCGGTTACTATAGAAAGATCATTCATAGATATGCAAATATTACTATGCCCCTGGAAGAACTTCTAAAGCATAAGGAAAATTTCATATGGATGACTTCTTGCAAAGAAGCTTTTGAAACACTTAAGGACAAATTAGTCACTACTCATATCCTCTAGTTTATAGATTGGACAAAACCATTCCACGTCAATGTTGATGCATTTAGAATGGCCGTCAATGCAATTCTTTCACACCCAAGTGAAGGTCACTTGGATCATCCAATCTACTTTTCTAGCAAAAAGATCACTCCCACTGAAAGGAACTATACCACTATGAAGCATGAAACATTATTGATGGTCTATGTTCTATAGAAGTTTTGATAGTACTTATTAGCCACTCCCCTTTTTTCTATATAGATCATGAGGCTCTAAAGTACCTTGTTAATAAACCTATACTACATGGATAGATCTATCACTAGAAAGTGTTGTTCTAAGAGTTCCAATATTTTGTCATGGTGAAACCTAGGAAAGCCAATGGTGGACCTGACCACTTATCCTGAATTGAGTCTGTAAAACCCCCGCATGCCATTGAAGATGAGTTATCTGATATTCAACTATTTTGTGTCACTTGTGTACCTAAGGAGATCAAGGATATTGCTACTTTTTTTACCTCTAGTTTAGCACTTTATTATCTCACTCCCCAGGCCAAGAAGCAACTCACAATCCACATCGCATCATTTCAACTCATACGAGGAGATATTTACAAACTTAGTCATGATGAGATTCTTTGACATTGTGTTATGTAGCATGAGTTCCCTGAAGTACTATAAGAATTTCATGAAGGAATTATGAGAGGACACTATACTGGAGAGGCTATCATGCGTAAGGTTCTATTAGCCAGATTATGGTGGACTACTCTCTTTAAAGATGCTAAAGCATATGTTAGGCAGTATGATATATGTCAGCACATGGGAAAACCTAACCACTGAGATGCCATGCCTTTACAACCAATACCTTCTCAAAAACCATTTGAGAAATGGGCCATTAATTTTGTTGACCCTATCACTCTGGCTAGATGAAGAACATGATCCCAGTACATCATTTTGGCAATTGACCACCTTATGCATTAGGCTAAAGTTGTACCAACAAAAGACTATACTACTGCCACTATTACATGGTTCATCTAGGATAATATCATCACTAGGTTGGATGCCTACTAAGTTTCACTAGTGATCATGGTATCCATTTCCTAAATGACCCAATTCATATCTTATTGAATGAGTTCATGATTGCACACCATAAAACAATGTCATACCATCCTCAAGCTAATGGCATTATCGAGGCCTTTAACAAAATATTAGGCACCACTTTGATGAATATTTTCAATATTGGTTGAACTAATTGGTATGATAGGGTATCTACAGTACTATGGACTTATCGCACAACCTACAAATGCCTAAACAAAAACACACCCTTCAATTTGATGTATGGTAAGGAGGCAGTCCTATCAATTGAGTTTTTGGTACCATCTCTATGTATAACATGTGTAGGACAATTGGATGAAGTGTCATCCTTGAAAGCACACTTAGATGCTTTGTTACAACTTGATGAATCCCAGTTCCTTGCTCATTAGAGTTAAGATGTAGGAAAATACAAACAAAAGGCATGGCATGACCGATACTTAAAGAAAAAAACTTTTACTCTAGGCATGAAAGTCTTATTATATGACTCCAAGTTTGCATGTCATCTTGAAAACTTTAGATTCACTGGGATGGTCCTTTTATCATTCGTGACATTCAACCTACTGGAGCATGTTGATTACAAAGGTTGGACAACCAGTTCCTTTATGGGCATTATAATGGAAGTCAACTCTGGCTATATTTCACTTCTAAATAGTTAAAGTATTGTAAATCAATAAGGCTTTTTCCATTGGTTTAAGATTTTCTATTTTCAATAAAAGTGTTTCCTTTGTTACACGTAAATGTTTCTTAATGTATTTTTTATTAATATTTTTTTTTCATTTTGTGGAGGACCATGACTCATTTTAGTGTGGGGTAGAAAGAAATTAGAAATCTTAACTTGACTCAAGTGCACAGATTGCATAGGCATGCAAAGTATTTGGGTGTGCCAATTTATCAGGGTACAAGGAACCTAGGCATGTAAAGTGTTAAGGGCATGAAAGTGATTTAAGGCACGTTAACTATAAAGCATAAGGCTAGGGTGTTCCCACCTTTAGTTTAAATTTTGAAAGATAGTTGTCTTCCATAACAAGGAAAGCATGGGACACAGCTATCATCCACTATGAAAAAAGGCACGAGATAAGACATACCATTAATGTGGAAATAATAGTTATGGTAAAAAGGGTACCAATGACATGACGTGATAATACTATTAAATACATTAATTTTCAAAAGTGAGGATCAAAGTGTAGTGGCCATTAAGGATCTACATTAATGATATGAAGTGATGGGCAAAGAAAATGTATTAATGATGGTAAACCCCCCTTGAGCCTATAAATAGGCAAGTTGAACTCTTTTTACATTTTACCTTTGTGAGTATTTGAGATTAATAGAGCTGAGAACAAGCAAATATCAGAGCTATGAAAAGTGAATCCAGAGTTGAGAAAAATGAATTCATTTCCATAGAAACATACAAAAAGCATTGCAAATTTACAGATAGGTATTTCAAGTTTGGTTACGTGAAAGAAACATAAGGGTAGTGTCTAAAGTTACAAGTTACATGTTACATTAGTTTGTCATTAGAAAATATTCAAGCTCAAAAATTTGAAGCAGTCAGCTATAACCACGTATTCATTTGGGAACACTAGATGATTGTGCATCAACCTTTGAGTGCTTCGAAGGGTGATATGGCCTAAGAAAAAGGCTCAAATAACTAAACTACCTATAATACTAGAGGAAGAAGAGGTGCGTGAAGGAGACATAGTTCTTATTAGGGAAGAGACTCTATAAGAACAAGTTCGTCATGTAGAGGAAGAAGAAATAAACATGACACAAAAATCAAAGAAGGCTTAATTGTCCCTGGCAAAGAAAGCTCCATTGTTCCCTCCCCAACCTCTACTAATTGAGGAAAAGTAGTATCTATAATCAGTGTTGCATGTAAATAATTGGGTCTCCAAGGTTTCCACTTGCACAATCTTTGATTATAATCATCGACAACTTAGAAATGAGGTTGAACACCAGCATGACTATTAGGTTGAGTAACAGAACACCAAGAACCAAGTGGTGTTTGATCTTAAGATATTTAACTAGTTGAATGCCATAGGCTTGTTTAAGCTCTTTAATTTATCATACTTTAGAAAACCCATGAAGGTAGTTCATTTCCTTCTCTCACATGTCCATGAGTACTACATCTACTTCATTAGGCATAGTATGAAGATCATGCCTAAGAGAATAATCAAGGTCACAAGATTGCAATGCTCAAGGTTGAGTGTGATTGATGATTTGGTAGACAATGAGGAGATCTAAAGGACCACCATGACACTTATGTACTAGAAGTAGAGCCACATCATGCACATCAAGAACCTACAAGATCCAGCCCTTCGAGTTACAACGTGGATCATTATGACCAAGATCAATGGGACTGATCGATGAAAAGAGGTTGACATAGTGCACCTCCATATTTCCCACCAAGTCACTCAAGGACTAAAATATAACTGGGCTATGTATTTTACCTAAAAGATCATCAAGGATATGGAGAAGACCCATCATATACCTAAGTATAGGTTCCCATGGGGGGTATTCCTTCTCTTAATGGTTTTTGATAAAATTAACATGTCAGATTATAGATTAGAAGTGTTGAAGTGGGTATACCCTACCATACACAAGTCCCCTACGGAACACTTCAAGGCATTCACATGCCCTCATCACATCACTCCCTCATATAAAATAAAGATGAGGTGATAGTTTGATGGGATGAAGGCGGCATTCAGGAATGAGTAGTGCATCATAAAGGACTTGCCCCCTTTGGCTATTGAACAAGCCCAGTTTTCCATGAAGTATCACTTCTCCTTTGCATGCATTTGGATGAACCCTTTCAAAGAGATCCCTATATGGCTGAAGTTACCATACACCTTCTCAGTGCGGTACTTCATAGACTTCATAAACCAAATATACAACACACAACCCATTACTTTGGAAGCCATTGAAAACTCTCTAGGCATTGTGCATAGGCCAATCTCCAACCTTGGATGAAGGATTCCTCTTTGAGGTCACAATACTATAGAGTTTATTGAAGTATCTTAGTGCTTTTTAAGGCATATTTGAGATCTCAAACAACATACCTTCCAATGTTATTTGACCTCCATATTTGGCATGGATATTGTCTATGTTAGGGGCTATAATATCATCCAATTTAGGAGTTTCAAAAGTGATTTCCATCATGCTATAAGATATTACCAAAACCTTTTAGATCTCTATTTCACTCTTTTAGGGATAAGAGCCTTAAATATAGAGTCATCTACCTTTATAACAAGGCTGCCTTTCCATTTGACATTCTATCTCCTCAAAAGAGTTTGTCATGAAATTTTATTCACCTTAGAACTTGGATGAGAGACTAAGAATTAACATTACACCTCAAAAATATTCCTTGACTCTCTGTCAAGTCATTTGTAGGTGCATCTTAAGAGCATGTAGGCAACAAAGTGAAATTAGGCAGTGAGTATGAGTTTGCTCTTCAAATAGATTCTAGGCATAGTTCAATGCCCTCAAATGGATATTCAAAACTTGTAAAAGGATCCCAAAACAATGCTCCTAGTTTTCATGTGGTTTATTCTTCTCAAACACCTGTGGATAACCATTTTCATGGTAGACAGTGAGAAGGTGCCTCATGTGACTGCTCAATCTCTCTTCTTTGTATGCACTTTGAAGGTTTGATTGACCACTCCATGAAATGAGAAGACAAATCAAGACCCAAAAACCTTTAATACACCCCCATGATCATGGCATAAAGGTTTCAAACATATGATTTACCAAGATAGACTGTGTGATAATTATAGGTTAAATAAGTAATGTGATTCTTGTGAAGACCATCTCATGAGGAATAATTTGAATAATGGAGTTAAGGGGACATGGGATGAAAATAACATTAGAAAGATGAGAAAGAAACTATCATAACCCCCTAAATCCATTGATAAAGCACAAGGCTCTTGGAAATGATGAAACTGCCCATAACTTAGAAAGCTGCATCCTCTTAAAAATTAAGATTATTAGCACCTCAAAATCCTATGAAACATGAAACCAAGTTTGGGGAACATTATAAGAGGAATATAAAAATCCCTAGAAGTAATATTAGTAGCTGATTCATATGAAGTTGCTCAAACAAGACCAAAACCTGAAGGGTGCACCAAATAGCTAGCAAATTTAGATAGTCCACTTCAAATGGATGGTTCATGAAGCACAAGCCACCATTCCTCAAAATTATTATATGTATTTTAATGTCTATGAGTTTATAATATTCCCACAAGATCATTTTTATTGAAACTACCTGTGCTATCTGTACTGAGCAAAAACCTATAAGTCACTTCAGTCTATTGAAGAACAAGAAGGGATCTAAATGGTTTTGGGACAAAAATGGCACCTCCAAACCAATTCAAAAATGGAGATGAGTGTATGGGAGATGAAGAGTCTAATTTACACATTTTCCAAGTGGCACATGTCCCAAGGAGGCCATACAAGTGCCAAACGCACTCTTTTCTTCAAGAAAACTACCTTTTTTTGAGTAACTTGATAATTTTTAGTTAGTGTAAATTAATAAAGACCTCTTATAACACATGGAATTTTATAAAATTCTTTGACACTTGTACGTTTTCCAATAAACCCTTACAAAGCATTAAATGCACTATTTAGACCCTTGAAATGACCCCAAATGACATGATAGACTAATGAAAAGACTGACGAAGGTTAATATAACATTGAATGGCATAAAATTGCCTATTAATCTTCTTATTACATGATATATACCTCATTATATGTGTAAAAATCAATTTTTTTACTAGGGGTGCCCCAATTTGACCTGAAAGTCAAATTTGGTCAACAATTATCTGGATAATAATGCATACCATCCATTTCTATTGAGGGAAGACTTGTCTTAGTTTATTGTGACTAATGACTGATGATTGATAGGAGAAGATATAAAAGATAAAGTTTTGATAATGATATTTTATAAATAAAATATAAGAATATTCCTAGACAAGACCACCCTTCGTAGACTACACTATAGGCCACTTGAGTCTATTAACTATAGACTTGTCTATGTTGACTATGATAAAAATTTGATTGTTGTGACTTTCACACCTAAGTATACTAAGTAGGATAAGATATTATAATTCAAATTATGCCATGTGAGTATCAATGTTTTCCTTATTTTGTCTTTGAAACCCTAAGGGCACCTTGAAATCTTGAAACTTGAAAAAAAAGAGAGCAGAGTATAATGGGTTGAATTAACTCCAATCACCCCCTTAATGATTGATCTTTGCCTATATATCCAATACTCCAAGGATGTAAATCAATCCCACATAGTTCTCTCACCTAAAATATTTTGAAATCATGCTCTTTGACTATGTCTATGTCGATAAAAATATCGCTTTGATATTTGACAATGATGCCTCTTGACTTTATTTAAGATGCTTTAAACTTGGCTTATGGCTGCTCTTTATGAGTGATCATGAATTTGAAAAAAATAGGGCATATTTGCTCAATTTATAATAGTGTGTAAGCTAGGAACCAAGTGGGGATAATGAATGACCTTTTATGTGTATTTATAGGAAAACCTTTTAAATTACTTCTTTTGTTCAACCTTATGAAATGTGTGGGAAGACCCAAAAGAATAATTTAAAATTTGGAAACTAGTTGTCATTTGGCATAGGACGTGGCCACTCTAGGTAGATAGGCCCATAACAATAGCCATGTCCATAAAACACATAGTTATCCCAGGAAATCAAGGATTCTTGTCCTTAGTTTGAGATAGTTTTAGGATAGTATGAAGTAGTTTGAACATTTAAATTAGGATGCTATGTATAATAATGGAAAAAAAACAAAGGGTCAAGCTTGCATATAGATAAATGGATTAAAAGAATGGTGAATAAGAGTCATCTATTTGGGTGCAAGTCACATGATTTAGAATGTGTCAATAATTAACATTGTCAAGTACCTATGAATAGAATTATGTGTATACATTGCCCTTGACCCATCCCTTCCTCCACCCTCCCCCATTCTAGTAATGAAATTACTAAAGAAAAGGATAAAAAATTAAACCTAAGTGTATACACCATAATTTGTCTTTAAAAGGATACTCTAATTATGTAGGGCACTCAAATTTAAAAAATCTTAAAATAACACATGAAGTAGTCAATTGTCCATAGTTGAAATTTAAAATAGCTAAATTTTGGAGAATGAAATATTGAAAAGATAGCAAGGAATACACGTATGAAGATGAAAACAAATTTCTTTGTAACTTATGATATAAAATTGTGCCCCCTTGTTGAATAATTTGGAGAATTTGAACTAATGGATAATTGAGAGTGATTAATTCCCATTTTTAAAAAAATAATCTAGCCTTTGATTTATAAAGATGCATATTCTAATTATCATAAATGATGAATAAAACCCAATATACTAATCTAAAAAGCTGAAACCATGATGGGTTTATTTGAAGTGATGCCAAGGCCATTGAGTGTCATTAGACTCAAACATATACCACCCATTATAAGATGGAACTATTATGTCCGAATAAGCCCCATTTTTAAATAATTTCACATGAGGACCCTCTTTTTCTAATTTGGTCTTTAGTTCATAGATTTTTATATGTGAAATTTTACCTTCTGAATGCTTCATCGAAAACTTAGCTAAATATTCACTAATCATGATGTTCTTTGCCTAGGAGTGAATAAAGTCTCTTTCCCCTTTGTTTTAAATAATTTTTATATAGAATTTAACCTATGATATTTAAGCTTAAATATTTGTTCCATGCAAATGATTGGTTTCAATTCCTATATTGATTAACTAATTTTCACATAAGATTTGCTTGGTAAAAACTTAGCTTTCTCAAAAATATTTACTTAGTTGATTTTATTATTTTCTCATATGTTTTCAAAGACTTCCACCCACCCATCTCCTTCCATGCATTTAAATCTCATCAACACACAACTCTGTAGTCAAATCCTTTTTTAAAAAGTGACTATCTTTTAAAGTTCCTAAGCCTTAAGATCATGCCATGTAACATGATCCCAATGACCTAGTCCAATAGAGAGTTAGATGGTAATGTAAAACCCCATACCCCTGAGGCCATGATATTTTTACACTTGGCACCATCCTAAGAGCGTAGTGGCATAGGAGTGAACCAATAGTGGCAAAGTTTCATACCCTAGAGGGCCCAAGATTTTACCACACGGTGCCCTCCTAGGACCATGGGAACCCAAAGTGATGACAATATTAGTCTTGGGACCACATAACCCAAAGAAAAAATGGAGATATTAGGAACCCAAAAGAGTCCATGTGGTGATGATTAAGTAAAAAACATAGTAGAGCTTGGGAATGTTGACAGACTGCCAAATGGTAAAGTGGGACCCATCGAGGCAAACCAAAGACATAGTGAGGGGAGTTGAATGAGAAGCTAAGAAGGAGCCATGTGTAAGTAGTGATGTCAAAAATATGAAGGGACTAAGATTAAAGGCTCATTTGGCCTTTAAAACTATTAAAATTCCCAAGATGATTATGTGTCAAGTTTAGAAAGCATAGTTAAACTATAGTCGGTTCCTCACCAACTAAAAGGCCTACAAGTGACAAATTTTAGGATATTAAAGGGTAAAATTAATTGAAGAGAACTTGAAGTCAATATAGGTATGGATAATTAATTTAATTGGACTCTAAATTGAATTCAAGGAAGTTAATATGGCATGAGTCATCACATGGTGTACACATGGTAAGAGGTTCATAAAAGACAAAGAGGAGCTAAACGACAAAGATTTATTTTAAAAAGGCATGGAATCTAATTATAAATCATGATTAAGCTAATGAATTTGTTATAATATAAACCACATTCCTAAATTATCATTGAATATTTGTAACTACCCCATTATTGGGTTGAATGACAGGACAAGGTCATGAGTTTCCCAAATTGCCTATTTAAGGGGGCTACATCACCATTATAAAGGGTCAACATTTTAGGCATCGAATGGATACTATAATAGGCATAGATTACCCCAACCTTTCATTTATGCTCTATTTATTTATTTTCTTATTTTTGACTTTCTAAGTCACCCCCATCTAGTGCAAGGCTCACCAAGATCCTACAGAAAGATTGTGCACCTGTGAGGTCTCAGGTGCTTCAAGAAAAATATGCATAGGCATACCCTATTTGTACCCATGCCCAAGATAGTCAAGCATAGATTTTTGATATAACAAGATGATGATTCACACCCACTATAATTTCTTGATGTGTGTCAGTGCACAAGATCCTTAGGAGCATAACTCAAGGGGTGCATTGGTTTGAGAATGCATACCCCCAAGTTTTAGAGAGCCAAGAAAATGTAGTACACAATGAACAGTTACAAATCAGGTAGAATGCATTGAAGACATTCAATCTTCATGCAAGCTCTTATTAAAAGATCTCCTTAGGCCTATCTAACATAGTTTTGCACTAGTGCATAGGGTCCTACTTCTACACCCTTAAAAATCATAGGGCGCAATAAAAATCCTTGCACTATCCTTTTAATAAACTTATTTTCCTAAATGACTCAGATGCACTTAGAACAAGAGTATTCCTAAATCAAGGGCACATACATAGTTCAATTCACACATAACACGTAGAAAAAAAAGCACACACTAAATCTCCCACTATGAACAATAATGATGTGGCAAGTTGAAAAAAAATCCTGAACAATGACTGCCAAGTGACAACAAGGTATAAAGAGGTAGTTGGAAAAGTAGTTGAGTGAAGCTCGAGGCCTTGTCAGAGAAAGTAAATGTAGAAGTGGTTTTCAAACATCAAGATATGAATACATGCCACCCTTTGATAATTTCAAGTAAATCTTCCATCCTTTGATATACATGTGTATTCCAAGAGATCTCTGTTGTCAACCCTCAGATCTGAATCATTATACAAAGTTTAAGGAACATATATATGGCACCATAAAAGAATTAAAAGCTGCATTTACCATTCTAAGTGGCACATTAATTATAAAAGGCTTGTCCATTATATAATCCTAGTTCTTCATTTGTAAAGTGGTTGATATTTTTTAACAACATCATGCTACTAAAATTTTCCCTCTAAGAGAATTTATGTGGTTAAATATTACAAGTCAATGAGAATTAAGTTCACCTTTTTTTATTCTTCTTATGTACTATATGCTACTTGCATTTGTTGATCTTTATTTGTGGGTATTACTCACCCCTCTCATCATTGTCCATCCCCAATACCTCTATATAAAATGTAGAAATCATTTACAGGTTGTAGCCTATGCACATTCGAGGCTATGCTGATACTATCTATAGACCATTTGTCATCCCTCCCAGTGTTACACTATGTTTTTGCACATCTATGCAAAACACTTATGCACTAGAGTTTCCTTGATAAGGTTTGTGTGGAGATGTATTTTTATCAAAGACTTATAGTGTGTTTATGGCAATAGGAGTAATCACTTTACACTCTATGCAAAACACTTATACACTAGAGTTTCCTTGACAAGGTTTATGTGGAGATGTCTTTTTTTCAAAGGCTTATAGTGTGTTTATGGTGATAGGAGTACTCACTTAATTCTTGGTGTATTGCCTCTTTATTTTTTAGTAATTTATTACCTTTTCCCTCAAAATTATATATTTAAACTAATGGTAGATTTACCTTTCTACTCTTTAGGATTATATGCTAGTCTTAAACTAGGTGCACTTAAAAAAGAAGGAATTCAACCTAATCCAGAGGCTCATCCCAAGGAGCATAAGGGTCCCATTCCTTGGGGATGTTCCCATTGTTATGATGAGACAACCAATGTTCATCATGCACAATTGAGTCACAATACTTCTAGGCCTATCTTGAACACCCTTATGCCCTGCACAAGGCATTTGTGCTTAGTGCCCCACTATAAAGTATCCCTATGTAGTATAACATCCACGAGTGCACATTTTTAATGATAATAGTTTTTGGCATGCCTAGTGGGACAAGTTTGAAGAAAATGCTAAGTAATTGGTGCTACCTTTGGCTAACAAGTGTAATGGACACTCAATAAGAGCACTTGATGAATCAAGCATTTTTGGTTCATAAAGATCAATCCCCTATCTACATGCTAAGAAGAACAAGATCATCTGTGCAAGGTATCAATTTTCATTTCATTGAGATTTAAACTCCCTCTATAAGAAGAAGAGTAAGAGCATATTTATCCCCTATCAAAAGGAGTGGTTTAAGCCAACTGTCTCCTAGAATTCATTTTACACCTCCATTTGGGAGGTTATTCATGCTTAGAAGAGGCCTATTCCCTATCTCATTCATATATTTTCCAAGGAATCAAGTGTTTATACCTTTTAATGGAGGCATCCCATTGGTGATTTCCCATTATGATGATATTCCAATGGCATCCCTCAAAATTTTGTCCTATTTTATGGGTGAAAATGCAACTTCCCCTATGAAACATATTCAAGATATCATTAATATCTACTCAGTGCACCACATCACTAAAGATAATGTTGTAGTTAGGCTACTTACTTCTTCCTTCAAAGGTAAATCCCTTCAATGGTATCAAGGCTTGATATTGAATTCTATTCACAACTAGGATGAACTTGGCAAAGAATTATGCAAGTAATTTGAGGACCAGAGTGACCACTTGTTTTGATAGATCAACTTACAACAATAAATCACGCCCTGTATGAGATGATGGTTGACTTTAAATTTAAATTTTAAAGAGTCTAGGATAGAATATTGCCTTTGTGTAAGCCATCTCCCAATATTGCATTTTTATATTTTTGAAAAGCCCTTAATAATGATATAGCTATGATGATTCAATCCATGGGAGGCACAATCCTCCCTGATGCCTATAAAGTCATGGTGTGTGCAGAGAATTATTTCATCCAAGTAGGAAAGATTATGCCTAGACCCATTATGCCTTTATTTTTAGATCCTCTTCCTAGCCAAGTGGTTACACAACCTATGTTAGCACCTATCCCTACTATAGTGAGCCCACCCACTTCATCTGCCATTTCTCCTAATGAATTACATGAAGTAAAAATGCTATTAAAAAGTTTTGGGAATGAGCTTGTTTCTCTTAAGAGGTAGCAAGCATAGTATCCTAGACCTCATCAACCTTTCACTCAATAATACTAGTCAAATAAACCTCTTTACCAAGGTGGTACACATGCATAGAATCAACTCATGTATAATAGAATACATTATGAATATAAATTTGATGCTCTTAGTGCCTCTAAAAATCTTGTCCTAGTGTAGAACAACTTAACAAAGGATTTTGAATGGTGTTTTCTATGCGACCAACCACATAATCAAGATACGTGCACAAACAGATCTATGAACCAAATGCTCATGGTGTAAAGTTTTCCACAGTCTCAAGATCAAAGGAATATCATAAATCCACATGAAGGAGAGATTCAGGTGTCAATTCAGCCATGAGACGAGCTACTTTTATCAATTGGTAGGAATAAAATTTAGTAATATAAATCAAAGTGGGACACTAAGTGGAGAAAACACTCCAATTGCTTTCAATACTAGATTCAAAAGAAGAACTACAAAGGAAGTTGTTGATGATGAAAATTGCACCATCAATAAATCAACCCTTTTGCCTATTGTGAAGGAAAAAATTAGAATCATACCTATCTAATCATGGGGGTTCTAAAGGTTCATCTAAGATCTTAAAGATGTGAGGGGCTTTTTATTATAAATTTTTGGAAATAATCAATAAATTATCAAGACAACTTATTCTATTATAAAAATAAAAAATTTATTTGAATCATAAATTAGTCAAGATAAGACTTTGTTATCTATTCTATTTAACAGAAAAAACCTATGAATTAGATAGTCTCTTGAAGAATATAAATATGATTCTGTAATATGAACATATTCAGATAATATCTTTGCTTCTTTCTTGAAATGTTCTCTAAGATAATTATAAAGAAACTAAAAAACAAAAGAGATAGATCAAATAAAGAGAGAGAAAGATAAACACATAAGCAAAAGATCAAACTAACTACAAACAAATAAAGAAATAAGGTAAACAACTAATCTTGGAGCAAAAATAGAAATAAACTAGAACAAACATCTAGCTAAGAAAATAATTGAATCTAAACAAGACATAAACCTATAATAAATAAAGAACCTCTAATGAAAATAACAAAAATCAATCTAAAGTAAGGAACAAAACAAAAACTTAATCTGAAGCAAGAAAAATTGAAAACATTTAATTAAGAAAATTATTCTAAATAAAGCCAATTAAAGATAAATAAAGACTGAAAGACAACATTGAATCTAAATAAGGAAAACTAATTAAGAAAGAACTATAAAACTAAGAAAGTAAAGAGAAAAGAATTAATCTAAGGATTAAAATAGACCTACAGCCTATTTGAGATAAACTAAAATAGAAAACTAAAGGACTCGAACTATGAAGAAAATACCAAAAGATTAACTTTAGAATATATAAAGATTATTAAACTAATAAAAAATTGAAATGGATATAGATATAGATATTTAAAGATATCAACTTATAGTAAAATAAAGGAAATAATAACTTGAGAAAATCTAAAACTATCTAAGATAAAGAAATAAAACTAAACTAAGAACTAGAAAATAGAAACTAACCAAACTAAACTAATCAAAATAAAAAATAACTAAAGATTAGAACTATATCTAATATTATCAAAATGGAAGCAAAACCAGATTTAGAAGAAATCTCAAAGATCTAAAAGATCTATTATATTATAGTTAGAGTCAACTAATTACAAAGATGTGCAAGTCTCAAAAGAAGAGTTGTCTTAGCAAAAAAAGATAAATTCCATTGAGAAAACCAACATTATTTCTCTACAAAATTTTGAATGACAACTTTGCAATCAAAATAGATCAATGAGATGTCATGGAATAACGAAATGATTATCATTATTCAAGTTGAATACTTGAAATCTGCACATAGGATTGCAAATAGCAATCATCAAAAGATATTAATCTTAGTAAACTTTAGATAATCAGTAATAGATGATAAATAAAACTAAATATACCTATGTTACATAAGCAATTACTCAACCATCAGATAAAGTGCCATTGGATCTATCTGGAAAAGCTATACTATCTCAAAGAAGTTGCATATAAAGAAGAGATAAATGATTTACTTCAAAAAATACTTAAGTCTTCAATACCTATTGTGCTTCTATCTTCAAATGAGTGCTTGATCTCTTCTTATAACATCAAATTAGTTGTAAAATAAGTTATAATTAACTTTAGTTAGTTATTAGTTAATGTCAACTAATTGACTTTAAACAAAGTCAATTAATTATAAACAAAATTTGGTTAAGGATAGATTTAATTAAGACTTTAAAAGTCTTAATTTTACCAAAATATTTAAAATAATAGACTTTGGGTACTAATATTAATAGGTGGGGATCCATATTAATTAATAATATAATAGAATACATATCAATCATAAAATAAATAAGTCATAAATTGATAAATTCTATTCATATTAAACCATAATGCATATTTAATTAGCTTAAGCATATATAATTATACCAAACTCCAAAATTATTGTATTAATAGGGATTATAAAAATTTGTCAAAGTCTAAAAATTAAAGTGTTAAACTAAAATATCAATGTCTACCATGAAAGTTCAACACCACATAGAAATTATCCTTTGGATGACCAATAATCATCTAAATTTGAAAACACTTCAATTACTTGTTTGTCTTGTTCATGAGGATAAATATTGTACTCCGTTTTAGTAAAAAAAATGATAGAAATATAGTTACCAAATCAGTCATGTTGTCATCAACCTCCAACTTAATCCTTTTCAGTAATCTGACCTCTCTTGGTGCTTCAAGTTCAGCTTGACTAGCAATCCTCTTTTTAGCAGTGTTCTTTTCAGCATTTTGAGGTAAAAAATCCATGTTTTTTATTCTACTAGCATAACTGTGACTCCCAAAATTTAACCTCTCAGACCTCAAAATGGGTTAACTATGGGCACCTGATAGGTTCAACTTTCTACATTTTCTAGCAAGGTCACCATGAGAAGGGGAATGTACATCTAAAGGAATAGTCATCTTCTTAAGGTCTTCAGTATGGGTAATTTCTATTTCAAGCTATGCAGACTGGTTAATAGTCAAAGGATCATCAATTGGTTCACCTCTAAAATTAGGGTGATGGATAGGTAAGTGCTAAGGATCATATTCCAAATGGTGAGATGAACTACTCTAGAAATGTGCATGGATTCCAATTCTATAGCTATGGAAACCCTCATAACATCTATAACCCTTATTGGATGGGTTAATAGGTAGATTACTAAAAATATTCTAAAACTCAAGATCATAGACATTGAAGTGAATTGACATTCTTGTCGCTCTATAAAACTTAGGTCCAAAACATCCTGCATAGAATCCAACCTTATTAAAACCTTTGCTAGAATTTGACTAACACCTTTATTAGAATTTTGTCCCCATCCTCTATCATCATTAATTCTTGCTAGCTAATCCCACCCTTACATAATGAATAATCTAAAAGGTAATAATAAAATCTAATCTCAAGAAACAAAATAAAGTGCAAACTAAAATAATCCAATAAATAAACTGAAACTACATCATGACTATATCTGTATTTAAATCCATATTGAACCTCAGAAATAACTATAAGATTTTGATATCCACTTCAAAACATCAAATAATTTTAATCTCAATGTCCATTTTCAAAGAAAGCCCAACACTTCAATTTTGAGATTAAACTTCAAATACAATCTCATGTCTTTCTAATTAGCTTTACATCCACTCAAAGGTACCCATATTTATTTATAGAGATTTATGTCATTATCATTTTCAACATAGCCAATTGATATAATTCAGGTTTTCACATAATGATTTCAATTCCCAACATTGGCAATCACATATTAAACTAAAACTAAACGTCTGGAAAAAACTTTTAGAAACATGCTTAACCCCAAACTTATACCAAGCATCCTTATGACTCACAGACTCTGATATTTCTAGAAAACACACTATGAATCATAATCAATTACCAATATTTCAAAGCATAAAATAATGTGACTTGTTTATAAAAAAAATTTCCATGTATGCAATTCTTATATTTTTAAAAACAAAGTCATTATTCATTGTTTTTTGAAAACCCAAAATCTGAATGCCATAAACTTAGCATGAAAACCTTAACTAGTGATATATCAAAACAATTGTATACTATAGACTATCATCTGCTATATGGACAAACTAACCTCTTCATCCAAATATATTTGAAAACTAAAATTTAACCACATATATAACTCATGCATTGAAATTTCTCAATATTTACTTGGTCTGTACCATCACTATTTTTATACTCACTTGTCTCTTCATCTAAGAAATCATAAAACATTCACCATAAATATAAACCCTTGGAATGATATTAGTTTCAACCAAAAGATATTTGCATACCAGTTATCCAACAATATTCAAAAAAAAAAGTTTTATGCATGATGATATTCGATAAAAGATTTTGAAACTTTTCAATGTTTATTTAAGTCTGCATATAACTATCAACAACTTCAACACAAATGAAAAGGATAAATAAAACATACGCATATTGCATATTTACCCAAGTGTATGCTATAAATAGGACCCTTAAACGTTATAGGCTTCAATCATGACAAAAATATTAAAATCCTCAACATCTTGCATGCAACTAGGCTAACAATCTTTCAGTTTATACTAAATTTGAAAAGATAAATTTAAATTTTCATTTCTCTATCATGCTAGTAAATTTTCATACTAAGATTGAAAAACATGCACCATTGTCATAACCAAATATTCTCTGAAACAATTTTTCAAAATAGTCACTTGAAACTACCCAAAACCCATGTCTTATATATCAATATTCAACTAAAACTAGAGATTATTATTTACTTATTTCTCAGAAAGTCATCGAATTTCCATGCACAAACCATATCATTCATGCATAACAAGATAATAACTTTGAAACTTCAAAAACCAAAAACCCTACTATGTGTAGATTTTCAAGAACTCTTATTTGAATTTTCTCCAAATTTGTGGATAACAAAACTTTGCTCAATCATGCAAGGGTTATGTAAACACTAAAAAATATTTATATTTTCTTTATACGATTGCATCAAATAAATTTATAGAAAAACCCAAGTCATGTAACCAACAAATAGAGTTTTTCAAGCATATCAGCATATTTTCAAACTTTCCAAATAAATAACACTTCTTTCTAAAAGTTAGCATGCATAAAAATCGTATATATTTCACATTATAGTTTTGACCTTCAATGTTCAAATAAACCCATAAATAATTGATAGCAACTGCATGCAGAAGATTCATTGAAGACTTCAAACCACTTCATATATTCTTAAAAATAAAAGCTCAAAACTTTATTTTCATGAAAACCACAAATCACTTGAAACTTTTCTTTCTTCACTCCAAAATTTCATACATCACTAGAATATTTATGAAAAAAAATGATCAAAATTGACATGGACATACCTGGTATTCTCACTTGAATGTTGTTGCAAATATTCTTGTCGAGACTCATTCTGCAACTTACCAACTATCCACCAGGGCTTCGATCTTACCCAAAGCTTGCAAAAAAATGAAAATAATCAAGAAAAGCTAACCTTTTATTTTCCAACCTGAATTCATAACCAACTGAGTGACATGGTTATTTTTTATTAGTTTGCATTAACTAATAATGTACTTAGCAGCATTACTAAGTTACTAGTATTGACAAGTTTATCCAAAACCATCTCTTCATATTATCTCTTTAGCTAAATACCAATTTTTGAGGAATAGACTATTTCAATTAATGCCCTTGCCACTAAGTCCTTAGGTGATCTCGAAGCATTGAGATTATGCTTCAACATTTAATACTTATACCAACTCATATGCCATAATGAACCAAATGCCAACTCACCAAGTTAAGTTACATGATTATGTGGGTCCTCAAAACTTAGTGTTAAACTAGTCCCATGGAAACTTTATATAATTCAAAAAAATATGACCTAGCATCGAAAATTTGAATTATACCATGAATGCTAGGATAGGTCCCCTTAAGCAATTTGAATGTGGATGCAAACTTTGTGATAAATAAAGTCCCTTTTGCTCCTTTTTTAGTGAAGTGAACCTCTAAGAAGAAGTCCACGATGTTTTCAAAGAATTTGTATGCTATATCTATCTCATCAATCCCCTTATCACATTAATCTTCAAGATACAAGAAAATAAATATATATACTTTGGAATCATGATCACCAAATTTGACTATTAACTCAAATCTTGAAACAACTAAACTTAGTATGCCAACTAGGTTTCCATGAATTGAGCCGTGTATTGATTACAAAATCAAAACAAACCAGACTGCCAATTATATAAATTAGGATATGGGCATTACTAAACCATCTAAAACATATTGGTATTTCAAATAACCATCATATTAAGTGGTGAATAAAACTGAGCTATTCATCAAGTATAGATTTTTAAAATAACCTTCTAATGTTCTTAATTTAATTACAATGTTTTTAAAAATATCATATTACTATTTTTATCTAAATTATAAATCAAATCTATTATGAAGATCAAACAACATCAAAACTCAAATACAATAATGGAAAACTGAAAGCCCATGATCAACTAAAACCATCAAAACTAAACTGAAGCTAAATTACTGATCACATGTTATAACTATATATGCATATTTAATTCATTAGTCTACCATGATTTTTGAAACCACTTATAACATAAATAAAACTTATCAATAAACTATTATGATTTAAAAATAAAAAATGCATCTAATAGTATTATCAATAAATAGGGTCTCTGACACAATTTTAGGCTTTATGATAGGGTCATCTCTATGGTAGCAAGTATAGATTTTGAAAATAAATTTAGGGGGGTGTAGAAAATAGGCATAACACTAGAGATATTCCTAGTCAATTTTGTGAAATAAACTTGAGTAGCAACAATTTGCCTATTATAAAATAGATTTTGTCTTGAGAGTGTGATCTAGAAAAATTATTTCTCAAGTAGCTAAGCATGAACCCATTAAATAACGAACTCAAGTAAGGCATGAATTGTTTGACTAGCACGGCACGAAGAAAGGGAAATGAATAGCAAGGAAGTTTGGGCTAGATGCACAATCAATTAAAAATACCTTAAGCATAAAATATAAAAATGAAGTAATACTTCTAAAACCCAAATATAAGTCAGCCATATTATTCATTTATTACAAAAAACTTAATTTGTAAGAGTAATTTATAAAAATGAATCATAATTACAACACTTTCATAGATTCTTTACACTCTTCTGTCATAATGTGATATTCTTCAATCCATAATCTTCATTGATCATTTTGAAAACAAAGAAAAACAAAACAAAACACAAGAGAGAATCGAACAACAAAACAAATCAATGAAACAAAGGAAAGGAAAAACAAACCAAAAATAAAATAGAAAACAAAGGAAAATAACAACAAAAAAATAACTAATCATGAAATAATTTCAAATGATGGCCAGTTACTGAATAACGTAGCCAATTTCCTTCAAGATATTTAAGATTAAGAACATTATTTCCAAGAACTATGAAAATTTTATAAGGTCTAAGCCATAATGTATCAAATTTATGATATTTTCTAGGGTCTTCATAGGCTTTGTCCCAATATAAAACTAAGTCACCAACATTAAAAGTTTTACTTGAAACCTTTTTATTGAAAAATTTCTTTAACTTTTGCTTAGCCTTCTCTAAATTCTGTAATGCTATTGCCTTGGATTCATTAAGAGCTACCAAATCAGGCAACCTCTATTCAATTAAATTCATATCTTCAACTACATATTGTAAAATAGTCCTAGCTAAAGAAATCTAAAGTTTTATTGGTAAATTAGCTTCAAACCCATATGCTAACATGAAAGATAAATAACCAGTTGCTACCTTAATAATAGTCCTATCAACCCATAATAATAGAAATCAGATTTTTATTAGTATACTCAGCTTGTCTATTTCATTGTGGATAGTACTTAGATGAATGACTAGAAATAATAGAATATTTTATTAGAAATTATAAGAACTCATTTGAAATGAATTGAGGTCCATTATCTGAAATAATCTCATATGGAACTCTAAATCTAGAGAAAATTTGATTTTCTAGAAAGAAAATTACCTTACATATTACTAAAATTTTAAGTTCTTTGGCCTCAAGCCACTTGGTGAAATAATCTATGGCTATCAAAATGTATCTATGACCTACAGATGAAGGTAGATGCATATCTAAAATAAAGTCAATGCCCCATTTAGTAAAAGGTTTTTCAAAAATAATTGGGTTGAAAGGAATTACAAGTAGTTTATCCCTCCCAACAAATAGTTGACAAGGCATACAAGAACAAACTAAATTATAATCATCTTGAAACAAGGTAGGCCAATAATAACTATCCCTCAAAATCTTATAAGTGTAGACACCTAAAACTGGCTATCGATAACCTTCAACCAGTATTTGACCAATTTCTACCAAATTGCATAATTTGGCTTAAAAACACTAAAATACATTAAAAGAGTTGAAATTTTTATATTCAAGTGCCAATTTTTTCTAGGGCATCATTAAATAGGGCAATGCAATTTATGAAACAACTAACTTTGATTATATCATTTCGAGTCAAAATGATATTTTTGCACCTAGGTGCTCTGAATTGATCTTTTCTATCAAATTTATTGCACAAGACACGTACATTTGTTATTTTGTGTTGGAAACATCCTAAATGAGAATATAATTCCAACACATCTAGCATTGACTTCTAATTCCAATCCAGTCAAATTTGAGCCAATAATATGAAATTTTGATCAATTTGATCAATTTGTGCATAAATTGCCAAGGTTTTGCATCAAAGTTGACTAATCATGTTTAAGGCTAATTAAATCAAATCAAGAGCTTAAGTTAATTTTCCATGAAGATTTTTGAATATTTATTTTTATAAATTGATATTGAATATCTGCATCATCAAATGACATCATTTAAAAAAAACATCCCTAGGCCATAAATGCATAAAATATCTCATCAAGTCACTTCATGCCTCATTAAGACCCTCCCATACCTCATCAATGCCTCCCATGACTCTTAAATTCACCTTATTTACAAATATTTATGGGAGATATATATGAACTTAATTACATAATTTATATTAATTCATGGCCACACATCTCAATCTTGAGATGGATGGTCATGGTTGATCCTAAACCATTTCAAAAATCTATAAATAGGAGGCCTTGCCTATTGATTTTTAAGCTTGGATAATGCAAAGTTATAATACACAAATAATTCCAAAATCCATTGTAATTAGTGTTATAATTCCAAATTTTTGAGCCAAGCCAAAGCCAAACATGGTGCTAAAGAGAGAGGAAAGTAACCACACTTCATTGATGAAGACTTCATGAGCACAAACCAAGCAAGCCACTACAATAAGAATTTTGGAGCATCCAAGGAAGGTGAAGGAAGGTCTTTCTTTCATATTTTAGTTGTATTTTCCATTTTGTTTTGTTAACTAAGTTCCTCTTTTGAGATAGGTTTAGGTTGTTAGTTTAGTGTGCTTTTGATTGATTTGTTTAATTCACTAACATAATACTAGTCTTCCTCTATTGCAATCCTATGTTCATAATTGGCATGCTCAGTGGGACCTAGCCTCATAAATTTGGTCAAATTATACCTACAATTAATATACTAACCATTGTCATGCATGATCTTAGAGTGTGGAGGCAAACAAGGTAAAGATTTGAGAAAAAATCCATTTTTTTAAGCCATAGTTTTGTTCTCAGAACTGTGTAACCTAGCTCAACTATGTGCCCAACTCATCTCAAATCACACTGAATCAACCCCAACTTAGCCTAATTTGGCTCCAACTCGATCCAACTCAGCCTAACTCACCTCGACTCAACCCTAACTCAACCTAACTTAGCCCCAACTCAGCTTAACTCAACAAAAACTTTTAGCAACATGCTTAACCCCAAACTTATACCAAGCATCCTTATGACTCACAGACTCTGATATTTATAGAAAACACACTATGAATCATAATCAATTACCAATATTTCAAAGCATAAAATAATGTGACTTGTTTATTAAAAAACAATTTCCATGTATGCAATCCTTATATTTTTAAAAACAAAGTCATTATTAATTGTTTTTCGAAAACCCAAAAATTGAATGCCATAAACTTAGCATGAAAACCTTAACTAGTGGTATATCAAAACAATTGTATACTATAGACTATCATCTGCTATATGGACAAACTAACCTCTTCATCCAAATATATTTGAAAACTAAAATTTAACCACATATATAACTCATGCATTGAAATTTCTCAATATTTACTTGGTCCATACCATCACTATTTTTATACTCACTTGTCTCTTCATCTAAGAAATCATTAAACATTCACCATAAATACAAACCTTTGGAATGATATTAGTTTCAACCAAAAGATATTTGTATACCATTTATCCAACAATATTCAAAACAAAAAGTTTTATGCATGATGATAATCGATAAAAGATTTTGAAACTTTTCAATGTTTATTTAAGTCTGCATATAACTATCAACAACTTCAAATCAAATGAAAATGATAAATAAAACATATGCACATTGCATATTTACCCAAGTGTATGCTATAAATAGGACCCTTAAAAGTTATAGGCTTCAACCATGACAAAAATATTAAAATCCTCAACATCTTGCATGCAACTAGGCTAAAAATCTTTCATTTTATACTAAATTTGAAAAGATAAATTTAAATTTTCATTTACCCATCATGCTAGTAAATTTTCATACTAAGATTGAAAAACATGCACCATTGTCATAACCAAATATTCTCTGAAACAATTTTTCAAAATAGTCACTTGGACCTACCCAAAACCCATGTCTTGTATATAGATATTCAACTAAAACTAGAGATTATTATTTATTTATTTCTCAGAAAGTCATCGAATTTCCATGCAAAGACAAATATTCAACTAAAACTAGAGATTATTATTTACTTATTTCTTAGAATATTTCATTTATGTAACCTATTATACTTTTAGGAGGTTATATGCATATAAATATAGTGTCCTATCCTAAGGATTTTATGACTTAAATTACTAGTCAAAATCTATAATTATAGGCATGCATCCTAATGTATAAATATAAACTATATATGTATATGAGTACCTATGTTTTCATATAGATATAGTTCATATATTTATTCACCTTGCATAATATAGAATACATAATTTCTATGTTCTATACATAAATATCATGTTTTTGTTTATGAGTTAATTGATCTCTGAATTAATTATGACTGCTATTTGTAATTGAGTAATAAGTACAATATACTATGATATTGTTGGTTGTACTACATTTAAATTTACTTAAAAAAATTAGAAACATGTAGTCTAAGTATATATTATGACCATTTGGAGTAAACTATACTTGTTATGTTTATTATTTATGTGGTAAATGATATAGTGGAGATTCATTCATACGTTTGATGAACTAAATGTATGTATTTTGATTATTCCTGTGTTTATCATATTTTATGCCTACTAATAGGAATGAATCTATATGAATTTATTGGTTATATTTATAATAACTAAATCTCAAATTACTAGTACTAACTAAATAATGAGACGGACTTCACTATCTTACTTAGTATCACTAATGCCAGATGAAGGTAATCTGATCAAGTGGTGTGTATAAATTTGACTTATTCTAGATATTAATACCTATTTAAAAATTTTATCCAATTAATGTTGAGTTAAACATTATAATTTTATATATATGATTTATATGTTTGTGTGATACCATGTTAGAATGTATTTTCTTTATGGTACACATCATGTAGTATAAGTCTTACAACACATGGGTACTAACTTGTCTCTCTAGATTCACACACCATCATTATCTACCCATCCATGAAGGGAGGGTTATTCCCTGATTGGGGGATTTTTTGGGGGATTGATGGTATGTGGTTGGTGTGAAAAAGTGCTCAAATGATGCTATACCTTCCCATAATAGTACTTTTTCGAAGACTACACTTAATATTATTAGAGATATTAGGTTTGTGAGACTCATGATCTATGGAGCCTTGTATCTTGTATTGTATTTATTATTGAAACATTATGCTAGATATATATGTAATTAATTACTCATTGTACGTTGACATCAATGGTTGTATTGTTATACTAGCCCTGGTTAGAAATATGTAATTACTTTCTATATACTTAGTTATGTTTTATTTCATGTGATGTTAGTGATCAGTAACTAATAAGAGTTACATGTTTATTTTATGGTTAACATATTTAGTATGTATCCTAAGGTCATTAATTAGATTATCTTGGTGTAATATAATGAAAGAATACATGAAATATATATATTTTTTAATTATGTTATTTTAGTAAATTCCAATGGGGATGTTACAATTATTTCCTTTTACTTTGGAAGAAGAATCATATGACTAGTTTTCATTCTTATAGCCTCACTCTATTACCACTTATAACGAATTTTAAAACTTATTTATGATTTAGTTTGGTCCAATGGTTGATGTTTATGTTTTGTTACAAGAATTTTTTATTATTAGGAAAGAACCTCTTATGCTAACTAGGAATTTCAATTTAAGATTTCAAAATAGTCATAATAGAGTCTAGACCAATCTTACACCCCTTAAGTACCTATTTTATATTTTTATTTTCATGATTTAGATCTTTTAATTGCCAAATTTGTAAGGATGTTTGTTGCACATATTGTGGCCATGGCTTTCACAAAATCCATCTATGTAGAAGATCAGTTGTCTTGCCTCCACTCAAGATAAATAGAAGAGTTACTCAATTTCCAAAAGGCTACAATAAAAAACCAAAAAGTTGATTCCCCTACCATAATCCAATAAAAAATATCTCAATTTTTCTATCTACTCATCAAGTTTATTCTATAATTAATTTTGATAGGCTTATAGAATAAGATGATAATTTTGATGGTGATGAAGTCATTCTTATTTTAGATTTAAAAGAACACACTTAGCTAGTGCTTGAAGAAGATAAAGAATATGTTGATGTGGTAGATGTTTCTTGTTCTAAACATATGGTATGCCTTGAAAATCTTTCCCAAATGATCATAGGCATTAATATTCAAGTAACTAAATATCTTGCTATTTCCTAACAAGTTTTTGAGGTAAATATTTCCATACCTACACTTATTCTGATATTGGGTCCTAGAAACATGATTATTTTAAACATATGATTATTGATTACCTTGGATTCATAGTGAATAAATTAGAATATTGGCTTATTAAATATAACGATGTCCTTGCCTTTGTAAGGACAATGAATATAATAACTTTGTTGCTACTATCAAGTGGAAATCATGTTGCACTGGTTTCCAAACCCACCCTCCCAATTTTGTTGGTCTTGCTTTCTTGTTTATATTAGTGTACATAATTTATTATCTTCTACTTTTGATTACTTTAGTTAGGTTTTGATTTATGTATTTTGTTTATTTAGATTATTTTTCATATTTTCTAGAGTAGCTCCTTGTTTATAGTAGGTTTAGAGTAGGTTTCCTATTTTTTTGTCTTTCCTTGTTTTGATTTGGTTTCTTTTCATGAGGGTATATTTTGGTCCTATTTTAGTTCAACACTCTAGCATGTTCCTTGTCCTTGGCACCTCATTACAATAGTGAGCTCTATTCTAAAAAAAAAAAATCATTGAGTAGAAGAGTTGAACCTTGTGGATTTCTCCTTTCCTTGTGTTAGTGGGCTAGGTAACCTTAAATGGTGGATGTATAATTGAGAGGGTTGTTTGGACCTTAAAAGTTAGAAAGTGAAGAGTCATACTTGAACAATTATATATATATATATATATATATTTTTAATAATACATTTTCTAAAATTTGGAGGCTTGTGATTCTAAATAAAATACATGGATTATATAAAGGTTTATTTTCTTGGTTAAGTCCATCAGTTACACTTAACATCTAAAGCAAATGAAAGCACTGATTTAGTTTAAATTTGTCTTAGTGATCTAATTTTTTTGATTCTATCATTATACCCATGGCTTGGTTCAATATATTTAAAAAAATAAAATATCAAATGAAATGGAATAATATTACATAATCTAAAGTATTTCTCGAAAGGGCGATTCAAAAAATTTCCATCGCAAGCCTTCTAACTTGTCTAATAGTGGATCAAAGCCTTGAGTGGAACCAAAGGTGTATCTATTAGGGCTATAGAAACCTAGATGAAAGTATAATAATGCACATTTCCTTCCACCCCAAGCCAAATTTACAAATATTTATTTGAGAGTTTTTAGTGATGTCATTATGATGTAATATAAGTGTCTTGGTAAGTGGATGAAGTGATTTTATAGCCTAAATAACAATGACAAAGTGTGTAATGTACTTAATCTAGTGTGCTTGAAATTGGCTTAGTTGATATTTAGTTTTGGCATGGATAGAGATGATCAAGGATGAGTATGGAGTATTTTTAATGTGAAAGGGGTCATATAAGAGGTTTTATATGATTTTAGAGCATGTGTGAATAAGTAGAATTCATTTGGTAGTCCATAGTTTTCATCTAGACAGTTTGGGTTTAGTGGCAGAAAATCTAAGTAGGCAGTTTGCTAATGTCACCATTGCCATGTGTGGATGAGTCAGAGGGATTTGGTCATATGGTTTTGATCAATTTATTCCCTAGTTTCTATTAACTAAATCTTAGGTCATGTGCTTAAGTTAAGTTAAAGATATGTGGGTGCAAAGTTGGGCTCTCAAGTATTTTGACAGTGTTTTCTCATACTTAGCCCAATTTGCAATGTGGTAAAAAGAGATAAGTAATAATTTTGATGGTGGTATATCTTGAATGTGTGGAAGTTTAAGGAGAAAGTGATCATATGGGTTTGTTCAGTTTTGATCCTAGTTTATTTTTGATAAATTTTAGATCATGTGCTAAAGCACATCAAAATTTATGCATGTTTAAAGTTGGTCTTCCAGATAAATTCTAAAGCGTAGTTGGCTCTGTGATAGAATATTTTAAGAAGCCATTTTAATGGAATTATATATCACATGTATGAAGGTTATAGGAGAAGTTTTTTATATGTATGTATTCTCAATTTCAGTACCAAATAGAGATCCAACAGCTAGTGGGAGTTTGTATAATGAAGATTTAATGGTGCGTGGGTGATCATACAAGAATGATCTAATGGTGCATGTTGAGAGAGATGGTAATAAGTGAATGATGAATTAAAACTAAGAAAAAGTATAGGATAAGGATCTAATGGTGAGTGGGTGTTCATAAAAATTGATCTAATTGTGAGCATTGATATTTAAAGACCTGGTTGATCAGTAGAGATTGATGGAGTGCATGGAGTCAAAATTACAAGATTGCACAATATGAGGTCAAAGTGACTAAGGTTTAACATTTGATAATTGGTGCCTATGTGTTAAATATTGAATAAGATCAATGGTGTGTAATTTATCTGAGTAGTGAGGACACAAGATGCGATCAAAGTGGTTAAATTTTACCTTTGATCGTTGTCATTTAAATATTCAAATTTAATAAGGGAAAAACTAGTATCTAGTATTTGGGCCATATATTTTGATAAAAGACAAATTTATTCATGAAGTAAAAATAAAATATATAGAATAATCCAAGGCACATATAAATATGTATTTTAAGATCTAGAAGTGTGTGAAGTTAAAGTTATTGAGCTCCAAAGTTGATTGTGTTTATGCATAGACTATAAATGACCCAAGAAGATTGTTTGAGATTGTTTTGATACTATTTGGATATATCATGATGAATTAAATATTTGGGAGTGTTTTAGACTCCATGAGGATGATTTGTGTGAATTATTAGGGATTGTCAAATCATATGCTATATAAATAAAGGCTTAAAATGTGACTATGTGTTCACTCATAATGACTATGTGTACAGAGAGTTATTTGAGTAAAATTATGCTTAAGCAAGAGGGTACTGTGTTGGATAAGGACACTTAAAGGGGACATATATATCATGTATAATGGGTCAATGCTTTTGGAATTTGTTCTTATGTTAATATTATTCTCAAAGAAGTGCCAAAGAACTCAATGGGTCTCCATAGGACCTAAAAATGACTTAGGCCTATTTGAAAGTGGTTTATGCTTAAAGTGTGACCCATGTGTGATGCCTTGAGGGTGAAGGGATGTATTTTGGCTGGTAAGGATTATTTTGGAATTGATAATTCATGATATATATATATATATATATATATATATATATATATATATATATATATAAAAACTAAATGTGATAGTTTTTAGACTTGTATGTGAGAGAGATTAGTGGAAGGTGAATGTGAGAGTTGTGGAGTGAAGGACATGTAGTGTGACTATTGGTTGATTTAATGAGAAGAATAGTTTGTTTACTATGTGTATGACCTATAGGTCATTTTCTTAATGTCAAGATAGTGATCTTACAAATTGAGGATATGTAAAGAGGTCTGAGTGTGCATATGAGGATAGTTTGAGCTATAGGTCATTTTATTAATGTCAAGATAGTTCTATTATAATTTTAAGATATGCGAAGAGGTTCAAGTGTGCATATGAAGATAGTTTGAGTGAAGAATGAAAGAGTTTATGACAAGCCTATGTGAGAGGCTTGTTTGAGATAGAAAGAGGGTTTATGCAGAGGTTAGAAAATAGAGATCCATCATTAGGTGTTGAAGACATCATTTCTAAGGTGAAGGTGTTCAGAGGAGGGTCTAAAGGACTTGATATTCCTTAGGGGCAGTTGCTCCTTGTGAAATAGGTGTTTCACTAAATACATTTGGTCAGGAGGATATGATCAAGGTTTGTTGGTGTAAAGGAGTTGATCAATATCTTATTTGTAATTTCTTATAGGATGGTATCCCATTTGTGTTGTATTTTTGAGTGGGTTTTATTTCCCATGAGAGTTTCCCATATGAACTATGTGTTATGTGTTTGATCTTATGTATGCATTGAATGCATGAGCTTTCTTGTTAATGATTCTTGATCAAGTTGATATATACTAATTAGTTAATAAGTTTAAAGGAATAAAATTGTAATTGAAATATCTAGGTTCACTGATTCACCCCTCCTTAGTGATTGTACCTCTAACAATCTTTTCCCTCTCATAATTTCTAGTTGTTTAAGTAAGTCTAAATTATTTTATGTGAATTCAAGAGACACTAATGGTCTAAGGCTGAATTGAATATTATTATGACACATGTTGAAGTAGACTTAAATGAATTTATATTTTTGATTTTGTATAAAGGATTTATTATAGTTTATTCTTATGTTTAGGTGTGAAAGTTTGCGGTCTAACTTTTGGAGTGATTTAATCAAAGATTCTAGATTATGAATGATTTTATAACATCATCCCTATGGAAGTCACCATTTTTTATGTCCCAAAACACCCCCTATTTAAATATTTTCATATGGGGACCCTCTTGTTATAGTTTGGTCTTTGGTTCGTAGGTTTATAGATGTGAAATTCTACTTTCTAAATGCTTCATCTAAGACATAGCTAAATATTCAATAATGATGATGCTATTTTTTTAGGGTGAATAAAGTATATTAAACTTTTGTTTTAATTCATTTTGATATAGACTTTAATGTATGATTTTTAGGCTTAAATATTTTCTCCATATGAATGACTGTCTTGAATTCCTATATTGATTGACTACTTTTCACGTAAGATTCACTTGGTAAAAATGGGGCTTCTAAAAAAACTACTTGGTTGATTTTATTATTTTATCATAGGTTTTCAAAGACTTCCACCCCCACAAATTATTTCATGAATTTAAATCTAATTAACATGAATCTCTAAAGTCAAATCCTTTTTCAAAAAAAGTGACTAAATATTTTAAATGCCCCAAGCCTTGAGATCGTACGATCCTAGTGACCCAGCCCAATAGAGAGTTAGTGGGTGATGTAAAACCCTATTCCCTTAAGGCCATAGGATTATACCACTTGACACCATACCAAGAGCCTATTGACCTAGAATTGAACTAATAATGGAAAAAAGGTTTGTACCCATGAGGGCCCAAGATTGCATCAGTTGGCACCCTTTGCGATCCTGGGAGCCCAGAGTGATAAAAATATTAAGCCTGGGACCACATGGCCCTGGGAAAGAATAGAGAGCCAAGTAAATTAAGAATAGGTCATGTGGTGATGATTGATTAAACAATAGAGTAGATCCCAAGAACACTGATAGAATGCCAAGTGGTAAAGTGGGCCCTACCAAGGTAAACTAAAAACATAACAAGGGAATGGAATGATAAGTTGAGGATGAGCCATGTGGTAGCAGTAATGTCAGGAAGATGAGGGGAACAATATTTATAGTTCATCTGGCCATCAAAACTATTAAAAGTCTTAATATGATTATGTGTCAAGTTTATAAAGCACACTTAAAGTGTAGTTGGTTCCTCACAAACAAAAATACCTAGACATGACAAATTAAATAATTAAAGGGGTGAATTGATTCAAGAGACCCTAAAGTCAAGATAGAGATGGCTCATACATTTAATCAACCTTTAAAATTAATGAAAGGTAGTCATTATGGCATGAGACATCACATGGCATGTACATAGTCCATAAAAGATAGAGGATCTAAAAGACAAAATATCTATTTTAAAGAGGGGTGGCCTCTAACTATAGGCTGTGGTCAATATGGTGAATATTTCATAATATTAACCACATTCCCCAATCATCATTGAATATTTATAACTACCCTATTAGTGGGTTAAATAAGAAGACAAGGCCATAAGTTCCCCAAATTGCCTATTTAAGGGGGCCATATTGCCATTATAAAGGGTTGGCATTTTAGGCATCAAATGGTTACTAGAATAGGCCAAGGTTGTACCAAATTTTATTGTAAACTCTATTTCATTAGATTCTTGCTTGGGGGGTGATACCTTTTAGGTTAAAACTCTAGAGGAATTTCACCAGGATTACACTTGGCATTCCTTCTCTATTTTTCCTAGATTATCTACCATGGGATATTGATAGAAACATAATGATTTTATACTGCTAAACACAAATATTATTATATTTTATTCATTTAATGCCTATAGTATTTTGTTTTTTCTAGTTAATTGTTGGTAATACTATTAATGTGCTTGTTTGTAGAAGACTATCTTAGTTATGTTATGTAACAACTATCTTAACTAGTCTCTTAAATTTATTCATGCTTTATTTTAGATTTGTTGTATTTGTTATGCATAATAGTTGTATAATGCAAGATAGGCTATATTTATAATTAGTTAAATAAATGAATGGATTTTATGATTGTTTTTAGAATCTTTCCCACTGAGTGGATATAAGTTTTTGCAATTGATATACTAGGCACACAGTGGTATAACTATGGTTAGGCATGCTTTTCATTTTTGTAGTACCAAGAAGCTCATTTAGATCAAAGAAACCCTATTTTTCCTAACCTAACCTCTCTCATTTTTAATTTTTTAGATGATGTCCTCCCTAGTTTAGGGTGTGATAGTAATTATAGTTAATCAAAACTCATTATTTCACATGTTGAATTGAATAGGCAATAGGATATAGACAAATAATTAATAAGTAAATGAACATGGATTGCTCATATTAAATTGAATATCTAGTTGTAGAAATTGATGCTCTTAGAGTAAACTTAGATAAACTACTCAATCATTGGATTGAACCAACATTAATCCTAAAATTAAATTGGGGGACATTTCATCCCATGTTCTATTATCTCCCTTTATCTCATTAAAATAGTTATTCCAATAACTATTTTTGTTGCAAGTCACAAATTGAGGCCAAGATGAACCACACAATGGGTTCACTAAAAGTAATGCTAAGGCTGTTGAGTGTCACTAGACTCAAATGTACATTACCTATAACATATTTAAATCACATTGCTATAGATGGATATATATCTACTTACATGATCAAAAGAGAATGAATAAATTTTTTGCCCCCACAATGATTACATTTCCAATTGAAATGAAAATTTGCTTTTGAAACTATAACTTTGAACTTTGAAAATGTGCATGAACATGTATCATGTCTTTGAAACTATATATTTAAACTTTGAAAATGTTTATGAATAAGTATCATTCCTTTTGAACTTTATTTAATTAGAACATGAAAACTAACTAAATATGTTTTAACTACGCTTTGGGACATAACAAAGGAAGGGAATACTCAAATAATGACTTTGAAATTTGACCATGTGCATGAGTAAGTATCATGCCTTTTTTAAATTTAAAACTTTGAAGTTTGAACATGTACATGAACAACTATTATTGTGAGATGCCTTAAGGGTGAAGGCATGTATTATGGTCGATAAGGATTATTGTAAACTTGATAATTCATGATTTCTCTATATATGGTAAAACTAAATGTGTTGGTTTATAGACTTATTTTTGAGAGATACTAGTGTAAGGTGCATGTGAAAGTTGTGGAGCGAAGGATAGGTAGTGCGCTTATTGATAGTGTTAACGAGAAAAATAATTTTTTAACTAGGTGTATGACCTATATGTCATGTTACTAATGTTAAGATAGTGTTATTACAATTTGAGTATATGTAAAGAGGTTCAAGTGTGAATATGAGGATAGTTTAAGTGAATAAGGAAAGAGTTTATGACATGCCTATGTGAGAGGCTTATTTGAGACAAAGAGAGAGAGTTTTTATAGAGGTTAGAAAATAAAGATCCATCATCAGGAGTTAAAGACACCATTACTAAGGTAAAGGTGTTCATATGAGGGTCTAAAGGACTTGGCATTTCTTAGGGGTAGTTGATCCTTGTGAAATAGGTATTTCAGTAAATACCTTTGGTCAAGAGGATAAGATCAAGATTTTCTAGTCTAAAGGAGTTGATCAGTCTCTTGTTTGTAATTTATTATAGAATAGTAGTCCATTTGGATTGTAGGCTTGAGAGTAGGTTTTATTCCCCTGAGGGTTTCCCACAAGAACTATGTGTTATGTGTTTGATCTTGTGTATGCATTGAATGTATGATCTCTCTTATTAATGCTTCTTGGTCAAGTTGATATATGCTAACTGGTTAATAAGTTTAAAGGATTAAAATTGTAATTGAAATTTATGGGCTCACTAATTAACCCCCCTCTAAGTGATTGTACCTATAAAAATTCGTATCGGAGTAGGTCTTTTGGTAAAGGCTTAACAACTTGAAGGTTTTCCAAGGTACAAAATGGGTACTCAACAAAGAGGCTTCTCTTCTAAGCAAACACTATTTTTTAATGGATCTAGTTATGTGTTTTGGAGTGTGAGGATGAGGACATACATTATGTCTCTAGGGTTTGATGTATGGAAATCTATTGTGGATGGTTATGTTGATCCTATGATACCTCCATCTAGTACTGCAAATAAGAAGTTATTTGACAATAATTCCAATGCAATGAATGCCATCACCTATGGTATTATAGAAATTGAGTTTACTAATGTAACCCATTTCTCATGTACTAAATAAATATGGTACAAAATGCAGATCATTTATTAAGAAGATTCAAAAATCAAGATTGCTAAATTGTAGACTCATAGAAGGCAATTTGAAAGTCTTAAGATGAATGAATAAGATAATGTGGCATCATTTTTGTAGAGAGTTGATAAGATTGTGAACATCATCAGAGGTCTTGGAGAAAAACTTGAAGAGGCTAATATTGTTCAAAAGGTATTAAGGTATCTATCCCCCAAGTTTGATATGAAAGTATCTACTATAGAAGAGAGTCATGACCTTACTCAGTTGAAGATGGATCAATTATATGGCACCCTTACTGCCTATGAGATGAGGAAGTATGATGATATACCACCAAGCAAAGAAGTAGCTTTCAAGACTGAAATGAAGAAAAAAAAAGTTTCAAGGCAAGAAACTCAGGGAAGATGAGATTCCACATTTAGATGAATATGAGCTAATTACTTTGATTTTAAGGAAATTGAGAACGTGTTCATTCAAGTATAAAGGTAAGCTACCCCTCAAATGCTTTAATTATGGTGAGATAAGACATTTTGATAATAAGCACCCTCATAAGTATAAGAAGGATGATGATGAAGAACATGATCAAGGTCATGATGATGTTAAGAGATATTTCAAGTCTGATAAAAGCAAGAAGGGATTTAGAAGGTTTAATAATAAAAAAAATTAATTCAAGGACAAGAAGAGTCTCTATACTAAATAAGATTGTAGCTCATCAGATGAGAATGAAGATATTGACTCATAGTATGATCATGAAGATGATGGTCTTGTTGAAGATAGATCCATTTTCATGGGTGAGGAAGGAAGTTACAAGAAAAAGAGTCTACTTGGAGTGATTTAAATGATGATGAAGGTAAAGTGGACTATGAGACTTCATTGACTAATTATCATGAAGAATTAAAGATTGAGAAGAAGATCAATAACAAGATGAAATCTAAACTCAAGAAATTTGAGGATAAATTCAATGTGTTTGAGGCAAGGATAGATGAATATGCCAAAGATCATGAAGATATGGTCAAATATCTCAATTATCAATTGAAAATCCTGTCTATAAGCCTAAAAGCTAAAGAAGATGAATGTGCAAGGTATGTAATTGAAAATGAGTCATTGATATCTAAGTTAAAGAAGGTATATAATAAGTTAATGTCATTTATGAGATTTGAAAAGAGATAAAGTGATCTAGAAGACATTCTAAATGATCAAAAGCATGCAAGTGATAAGACTAGTGTTGGATACAAAGAAGAACTAGAGACTGCAACTCAAGACAAGATGAAGACTAATGTAAACAAAAACAATCAGCCTTTGAAGATAAATCAAATCAGACAACCAAATGCTAGTAGGTATGCAAATTTCAATGGTTATTTATATACTTGTTATCATTTTAGGCATAGATCTAGAGAATGTATATGACCTGTTAAAAATGAATTTGCATGGAACTATGATGGGGGCCATCAGTCAAAAGGTGTAAACAAGGTTGAGTGCTTCAACTATCATGATATAGGACACTTTAAAAAACATTGTCCATTTAAGGTAAAACAAGTTGAGTTTCCATCAAGGAGTATGGTTTGCTAAAACTTCAAACATAGAGGTCACATTGCTAGATTTTACAAGCAAAGGCCTACAAGATAGAATAAGTTCTATCAATCTCCTAGAGTGAAAGACAAAAGGCAAGTGAACTCATGGAGACTAAAGGTGATAAGTAAGAATTATAATGAGTCTATAAGTCCAAGTAATCTATTTTCTATGGTGGATAATGATAAAAAAGGTGAAGAGTGCCAAGATATCTCATTGATTGCTCATGTTGAGAATGAAGAGACCAAGCTCAAGGAGAAGACCAAGGTACTAGTTGAGGCTAGTTATGAGGTAAGTATGGATCTAAGTGAACATCCTAATATTAATAAGAAATATTCATGCAAAGAACATCAGTTTTCTATACCTAGTAATGAGGTTTCAAGCTGTAAGGTTGATCCTTCAAATGAAAATGTGTGTCAAGATTTAATAGTTATTCCATGTGTTGTCAATTCTATCTTTGAAGAAAAGGAAAGTGATATAGAAGAATAAATAGTTGTCATAGTTTATATTAAGAAGAATAAAAAGAGAAAGAACTCTTATATCTATAAGAGGATTCTAGTGGTTACTGAGGAGATATGGGCTACTCCTAGCTTCACTTTATTTTAGAGCATTATGGTGTAAAGGATGTCTCTGTCTATGATTATTAAGAGACTCATTTTAGTGAAGAAGAAAATGTTGATATGGTCTTATTGATATGTTATTATAAGACTAGAATTGAGTGTTCTTAGTTGGAATAGGTATATCCTGGTGGAAAATATGCTAAGGTGATGTCATGATGTTAATAACTGTATATGGAGTAGTTTGTAGGGTCATATTGAAGGTTCCTAGATGGTAAAGGAGGATTTGTGATTTATCAAGATGATAATTTTTCATAGAAAGGTCGTATTCTATCATGATCTAAGTGGTTATGTGATATGAAGGTATGTTGAAGTCAATTTGAAGACTTTTTTTAGCTCTCAGGTTTTCTAGTTTATGCTTAAGAGCTTGCAAGTCCTAAAAATGGGTTAGAAGAAGTTAAGGTTCCATATGGAATGGAAGAAAAAATCTTGGTCCAAAAGTGTGTAATGGTTGTCTCTAGGTGTATAAGAATTTTTAGAGGTGGACGTTGACTGGAAGGTGTTGTGTTAACCTTGTTTGTTTTGAGTTTCTAGAGTTTTGGGCTCTACTAGAAAAGTGGTTTGCCTTATGAGTTGAGGTCTGAGGCTTCTTAATATGTTAAATGGGCCAAATGAGTTTCTAAATCAAGCTTCATAGATATTTTAAGGTTTGTGGTTCTAAATTTATTCAAGTTTTTATCAAGTTGGTAGTTTAATTAGGTAGTAAGGTTTGTGAAGTAAGTATGTTTTAGATTAAGGTGAAAGTAGGTTTTGAAGGGGCCCCGAAACCCTTTACAGATCAAGAAAGATAAAACATTACAAACTGCCAGGAAAGGCAAAATCACTAAAAAATAGTAACTAAACTAGGTTTTACAGGGACCTGAAACTAACAGAATAAACCAGTAATAATACCCCAAGTTTTACAAGGACCTGAAACCTAAACAAAACTAGGCAAAACAACCTAAAAACTAGGCAATATAGCCTGAAAACCAGGCAAAATAGCCTGAAAACTAGCAACCCCAAGAACACAATGTCAAAGGAATTGCTCATAAATGGTAGCCATCAAAATTTACCTTAGGATGGCTCGCCTTCCACCCTAATCACCAACATGGCATAGGCATAACCGCCATACCCATCAAATATTAATGAGCAGGGCTCCTCCACGGCTTAGGGTTTCTCCATTTTTCCCTGAACAGGGCACCGTGGCTCATCCACTAATCACAGAGGAAACAGAGTTTCCCCCATACATTCACTATTTACTTCACTAACCAAATCAGGATGGTAGTCCAAATCGGGCTAGAGATCCAACCTAGGTTCCATCCACAATACAACAAGTCGAAGAAAAAATAAATAACACACAAATAGTGAAGTAAGTATGTTACAGAGGATGAGCTAGTTATTATAAATTAGTTTTCTCAAGGTATGAGAGTGGTCTTGAAGTTGTTCCTAGATATTATTATATGAGAGTGTTCTAGATATGAATTTTTAGGTCTTGAAGTTGTGCCTATAGAAATTTTATGATATAAAAGTTCTAGGTAGGGATACAAGGAGTCTAGATAGGCCTAGTCTTGAAGATATCAGTATTTTGTGTGTTCTTTATTCATTGGTTGCAATGCTTGGTTGAAGTGATTATTATCATGGAGCAATAAGGATGTTTTCAAGACAATAAGAGGTTAGATCAAGGTAAGGGGGAGTTTGTATCATATTTCTAAGGTGGTCCTTTCCTATTTGATAGATTTATTAGGTCCTCAGGATTAGTTGGTGCCCACTTGGTCATTGTGTCAAAGTGGGAGAAAGTTCTTGTTGTGGGATTGATTGAAGAGAGAAAAGGTGAGATATATATTGATATATATGATGTTTTTTGACATAAATGAAAAAGGGGAAGATTATTGGAGAGTTATCGATGATGTCATGAAGGTGTCCTGGTAAGTGGATGAAGTGCTTTGATAGCCTAAGTAACAATGAGAAAGTGTGCAATTTGTTTGTTCTAGTGTGTTTGAAGTTGCATTAGTTGATATTTAGTTTTGACATGGATAGAGATGTTTAATGATGAGTATGGAGTATTGGGCATGTGTAAGGGGTCATATAAGAGGTTTTCTATGATTTGAGAGTTTGTGTGCATAAGTGGAATTCATTTAGTAGTCCATAGTTTTTATTTAGAAAATTTGGGTCTACTGGTAGAAAAATTGAGTAGGTGGTTTGTTGACATCACCATTTCTATGTGTGGATGAGTCAGGGGGATCTAGTCATATGTTTTTGATCACATTAGTTGGTAGTTATTATGTGTTAAATCTTAGGTCATGCACCTAAGTGCCTTCAAAGATATGTGGGTGCAAACTTGGACACTAAGGCATTTTGACAATGTTTTCCCATACTTAGCCAAATTTGCAATGTGGCAAAAAGAATTGAGTAAGCATTTTGATGGTGGCATATATTGCACATGTATATTTTTTAGGAGAAGGTGATCATATGGGTTTGTTTAGTTTGGAGCCTAGTTTATTTTCACTAAATTCAGAGCTTGTGCTAAAGCACATCAAAAGTTATGCATGTTCAAAGTTGGTCTCTTAGACAAATTATAAATCATAGTTAGCTCTATGATAGAAGATTTTGAGAAGGAATTTTAATGCATTATATCTCTCACATATAAAGGTTATAAGATTATTTTTTTTGTATGTATGGATTCTCCTTTGATAGGTGATCATGTGGTCCAAATTCTAGATCATGTATCTAAGCACAATTTTTTTCATTGAGATCCAAAGTAGGATTTATAGGCATATTATAGTTTATCCCCATACTTATTCATTTCTACATAAAGTTAAAGTTCAGAACCAAATGGAGATCCAACATCTTACAAGAGTTCATACAATAAATATCTAATGGTGTGCAGGGAATTATATAGGAATGATTGAATGGTACATGTTGAGTGAGATGGCAAGAAGTGCATGATGTTTAATGAATGAGAAAAGGTACAAGATAAGGCTATAATGGTGAGTGGGTGTTCATACATATTGATAAAACTATGAGCATTGATAGTTAAAGTTCTCATTGATCCATAAAGATCAATCTAACACATGGAGTCAACATTACAAGATTACACAAGATGAGGTCAAAGTGATTGAGGTTTAACATTTTAGCATTGGTACCTATGTGTTAAAGATTGGATAAGATTAATGGTTCATAATTAATTTGATTAGTGAGGACACGAGATGAAAGCAAAGTGGTCAAAGTTTAACTGTGACCATTGTCATTTAAATATTCAAATTTAACAAGGGAAAAACTAATGCCTGGTCTTTAGGCCATATCTTTAGATAGAAGATGAATTTGCTCATGTAGTAAAAATAAAATATGTAGAGGACTCTAAGGCACATTTGGAAATATGGATGTGAAGATCTAGAAGTGTGTGAAGATAAATTTATTAATCTCTAAAGTTGACTATGTGTTTGTGCATGGACTGTAAATGACCCAAAAAGATTATTTGAGCTTGTTTTGATGCTATTTTTATATCTCACAATGAATTATCTATTGGGAAGTGTTCTAGACTCCATGAGGATTATATATGTTCATTATTAAGATTGAATAATCATATTATATATAAACAAAGGCTTAAAATGTGACTATGTGTTCACTCATAATGACTGTGTGTACAAAGAGTTATTTGAGAAAAAATATGCTTAAGTAAGAGAGTAATGTATTGGATATAGATACTTAAGGGATACCTATAGATCATGTGTAATGGGTCCATGATTTTTGAAGGTTTTCCTATGTTATTTCTTATTATGCTTGGAAAAGTTTCAAAGAGTTGAATGGGTCTCCATGGGACCTAAAAGTGGCTTAGGCCTATTTGAAAGTGGTTTATATTTAAAGTATGACCCATGTGAGATGCCTTAAGGGTAAAGACATGTATTGTGTCTGAAAAGGATTATTTTGGACTTGATAATTCATGATTTATATATATATATATTCAAACCAAATGTGTTGGTTTCTAGAATTATATGTGAGAGAGACTAGTGTAAGGTGCATGTGAGCTTTGTAGAGTGAAGGATATGTAGTGTGCCATTGGTTGAGTTAATGAGAAGAATAATTTATTGAATAGGTGTATGACTTGTAGGTCATGTTACTAATGTTAGGATAGTGTTATTTAAATTTTAAGATATGCGAAGAAGTTTGAGTGTGCATATGAGGATAGTTTGAGTGAAGAAGGAAAGAATTTGTGACATACCTATGTGAGAGGCCTATTTAAGATAGAGAGAGTTTGTGTAGAGATTATAAAATAGATATCCATAATTAGGTTTTGAAGACATAATTTTGAAGGTAGAGGTATTTAAAGGAGGGTATAAAGGACTTGGTCTTCCTTAGGGTCAATTACTCTTTATGAAATAGGTGTTTCACTAAATAAATTTGGTCAGAAGGATATGATCAGGGTTTACTGGTCTAAAGGAGTTGATCAGTCTCTTATTTTTAATTTATTATAGGATAGTAGTACATTTATGTTATAATATTTAGATTGGGTTTTATTCCCCATGAGGGTTTCCCATAGGAACTATGTGTTATGCATTTGATCTTGTGTATGTATTAAATGTATGATCTCTCTTATTGATGCTTCTTGATCAAGCTGATATATGCTAATTGGTTAATAAGTTTAAAGAAATGAAATTGTAATTGAAATATTTGGGCTTAGTGATTCACCCCATAGTGATTTTACCTATAATTTTTTTTTATCATAGTAGGTCCTTTGGTAAAGGCTTAACAACTTGAAGGTGTTCTAATGTACAAAATGGGTAGTCATCAAGAGGCTTCTCTACTAAGCAAGAATCAATGTTAAATAGATCCAATTATGCTTTTTAGAGTGTGAAGATGAGGTCATAAATTATGTCTCTAGGGTTTGATATATGATAATATGTTATGGATGGTTATGTTTCTCTTACTATACCTCAATCTAGTATTACGGACAAGAAGTTGTTTGAGAATAATTTGAAGGCAATGAATGGCATCACCTATGGTCTTACAGAAACTTAATTTACCAAGGTAGTCCATTGATCATACTATAAAGAGATATGGGAAAAAATGTAGATCATTTATGAAAGATATTCAAAGGTTAAGCTTGCTAAGTTATAGACTCATAGAAGGCAATTTAAAAGTCTCAAGATGAATAAAGAAGATACTATGACATCTTTTATATAGAGAGTTGATGAGATTGTGAACATCATCAGAGGTCTTGGAGAAAACCTTGAAGAGGCTACTTTGTTTAAAAGGTATTAAGTTCTCTATCCCCCAAGTTGGATCTAAAATTATCTAATATAGAAGAGAGTCATGACCTTACTTAGTTCAAGATGGATCAATTACATGACACCCTTATTGCCTATGAGATGAGGAAGAATGATGATATACCACCAAACAAGGAAGTAACTTTCAAAACTGAAATGAAGAAAAAGAAGAAGTTCTAAGGTAATAAACTCAAGGACGATGACATTATTGATATAGATGAAGATGAACTAATTTATTTGATTTCAAAGAAATTGAGAATAGGTTCAGGGAAGTATAAAGGTAATCTACCCCTCAAATGCTTTAATTGTGGTTAGATAGGACAGTTTGCTAATAAGTGCCCTCATAAGTATAAAAAGGATGATGATGAAGAGCATGATTAAGGTCATGATGATGGAAAAATATATTTTAGGTCTGATAAAATCAAGAAGGGATTCAAAAGGTTTGATAATAAGAAGTACTTCAAGGATAAGAAGAGTCTCTATACTAAAGAACAATGTAGCTCATTAGATGAGAGTGAATAGAGTGACTCAGCGTATGATCATGAAGATGATGGCCCTATTGAAGATAGATCCCTTTTCAAGGTTTAGGAAGGAAGTTGATTACAATAAAAGGCGTCTACTTGGAGTGATTCAAATGATGATGAAGTGGACTATGAGACTGCATTGACTAATGCTCATGAAGAACTGAAGATTGAGAAGAAGATCAATAAGAAGATGAAATCTAAACTCAAGGACTTTGAGGATAAATTTAGTGTGTTTGAGGCAAGAATGGATGAAGATGTTAAGGATCATAAATATATGGTTCAACATCTTAGTTATTAATTATAAATCTTGTCTACAAGCCTAAAAGCTAAATAAGATGAATGTGCAAGGTATGTAATTGAAAATGAGTCATTAAAATCTAGGTTAAAGAAGGTATCTAGTAAGGTAATGTCATTTTTGAGATTTTAAGAGAGCTCAAGTGATATAGACAAAAATTTGAATGATCAAAAGAATGCAAGTGATAAGACTAGTTTTAGATACAAAGAAGAATCAGAGACTGTAATTGAAGACAAACTTATGACTAATGTAAACAAGGACAATCAACCTTTGAAGACAAATCATATTAGACAACTAAATGCCATGAGGTATGGAAATTTCAATGGTTACTTCTATACTTGTAATCACTTTGGGCATAGAATTAGAGAATATAAAAGATCTGTTAAAAATGAATTTGTATAGAACTATAATGGGGGTCATCAATCAAAAGGTGTAAGCAAGGTTGAGTGCTTCAACTATCATGATATAGTAAATTTTACAAAACATGGTCCATTTAAGGTAACACAAGCTGAGTTTCCATGAAGGAGTATGGTTTGCTACAACTATGAATAGAGAGGTCACATTGATAGATTCTATAAGCAAAGGTCTACAAGATAGAACATGTTTTATTAGGCTCCTAGAGTGCAAGACATAAGGCAAGTGAAATCATGGAGACCAAAGGTGGTAAGTAGGAATTATGATGAGTCTACAGGTCCACGTAATATATTTTCTATGGTGGAGAATGATATGGAAGGTGAAGAGTGCCAATAGATCTCATTAACTACTCATGTTGAGAATGAAGAGACCAAGCTCAAGGAGAAGACCAAGGTACTGGTTGAGGCTAGTTCTTAGGTAAGTATGGATCCAAGTGAACATCTTGATATTTTAAAACAATATTCATGTAAAGAACATGAATTATCTATACCTAGTGATGAACTTCCAATCTGTAAGGTTGATGTTTCAAATGAAAAGGTATGCTAAGATTCCATAGCTGTTCCATGTGTTGTCAATTCTATCTTTGAATAAAAAGAGAGTGATATAGAAGAAAAACTAGTTTTCATAGTTCAAACTAAGACGAATAAGAATAAGAGCAAGAAGGCTTATAGCTATAAGAGGATTCCAGTGGTTAATGAGGAGATGTGGGCCACTCTTAGCTTCACTTTATTTTAGAGCATTATGGTGTAAAGGATGTCTCTATCTATGCCATTTAAGAGACTCCTTTCAGTGGAGAAGAAAGTGTTGCTATGGTGTTATTAAGATGGTTCTAAAAGACTAGAGTTGAGTGTTCTCAGTTGGAATAGTTATGTCTAGGTGGAAGATATGTTGAGGTGATGTCATGATGTAGATAATTATATATGGAATAGTTTATAGGGTCAGATTGAAGGTTACCAGATGAAAAAAGAGGATTTGTTATTTACAAGATGATATTTTTGCATAAAAATGTCTTTTGACTTTATTATAGCATGCTCCAAGTGGTTTTATGATATGAAAGTATGTTTAAGTTAATTTGGAGATTTTTGTTAGCTCTTGGGTTTCCTAGTTTGTGCTTAAGAGCTTGCAGGTCCTAAAAATGGGTTATAATAAGTAAAGGGTCCATATGGTGTGGAAGCATAAATCCTGGTCTAGAAGTGTGTAATGGTTTTTTCTAGGTGTACAATTAGTTTTAAAGGTGGATATTGACTGGAAGGTGTTGTGTTGACCTTGTTTGTTGTAACTTTATAGGGTTTTGGTCTCTACTAAAAAAGTGGTCTACCTTATGAGTTAATGTCTGAGGATTCATAATATTTTGAATGGGATAAATGGGTTATCAAATCTAGATTCATAGATATTTTATGGTTTGTGGTTCTCAAGTTATTCAAGTTTTTGTCAAGTTGGAGGCCTAATTGGGCAGTAAGGTTTGTGAAGGAAGTATGTTTTAGATGATGATTTGGTTGTTGAAAATTTGTGTGCTTAAGGGTGAATATGAGAGTGATTTATATATGAAGTTTTAGATCTTGAAGTTGTGTCTATAGAAATTTTTGGGATTTACAACATCCAAGTAGGAATATGAAGAGTCTAGATAGGCCTAGTCTTGAAGATGTCAGTATTTTGTGTGTTCTTTCTTCATTAGTTTTAGTGCTTGGTTGAAGTTATTATTAGAATGGAGCAAGAAAGATGTTATCAAGATAAGAAGAGTTTGGATCAAGGTAAGGGGGATTTTGTATCATCTTTATAAGGTGGTCCTTTCCTATTTTATAATATTTTTAGGTCCTCAAGATCAGTTGGTTCCCACATTATCATCATGTCAAAGGGGGAGAATGTTCCTATTATGGGAATGCTTGAAGATAGAGAAGGTGAGATATTTATTGTTATATATGATGTTTGTTGAAACCAATGAAAAAGGGGGATTATTGGAGAGTTGTTAGTGATATCATGGTGATGTCATGAAGGTGTCTTGGTAAGTGGATGAAGTGCTTTGATAGCCTAAGTAACAATTAGAAAGTGTGCAATGTAATTTTTCTTTTGTGATTAAAGTTAGCTTGGTTGATCTTCAATTTTGGCATGGATAGAGATGTTTAGGGATGATTATGGAGTATTGGTCATGTGAAATAGGTCATATAATAGGTTTTCTATGATTTGAGAGCTTATGTGTATAAGTAGAATTCATCTAATAGTCCATAGTTTTCATCTAGACAGTTTGGGTCTAGTGGCAAAAAATATGTGTAGGTAGTTGCTGATGTCACCATTTCCATGTGTAGATGAGTCAAGGGGAGTTGGTCATATGGTTGTGATCACATTAGTCCGTAATTTCTATGTACTAAATCTTAGGTCATGCACCTAATTGCAGTCAAAGATATGTGGGTGAAAAGTTGGGCTCTTAGGCATTTTGACAGTGTTTTCCCATACTTAGCCAAATTTATAATGTGGAAAAAAGAGTTGAGTAAACATTTTTATGGTGGCATATCTCACATGTGTGGACATTTTAAGAAAATGTGATCATATGGGTTTGTTCAATTTTGAGCCTAATTTATTTGTACTAAATTTTAGATCATGCACTGAATCATGTCAAAAGTTATGCATGTTCAAAGTTGGTCTCCCAAAAAAATTCTAAGGCATAGTTGGATTTGTGATAGAATATTTTGAGAATGAATTTTAATGATGTTATATCTCACACACGAAGGTTCTAGGAGTAGTTTTTTATATGTATGGATTCTCTTTTGAAAGGTGATCATGTGGTCCAAATTCTAGATCTTGCATCTAAGTGAAATAAAATTTACTAAGGTCTAAAGTAGGATTTATAGGCATATTGTAGTTGGTACCCATAATTAGTCATTTCTACACAAAGTTAAAGTTTAGGACCAAATGGAGATCCAATAGGCATGGGCATTCTTACATGAATGATTTAATGATACATGTTGATCAAGATGGAAATAAGTGCATGATGCATAATGACTGATTAAAGGTAAAGGATAAGGATCTAATGATGAGTGGGTGTTCATATAGATTGATCAAATGATGAAAATTGATATTTAAAGACTTGGTTGATCCACAGAGATTGACAAAGCATATGGAATAAAAATTACGAGATTACATGAGATAAGGTCAAAGTGATTGAGGTTTAATGTTTGAGAACTAGAGACTATGTGTTAAAGATAGAATAAGATCAATGGTGCATAATTGATTTGATCAGTGAGGAAAAGATATGTGAGAAAAGTATTCAAAGTTTAATTGTGACCATTGCCATTTAAATATTCAAATTTAACAAGGGAAAGACTAGCTTCTAGATTTTGGGCCATATCTTTTGATAGAAGATGAATTTACTCATGTAGTAAAAATAAAATACGTAGAGGATTCTAAGGCACATCTATAAATATTAATTTTAAGATCTGAAAATGTGTGAAGATAAAGTTATTGAGATATAAACTTGACTTTATGTTCATGCATGGACTATAAGTGACCCAAGAAGATTGTTTGAGCTTGTTTTGATGTTGTTTCAATATCTCATGATAAATTAGTTATTAGGGAGTGTTGTAGAATCCATGAGGATTATCTATATGCATGATTAAGGATTGAAAAATCATATTATATATAAATAAAATATTAAAAGGTGACTATGTGTTTGCTCATAATGACTGTGTGTAAAGAAAGTTGTTTGAGAAAAATTATGCTTAAGCAAGAGGGTAATGTGTTGGATATGGACACTTAAAGGGGACCTAAAGATCATGTATAATGGGTAAATGATTTTGGAAAGTGTTCCTATGTTCTTATTATGCTTGATGAAGTTTCAAAGAGATCAATGGGTCTCCATAGGACCTAAAAGTGACTTAGGCCTATTTGAAAGTGGTTTATGCTTAAAGTGTGACCCTTGTGTGATGACTTGAGGGTGAAGGCATGTATTGTGGATGATAAATATTATTATGGAATTGATAATTCATGATTAATATATATATAGAGAAACCAAATGTGTTGGTTTCTAGACCTATATGTGAGAGAGATTAGTGTAAGGTGAATGTGAGAGTTGTGGAGCCAAGGACATGTAGTATGCCTATTGGTTGATTTAATGATAAGAATAGTTTATTTAATATGTGTATGACCTATAGGTCATTTTATTAATGTCAAGATAGTTCTATTATAATTTTAAGATATACGAAGAGGTTCAAGTGTGCATATGAAGATAGTTTGAGTGAATAAGGAAAGAGTTTGTGACATGCCTATGTGAGAGGCTTGTTTGAGATAGAAAGAGGGTTTGTGTGGAGGTTAGAAAATAGAGATCCATCATCAGGTGTTGAATACATCATTTCTAAGGTGGAGGTATTCAAAGGAGGGTCTAAAGGACTTGGTCTTCCTTAAGGGAAGTTGCTCCTTGTGAAATATGTGTTTCACTAAATACATTTGGTTAGGAGGATATGATCAAGATTTGTTTGTCTAAAGGAGTTGATCAATCTCTTGTTTGTAATTTATTATAGGATAGTAGCCCATTTGTGTTGTGTTCTTGAGTGTGGGTTTTATTCCCCATGAGGGTTTCCCATAGGAACTATGTGTTATGTGTTTGATCATGTGTATGCATTGAATGTGTGAGTTCTCTTGTTAATGATTCCTGGTCAAGTTGATATTTGCTAATTGGTTAATAAATTTAAAGGACTGAAATTGTAATTTAAATATCTGGGTTCACTGATTCACCCTTCCAGTTATTTTACCTCTAACAGTCTTTTCCCTCTCAGAATTTCTAGTTGTTTAAGTAGGTCTAAATTATTTTATGTGAATTCAAGAGCCACTAAACGTCTAAGGCTGAATTGAAACTTATTATGACACATGTTGAAGTAGAATTAAATGTATTTATATTTTTTATTTTTTCTAAAGAATTTGTTTTAGTTTATTCTTATGTTTAGGTGTGAAGGTTTGTGGTCTAACTTTTGGAGTGATTTAACCAAAGATTCTAGATTATGAATGCTTTTAAAACATTATCCCTATGGAAGTCATCATTTGTTATGTCCCAACTCACTCCATATTTAAATAATTTCATATAGGGACCCTCTTTTTATAGTTTAGTCTTTGGTTTGTAGGTTTATAGATGTGAAATTCTACTTTCTGAATGCTTCATCTGAGACTTAGCTAAATATTCAATAATGATGATGTTATTTTTTTAGGGTGAATAGAGTATATTACCCCTTTATTTTAATTCATTTTTATATAGGATTTAATGTATGATTTTTAGGCTTAAATATTTGTTCCATATGAATGAGTGGTTTTAATTCCTATATTGATTAACTACTTTTCATGTAAGATTCACTTGGTAAAAATGGGGCTCTATAAAAAAACTACTTAGTTGATTTTATTATTTTATAATAGGTTTTAAAATACTTCCACATACAAAAAATATTCCATGCATTTAAATCTAATTAACATGAATCTCTACAGCCAAATACTTTTAGAAAAAAGTGACTAAATATTTTAAGTCCCACGATCCTATTGACCCAACCCAACAGAGAGTTAGTGGGTGATGTAAAATCCTGTTCCCTTTAGGCCTTAGGATTATACCACTTGGAACCATACCAAGAGCCTAATTATTTAGAAGTGAACTAATAATAGAAAAGGTTTGTGCCCATGAGGGCTTAGGATTGCATCACTTGGCACCCTTTAAGAACCTAGGAGCCCAGAGTGATAATAATATTAAGCCTAGGACCACATGGCCCTGGGAAAGAATGGAGAGCCAAGTAAATTGAGAAGAGGTAATGTGGTTAGATTAGATCCCAAGAACACTGATAGAATGCCAAGTGGTAATGTGGGACCCACTAAGGTAAACCAAAAACATAACAAGGGAATGGAATGATAAGTTGAGGAGGAGCCATGTGGTAACAATGATGTTAGGAAGATGAGGGGACTAATATTTATAGTTCATCTAGCCATAAAAACTATTAAAAGTTCCAATATGATTGTGTGTCAAGTTTAGAAAACATAATTAAAGTGCAATTAGTTCCTCACCAACTAAAAGACCCAGACATGACAGATTTCAAGTTATTAAAGGGGTGAATTGATTCAAGAGACCTTGAAGTCAAGATAGAGATGTCTCATTCATTTAATAAACCTATAAAATTAATGAAAGGTAGTTAGTATGGCATGAGTCATCACATGGCATGCACATAGTAAGATATCCATAAAAGACAAAGATGATCTAAAAGACAAAATATCTATTTTTAAAGAGGGGTAGCCTCTAACTATAGGCTATGGTAAAGATGGTGAATCTTTCATAATATCAACACATTCCCCGAACATCATTGAATATCTATAACTACCCCATTAGTTTGTTAAGTAGGAAGACAAGGTCACAAGTTCCCCAAATTGCCTATTTAAGGGGGCCATATTGCCATTATAAAGGGTTGACATTTTAGGCATTAAATGATTTCTAGAATAGGCCAAGGTAATACCAAATTTCATTGTAAAATATATTGCATTAAATTCTTGCTTGAGGGGTGATACCTTTCAAGTTAAAACTCTAGAGGAATTTCACTAGGATTACACTTGGCATTCCTTCTCTATTTTGCCTAGATTATCTACCATGGGATATTGATAGCAACATAATGCTTTTATAATGCTAAAAACAAATTTTATTATATTTTTTTCATTTAATGCCTATAGTATTTTGATTTTTCTAGTTAATTGGTGGTAAGACTATTAATGTGATTATTTGCAGAAGACTATATTAGTTATGTTATGTAAAAACTTTCTTAACTAGTCTCTTGAATTAATTCATGCTTTATTTTAGATTTGTTGTATTCATTATGCACAATAGTTGTATAATGCAAGATAGGCTATATTTATAATCAATTCAATAGATTAATGGATTTTATGACTATTTTTAGATGCTTTCCCACTGAGTGGATATAAGTTTGTGCAATTGATATACTAGGCACATAGTGGTACAACTATGGTTAGGCATGCTTTTCATTTTTGCAGTACCGAGAAGCTCATTTAGATCAAAGAAACCCTATTTTTTATAGCCTACCCTCTCTCATTTTTAATTTTTTAGATGATGTCCACCCTAGTTTAAGGTGTGATAGTAATTAAAGTTAATCAAAACTCATTGTTTCACTTGTTTAATCGAATAGGCAATAGGATATATACAAATAATTAGCAAGTAAATGAACATGGATTTATCATATTAAATTAAATATCTATTTGTAGCAACTGATGCTCTTAGAGTAAACTTAATTAAACTACTTGATCCTTGGATTGAACCAACATCAATCCTAAAATTAATGAGGGGACATTTCATCCCATGTTCTATTATCTCCCTTTATCTCATTAGAACAGTTAGTCCAATAGCTATTATTGTTGCAGGTCACAAATTGAGGCCAACATGAACCACACAATGGGTTCACTAAAAGTAATGCTAAGGCCATTGAGTGTCACTAGACTTAAATGTATATTACCTATAACATATTTAAATCACATTTTTATAGATGGATCTATATCTACTTACATGATCAAAAGAGAATGAATAAATTTTTTTCCTTCATAATGATTTCATTTCCAATTGAAATGAAACTTTACTTTTGAAACTATAACTTTTAACTTTGAAAATGTGCATGAACATGTATCATGTCTTTGAAACTATATATTTAAACTTTGAAAATGTGTATGAATAAGTATCATTCTTTTTGAAATTTGTGTAATTGAAACATGAAAACTAACTAAATATGTTTTAACTATGCGTTGGAACATAATGGAGGAAGGGAATACTCAAATAATGACTTTGAACTTTGACCATATGCATGAATAATTATCATGCCTTTTTTAAATTTAAATCTTTGAAGTTTGAATATGTGCATGAACAAGTATCATGACCCCTAAATCTATGCTATATGATATAAAATTTCATGTACTTATATGATCAATTATAATTATAGTCATAACTTGTATTTGTCTCACATATGCCCATTCAAATGAATTCAAGTGTGTATGCGTATGTGCTTTAAGTATTTGAAAAGTGAGCACATATACATATCATGTGCCCCCATAATATATAATAATGTGCCAATATTTGTCATGTGTTTTATTTTTTAATTAGTATAAATCTTTAAAAAAATGTACTCTATTATAGAATTTGATATTTGATTTATTTTGAATCTTTGAAAACTTTTATTTTAAAATTTTGAAATCAATATGCTATCCAAAATTTGATTTTTATTTTAATGGAGGATTGTATATTTAATACAAGTACATTATGATTCCCCCATTTGAGATAATATATGTAACCTACAAATCACTCATCTCAAAATAAGAGTTAACTATATCATGTGATAAATATAGAATCAAGTAGAATTATGTCAACATGTGGAGAGTGTGTCATCATAATTAGGCATGTAAGTGATTTTTTTAGATAGATTTAAAAATGAGGCACACATTAAGTAACCATATTTGAAGTGGAATATATAATAAAATTACATGATATGGATCATGGCGCCACTAATCAAGTTTAACAAGCACAATAAACACATCACATAATGTCATATAATAAGGCCAAGGGCCACATACAATGGACATGAATATATAAAAATAAATAAGGACAAATTTTATACATAAAAGACATGTTCAAATGTCACATAAAACATAGGGATAAGGGCCATAAATAATGCACATGTTGAAATGTTAAAAAATACAATTTTGCACACATAGGGTCAAGGTCCATAAGAATAGGGACATGTTCAAATTTTGTGTATACCAATAAAAAATATCATATATATGTTCATGAAATTTTCACACAAGAGATAAATCCCCACATAAAAACCAAGCAATATCTAACTTATTATGAAAGAGAGTAACAATATCAGAGGAGCATAAAACATGTGAAAAGTAGTCTATCCATTCATATGTATCAATGTCATATCATAATAAATTATCACATCCATGTATCACAATATAAGATATGAGTAATTAGCAAGACACTTGTAAGATATGTATTTTAACATGGTAGAGAGGTCATAGAAAGATATAACATATTTATAATGTAACATTTAAAGTAAGATTCTCCAGCATAAGCATGATCATTGGTTGGAAGGGAATATAACATCTAAGAACTCATGTAGACATGTATGTTCTAATTTAAATTTTTATGGTTATGGAGTTTAAACCCTAGGTTATTAAAGGGGTTAAGTACAATAAATCAAAGTAGTAAATAAGTAAAAAATATAGACACTAAATTGTAACATAATTGACCTAGTTTGAACTTTCTAAAAATATTAATAAATGATGTAAACAAGTTTAAATGAAAACTAACTGAGATGGAAGATATAGAGGCTGTAAACTAGGACAAAAGTTGATTTGAGTGTTGTAGGTAGTCTCCAAGTGTCAAAACCCTTCTTGGATAGTAGTGCCCTAATTGGATAGTAGCATTGATGATGTTAGTGTCCTCTATGTAGAACTAATATGAGATTCTTGGTGCACTTGTGTGGGAGTTTTTCAAACCTATTCTTATGTGCACAAGTTCTCATTCCCTATTGGTGACCAATTTTGATTGCTTTTACATTAAAACCCTATACCTCCATGTTGTTAGGGAATTTTATTGGCACAAGTAAAAAAGTGTGATGCTAGTGAGGTAGGTTGGACGTCCTCAACACTCCACTATGATGAGGTTTACATAGATACCAATACTCTGATGAGGGATCAAGCTTGATGTGGTTATCCCCACCTAAGTGCTGGTGTAAGTGCAAGTGAAGCTAGTATGAATGCTATTTTGAATTATTTGAGTGATGATACAAACTAAAAATCTAAGTATTTTGAGCTTGGGATAGATGTAGATGGTTGTATGCATAAGTATGGTAGAATAGGGATTAATAACCTTGATTGTGCACAACTTGTTCTAAGCTAGTTTGTATTATTTACATCTGATTTCCATCTAGTCAATAAAGGGATAAAAATCATGTATATATATATATTGTTATAGTACTAGTGTGGGTATTAAAAGAGGTGTAGGCTAACCTTAGGTGTTTATTTATTTGAAAATATATCCATTGGTGGTAAAAGGTGAAAAAAGGACAATAATGCCCAAACTAGGTCACTAACACCATTGACACTACTATCCAGGTTATGGTGCTAGTTTCTAGGTGGAGAAACTTAAGGCACTAGGGGATAGGATATTAAAATGATGGTGTAAGACTATTTTAAGTATGTTTAGGTATGTGTGTGTCCTACACAAAGGCTGGATAAGTGTCTAAATAGGCCATAAGATAGGTCTAGGGCTAAGCTATGGACAAGTGGTCTCAAGTAACACTCTTAACACTCAAATGACATTTTTAGATTACTATATCCTAAATCACACTCATATACTTCATAAAATGTATGTGTATTTGAAAAATAATATGCCATCTACCTAAAGATGTGATTAATAACATACACAAAGAAGTAAACTAGAAAATCATGTCATTTCAAGTCCTGGATTTTAATTTTTTGAGAATATGTTTAATGTTTTTTATTTTTGATGTTTTTTTTTAAATTTTGAAATATTTGTTTTTTTTGTTTTTCTTATATTTTTTTAAAGGATACTAGCTTATGATCCCATCGATGGGAATTACATAGTGTGTGGTTGGATCATATATGTTTAATGTGAATTTTCATCAGTGAAAAGTGTTAAAAGAGGTAATGAAAAAATATATAACACTTTTCACTGATGAAAATTCACATGAAACATATATGATCCAACCACACACTATGGTCCTCCCATCGATGGGATCATAAGATTGTATGAACTAAAATATAAAAAGGTATCATATTCTATAAAATATTTTTATTGATAAATTATCATAGCATCTTTTATAGGATGTATAACTTAATAAGGTGCATGACTTGGTGGAGTTTGTTGTATAGTAGGAAAATGTTTCATTTCTTATGTTCACTATGGAAATGTTGAACTGTCTAAGGTAATACCTTAGTATGCATTGTAGAATATTTATATTTATTTGAACCTTGAGTATATCTTTGATGTGAAACAATATCTTTAGAAATGTGTATCAATTTTATCTATATTGACTATGTAATAAGATTTTATATAGGTGAAATAATTGATTCTGCATTATGCTCTTGAATAGGTGACATAAAAAACTATGATGGTGGTGGGTGAAGATGAATATTACCACTAATTGTATAGGGTGATCACATTAAATGTCTTATAATTTGATCACTTGATTACAATGTATGTATTTGAGACATCTATGTATTGTGTGTGCATTGGCTGGGATGACCTACAACTATCCTGTTTCTCTCAATCAATTAGGACACAAACAAGGTCAATAAAATAGAGCTTATGTATAATAAGATGAGTGGGTAAGGACCAATTATATACCTATATCTAGTAGAGGGTAACCTAAAACTCAAATTACAAGAGGAAAGGGTTCCAAAGCCTAAGATTATGGTATAAGGATATAACTCTCACTAGAAATCAACAAAGGTAAATGATTTTAATTATGATTGTAAAGATTTAAGTAAAGTAGATGGTTGTAAAGGGTTACAAGTAAATTAAATTATGGGTATGTGATTGAAAAAATATTAAGGTGCAATGGTCAACCAAATAGGGGCTTGTGTAACCTAAGACGATAAATGAAATGCCTAAACAATCCTATATATATATATATATATATATATATATATATATATATATATATATATATAGAGAGAGAGAGAGAGAGAGAGAGAGAGAGAGCCTAAAGAAGGATAAAAACATACATCTACAAATAAATAAACATCTAATCTACTAAGTAAAGGAAAGAGTGTAGGGATATAAATACTTACCTTGGGATGGACCCATCGATGCTTTGATTTCCCACTTTGGATCAAGTGGAGATTTACAAGAGATTTTTTTAGGTTGTATATCTCAAATGGTTGGTGGAAGACCTAGATATCATTAAGAAATCCTAACGACTCCTCTTATTGAACTTTAATGACAATACAAGACAAGACCTCTAAGATAAGGTTTTAAAACCTCTAATTCTCCAAAATTCTTCCTTAGGAAATAAATATGAGTGTAATCAAAGTGTATGAATGTGATATAAATTATTAATAATGAAACATGAATCTTATATATGCTATTTTAATACCCAAAACCAACCTTAAAATCTAAGCTAATGGTATCATCTAGGCTATTATAGTTAGAAGATTTCAACTGGCATAGTATGGGTTAGTTAGGTTGATATAGTAAAAATGTCAAATGACAAACTTAGAACTATATCTGGCTATCCAATATAGTACAAGGGAAACAAAGGAATAAAATATATGGTATCATCCATGTTGTTATTTTAGGATATATGGAAGCTAAAAAACATGGACATGAAGTAGATGAAAGGGAAAGACACACACACACACACATATTTGGAGGAGTTTAGACTGATAGTAATGATGGTGTAACATGATAAAATGCCAAAATATATCACAAAGTACCATGGGTTGATCCTATGCCATTCCTAATTCACCCTTTGAGGCATGTACTTAGGAAGATTGATACATTGACAAGCCATTATAGGAAAAAGTGTTAGTAAAGTGATAAATTAAAAATATTAGGTGTATACATACTATAGATGATACTATGAAGAGATTCTATATCCAATATCATTCTAATAACATATTAAAGACCCTTGTGTTTGGTAAGAATAGAAATGGAGTAGTTTATGTTGATAAACCAACTTGAATGGGTAGAATTATATGCCCAAGAGTATTCTATGTATGTCCATCAAATTCTTTGACTATTCTTGATGTAGTTTGTAAATCTTGCTTTCTATATCCAAAACTATAATTAGTGTTATTATACATGAATTTTCACTTGACACATTTCCAATAATGATATTGTGTATAGGTTGTTTGTTGATGTAATCTCAAATAAAGAGTGCATGTCTATCTGAATCATCATCATCATCATCAATTTCATTCTAATTGAATGTGATCATAGATCTGGTGTTGATATTTATGTATATATACCAATAATTACATCTATTAGATGCTAATATACACTAGGACGAGGATGCCCATTGTATACATGATGTACCTATGAATTTTATATTTATTATGTATTTTCTATTATACCATGGTTTGTAAATGGATTCCTAAATATTTTTAGCTTTTCATTATCGAATTTGTTATGGTCTAGCTTCCTATGTTTATGTGCTTAGCTCAATAATATTATCATCGATAATATTGTATCTTATGCCTTAGCCTAAAACACTTGTTTTTGGAATTCCCAATACATATGTGGTAATCACAATATGCATTACTGTTGAACCCCTAATGTTGAGGCTTGTTCATATCAACCTCTAATGGTAGAAGAAGAGATATGGTATTGCAATCAAGTAATTTTTATAGTAGGACATGAGGAGGTTGTGGTGACCTTGAAAATTACCTCATTGATGGAGTTGTCAATTTAATCTTATTTTTTATTTGTGATCCTCCATTGACTATTACTTTTTATTCTTCTTGCTTTCATTAGATTTGAAATCATAGTTTGGTTTGCTTTGAAACTTGATATCTGAAGTAGATGGAACATTTGGTGCACATTTTATTTTTTTCAAAATTATGATCGTTACTTCTCTTTATTTGAATATATGGCATAACTCATCAAAATATTTGAATTTGTTGAACATGATAGACTCATGGAGTGGTGATAGCAAACTTTCTATGAAAATATCTTGTAATTCATTATTTTCTAGAAAATTTTTCATTTTAACTACCATAGTTTTGTATTGAATAACATATTTATTGATTGGCTCATTTGACCCTTGATTAAGTTTTGTATTTTGCATGTAAGATATATTTTCACTAATGTTGATAGAAAAGTGTGCTATAAAATGATCTACCAAAGGGTTGAATGCTCTAATTGATTGAAGTGGAAGATCACATAACCTTCATAGGGCATAACATTTGAGGCTTCTTAGAAATATCTTGGTTAGTAATTTGTCATTGTAAGCATAATCCAAGCATGTTTCATGGAATGAACAAATATTTTGTTCATGATCACCTTTACCTTCATAGAGCGATAGTTTAGGATCCATGAAACCTATTGGTAATGGGTAAGAGGATATTTTAGGTGCCAAATGGTTATGAAGTAAAATATGAGATTTAATTGAATGACCAACTCTAGAAATACCTTGATTTAATTGAAACACCTTAATATGTAACTCTCTAATAGTTTGTTTAAGAGATTATGCATTAGGTAAGGTTGGTAGTGGACCTTGTGTAGTAATCAATGGAGGTGTGTATAATGCCTATGTAGAAATAGGAATTTTAATTTTTTGTAAACCACTTAATGTCCCCATACCTAGGGATTCTGACACATATGTAAATGAAGGTCTTGATATAGGAATAAAAGTAATAGTAGAAACTATAACACTTTAAGTTGGAGTATTAATAAATTATAAAATAACATCTTGATATTGTGCTTGAGATGATGAAATCTTAAATGTTAGAAGTAATTAAAAAATCATATCCACTTATTTGGGACATTATAAAAGTCCTTAATGCAAATTGGACTACTCTTTGACTTACTCAGGATCTACCCAATTGAGTTCATTAGGATCAATTCTCTCAGAGTTCTTAAGATTATCTTGATTATCATGTGTAGAATCATTAGTTTGATTATCATGTTCATCACTAACATCATCTTCAATATGTACATAAACTTGAAGGTTTGAATTATGATATTTATCAAATGTGTGTATGTTATCTATTTTAGAAGGGATAAAAAGAATATGAATATGCTCTATAGGGATTGAACTAAATATAGAAATACACCTTAGATAAAAATAGGACTTAACCTTCTTGAGTGTCATGCAAAGGTGAAAAATAAAAAAGAAAATGGGTGTAACTAGATAGGGTGTGTTTACTTTATAAAATCTCAAGTATATTGATCCCAATTGTAAAATAATGAACATAAATTAAATGGAACTAAATAAAAAGGATTCCATCTTCCCGTAGCCACACTATCCCATCTTTAGGTATGTTGGGAGTAACTTCTCTGGGTTAACTATTGACCAAATTTGACTTTTAGGTGAAATTAGGACACCCCTAGTAAAAACTTGATTTTTAGGCCTATAAGGGGGTATATTTCATTGTAATAAGGTGTTTTATAGGCCATTTGATGCCTTTAAATGTTATATTAACTTTGTTCACCCTTTTTATTAGTCTATCATGTCATTTGGGGTCATTTTAAGGGTCTAAATAGTGTATTTAATGTTTTGTATAGGTTTATTGGAAAATTTAAAAGTGTAAAAGAGTTATATCACATTTGATGTGTTTTATGAGGTATATATTAGCTGTCACTAACTGAAAATTATCAGGTTACTTAGAAAAAGGTAGTTTTCTTGAAGAAAAGAGTGAGTTTAACACTTGTACAACCTCCTTGGGAAGTATACCACTTGGAAAACATGTAAATGTGACTCTTCACCTCCACCATGATAAAATAAACATTTGGTTTGATCTAAAACTAAAATTTATTTCTCAAAACCATTCTATCTCTTTTTCATCCTTCTTGGCATAAAGAAGTGACTTGCAGATTTCCACCTGGTATGGATAGAAGAAAGGGTTTCAAGTAGAATGATATTGGGAGGTTTTTTTAAAATTATATACATTAACATACATATAATAATTTTCATAAATGGTCAAATATGCTTCATGAACCATCCATTTGAAGTGGATTGTGTAAATTTACTAGGTGTTTGGTGCACCCTTCAGGTTTTCCTCCATTCTGGATAAATCCATTCAAAAAAATTGCTCATATTTTATAAAAAGGATTTTATACATGTATCCTTACACTTCATGTGCTTGGTTTCAAGTTTTAAGTTGTTTTGATCAGCTAATAACCTTTAAATTTTAGATTGGTCTTTTTTAGGTGAAATGGGCAAGTTTCTTCCAATTATTGGGGTCTCGAGCTTGTTAATGGATTAAAGAGGTTATGTTATATTATTTTTCATCTTTAAAAGTCTCCTTGACTTTCCATTTTCACATTTCATCCTCTTTCTCCAATCAATCTTCATAGTTTTCATGCATGGACACACTTCACCCAATCTACCATTGGAGTATGCATATGAAGGTGGTTGAAAAGTTAATTTACACATTGGAAAGGATGTTTTTGATCTTGTTTTAATATTTCCTTAGTGAATTTCATGCACTTAAGGAAGTTCACAATGGATTTGGCTACACATAAGGCCTTTACCCTTCCCTATTACTCCATTATAGATACTATCCATAAATGCAACTCAACCTTCATCTACCATGGACCTATTGATGATGTCATAATGAGACTAAAGTTTAATAGGTGTTCAACCTTCTAAGAGTGATAAGATTGAATTTTGGGTACTTGGTGAGGGTGTATGAATTATTGATAAACACAAGTACCTTACATACTAATCCAACCTACTTCTCTGCCTGGATGTGGTAATAACCACCTACAAATGGCCCTAGTAGAAGTATATAGGTATTTTTATGAAAATTTGGCATGTGATAAATACTTCCTTGGAATTTTGATAGGTGTATTTGACCATGACATACCTTTGGGAAGTGATAGATGGATTAATAAGTTAAAGGCTACCTTCAAGGCATGAGATGACTGATTTTTAGGATTTTTTCCCTAAATTGTGAAAATAGAGATCAAAGGAATTATTTTGGGCCCCTCATGACACACTTATAGAAGGTTTCAAGGTCTAATGTTTGGTGGATACATATCCCCTATCACAAAAAATAACCATGCAAAATATAGGGTTTTTGAATTTTAGGGAAGTGAGAGTTTTGGACACTCATATATGCCTCAAAACACACTAAAAATAATCAATGATATCTATAGGCCTGAAAGCATAAGGAGATTTTTGTCACCTTAAAGAGAATTTTCAAGCATAATTTCATATAGGGGATAATTGGTCTAGTATGAGGAGAAAAGGAGAAGTTAGAGATCATCAATATGTGTTAAAGGAGGACCTTATCACAACAAAACTCATCAATAAGTACCCTTAGGCATGAAAATGACACCTACAAGTGTCTCAGTCTAGTCAGTGAGGAAAGGTGAAGAGATAGTGATCTATACACTATTTAGAGGTTTTTTAGCCAATCCAAGGTGATGTTTGATGAAGGTTTAGTGATATATGTTTCAATAGAATCAAATAAAAAGGCCTTCCTCACCATAATTAAACTTGTTAAGCCCTATGATGACCTATAGTAGGGGTATTATGAAAAAGTGTCTCAGTCAAGGTATAAAAGCATAAATTGAGTTAAAATAAGGCATAGAAGTGAGCCCAAGATGGAATGTGAATTTTGAAACCCATATAGGTGTCACAAGGAGATTTTAAACATCAAAATTAATGCCTATCATCCCTATATTCACCTATAGGTAGGGGTATTATGAAAGACTGTCTCGATCAAGGCAAACAAACTTAGTCTTGAGAGCTAAGATAGATATAAAGAAAATGAGAATGATATATTAAAGACCCTATGGTGTCAAGAGGAATATAAATCATATAATCATATTTATATATCCATGACCACCCTAATAAAATCATAACAACCTATAGGTAGAGGTCAATTGGAGTTGTCCCAGTCTTAAGCTAGAATGAGCTACAAATTACCTAATGGCTGTTAGGAGAGTGAAACATTGGTAAAAAAATTATGTGAAGAAAAATATATGGTAATAAGGCTAAAAAATATCCTATTTAATATCTCCAAGATCTAATAATAAACTACAACTAGCCTAAATGGGCATGACAAGGTACCTCAGTCAGGCAGGGTATGCATATAAGAAGCTAGCATTGGAGTGTTGGTATTTTATCAAGGAATGAAAGGTAATAAACAATATTAATTATTATATATATACCATATAATTTATGAAAAACTATAAAACAATATAAATTAATGCAAATACTCACGTATAACTCATTCTCCTCAACATAATTGACTGTGTTAACTGAAGCAGACAAATGAGAAAGGGTTTATAGCAAGGGTGGATAGTGAATGGGTTGTATAAACATAAATAATTATTATAAAACATATAATAAAATATCATTGGTTTTAATTATAAAAATAAAATCTCAAAAGGATGCAATACATAGTCCACCTTGTCATTTCTTGCACACAATCTTTGGCTTAATGAGCAGTCTTGGTTTTGAAAGTTTTAGAAGGCCTAATCATATGATTAGGGGATAATTTTTTGTGTGGAAAGTAATAAAAATGTTTAAAAGGAAATAAAATATTAATTTTGTTTAAAATTATATGGGAATTACCCCCTATTTTGTCTTAGATAGGGGGTACTTCCCCTCATGCAAACCCTACAGGGTTTGAAGAATATAAAAGAAAAGAGTAACAAAGAAGATGGAATGACCTTGAAGAAGGGTTTGTGAGGATGAGGTATGAATATTAAACCAATGAAAACTAATCATAGGAGTTTTGATCTTGAAAAGGTGGTCAAAACCTTTGAAGGTACAGTCAAGCCTATTAGGCAAAGATGATGCCTATGCTCAAATTGAGGGTCTTTCACATTTTTAGACTTGGATATGATTTGAAACCCATTGAATAAATTTTTTGGGGAATATAAATGGGTTTTAAATCCATTTTATTTTAAATAAAATATCAATAAATCCATTTTTGACTCAAGAACATATTCAAACCTATAAAAACAAGGGAAACAAGCTCGAATAGGCACATTCCAATGCTCATATCTCCCATGAAGGTTTTCATGGTGGAAAAAGAATTTTAGGGTGGTTATAAGTGTATCATAAGATAAATTTTGTGGATTTTTTTGGAAACTTGGATGTCCAAGTTTTATGAACAATCCTTAAAACCCAAAACAAGCCTAAAACCCTACTAAACCCTTGCTAAGGACTAGTCTTGGAAAATGAAGTTGAATAGCTACCAAAATAAAATATTTTTTATATAATTATGATTAGAAGTTTTATAGGACTCCATAAGTATACTTCACACCATGATGAGCTATACAAAATTGTACAAATGGATGCAAAAATAGGTTTTTTCTCACTATTTTGTATGTTATGTAGGATCCAAGAGGAGTTAGGAGACAAAATCAAGTTTGAAATAAATATTGACACTTAATATAACTAAAAATATTAATTTAATGTCTTGAAAAAACTTTTAAGTGCTCCAACTAGGTCCTTTAACTCATCTAGTTAGAACTAGCCTAATGCACAATCTAGTGAGAGGGGTGAAAAGCTTCACTTGAAATAATTTTAAAGTTTTCCTGATGCCTCCAAAGACATGGAGGGAATTTAAAATTTTAATTAAATCCATAAAATCTATTTTCATGGGAAAATGAAGGCATTTTAGAGGCCAAGTGTGTAGGATGCATGAAAGGGTAGTTTTCTGGATAACAGATGATGATGGCTCACTTTAAGAGGTTTCTAAAGAACCAAACATGAAAAAAATGTATGGAGAGGAATGTTTGATAGTCTACCATTATTTTATAATAATTTTTAATACTCATCATAAATTATAGGATGTTAAAAAATCTCCAATCATGAAGGTAATTTTTCTATGTAAAAGGAGTTTTGTGCCACTTTGCCTAACTTTGATGACTTGGATTGACACTTGTTGCTACTAAACTTGAATTTTTTGAACCATATCATCCTACCATGCATGTATAAATTATATTATAATCTATAAAAGTGTCCTTATGACCCTTGGACTTCTCTCTCTCTCTCAAACTCTATAAGAGTTGGCCATTTTGGCATTGTATTAGATGTTCTACCTGAGTATAGTGAAGCCCTACTCATTTGTATACCTTTTGATCAATAAAATTACTAAGAGTTACCTATTCATGACTAGTCACAAGTGTCTTCCACTAGGATGATGAATATTTTTTAGTGAAGACTATGGATTCCTAACATGTGGTCTCATTCTTTCACCTTGTTTGTAGTTGGAAAACTTCTTCTTGCAGGGCATGTGAAGTATTTTAGGGGATGTGAAATGTTGAGTGAGTTAGTATTTTAATTGGTTCCATTCAAGGCTCTTGTATAGTACTCATAGCTTTGCACATTCATCTATGACCTCATAATGTAGCATTGATGTGAGAAGATGAAGATTGAAGGAATGTATTTTTAGTTTTTTTCTTGGTCTTAAGTGTAGAATGCAATTGGTTGGAAGTCATACAATTTATTTGGTGTAACACACCCTATTTTATATTTTATTTCAATTATCTATCTCTCTATTTTCACCCCCTAAAATTTGTAATAGGTTCAATCCTAAGTGGTACATCAAAGAAGCTAGCACTATCTAAAGACTCACCTCATTTTTTAGGCTGCCCACAAGCCTAGAGGTGATTCCATTGTGCCACTTTGATGAGGATAACTTTGTATCTCATAAAAGGGTGTAAATCCAAGTGATAACACTAACCACTTACCAATGCACTACAAGAACAAATGGTCTAAGGCTTCTTATGACTAAAAAAATCTTAGGTATTTATGATATAAGGTGAGGTACGTGTAAAATAAAATCCATATATAGTGTTATCTAATGGATTGAGTATTGGGAAAATACCCATCACACCAAAAATCAGGTAAAACTGAGGAATATTTTTCTTAGAATGATATATCATGTGACTTTTAAAATTATCAAAACATAGGTTTTAGAAAAACAAGAAAAGAAAGAGAGATAAATTGAAATTGAAAACCAAATCAAAAAACAATATTTTTTTTATATAGAAATCATAAATTAATTTGAAACCCTAGGAGAAAAATTAGGAAAGCAATGATAAAAAATGTATGTGTTCACCAAAATGGTTTACCTTATTTTTTATTTATTTATATATATGTCATACTAATAGGTGTAAAAATTGTTAGATATTATCAAAATGCTAAATATATATAATAATTAACCATTCTAATTTTATAAATTGATAAATATGGAAAATTAATATTTTTAAAAAATACTAAGAATAAAATTACTTAGATCAAATCAGAATTTATATTAACTATTTCATATATCTGAAAGTGGAAACTAGGAAAGGATATGACTGTGTACGCTCAGGATAAGGAACAATATCTAAACTTGGTTTTGAAAAGTGTGCATTATCTAAACAATAACATAGGTCATTCATGTTTGTTGACCACATTCTTATCCTATTTTATTGTGATTGATGACTGACAAAAGAAGATAGAAAAAATAGAGTTATGATAGTGATAATTAAAAAATAGAAATTGAGAATATTCTTGGATATGACCACTCTTCATGGATTACAACATATCCTACTCGAGAAAGTTGATTCTAAACTTATCTACATTTATTGTGACATAAATTTGACTATTGTGCCTTAGGGTATTGAGTAGGCTAAGATATTTTAATTCAAATTATACCACACGAATATGGTTATTTTCCTTATTTTGGATTTAATACCCTAAGGTATGTTTGGAAACTTGAAACAATTAAAAAATATAAAAAAGTGTAATGGGATAAGATGATCCCAATCACCCCCTTAATGATTGACCATTGCCTACATATCTAATAATCCAAGGAAGGAAATAAATCTTACTTATTTCTCCTACCTAGAGTGATTATGTAATTGTGATCCTTTAATATATGTATGCATCTAGAAATACGGCTTTGATACTTGATAATGATGGATCTTGAATTTATTTGAGATGTTTTAGACTTGGATTATGGATAATCCTTGTGAGTATTCTTGAATTTAAAATAATAAGGTAGATTTTCTTAATGTGTATTAATGTGTCAGCTAGGAACCAAGTGGTGATAATGAATGACCTTTGATGTGTATTGATAGGAGAACATTTTATAATTTCATTAGCTAACCTTATGAAACCCACATGAACACCTAAAATAATAGATTGAAATTTTAAAATTCATTATTATTTGGCATGAGATGTGACCACTTTAGGTGGATAGGCCCATAATTGGCCCTATCTACCTAGCACAAACCTACATTTGGAAGTCAAGGACAATTGTCCTTCATTGAAAATAGTCTGAGCATAGTATGAAGAAGTTTGAGCATTTAACTTAGGAAGTTATGTGTAGAAATGACATAAAACATAGGGTCAAGCCCACATATAGATAAATGAATTAAAGGAATGGAAAATAAGAGTCATGTATTTGAGTATAGTTCATATGATTTATGATGTGTCAATAATTATAATTATTGATTTACTGTGATAATCTTAATCAAACATAGTAAGCATTATCAAGTATCAAAGCTAAATAATTAGTTACATACATATATAGAAGGATCATAATTTGAAAATCACACTGAGTGGAAGAACTATTCATGACACAATTTCCATCTTAAGAGTATCATATATGTATAAAATGATCAATCTTAAAACAAGGGTGATTGGGGTCAACTTAACACATTACAATTTCTAAGCTTTTGTAGGTTTTTATTCCTCACAAGCACACCTAGGGTTTCAAGGCAAAGGAGAATAATTTATAGAGATGTGGGTATCATGAAGTTTTAGGATCATACATATAAAGCTTAAAGAGATAGGTAAATGTGACCATATGGTCATAGTCCCTCATTTATGCATAGATTAGTACCAAACAAAATAGGTTAGTATCAATCAATATTACTGACCTAAGTTGATATATCTAACCCTACATAGACAAAAGTACAATTATTAATTGAATAAATGTTAGTATTAATTTTAACTAATATACACTTTCATTATATAATCACAATTAAATAGTCAACCAAAAAAGTTATGTTTCCCTTGCTTTTTTACTTACTATATTTAATATGTTCCACTTTTTGAATCATTGCAATCACTTTCAGTATTTTTTATTTTGATGTATGATTGAATGTTGTATCTTAATATTTGAGTTATTATACATGTTTCTATTCTATTAGGATTAGTCTTAATCATGTTAATTAAAAGTATGGAGAAACATATTGGTGAACCCATACACATCAAACTATTCTTCTAAGATTTCATTTTTTTAGGGTTTCAACTTTCATTTTTGATTTCCATAAGCAAAATAATTTTTTTCAATTTTGTCCTAGGGTTTTATATGTGATTTATTATTTCCATTAAAAAAATTCACCTTTGGCCCTAGCCTTATACATACTTGCATAATCCCATGCTATGCCATCCAAGAAGGCTAGTTACTTTATTCCTATAAGACACAATGCTAGATTAAGTGGGACCTATAAAGAACATAATTACATTCCTTCTATTTCAACTAAAATGGATACAATGAATGTTTCTTCTTCTTTTCATGATGAAATTATTCATGAATATGTGAAAAAGATGATTATGTTGATATGTCTCCATTATAAAATGATAATCAATATAATGAAAATGAGCATAATATTTAAGATAATTATGAGAGCCTAGATAGAATTGATCTGAATGAGCTTAATGGGGTAGATCTAAGCATTATCAGATTCCTTCTATTTCAACTAAAATGGATATAATGAATGTTCCTTATTCTTTTGATGATGAAATTATACATGAAAAGTGAAAATAGATGATTAAGTTTGATATGAATCCATTAAAACATTATAATCAAGTTAATAAAAATGAACATAATAATTTAGATGAATATGAGGGTCTAGATAGAATTGATCCTATACTTAATGGGGTAGATCCTGACCAAGTTAAATCCTTATCTAATTTTCATAAAGGAATTCATCAATATCCTAAATATATGGGTATACTTGTCCAATTGATCCTAGCATCTAAGGTTGCACACCAATTTAAGCTTTTTGTATTGTAAGCACAATAACAAAAGCCCTATACTATCATTAAACAATCCATTTGAGTTAGTATTTCCAAATTAATTATTCATATCTGAACTACTAGTACTTTCCCTATGCCTACACCTCTAGTGATATATGTGACATCCACCTAAGGTTTGGAGGTAATATGAGGCCACAAAAAAATTTCCATACATATTCCTACAAAAGAAACCTCTACCTCTCCCATGATGAATATGCACGTTCCATTACCAACATTGCCTACTGCTCATTTCATTGAGTAGACTATTACAACTCTACATGCTAATGATGATTCCATAGAATGGCTCATTATATCCAAGTAATGGCCATATTAATATCCCTATTAATGGATTTGTATGTGTATTTTATGTCTTATTTCTAAATTAAAGTGAAAAATGAATACTTTTACTTTGGTTAGTATGTGTGAGTCAATGTTACTTGTTATTAAAAAGTTCTAACCCTTTACATGGAAGATCCATTAGTTTTGAATGTATATATTGCATAAACACACTTGATATAATACTATGATTATAGTAAATAAGCAGACCATTAAATACCAATGAAGAACATTATGGATCAACTCAGACCAACTATGGAGTCTGGCAATCTAGATCTAAAGTTTGCTAGTTTGGCTCTAGAGTACACCAGTCTAGCTCCAGAGTTTCCCACTATGGTTCCAAAATCTATTAGTCTAACTCTATATTTTGTCAATCTAACTCCAGAGTGTACCAGTCTAGCTCCAGATTCACTAAGGCTAGGCATAAAGCTTATTTAAGGATGTTATTACATTTGTACAATGATGAATACATCATGCATACCTAATCAATAACCTTATAAAACCACTTTGAGTCAATTTTAGATGTATGAGGAAACTTAATAGATATAGTATTCTTACTTATAGACATAATATTTATATTAATGTTCTATAGAGACATAACTACAAAAATTGTGAGAGTTGGTTACCAGATCATGCATGATTATAACTTAAGATATTGTAACTATTAATAGTTAACATCTATACATACATACCTATGCATCCCTTATACAGTTTCACCTTGAAATGTGGAAGGAGGTTGTAGCTTATTTTACGTTTTATAATAAACTATATGTAGTTATCAATCAGGGATTAACTATTATAGATAAATATTATAGAATCATTGGAAAACAAAACCAATTTATTCTAGTTGATTAATAGTTAATAAATGAATAATAAATTTAGATACATTAAGGTTAAGTAGATCCATTGAAATATTTTGCAGATTGTAAGCATTTTCTCAAGTTAATGAAGATTTGATGTTCTTGAAATAATAATTATGATCTACATATTATTCCAAGGAAGAGCAAGGTCCCACTAAACCAAGGAAATAGTATTATTTTATGGTATTTTATGTTTTATATTACTATTATTTAGTCTTCTACACATTTATGTTAAATGTGTGGCTTGATCTAGCCTACATGTCTACGTGCATGTATTTCTAATTTAAGATGTTTTTTGAATTCCAACATTTCCTTTCTAAGTAATTATTCCCAAACACCATTAAAATTAAGTAATAGATAATTTTAATTTAATAAATAGATTAACATGTTTTCCTTTATCAACAATTGTGTTTACTTTTCTTGTCAACATTTCAATTTTTCATAGTGTTTCCTTTCCAAATTGATTAGAGTAGACCTTTAGGGACAAATGATACATAAATTCCCTCAAATAGACAATTATTAGTTACTATTTTTGATACCTTACTAATAACTACCATTAGATAATAACCCTAGTTTAATATGACATCAATCAAGTTGAGTTGATCTAAATAAGGAGATTGACAACACTCATCATTTTTGGCACTATTTCTACGGATTTTCTAGGTGTCATTAGGGTGTAAATCTTAAAAATGATAATTGATTAAGAAAAACTTTCCATAAATAAAATAAATATATGAATAGACAAAGATATTCAAATGGGATATACATTCTAGATATTCCTAAATAAAAAGTAGGTACTAGTCAGTCATAAGAAGAAAGCACCCTTTAAGACAATCTAGGAAAGGGAAATTAGACTATTGAGGAGGAACCATTTATAACCTCACCTAAAATTTGGGATCATTCCCCAAAAGTAAGTATGTCCTTTAAATCTCAATAAAGTATCCTTACATCCACTTGTTATGATTTAACACCTCCTAGGAGAACTCTTTATAACATATTTTGGGAAATAATGGGAGATAATGTGGGAAACAATCCACTAAATAGGACTATAGGAGGTAGAGATCAACCACCACGTAGAACATTCACCTATCATATTATCCTGGATCAAGATGAAAATTATGTAATGAAAAAATATCCCAATCCATACTACCTACTTTTAGGAGATTATATATGAAATAACCTAATCAATTTCTCATTGAATTTAAGGTCTTGTGTCAAACTTATGACTACAAAATTGACAATCACAAAATAAATTTGTTCCCTTCTAAACTCAAGGATTCAACCATGACATGCTTTATGAATTTACAACCAAACACCATTCACACATAGGATGTAATAAAAAATGGATTATTGGATAAATATTAGGACTATTGTAGAGTAAGGGATAAAAAAAAAATTCTTCCATATAAAACAAAAGGAAGATGAGAATATGGAAGACTATCTTGACTATTCCCTCTTTGCACATAGAACATGTGGGTATGAGTTAGAAGAAGATCTAGGTAAAGAAATTTTATTAAAGGGATTATATTATATAAAAGTATTTATCAAGGGGTGCAAGGTTTTCTTAGACTATTCTAGAATCAATACAACTAGGCACAAACCTAAGATATTCCTGTAGTGCTCAACATTTAACACTTGACTATGTTGGCATCAATTCACATAAGGCACAATCCTTATGCACTCACATAAGGAAAAAGAGAGAAATAAATAGGGTTTTTATTGGGATAGTTGTGCCATGGCACAAGACTTTACTTATGGGACTTGGTCAATTCAACATAGGTTTTGGTAGATTCATTGGTGCATGCCTTTATAGGGCTAAGCTCGATGGTCTATAGGAACAAACCTATTTTAGGTGGTTCTATATTCTTAAGGGTATAGTTCATTATTTCATTAATCTTGGCATCATTTAGGCACTTATAAGGTTCAAGGGACTACTCTCGCTTCAATTATTCATACTTATACTAGTACTTCTTAGTAAGGGAACACTTGATGTAAGACCCTTTCTACACTTAAGCTATTCTTATGAGATAGATTGATGTCATTAATTAAAATAAGGATGCCATTAATGAACTAGACCAAAATCTCACTTAAAATTAACATACATATATTAAAACTATAACATGTGCATTCTAATAACAATACCAAAGATATGTAAACTAGAAACATTGTATGTGTAACAACCTTCATCATTCATTAATCAAAGTTTGAACAAAATAGAGTATATAGTTTATGGTGATAAAATAGAGTAAATGCTTAAATAGATCTATTTAATAGCCTAAAGGCTTATAGGCAAGCTTGGGCATATACACTTAGAGTGTTAATGGCATCCATGCTATTCCTCATACTAATGGCAGCTATAATGTACACAGAGCATGTCTAACTTCAATTATCTAGAGCTTCACTGTATTCCATTCATGTCTCCCTTTACTCATTAGTTTGTTATCATTTATATCCTATAAGAACATCTCATTCTGAGGTGAGGTGTGCATGTGAAGTGCCTTATTGGAGCCTTTATTGATCATTCAATCAACCCCATCACCTTACATCCTTTGTATTGAAATTACCACATCACACCCAACCTAGAAGATGCCCTGATATTCCTAGAAAGGGTTAGTTACCTACTAGATGGAATAAAGTAAGCACTAATTCCTCTAGATAGCACCAAAATGCCAAAACAAAAATCATTCATAATTATTGCCTCATGTTGAAGTGTTTTGTCATTCTGGGATGAATCCATACTTAATAAAATAGGGTCCCAACATTACCTTATACAAAATTGCTAGTCTACCTTCAAACAAGGCTGTCAAAGCCTTCAATGTGTAGAAATTAGGCATGCTCTCCTTAAGACCAATGCTAAAGTCTTTAAAGCCCTTGATAATGAACTTGATTTCCTTTGTAGTGTTATCTACTTCAATAGAGGTAGCACTAAGTGAAAGCACATTAGTCTTGTCTAGTTCCTTTCTAAGGGCCTCTAAACTAGCCTTAGATTTTATCACTCCTTCATCCAAGATTCCTCCTTGATCATAATCCTTAGTCTATAAGGCACAAAAGAGTGCTTATTTTATTATTGGTCCTTGATTTGGGTGATCATCACATTTACCTTCCCCATTATTTGTGCACACTCTAACCTTCTCATAAAGTACACTTACACCATCAACTTCTCCTTTTCCTTGGTTAAGGCATGCATCTATGACTGATGCTTGGTTGGAAAATGTCAAGAAGATGGCATAAAATGCATATATGCCCTATTGAAGTTTCATGAAGAGCTCCTCCACCTCTTCAAGCTTAGCAACAAGATACTTTTATAACATGATGTAATGATATTCTTATTTTTATTCTTCTTTTTTTAGTTCTAGTTTCATCCTTAGGACTATCTGCTCTATTAGTACACAAATCTTATCAACATTGAAAAGGTTAGATGTATCAACACTGACCAAGAGGGAATGTTTAACCATCTCTATGCATTCCCATAACTACTATAGCTTGAATTTCATAGATTACACTTCATCTTTGGATTCCTTATAGAGTTTATTCTATTTCTTTGCCCTACCATCATTGATGATATTTTTTCATGTGACTTATGTGGCCATCCATATAAGTGTATTCCTAGACTAGACTGGGTTCATGGTACGAGGGTTGATGATGAGGGAATCATGCCCTTCTTCAAGTTCTTCTACACCCGATAAAACCTTTTGAGGCACCTCAAAGTGAGGCTCATCTATGTAACTATCAAATGTAAATTCAATTTGTTTACACATCTTGGCTGTGGTGGTCTTGGGGGGCATGAACTCAAACATGTAGAAGTCTTCATCTATCTACCCATTCTACACCTTCTCCTTAATGCTCAACTTTGCACCTTCTTCCTCAATGATGGCTATCTCCATTTTCTCTTCCTCCTCCTCACTGGTGATATCAATTTCTTTGGCATTTTCCTCCAAAGACTCATCTTTTTGTTCCATAAGGGGTTTTTTCTTAGATTTTTCCCCTTTGTCCACTTCTTCTTCCTAGGGTTTCTCAATGTTTACCTCCAAGTTTGTTTCTTTGGCACCAAATTATTCTTATTTTTATTACTGATGGGGTTCCTTGACACCCTCCATTTATTTTTTAAAGACACCAATAGTGCCTTCCTTTACTTCAGGCACCTGTTCACTACTTGGGCACACCTATTATGTAACTTCATCTACTTTCCTAGTGGGGGTGCTAGGTGCCTTCTTGGATTTCTCAATGGCTGGTCCCATGATTTTGAGAACCTTCTTTGTCTTTCTTTCTGTCTTGGCCTTCTCTTCCTTGGAATTTTCAATATACACTTGATTTAGGCCCATTTCCTTTATATCCTTGATCTTATTCTTGAGTACCAATGCCATCTCGATCTCTTCCTCATTATATCCCATATTATTTCACAACCTTCTCTTTTCCTCTTATATTTATGGAGGCTATGTGGAGGGTTATTTAGATGAAGTGCTCATTATCTTCTTAGCTTATTCAAGCACATCAACTGTGCCACCTTGGAGGGGATTCTAAACATCCTCGATCTTGAGATCCTCTCCAAATTATTATTGCATAATGTAGGTTTTTTTTCCTTCTTCCTCCATTTCTTTCTCCCTTCTGCACACACAGGTGTCTCCCTCCATTTCCTCTATATTTATTTTTGGGAGTGAAATAGGTCCCTTAGAATTTTTATTTTTCTTATTATTTATAGAGCAAGTAGTATTTGGTGTGAAGGTTACATGCTTATTTAGAGCTAAAGGTATTGCTTGTTTGCTAGAGTCAATCCTCAATTTGATGCACTCTTAGATTTATTCAAGTGTCTCTACCCACTTTTTTTGGGGAGACTTCTACTATGTTGTTGGTGCTAGATTCCCTTCTTCACCAATCAAGATTAGGTGATCATTATCTTTTCCAGGGTCAGTGCCCTTCTTCCATGACTTCATCTCATAGAAGAGATTGAAAATGCACCCTATTATAATTACCCTCTAGGGGGGATGGAGTTCCTTTTGATTAGAGTCATCCTCCTCATATTTTGTGTATTTTTATCTTGGGTAAACATACTAAAACCTCAACCTACTTCTTTCTCCATCCAAAACCTTCACTAGGATCTTCAAATAATATGCATTAGGAATTCTCTTTAGCAGTGCTATGAAAAACTTAGTAGAAAATTCATAAGGTAGTTTCAGCTAATGAGAGAGGTTTTTATCTGTGAGCACTAGGCACACTACATAGAAATGTTACATGATAGTGAAGGTCACTATGCTTGACATGTGATGGGGGAGATCCTATGAGATGTGCCATTCAATCTCTAATGCCTCTATGTATTGAGTACACCACCCCAGTACTCTTGTCTTGTATTTTTGGGATAAACTAGGTAGGTAGGTGAACTCTTGATATTTTAGCATTAGGGAATCTTTGTGCACTGGTAAAACCCAAAGATTGTCATAATTTTAATTAGGTATGCCAATCTCCTCCATAACTACCAACATTATCATAGATTCCTACTAAAAGGTCTCATACACCATGTGACATTCCAACACATTCTTCACCATCTCTTCAACAATGAATTTTACAATATTGAACTTGACCTCCTACACCATGTGGTGGGTGATGCAAAAGTATGTCTTAGTTATGTTGGTTCACCATCCACTAGGATATATCTTAGAGATTACATGGCATGATACAACCCTCATGCTGGGGTCTTGTATATCCTTGATCAAGAATACAAACCCTGCCTTGTAGTAACCTAGGAGTTTTGCAACCCTCTCCACCTCCACATCATCCTCCATCATTTGGTAGATGTATATCCCTATGTTTGGGATCCATATGATATTAATGATAAGGCACACTAATATTATCATGTGCCTCCCTATGAAATAAAATTGATAACCATAGATGAAAGAGAAAAAATTGCACCAATTCCTCTAGCTTGATAAAACTTGACAACTTATATAGTTAGGTTATGTTGATGGTCTATAGCTTGTCTTCGATGGAGACATCAAATATCACTACACCCACCTTCATCTTCTCACTTGTGTCAACCATCCAGTCTTGGTTGAACTCTTGTGGATTACTCAATATGTGATGGTTGTATTCTTTCAACTTGCATGTATGTGTGAATGATACCCAAGTCTCCCTCATTATGACCTCAAGGGGAAACTACATTTATCTATACATAATCTTCATGATTGCTTTTGGCTCAATCACCATGATGCTAACTCTTTCTACCAACTATGCCTTTTTATTCATAATGATTGTTTCTTCTATTGTGCATGCATTTTTCGTGTCCTTCTATGCTTGACCATAACTTATATGTTTCTTTCTTATTCTGAACTAGTTATTATTAAAGCATAATCTATTGATCTTCTTGGAGCTCTTAATATTGGTTTACACTTCCTGATAGTCACAAGGTCTATGATTGTGACTTCAACTCTTGAGCTTCATTCACCATTAATTGTGGCTTCAATGTCACTCAAAATTTATTACTGCTTGGTTCTCTCACAATTCTCTCTTCTCAAACCTTTTTTCCAATATCGAATTGAATGAAATTTCTTTCTCTTTTTAATCATTCTTGTTTGGTACCTATGGATGCTCAAGTTTTCACTTTGTAGCATTTTCTATATTTAAATCTAATTTGGTTATAGTTATATGTTCAAATTCACATAAGGTTTATAACCTACTATAGTCAGTCATTCACTCCTTTATACCTTAATTTCAGCTACTTTATAATTTATAGGTGAGTAATGGCATGGTGATGCATGGATTTATTAAAACCTATTAAACTTATGAAATCCACAAAAATCCAACACCACATTCACATTTATTATATATATTTATACCTCCACCATCACCACATTAACTTTTCTACCTTATAAATTATAGGTGAGTAATGGAATGGTGATGCATGGATTTATTAAAATCTATTAAACCTATGAAATCCATAAAAATCGACCACCACATTCACATTTATTGCATATATTTATGCCTCCACCATCACCACATTAAATTTTCTTAATGGTGTATTTGGTGAAGTGATTGGTGGTTTAAATGGTCACTTATTGCCTACTGTTGGGTGGATATAACTTGTCTTGATGATCTTCCTCCTGCACTTCATTCACCTTGGTGTAACCCTCACCATTCTTATGGAAAGCTAGGCACAACACTCCATATACGCATGATGCATCCTCTTCAGTTCCATATTCTCTTCCAGTTACACTTCCTCTCAAGTGAATTTCCATTTCTTGCTTGATTTTTATGCTTTTTGTCTTTTGTCTTTTGCCTTGGCCTACCCTACCCCATACAAATTCTTGTGCTAGTGATCAAGTGCTTCATTCTATTCTCTTTCTCTCTTGTGCACAAGCATATTGTGCACCTCTTTTTATCACTTAGTACTCACATTTTTCCAAGTCTAGATAATTTCACATGCCTAAAAACTTATGTGTCTTGCTTTAGGCACTTAGAAAGCATATATGCTCAACTCACTTGATTGGAGTTATGCGTGTAGGTACCAAAATAATTCTCTTATGGTCTTGAAAGTGCCTCAATTATTCTCATTAAATAACACAAAACATTAACAAATATTTGGCTTACACCAAATTTTATTTTGGTTAGCATAACAAAACTAACTTATGACCAAGAAGTCAGTGTCAGATGGAAGAAACACCATTCTATTATCTATAAGGCTTCAATCAGTTATAATTAAAATTCTTAGGGAAAATTTCACCCATTAACATGCATAGCTTACATGTGCCACTCTCTAATATGTTATGGATGGCATAAGGGCCCATCCACTTAATCTATAGCTTACTAGGGTGATTAAAGTACTTGGATTCATAGAGTAGGACCAATGCTCCTTTAGTAAGTACCTTGTGTTTGATGTGTTTGTCATGCCATAGCTTATAACATGCCTTCTTTATCTACTAACTCCATCTTGCTTAGGTGTGCATCTTGTCTAAGCACTCCAAGTCTTCCAGTCATACACTCAAATATTCTTGGTCATCTAAATGACCAATACACATAATACATAATGAGGGCACCATGAATTCCATTGATAAAATGATCTTCATGACAAACACTAGTTGAAATGATGTAACCTTGTTTAGGTGCTTGTATGTAGTTTGATAGGTCCCTAACAATACTGATACTCATTCATCCCAATATTTACAACCAACATCACATATCTATGTGAGGCACATCCTTAATTTCTTATTAAATTCCTAAGTAGTACCATTTGATTAGTGATGATAAGGGGTTGTCTTATGGTACACCACCATGTATTCAATCAATATGATGTGCACAATTTCATTAATGAGGTACACACCTCTATCATTAGTCAAACTAAGTGGGCACTCATAAGGACTGATGATGTTTTCCTATATGAACCTTGTGGCTATGGTGGCTATGCAATATTTGGTTAACACTACCTCAACCCACTTGGTAAAATAGTCTGTGGCTGCTAGAATGTATTATGCACCTGTGTGCCTCACAATGGGAGTGATTGGCCCAATAGAATCAATGGCCCCTTTTTTTAATGGCACTTGGGTAAGAATGGGAATGAGAGGCATCTCATAATAGTATTTATGATTTCCTAAGTGATAATAGATGTCACATGCCTTGGCACAATATTTTGCATTATAGAATAGACTTGGCCATCATGAGCCTAATTTTAGTATCTTACACATCATAACATCTCTAATACAATGGCCTCCAATAATTCTCTAATGTGCCTCTTATAATATTGAGTCCCTTTCATTCTATAAGGCACATCGATGCAAGACCTCATCTTGGATAAACTTGTATAGTTCCTCACCAATAAGCTAAAAGGGAGTGGCATGAACTACAATTTTCTTCTTCTCTTTGGTTGTTATAGCTTGAGGTGTAGACCTAGATGTTAAAAATGTGGTGATATCTACCAAGTCTTTAGGGATGTGTTATATTCTGTAGAGTTGTGAATCTATCGTGTCATTCTCAATAGGCACTATTGCATCACTAAAATTGATACACAAAAAGTAGTCTGGGCCCAAGTTCTATTTTCTAGGCTTTACTACAATTGAAAACTATAATTCTTGAAATATAACTATCCATATATAGATGCACCCATGGAGACTAGGTTTGTTCACTAGGTACTTAAGTGCCTTGAAATCAGTGACAAAGATGAATGGGGTTGCCAAAAAGTATTACCTAAACTTTTGCAAGTTATAGACCATGAAAAGTGCCTCACGCTTAGTTGTAGTTTAGTTTTACTTTGCCTTGGTCAATTTTTTTCCTGAAAAGGAAATAAGATGATCCCTTTTTCCTTTGCGTGGTTGTGCTATAATGGCACCAATTTTAGAGTCAGATTCATTGACATGGACATGGAATGGAGTTATCTAGTAAAGAAATTTTAGTATCAACATGATTTTTAGCTTGAGCTTCAGTGTCTCAAATGTAGCTTCTTGTGCTGCACCCCAATAGAATGGGTTATCCTTGTGCAAGATCTCCTCTAATAGTACTACAATATTTGCATAATTCCTTATGAACTTTATATAGTATCCAAAATGTCAAAGAAAGGCATGAATGTCTTTCTATGTCAATGGGGTATGGAGTTGAAGGATAATGGAAATATTTGTTATATCAACAAACAAACCATCCTTGTAGATGATGTACTCTAGAAAAGTTTCAAATGATGTAATGAAGATGAAATTATTGAGGTTAAAGGATATATAAAATTACTAGCACCTATAAAACATCAAGAAAAAGTTGTCAAAATGGTCCCTTACTACTCCATACATAGTCTAATCTTCTAAGTACACTTGGAGGAACTTGTGAATGAAGTCCTTAAACACAGTGTTCACCACATGAGAGAATGTAGATAGTACATTCTTGAGTCTAAAGGGCATCATGTTGTATGAAAAAAAAACCCCTTATATCATAAAAGTCATTTTAGGCTTGTCCTCCTCCTTAATATGGACTTGATGATATCTTGAGAACCCATTAGTGAAAGTGTATATTTCATATCCTATGATGCCATCTAAAACCTCATCAATAAATGGAGTCAAAAAGGGGTTGGTTATATAAGCATCATTCAATAATCTATAGTCAATGTAAATTCAGATGCACCCATCCTTCTTGATAATGATAATCATAGAGATAACCCATTCATATTATTGTACTAGGTAGATGACACCTATGGATAACATACCATCAATCTCTACTTTGACCTTGACATGAAGATTGGGGTTCATCCTATAAGGTCACTTCTTAACAAGTCTAGCACCATCAACTATATTTATGCTTATCTTCCTAAGGGATGGGTGGTTGCCCTTAATATCATCATAATTATGAGGTAACAAGTCTTGGAACTCATTTAGGAGATCCATAATGTGCTCCAACTCTATGTCAAACTAATAAGCACTCATAATAGCAATCCTTGGTTCCCTTTTTGAGTTGATGTCTACCTTGGTAGTTTTGAGTAGTGTACAATAGGGCTCATTATTCTCCTAATGTGAATCCTCAACTTGAATAATACCCTTAGTTATTTTTATGTAAAGGTGGCTAGTGTCTTCTTCCTTTAGAGCACTATCCTCATCTTGGTATACTAGATTCCTTTTGCCTGTCATAAGTGTTGAATTGCATGCCTTCCATGTTTCATCATCCTCTTCATTAGATTCATTATTAAGGGTTTGATCTTAAAATAATCTTAGGAGTGCCAACCCATTTTCACCAAACATGTATTTCAGGCTCTCCTTCAAGATTTTAGTGTCCTCAAACACTACCCTTCATATTACTTATAGTGGTTCGATCAATTCAAGGTTTTGCAAAGAAAAACAAAAGGCGTACACAAACCTCTCCTTAAGGACATCCAAATTGGTTATATTTTAGTGCATCTCATTAAAAATGTACCATGCTCATTCCCACATTTTCAAGGTTATATAGAAAGCATGCACCCATAGGTTCTTTGGGACATTCTCATTGTGGATAGTCTACATTTTTTCATACAAGTGCATATGTGCTATAGGGTTAGAGTTTATAGGGTATGCTAATATGTCCAACTCATCATTAATCTTCCCAAATATAGTGAAAATAGATACTTTCACATCTTTCCAAGTTGTCAAGCTATGCCTTTGGGCTACCCACCAATGAGTAGTAGTGCTCATTAATGTATACATTAGGGTGCCCATTTTATCTACCTATTTAGGGATGCATGATTTGAGGTCATGGACATAATATTCCACTAGATTTATATCCTCATATATTTGGAGCACTGTAATTTTACCTTTACTTAGGTAAAACACTCTCTTTCCCTTTTTATTAGCACAAGGGACCCACTATTTAGAAGTGTGATCAATTTGAACCCACCCTGCATTCACTAGTTTTGGTGCCTTTTCACACACCAAGTGGTATCTCTGACTAGTAATTTCATATGCTTCCTCAACCCATTGATCATAGGTAACATAAATAGTATTTGAGGCTAATTTCCCATCTTCTTAAGAAAGTACTCCTTAATCATTAGGGTTGAGATTCTCGGTGCCTTATGCCATGATGCTATATATGTGGTTGATCTTGTCCTCCACATCCACACTCTCTACATAGGGAGGTCCTTGGTCACTTGAGAGGGGGATAACTAACCTCTCCTTTCCACTCTCAAAATTCATGTAATAGATATTTAAACACATGTCTACATTATTTCCATAGCACCAAGGCCTTTTCGGAAGTGTTAGGTAGTTGTCTTATTTTGCTAACTCGATCAATTCAAAGTCACCTCAAAATTTGATGTCCATGATATCTATAATTGTGCTCTTCATAATTCTAATGGGCTATGTTTAGGTCTTATTATACATGAAAATAACATGAGGGGAAGGCCTCAAAGCTAGCCTACCCATCTTCTCCCATGCATTCTTAGTCAAGATATTGACTTCATCACTTGTATACATGAGGACCTCACATATAGACCATCTATTAATGGTGGCATTCAAAAAGAGTTCTTGGTCTTACTCTACATTTTGTTTATGCTTAACTTCTCATGCCCACTCTATGTGTGGTGTAGTGAATTTAACTAGATTTTGATTCACATGCCCTAAAAGTAAGTTATTTAATATGGGAAACATCTCTTCTATCTATAAGAGGTATATGATCTTAATTAGCTATTGTATATCAACATATTATTGGGAATATTGTCATTGATGTCAAAGGTCTAGAATTATTGGTGATAAAGGCCCCATTGCATTTAATGTTATTTGTAATAGATATATCTTGGCTAATGTGAGTTAATATTTATTTAATATTAATGAATATATTTTTGGTTGCATATGAGACAAAAGAAGGGCCCATGAATAAGTCAAAGAGCCACAGGGTAAAGACAAAAGAAGGATGGGATGCATTTTCCCATGAAGATTCATCTTGGGGAATTCCAAGAGTCACCAAGTGAAGATAAAAGAGGAAGGATGAAATTTCTCATGAAGGGACACTTTGAGGAATACAAAAAGTCACCAAGATAAGGACAAAAGAGGGAAGGACATTTTTGATCATGAAGGGTCACCACATGACTTTTCAAAGGCAAGGATATGAAGGGTCATACAAGTTTGGTGCCATTTTCCATGAGGAATGAAGGGTCACAAAGGGGGAAGGCCAAAGGTCATTTGGAAATCTATAAATAAAGACTTGAGAATCCATTTGTTATATGTGAGAAAAAAGTTGATTTGATATTGTAATATCTAGCTTAGAAGAGCAATTATGAGAGATAAATATGATTTGTATTCGTTATATCTAGCTTAGAAGAGCAAAGGTGAGAGAGAGGAAAGAGATTTTGTATTAAACTATCATTTGTTGAGATAGAAACATTAAGAGATAGGTGTGTGGTATACGCAAAGGGGTTGGTGCTCCTGTGGGTTGGTGCTCACAAATTGTTGCTAGGTTGGTGCTCGGCAAAAGGGTTGGTGCTCCTATGGGTTGGTGCTTGGTAAAGGGGTTGGTGCTCCTGTGGGTTAGTGCTCAGTAAAGGGGTTGGTGCTCCTGTGGGTTGGTGCTCACGAATTGTTGTTGGGTTGGTGCTCGGCAAAGGGGTTGGTGCTCCTGTGGGTTGGTGCTCATGAATTGTTTCTGGGTTGGTGCTTAGTAAATGGGTTGGTGCTCTTGCAAGTTGGTACTTGCAAATATTTTTTGGGTTGGTGCTCATTCATATACTTGAGATTGTTCTTTGTGGTTTTTCCCACATTGGGTTTCCACGTTATATCTGGTGTCTCTATCTATCTTCTGTGGTGTTTATTGTTTGATTTTTATTACATATATTGAATGTTTGATTAAGTGGAATTTGGTAAAGGGAAAGTTTATAAGATATATGATATAGTGATTCACCCCCCTTCTTAGTATATCCCATCCTTAATAATTGGTATCACAGTAGGTTCTTTTTTAAAAAGTTTTACAGCTTGTAGGTAGATCAGGAAAACATGATGGCTGGGTCACAGGAAGGATTTTCTACAAATAAGGCATATTTGTTTGATGGGATGAATTATGCTTTTTGGAGCATGAGAATGAAGGTTTATTTGATGGCCCTTGGATTCAACATATGGAAAGCAGTAGTGGAGGAATATGAAGAGATACTGACATTTGCAATTACTTCAGTAGAAAAGAAGGCAAGTGAATGTAATGCTAAAGCTTTAAATGCTATTTTATGTGGTTTATGTGAATCTAAATTTATTAAAGTTATGCAATGTAAATCTAGTCATGAAATTTGGGTAAAACTTGAGAATATTTACAAAGGTGATGGAAAGGTTTAGCAATCCAAGCTTCAAAATTTTAAAAGGCAGTTTGAAAGTTTGAAGATGGAAGAAGAAGAAGATATAACAAGTTATCTCTTGCGAGTTGATCAGATCATAAATCAGATTCAAGGTCTTGGAGAAATGTTGGTAGAGTCAATGGTGGTACAAAAGGTTTTGAGATCTCTACCAATGAGATATGATGCAAATGTTTTGACAATCGAGGAGATGAAGAATTTAGCGAAGCTAAAGATGGATGAGCTTCATGGTATTCTCACAACATATGAGATGCAGATAGAACAAGATAAACCCTCAAAGAGAGAAGTGGCTTTCAAGACATCAAAGAAAGAGAAATATAAGATTCAAAAATTAAGTGATAGTTCCAGTGATGATGAAGATGACATTGGAGCACTTTTCATTCGCAAGCTGAAAAGAGGAATAGGTAAATATCAAGGAAAATTACCTTTTAAATATTTTAATTATGGAAAGATTGGACATTTTTTTGCTACATGCCCAAATCAGGGTAATGATGATGAAGAAGAAAATCCTACATACAAGAAGAATTTTTAAGGTAAATCTAAGAAGGGATTTGAGAAGAAGAGCCTGTATTCTAAGGATCCTAGCTCAGTCAAAGATAGTGGAGTCAGCGATTTAGAAGAAGAAGAGATTCTATTCATGGCCATAAATGAAGATGATCAAGAAGAAGAAGAGGAGGAAGCTGAAGTGAATATGGAAGGAGAACTCATTTGTGCCCTTGAAGAGTTAAAAGCTATTTCGAAGAAGAATTGAAGATTAAAGCGCCAGATCGAGAAAAATGAACAAGAGTCAAAGAAAATGATTGAAGATCTACAAGCACACTTTAAAGAAGCCAAGAAGAATGAAGAAGATCTCACAACATAATTGGAAATAGCAATAAAAGAATGTCAAAGGTATGTTATTGAAATTGCCTCTTTAAAATAAGATATTGAGAAAGCAGTCAATGATAAAGTAGTTAGTGATTCAAAATTTGAGGATAGCATTAACATGATGAATAAGATATTGGAAAGTCAAAAAACAAAATCAGTTTAGACAGGGATCAGTTTTGAAAAGAAAAAGAGCTATGCTGAAGCTCTTACAAAAGAGGAAACAAAAAGGGGAGAAGTGAAAAATACAGAGGACATTTCAAATAGAGAAGGCTAGAGAGAATAAAACTACAAAAGACAATTAGGTCAAAGATATACAGATATGTCTTATTTTTATGGCTATTGTTTTTATTGTAATGGATATGGTCACAAGAAATTAGAATGTAGAAAAGAGCTAACAATTTCAAAAATAAGGAGAAGGAAAGTCAAGTAGAGTCAAGCAGAAGCCATAACTCTTTTGCTCCTCTATCAAGCTTTGATGAAGAGACCATAGTATGCTAAAAGTGCAACAACTTTAGACAAATAGCTCGGTATTGTAGAAGCATGTTTAAGTCAGTTAAGAAGGATCAGAGTTTAAAAGCTCCATTCATCAAGAAGAAGGTTCAGACATGTTCATGGTAAAAGAAACAACCTAAAGATTTTATGATGGTTCAAACAACCTTGCATGTAAGAGGTAAAAATCAGCCATGGTTAATTGATAGCAGATGTTTGAGGCATATGACAGGGGATAAAAGTAAGTTCATAACTCTAAAGAAGGTCAATGGTGGTACAGTGAGATTCAGAGATAAAACCATTGCCAAGATAGTCAGAAAAGGTACTTTGAGTTTGGAATATGGTAGAACTAAGACTAAGAATGTTTTGTATGTAAAAGGTCTTAAGCATAATCTATTGAGTGTTAGTAAAATATGTGATCAAGGATACACATTAAAGTTTCATGCTAAAGGTTGTGAGATTAGAAGAAAAGATTCAAATGATTTGATTGCAGATGCTCAAAGGATAGAGAATAATGTGTATGTATTGTCAGATATCTTCTCAAAGGCATGATCAAAGGACACATTCAAAGATCTGTGAGAGAAGTTGAGAGTAATTTCTATTACTTCTTGCCATTGATGTTCATCATCAATTGATGGGGAGCTAAGTGTTAGCTCCAGGTAGGCCTTTTGCCATTGATTTCAAAGGGGGAGAATAATAGGTACAGGTACAGGTGTAGAAAATAGGTACAAGTTGTTATAGTAAGGGGGAGTTACTATATGTTTTTAGATGATAGTATGTGTAGGTGATAGGATGTGGTAGTTTCAGGATTGGGGTTGCCATCAATGATAAAAGGGGAGATTGTTGGAAATATTTTCATTGATTTCAAAGGTCTAGAATTATTGGTGATAAAGGCCCCATTACATTTAATGTTATTTGTAATAGATATATCTTAGCTAATGTGAGTTAATATTTATTTAATATTAATGAATATATTTTTGGTTGCATATGAGACAAAAGAAGGGCCCATGGAGAAGTCAAAGAGCCACGGGGTAAAGAAAAAAGAAGGATGAGATGCATTTTCCCATGAAGATTCATCTTGGGGAATTCCAAGAGTCAGCAACTGAAGACAAAAGAGGAAGGGCGCAATTTCTCATGAAGGGACACTTTGAGGAATATCAAAAGTCACCAAGATAAGGACAAAAGAGGGAAGGACATTTTTGATCATGAAGGGTCACCACATGACTTTTCAAAGGCAAGGATATGAAGGGTCATACAAGTTTGGTGCCATTTTCCATGAGGAATGAAGGGTCACAAAGGGGGAATGCCAAAGGTCATTTGGAAAGCTATAAATAAAGGCTTGAGAAGCCATTTGTTATATGTGAGAAAGAGGTTGATTTGATATTTTAATATCTAGCTTAGAAGAGCAATTGTGAGAGATGAATATGATTTGTATTTGTTATATCTAGCTTAGAAGAGCAAAGGTGAGAGAGAGGAAAGAGATGTTGTATTGAACTATCATTTGTTGAGATAACAACATTGAGAGATAGGTATGTGGTATACAAAAAGGGGTTAGTTCTCATGAATTGTTTCTAGGTTGGTGCTCAACAAAGGGGTTGGTGCTCCTATGGGTTAGTGCTCACAAATTGTTGCTGGGTTGGTGCTCGGCAAAGGGGTTGGTGCTCATGTGGGTTGGTGCTCAGCAAAGTGGTTGGTGCTCCTGTGGGTTGGTGCTAATGAATTTTTGCTGGGTTGGTGCTCAACAAAGGGGTTGGTGCTCTTATGGGTTGGTGCTCATGAATTTTTGTTGGGTTGGTGCTTGGCAAAGGGTTTGGTGCTCATGAATTGTTGCTAGGTTGGTGCTCAACAAAGGGGTTGGTGCTCCTGCAAGTTGGTGCCTATGAATATTGTTTGGGTTGGTGCTCATTCATATACTTGAGATTGTTCTCCATGGTTTTTTCCACATTGGGTTTCCACGTTATATCTGGTGTCTCTCTCTATCTTGTGTGGTGTTTATTGTTTGAGTTTTATTTCATATCTTGAATGTTTGATTTAGTGGAATTTGGTTAAGGGAAAGTTTTATAAGATATATGATATACTAATTCACCCCCCCTCTCAGTATATCTCGTGCTTAACACCTCTTGTCTATCTTATTTATTTTAAGAGGAATCAACTTGTAATTCAAGATCTAACACCAATTATATCTCTCCTTGTAGGTTTTGAATTACACTCATAGCCTACTACAATACATATTTTTGGCATGATGGGTTTGGGTAAGGAAAAAAATTAGGTTTAGGCCACACTATGTGCTTAGTATAAAGATTTTACTAATATTATAAACATAACTCAAGCATTTGCATAACTGATGGTTGAGTGGTTAATCCACTACGAGTAGTTGCCTATACTTTGACTATCTCTGTATAATTCAGTTGCATCTTTGGATTCCATTTCTCTATTTTTGGCTCATGCCTGATCACTAATTAACCCTTATCTATGTTAGGCCTAATTTAGGTTAACATTTTTTAAAATTTGGGGCATTCTTAAAATTTATGGTCCCCTCAATAATAACCACACATTGGATGTGTAGGGCAATCATGCTGATAGTGATCTATCAAGAAACACTTGTAACATGAGTAGGGTGGGAACCTTTCACCACCACATCCTCCACCTTGCCCTATAGTGCCTCATTACATCCCAAATACCATATTATATTAGACATAACCTTCATTTTCCTAGTTAGCTTTCCCTTCGACTGCTATAGTGGCATACCTTGTACCTCTCTCCATGTTCTCATGCATATCATGAATCACCAGGTAATCAATCATGGTATGAGTGTAGACATAGAATAATTGATAATATATGGTTGTATTGAATTAGAAATCATGTTGCAAAAAAGGGTAGTTATGAACATCATGCACCTCTCAATAGACTTCACAACTTAAAAGCAATGTCTGCACATTCTTTCAAGGGTAGTTATTCTTGTTATGGTCTTCTGCTTTGTAGTTGGTGTATCATAATAAACCCTTAGAATCATGTGATAATCTAGTGGTAATTTTTTGGAATTAGGAGTCCATGGATGAAATTTTCACCTTCATGAATGGGTTGATTCTAACATCGATGATTCTAACTATCTTGGCTCTGAGCATTGATTCAAGTGCTTTGTGAGGGTCTATGAAAGTCTTCATGGAAAGTGTTATCTAGAATGATACTAACAACCCTCCAATAAACCATTGTGCATGTTGGAAGGATAAATGTCATAAAGAAGCTTTTATAAGAGAGTATTTAACCTCACATCATACAAGTGCACACTTTTAGAGAGCCCTTGTGTAATATCTTTGAGCATGGTGATGCTCTACTATTCAAAATCTAGAATGCCAAATTACTTAAGGAATGCCTCCTTCAGGGTGTCATAATCTACCATAGCTTGGTTAGGGTCAAATTTATTATACCATGTATGGGAATAATATATTAAAGTGGTCATGAAATAGGTTTACTTTTACTTTGACTGGGTTATTCCCTAAGCATGCCATTGTAATTCACATTTCAGCACATGCTCCACTACATTTTCCACATCATGATACTCTAACAAGTGCATGGCCATTTAGAAATAGATTTTTTATGGGAGACAATTGACATCTAGGGTGCGTCTTCTTGGTGTCTATCTTGGTGGAAACCTACTGATTCCTCTAGCCACTGGGTTTGGTGTTAGCCTCATTATTACTACTAATGCCACAAATGTTGATGGCACTGTATTACTTACTTATGGTGTTAAACCACTTCCTACAAGTTATTTCCCACTATGTGTAGCTGAAATTGGTTGAGTTGGTATGTTTTTAATCATGTTATGTTGTGATAAGTTAACACCTAATGGTATATAAGTAGTCTCACTCAACTCCTTGTAGGGAATGACTTGTTCAATCAAAAAATTCACTCCAAGTCTATAAACCTTCCAAAATATATTTCAACAATAGGGTCAATTATCACTCTTATTATTTCTTCAAGTGGGGGTTACAACACATGAGTTTTATCCATATGTTCAAAGGGGTAGGTACATCAATAATAAATTTAGTCAATGAATCTTGTAAGAACCCAACACATTTTACACCCATCAACTATGGATATTGATTCATTGCTTTATTATTTCTCTCCTCCTCGTGCTGTTATATTTCAAGAGATCCTTCCCCATGCCCTTAAAATTTACTATGGGTTCTATTGGCACTTCTAGGTTCTAGATATTCCATCATTATACATCATCTCTTATTATATGTCTACCTCTTGAGATTTTGGGTGTTAAGATACTCATACCCTTCTATTACACTTCACCTACACATCTCCTTATCCTCCCTTACACTACTCATATGCTAAAGGAATTTAGCCTTCCATTCCTAATGTTTAAAATCCATAATCCACCATTAAATTCTTGATATTTTTACTAAACTCTTTCACAAATGTGTCTTTGGGTTTGTGCAAAAATTGATACTCTGCTTCCTCAGGGCACAAGTATATTGAAACTATGAACTCAAACATGTAACTATTCAGTGTTACTTATCACCATTTGTCTACTTCTCTAGTATAAATGGAATATAGGGTCTCAAGACTTTCTAGGTGATCCTTTGTCTATTCATAACACTATCCATAACTTTTATCTTTTGTAGGTTTCATATACAACCAACCACCAGTATACATGCTCAATTAGTTCACAAAAAAAGATCTCATATAGAGAATCAAATAGGTTGTTCTGAACCCAATTTCTTAATTTTTCTCCTATATAGGTTGGATGCTTTAGTGAAAATATATTTTACACCTATTATAACTATAACTCAATGTTTTTGAGGAATATTTAGAGAATTATTATATCATACCATTGTATCAATAAAATTCAACATGGGTCCTAGAAATGAAACTAAAATGTTGTAGAAAAATCTTTGTTAATGGGTTCAAGGTTGTCTTAGTTAGTTATATACTCATTAAATCTAGGAAAAAACCTAATATATTCTCATAGCACTCAACATTTAACACTGAACTACACCGACATGAATTCACATAAGGCACATGCCTTATGAGCTCCCCTGAAGTGTAGCAGAGAAAAAACTGAGGCCTGCATTGGGCTAGTTATGCCATGGTGCAAGAATTTACTTATGGGACTATTATCTCAAAATATTTCACCCTATAAAATTATGTTAAATAATTTTCAAGATTTGGGAAATATGGGAATACTCCAGGTGTGTGGGGCACCTATGGTGGAGGTATACCTCTAGTATTATGAGGACTAACTCCCTAGATATGACTTGATGTGCTTATGCTCCTAAGACTACCTATCATAAGTGAAAAGGGATAGAAAGATGCATAAAAAAAACCTAATATAAGAGGTAATACACCAAGGATTTGGTTCCACATACACTTGCAATTTTCCTAATGGACTAAGATAGTCAAACTAGCCTAAATACCATTGATGGAGCTCTTAGCTTTAGTGTTTCTCATGAAGGCAAAGAGTCACTTAGAAATGAAGGAAAGTGAAAATAAGGTCACATGTGACACTAATAAACTAATTCATACTTAAAGATCCTATTTTAGTAGCATAAACTTCATGAAACTTGCTAAGGGAAGCCATTTTGTAGCAACATATTTAAGGATTGTATGAAAGCAAGATGGACCTAATCTATACTTGACATTCAAAGAGATCACTTCAACACATCCTGAAAGTTAAATTTTATTAAAACCAGCTCACTTATCATTAATATAAGTAAAAATCAAGGTAAAATTTTGGCACGGCTTCTCCATACCAAAAGTTGGAAATCCACTACTAATCCAAAATGGCTTGCATTTATATAATTGGAGGAAGAAAGAGAGGGAAGTTGAAAGGGCACAAAGACATGTGTCACCATGATAATATATGTTAAAATTCAAGTGGATGAGGTTTATTAAGACTCATGACACTGATATGGACCTAAAAAAATTCCAAACTGAGCATCTTCCCTCCATGTGGTGTAGAAACCCTTCACAATCATTTTTTGGCTTTGAAACTCCTTGCCAAGTGGTGAAATGCATGAATTGGGTCATGAGAACTATTTATAAGTTATGTATACATCCCAAGGAAAATATGGGATAATTTTTAATCATATTATACTATCACACCACCTAAAAACATCAGTTACCCTCATAGGTGTTACTAGGCCTCTTCACCTCACTAGGCCTAATTTGGCCAAAATGACTAAAATTAGGATTTAGATTTAGTTATGATAAGATTATTCATGTAAGGCATAATATAATAAGTTTTTACTGAAAACACACCACTTTGAGCCATCAAACTCTCTCCAATTCCCCAATTTTACCACAAATCCTTCACTAGGCCTTCTTTCCTTGTAGCCCTATTTTGGCATAAATCCACCTGCATAGGAAAATGTATGAACATATATGACTTAGTGAAAACAATTTTGAGGACCCATTTACATCTTTAAGATTTGTGCCAAATTTATAGGTCCAATTCCTAAGGAAATTATGCTTTTTAGTCTATTAGTCTCCATAATTAGGCCTAATTAGGCCTTTTTAGCCTAGAAGGCCAAAATGCATGTTTTGGGATTTTGCCTATAAAACCTAGGAGAAATGACACTGATATATACCTGATTCAATTTTTATACCCCCTAAAAATCATCCATGTTTAATTTGAGCCTTTGAACATCTATATGGACCCTTATTCCAGTATTAAATGCCCTTCTTTGGCCTACTTTATACAACCCTATACCTACAAGTGAAGACTAGTGGCATGAGATGATCACCAGGAGAGTTATTAAGGATTAAATGGTGGTTGTATATCTTGAAACATCCATTTGGGTGCATAAAACTACCTTTTCCTCCAATTATGTTCTAAAATAGTCATTTAGAAGGCTTGAAGCATCTTAACCCTTTTTGGTTCATTCATACAATTCACACATTGGAGATCCTTGAAAATCACATTGAAAGATTCTTAATGAACCTGCATAAAACATCCTATTAGATTAGGGCCCCATTAAAACATTCATGGAAGCTATGAGTTCTTCAATCTGACATTTGAGTTCCACCTATGCATTCTATGAGGCCTGTTGATAGTTTGGGCTCAAAATTAACACTTGAAGATCAAACCTACAAAAAAAAAGTTTACACACATGTATAAACATCATATCAACCTATTTTTATCATTATAATTTCTTATTATTACCAAAAATTGATAGGTGACCCATGTTTACTCACTAGCCCAACTATTTACACACTTGCCATGCCTAGACCCTTAGTAGCCCAAGACATTTGGCATGGATTACACCTATATAATAAAGTTTATCTGATGGTTTAGGCATTATGAAACTTACCAAAAATCCTTATCAACCTTTCTTTACCTCAAGTGCATGATTTTGACCTTTGTCTTCCATTTGGCCATGACTATGGAAGGGAAAAGTGGCCCCTATCTAAGATAAAATAGGGGACACTTCCATTTTGGGCATCAGTAAAATAGTTATTGTACATGGTAATAGGATTCATGCTAATGAACTACACAAAATATTAGATATTTACTCCCAAGGATGACCTACTGGCTGATTGAAAACCCAAGACCGAGTTTCCTATTCAAATCTTGTAGGGTTGGAAGGGAAGTACTATGTTTTTAATTTTATGGAGGTTGCATGGTTAGTAAATAAGCTTGGTTTGATGTTTATGCTCTTCCTCTATATGATACTTAGTTCTACACACTAATTTCATGCATTGTTTCCACCTCCAAGTCTTTCACATTAGCCTGACTTGTGCTTTAGTCTCAAAATGATTGTGTTTGCTGTCTTGACTAAGATAATCATATACTAACCCATATTTCAGTCCTTTGAGCATGTTCGATAGTTTTTGAGCCTCTCTTTCATGTTTTCTAGGTGATTCTACCACTTTAAAAATCCATTTTTACCTTGGAGGCTTTAAAATCTTAATCCCAAGCTCATATCTAGCTCATGCCTGTTAAGTTAACTGTCACTATTGACTGACTAAGATAGTCATCTTTTGACTGAGTTAAGTACATTTAAGGGATGTTTAGAGGTAGTTTAAGTTGTGTTTAGGTCTTCACTAAGACCCTTAATATATCCCCTTCAACCATTGCATTATGAACTCACTTTACAAACCCTCAAAGCACATCAACTCTCAAACTCCACCTTACTGCTAGTGACCTTGCTATAGGTGGATGTTTTGTAGGCCTGTACGGATAGGTCATTTACATAAGAGGTGTCAAAATATCAACATTAATTTGACTTAGCATTTTGGCTCATGAATGTTACTTGGACCAGTTGGAGAAGCCTAGATTTGCTTGCATATCCCATAAACATCAATGTGGAGTTTAAAACAACTTTTGCTATCCCTTCCTGTAGATATTACTAAACAAAATTAATGATTTCTTAACAAATTTGGAGGTATTGAAAATCATCCTCTACTTGTCCTCTTGCCTTCAAATTTGGCATGTTGGTAGCTTGTGGATAGGGATGCAATGTGAAACAAATAGGGAGGTTGGAGACTTCTCATGACATGACATATAACACCTCAAAAAATCACTTGGTCCTTTGTTTATATAATTTTAGGAATGAGAACCCCAAAGTTGCAGTCAACTCTACTTGGAATGAAACTTGCCCATTATGCCACCTTGCTTATGTCTTCAAACCTTGAATTTGGGAAGGAATTTCAAAAGAGGGTGAATTTTTCATAGTGAGGTAGATGGATTATCAGAAAGGCCTGAGACCCTAGAACACCATGAAATGTGTTGTAGCCTCCATTTTGACTACAACTAGGCAAACAAAGTAGAAACCAATTTCTTCTTGGTGTGAGAAAATGGAAGGGAGTTAGCTAATGAAACTAGCATGGGAATGACCTTCATTAGACTCCATACACATATACCAAATCATTCTTCCTCACTCCTTTTTGAGCTACAACAACATGAGAAAACTTGGACCCCTCATGGATGAACAAGCCATAAGAAGCACCTTAACTTCTTAGAGATTTTTCATAGAGCTCATGTCATATATTTGCAAAATAATTTCATTAAGTTGAATCCCACTAGACCTACTAACATCTTTCATATCCATTCCTTCCAATTATACCTATACGGCCTGTAGTGAGTGCAAACTTTTGACTATTTTTACCTTACCAAGGAGTGATGGAGTAGTAGAGTGTTTTTTTGGCACTTTTAGACCAGTTGAAGCTTGTGGATGCTAGAAATGACTAGTTTTGATGTTTATGTACATTCCTAGACCTTCAAAACCTATAATAATCCATACAACTACTATACAAGTGTGCTAAACTCTTCATTTTCTAACTATTTATTGATTTCCAATTTATCACCTACAAGGATTAGTTAATGCTAACATATTTGATAGGGAATTTGACACATTAGGAACTTATAAGAGTTTAGGACAATTGGAAAAGTTAAAGAAAACCATACCATTTGCCTAGATGACTCAAAAATTGCCTTAAGATTAAAACAAACTATATCAAGGCATATTTACCATAAAATGACACTAAGTAACATATAACACACCTTATTAAGACATATTTGACTCCTAACTAAAGTTTTTTTACCTATGGTGTTGACTTAATTTGACCATGGGGTCAAATTGGTCAACAATTTTAGTAATTTCTAAGGGTGGCATGCTTGTTATGCCTAAGATTAGTTCCCTTACACTTCCATTGGGCATGGAGTCATGTATATAGACACTCAAAATAACCTTGAACAGACCTTGACTCAACAAGAACAAATTGATTGACCCACACACAAAAGGAAAGACACACACAACAAGAAAATAATAACATGTGCTTCAAGAGCACTTATAAAACACAACAACAAACTAAAGCAAACACACTCTAAACACACACTAACCTTGGAAAAATTTTCCCTACTAGATCCAAGGGAAAGCTTGAAAATCCTCTTGTCTCATAGAATGAAGGAATGTATGAGGCATATATCATTTTGAACTTTAGCATTGTTGCCTCAAAATCTTTGATGATGTTTGCCAAATTCATTAGCATAATCCTCCATGAGAATGAGGTAGATCCAAGTGAATTGATCAAGGAAAAAAACTCTCCTTATGTCCAAATATCCTTAACTTCTTTGAATGATCCTTCAACTATAGCCTCAAGTGATCTTTCAATAAGGTCTCTATTCTTACTCTCCATGATGTTCTCAACAACACTAAGACTCTTTTCTACTGCAAGCTCTCCTAGCTCATCAATGAGTTTTGTGAACTCTTCCAACTCTTAGTCATTGTCTTCAATATAAGGATTCTCATTTACCTTGTTATGCACTTGATTCCCAACTTGGAAAAGTTCTTATAGCTCTTGAAAGAGCTTTATTTGTAGCTTCCAATCATCCTTGTGTTCCTTACCTTGGTCATATAATACCACTACCTCTTCAACCTTGTAGTATTTATTCAAATATCATGTTCACATGTAGAATTTTCTTCTTCCAAGTCTTGATTACCTCCTTCATGGGTATGCATATCTTCAATCATGGAAACAAGAGTTGATGAGTTCTCTTCTAATTGATCAAGGAAAGATTATATGATAGTTTCTTCCTCATAATTAGATATGAAGTCATCTTGATAAGCTATGGGATGAACTTGATCTTGCTTATTTTTCCCTATCAAGTGATTCTCTTTAGGCTCTTATTCTATAGGACCATCAAGACAAAGGTTTATAGGATGAGGGCTAGAGGAATTTTTTGGTGAAAGTGGGAACTGGAGCTCAAAATCAGATTGGAAATGAGGAGTGGGATGTTTTTTGAGAAGCTCATGGGGAAGAGGAGGTAAACCTTGGGCTAACACCAGATGATTCTATTTATTCCACTTGGAAAAAACTTCATCCACATCAGATATAGCTTGAAAACTATTTTTAATAGGTGTAGATAGGGTGTGTTTAAACATAGGATTTTATATTGGGTCTAAACCTTCTATCACACCTTGACTAAGCAACCTCATCCTTGACTCTAGTTATTCAATTTTCTTGGATAAATTATCTTGGAGATCATATGTATCATAATGATGAGGAGGGGTATGAGAAGTTTGACATGGAAGAGATGAGGTTTCTTGAGGAAGGGTGGGAGGGTCTTGTAAAGGTTTAATTTTATTTTCAACTTGTACTTCTTTGATAATGTTTTCCTCTTCCTTCCCCCATGATTCCACCACCTTATTCCAACTTAAGGTCTTAGAACTAGAAATATTATCTTGATGTGGAGAAAGAAAGGTTTGAATAGGATCAAATTCATCCTTAGCCTTATCTTCAATTTCATATCCTTTGTCTAGACTTGGTTCCTCCTTCTCTCCCGATGATTTCACAATTTGACTCCAACTTGAGACTTTCAGACTAGAACTCTCTTTTTGAGGTGATGGAGAAGCAATGTGAGAGGGAAATGAAGGATTGAGATCAAATTTTTTTACTACCAACATGGAATATTTAAAATTAATATTTGAAAGTTCAATCTACCTATCAAGATGGGTCTCAAACATAAGGTTTCTTGTTCCAACTTTCTCCTCCAACTGATTTGAAGAAGGGAGGCTTTAACAGACTTGGTTTTTCTCATGAGTAGGGGTCATGTATGGATGATATGAAACTTTTGGAGGTGGATAAAAAATATTATGGGTTTGGTAAGGTTTCCCTTCATGATTTCCCAATTTATCCTCTAATGAAGACACTAGGCCACTCACATCTAGCATCTCACTTGTGAGCCTTTGCCAATTGGTTCTCTCAATAGGTGCACACTCCCTCTTGACTAAATCCAATGAATTTATCACTTGGTGGATATAATTACTAGGAATAATTTGACCATATCCCCTTTGAGTATTAAGATCTTTCATATATTTCTCATATCCTAAAAGAGTTTGTTTGAAGGTGGAAATAGACAGATTAGAGAAAGGACGAAGTTGACTAGGAATAAGACATTAAGAGGGCTGATCATAGGGATGATAAAACTCATCAAAAGGCTGTATAAGGTCATATTATAACTGATACGGATCATATTATACCTGATAATGATCAAAACAAGGTTGGTGGAGATCAAAATCAAGTTGGCCAAGTACTTGCTCACTTTGAAGGGGAAGAGGCAAAGCTTGTAATGTCTCACCCACTTGTAGAGGGCAAAAATCAACATCAAGACCAAATTTGAAAGTTTCATTTGTAAACCAAGACATAGAAGAGCTATGAATAATTTTTAAATGGAATACCTAGTGACTAAACCATCTGATTCATCTTTAAAGTTGCCATTGGTGCTTAGAAAAAATGCCTCATGAGGCTGATGTATTAAAGGATAACACCCAAAATCCTCTGACTCTTGGAACAAGATTCCCATCGGGCATGAAAAAAATATTGTCTCAAAATATTGTAACATATAAGAGGATGTTTAGGCCTTTTAATATTTGGGCAACATGGGAATACCTCTAGGTGTGTGGGGCACCTATGGTGGAGGTATACCTCTAGTATTATGAGGACTAGCTCCCTAGATATGACTTGATGTGATGATGATCATAAGACTACCTATCATGGGTTAAAATGGATAGAGAGATGCATAAAAAAAACCTACTCTAAGAGTTGATACACCAAGGATTTGGTTCCACATACACTTTCAATTTTCTTAATGGATTAAGATAGTCAAACTAGCCTAAACACCATTGATGGAGCTCTTAGCTTTAGTGTTTCTCATAAAGGCAAAGAGTCACTAAAAAATGAAGGAAAGTGAAAATAAGCTCACATGTGACACTAATAAAATCATACACACTTTATGAGTCTATTGTAATAGCATATGCTTCATGAAACTTGTTAAGGGAAGCCATTTTACAACAATATTTTCAAGGATTATATGAAAGGAAGATGAACCTAATCTATACTTGAAATTCAAAGAGATCACTTAAAAACATCTTGAAAATTAAATTTGAGTAAAAATATATTTCTTATAATTAATATAATTAAAAATAAAGGTACAATTTTGGTAGGGCTTCACCATACCAAAAGTTGCAAATCCACTACTAAGCCAAAATGGCTTGCATTTACAGAATTGGAGGAAGAGGGCAAAAATACATGTGTAACCATGATAAAATATGTTAAAATTAATTTGGATGAGGTTTAGGAATAGTCATGACATTTATCTAGAACTGTAAACATTCCAAACTGAGCATCTTCCCTCTATGTGGTATAGAAACCCTTTAGAAGCATCTTTTGGCTTTGAAACTCCTTCTTGCCAAGTGGTGAAATACATGAATCAAGTAATGAGACATATTGGGAAGTTATTTATATGTCCCAATGACACTTTTGGATCCTCTTAAAGTATCTCATATTGTCACACCACCTAAAAACATTAGTTACCCTCATAGGTTTCACTAGGCCTCTTCACCTCACTAAGCCTAATTTGGCCAAAATGGCTAAAATTGGGATTTAGATTTAGTTATGAAAAGATTATTTATGGAAGGCATAATGTAATAATTTTTTATTGGAAACATTCCACTTTGATCCATCAAACTCTCTTCAAGTCCCCAATTTGACCACAAAGCCTCCACTAGGCCTTATCTCCTTGTAGCCCTATTTTGGCACAAATCCACCTACATAGGAAAATGTACGGACCTATATGACTTAGTGAATTTTTTTTTTATGACCCATTTCCATCATTAATATTTTATCCAATTTTACAGGTCCAACTCATAAGGAAAGTTTGCTTTTTAGTCTATTAACCTCCCTAATTAGGCCTAATCAAGCGTCTTTAGCCTATAAGGCCAAAAATGCATGTTTGGGATTTTTCATATAAAAAATAGGATAAATAGAAATTTATTAAATTTTTATACCCAATAATAATATTCCATGTTAAATTTGAGCCTCTGACCATCTGTACAAACCCCTGTTCCAACATTAAATGCCCTTCTTTAGCCTATTCTATACAACCTTGCACCTACAAGTGAAGACATGGAATGAGATGATCACAAGGAGATTTATAAAGGATGAAATGGTGGTTTTCCATCTTGAAACATCCATTTTAGTGCATAAAATTACCTTTTCATCCAATTAGGTTCCAAAAAATTCATTTAGAGGGTTTGAAGCATCTTAACCCATTTTGGTTCATTCATACAATTCACACGTTAGAGATCCCTAAAGATCACATTAAAATATTATTAAGGAACTTACCTAACACCTCAAATTATCTAAGTTACCCATGTAAATTTTTAAGGAATTTATGATCTCTTCAATCTGACATTCGAGTTCCACCTATGCATTCTGTGAGGCCTGTAGACACCGAAATCGTGTCTACTCCCTTGGTCGTCCTCCCCTTCTCTCCCCCTTGGTCCTCTTAACCACTCCTAACCTATGTCTTATTAATTTGAAATAATTATCTTATTTTAAGTTAATAATTCTCTCTCCCTTGCCACCTCACCACCCTAAGATGCCCTTCTTTGGATTCCCTTCATCCCCCCATGACCCATTTATGACCTATTCCTCATCCTCACACCCATTTAACCCCTCTCGATTGTTTCTTACCCTGCCACTTAAACCCGACAGTTGGGAAAATAGATGAAAGGCTATTTTTAGCCTTTTTCCTACCTTTCAGCCACCAACGTTAGTCCACTATCGACTGACATTGGCAGTATTACCAGCGTCAGTTTCCTTCATAACAGTTTTCTGCATCCATTATCCTCCCTTCACCCCTGCTCTTCATTCGACTCTGGAATCTTAAAATTTGATCAATCAATCAGCCAATCTTTTCATCAGACCTCTCACTCTCTCTCTTAGGTACACACAGTAGGGTTTTTCACCAACAATCACAATAGGTATCAGAAGCCCCACCTTGCAATAGTCTTCTGCATCAACAACAGGTACATCAGTAGCCTGACCTCCTACACTTCTTCTTTAATAGGCAAGAGGTACGTACTCTTCTATTATGTCATTTTCCATAGCTTAGAATGTCTCTGTAATCAATTTTCTATTTATTGCTTCTAAGCCATACTATCACCAGACTAGACCGGAATCCTTATTTCCCCATCTCCCTATTGCCTCTGTCTTCTATCTGGCCCCTTTTCAGACCATACACTCTATCCATTGTCCCTACAACTCTACCCAAACCCTTGCACAAACCATTAACAAGGCCCAAACTCTATCTCAGACCCATCCACAGACCTGTCCACAGACCAAAAACTTGACCAGACCTCATCCAAAGACTACTACCCTGACCGATGCCGGCCACAGAGACCACTACCCCCACTGACGTCACCATACTAACTGACATCGGTAGACCTTGACCAACCGACGCTGGTAGGACCACCGATGCTAGCAACTATGACCAGGCCGACAACAGCATTTAGGTAAGCATTTGCTTCCATTTCCTTTTCAGTCTTTAATCATTTCAGTCTTTTATCATTCTGCTTTTTATCAAACATTATTTTTATCAATCAGTGGGTTGACATACCTCAAGGAAGTCATTGTACTTCTGGGATCAAGCTTTCGCTTGGCAGCCCACCATCTCCTCATCTAATGCCCTCTTTGTTTTAGTCTCTTTCTTCTGCAGTGTCATCCTCCACAACCAAAGAGTTCTCACAACATCTGGATTACAGTGCACATACTTCATCTAGGTACATACAAGCCTTAGACCATTTCTTCTAGTTTCTTATTCTCTCTTTGAATGTGAAAGCAAAAATTGTATAAAAACATTCTGGCACGCCTGGTGGGACCCTAGGGCCTTGGGTTCTTTTCTTTCTGTTCATATAGGTGCATTAGGTCTCTTCCTTTTCACCTCTTTCTTCTCTTCCAAAAGACATCATAAGCAGGATTAAAAAGAACCCTTCTTTCTTTTCTTACATCATAGACTAGTCAAAAGTCATATTCTTCAACCCTTTCTCCATTTGTCTTCATACGAATTAACATTTTGACTTGGGCTTAAAACACACTGCATTTCATTTCTACTTGCTTGCATACTTATTCCACATCTAGTAATTAGACTGCATCATGAATTAATCACACTTATGTTACACAACCGAATCACTTGCACAAATCAAACATCAAACTTACCTGAGACAAGGCCCGACTGGGATTTCATCACCCAGCAGATACCTTACCCGTCCTGGCAATCCCACTTGGATTTCACCACCAAGGGGAAAGCCCACTCCGTTCTCTGGCGGAGGATAATCTCTAGGGAAGGTATATTTTGGCTAAGCGAGACCAGCTTATCACTGGGCTCGTGAAGTGAGGGGAGCTTGCTCCTTAGCACCAGGCCACGTACCAAACCTAATCCAGACTCTTGAGCACCTAAACAAACCTGAAACCATCCATAAACTACCTCTTCTAGGACCCATTCTTCAAGCCAACCTTCCCAAACATCACTTTAAGGCATAATCCACATGATCCTAATAATTTATTCCTAGGGATTTAATGCTTAGGATCTGCTTGTGTTCTTCATCTTTTCTGTTCTTATCTGCTTGTTTGAGCTAGTGAGGACGTTCTTCTTCCTTTCTTCCAAAAACTCTCAAATTTTTTAGGTTTCTAGAAAACACAATCACCGGCATCAGTTTTATCATCAACCTCGGCAACCCTTCCTCGTCGGCATTGGTTATATGACCAACATCGGCCATCTTTTCTCACCGACATCAGTTTTTCAACCGACGTCAGTCACTATCACAGTCCTTTTTTTGAAAAACAACAGCCTAAAACCTGACCCTTTTTCTGCCAAAACCACATTTTGAGTTTCTAAAATTGAAAAAACACACAGTTTCTAAAACTTGACCCTTCTTGCCTTGAATGGTTTTGACACGCAGTCAAACCAAGGATCTTCTTAACCAAGTGAGACATCAACTGCTTCCACCTTCCCCGTCCATAACTAGTCCTATAATGGAGTTCCACTCGGAGACCGAAAGAACTCCTACTCGATCGACTCCGACCCAGACTCCCATCGTCCCTGAAGGGGACCAAGATTTTGAAAGATTCTTGGACCTTAATGTCAAAGCCCTCCAAAACTATCTCGCAAAAAACCAAATGCGGGACCTTTCACTCGCAGCGGCAATGACATCGACGTCATCCGCTACCCAACCCATCATGACTCAGCGTATTATTTTGACTAGTCACTTGACCATGGCCAATATGCAAAGTTTGGCCTCCCCATCTATTTTTGAACCTACCTCCATCGGGGTGTCATTACCCCCTCAACTTCACACAATTCAACCAAGTTCTACATCATACCAGAACTTGATTGTCTCAACCTCCCCCACTCTTACACCTATACACGTGAGAGTGACAACTTATCCTTTTACTAGTGCCACCACTCAACCAACTATGGTAGTATCTAGTCAACTTGTGTCCTCCAACTTCATGGCACAAGCCTCTTTGACCACAACATCTCTCCCTATGACGCACTACCCATTTATTGTGCCTACACAAGCACAACCAAGTACGTCATATGCCTCTTCGACCACCTTCCAGGTACCCTACAACCTAGGGGGTGCCCCACCCACCAATCTATCAGTAGATCTCATCAAAATGCTGATGGATAAAATGTCCAGTCTCGAGACCTCTATTTCTGGTTCACGTAATGCCCTCTCATATGAGCAAATTTGCAATGAACCCATTCATCCTTCTGTGCCCATCCGACCTTATCCCAACCAGTGGGAAATCCTAAATTTACTTGCTTTCAGAGTAAAGAGGACCCACAACAACATCTTTGAGCGTTTAGACACGCTTGTTATCTCATAGCGCATGATGATGCATTACTTCTACGCATATTCCCCATGTCTCTTTCTGGCCCCGCCCTTGACTGGTATGGCTCTCTTACCAGACATTCTATCTTTTCATTCACTCAACTCACCCAATTATTTCTTGACCATTTTTCTATCAATATCACCAAACAAGTCTCAATCACAGACCTCTATTCCATCAGGCAATTTGACGACGAATCAATAATCAATTTTGTCACCCATTGGAGAGGCCTGATCAACCAACTCTCCTTCTCCTTGCCTCAACCTGAGCTCATTTAGCTCTTTTCTCGAGCATGTGCTAGGAACATATCTTCTACCTTGTAGATTCAAACATTTTTCACTTTCGATGAAGCTTTCACCATGGCTCGAAAGCTTGAACTCTGCGCTATTAAAGAAGATAAGGTCAAATTGTGTAATACCAATGCGAAAGCTAATGACCCTTCTTCTTCCAGACCTTCTTCTTCCCACTCCAAATCCAAAGGAGTGGCCAACACTATCATCTTTAAACCACCATCCTTGACAACAACTGACCAATCTCAACCTTCTACCTCTCCAAGCATCACCAAACAATTCCAGCAATGGTACATCCAGCGTTCATACACTCCACTTGGAGAATCATACACTTCCATTTTGGAAAAACTTGTCAAATAGGGGGTCCTCAATCTCCCTCCAATCCAACCACCTCAATTCGACCCTTCAAAAGCCCTCCCTACATGGTATAGGGAGGCCGACTTCTGTCACTTTCACCGCGTCCAAGGCCATGACATCGACAATTGCCGAACCTTCAAAAACATCATTCAAGACATGATAGATAGGGGTGATCTCATCTTGGACAACCCAAACACCTCACCCAACCAACACCTCGACATCTTCAAACAACCCTTTCTTAACCATCCTCCTAATCAAAACAATGTCCAGACCATGACCAGTGGCTCCCAAGAGCATGACATACACACGGTTAACATGGTCTCGCCTCTTGTCCCTGACCAACCTCCTTCACAGGTGGAAGACCTTTCTTTCCCTATTCCTCCTCCACAAGATGAAGAAATTTCTTCTCTTATTAGTCTTCCATCAACCTCTCTCATATTGGAGGATGCTTTGATGGCACCCACACTGGATGCCTCACCCTCATCCTTCTTGTCATCAATGGGGGATCATACATTCCCCGCGCCTAGACCACACATCAAGACCATGACCATTCCTACACTCTATCCAACTGCAGAGCCACACTCTCCTATTTATTCTTCATCAAGAGAAGAACCAGTCTCTTTGCCCATTTCAACTGAGGAAGACACAGTCACGGTTTCCTCTTGACCTTTGCCTGAGATTGCTACATCTCACTCACCTCTGTCCACATCTGAACCCAAACCCGTATCTAACCTCGCCTCGTACAATGGTGGCCCTCAACCCAAACCAAAGAAGGCCACTAAATCACATCAGAGGATTCCTCCCCCACCTTCATCATTACCTTCAATTTTGGGCCCGCATCCGTCCAATTTAATAGGGGTGCTTCCTACTCCCATACCTCATAGAGGCAAGTCGCCTCCATTATCTCCTCAACCCATCAGACATATATTTCCTCCAAAACATCCAACACCTATCACCACCAAAGTGCCATCTCCACGTGTGGCTACACCACCCACAAAAATGATGGTATGACCAACACCTCTTATGCCTCTCAAACCAAAGTCCTCAACCCCCACTACAACAAGACACACAGACCCATTAGTAGGTTCTTATGCCCTGCTGTTACGGTAATTGTTGCAATCTTCTCACATCAAGCTCCCACCTCAAAAACCATATCAATCTCTCAAACTAAAACCACCCTGGTTCGACGACACTCAGATTTTTGCATATCATCACACGCCTGGGCATGACATTGAGCATTTTTGTGCCCTCAAGGTTGTCATTCACTAATGCTTGGAGAAAGACACCTTTCTTCTCGACCATACTATCAACAAACCTTCAACCTCCTCACCGCCCCACTCATCAACTCTCAGATCAAGACCATGTTGGTTCAACAACTCTAAATTTTGCCATTATCATCACACTCTGAGACATGACACTGAGTGTTGTTGTGCTCTTAAAGTTGTCATTCATCAACAACAGAGAAAGGATACCCTTCTCATCAAGGATCCTCTTGACCACCCCTTTGACAAATCATCAACACCAACCCATGCTTCTCAAACCTCATCACCTAAATTGAGATTTCCATGCCAAACTATGGTCCCTTTTCCACCTTTAACCCCCTTATTCGACATCAACACAGTCAATCTGACCACCAAGCCTCAACTGACCTTGACCAATCTATCAAACATGCTCCCTAGCTACTGGGGGAATTCAACCTTCATCCAAGCCTCGACTAACCTTTCAACCCAGTCTCGACCAAATATCAATCACTCTTTTAATCCTAAACCTCACCTAGGCCTCAACCAAGCCTCGACCATGCCTCGACCAAACAAACATTCAACCCAATCATCAAACCAAGCCATCGACCAAACCTTAACCAAACATCAACCCCAGACATTGACCAAACAATGACCAAACATCAACCAACCTTTTAATCATATCAAACAAGCATCGACCCAACCTCAACCAAATATCAACCAACTTTTTCATCATCTACCAGCATGTGACCAATTTGGAATGAAGCAAATGGGGCAAGTTTTCTCCTAATTGACTCAGACCTTGCATCATAACACAAGCATGGGTCAGGACTTTATCAGACCCTGAGCCCCTTTATGCCTTGCATCTTTGACCAGTCTACTGTTAGTCAAGTAATTATTCACTTGACGTTTAACTTGAGCTCAATCCCTTGAGCAATCCCTGTCATCATCATTCCTATTCCTTTTCAACCCTCAACCCTGCAAGCATCCGTCAACCCTTTTGTCAAGCATGAATGCTTTGTCCTAATAAAAGGGAAACCCTCTAAACCTCTATAGTCAAGTCCATGACCAAAATTCCAGTCAAAAAAAAAATCAATCAAAAATATAAAAATGAGATGCATATTCCAAGGTCATAAAACTATAAATGTAGACTGCTCCCTCGAAGGACAACTGCATCATCATTGCTGTATTTACTAGACTGCTCCCTTGAAAGATAGCTAGGCCAAAGTCATATCAAAAACATATAAAGCAGTATATAGACCACTCCCTCAAAGGATGGCTATGACTAAATCTTGCTACATACACAACATTATCTCTGAAGCTTCCCGCATCGATCAGCTTCATGACATGACCACAAAGCAAAACAACATCCCATCGCAGGCTTCCCGCATCGATCAGTCTGCCTTCAAAAAAAAAAAAAAAAAAAAGGGTCATGGACTTGGCTTAGACTTGTCTTAGGGTCTCCTATAAAAAGGGTCAACGTTATCTCTGCTCTAAAAAATGGGTGACCCTCTCCTCCTCCTATCACCTACTCAAGGGATTTCGAGCTCATTTTAAATATCACAGTGATTCGATTGCTTCTCTAACACAACCCACTGGTCAACGACGTAATGCATGAACAAGGCTTTTGTTCTAACAACCCCTATCCATGCCATCATTTTGGTCCTTGTCAATGAAAGAGCAATATGCCTTTCACTTCCTTTTTACACTTTGGTCACATCCAAACCAAACCCATCGTCCATTTCACATAGTTTTTGTGGACAACAATACACATGGAAACTATCGACCACTCAATTTATGTTAAGCATAAACCATTACTTGCTGAAGCATAAATAGACTCAATTCATTTTTAGCATACATCCATCACGAATATGGAACATTGATAGGGATGAAAGACCACTCGACCAATGTTGCAAAATACACCATCACACAATATGGAAAAGGCTGTAACCTCATCTTATCCTCATCATTTCAACACCTAACCACACCAATCATCACTCATTTTGTCTCTTCTTCTGAACTACATTGGTTTGAGGCCCTAAGACCGGGGCTATGTAGGCAACACTCAGTTGACACGATGTCCTCTGGGGTTAGCTCGACCACCCTCATTTGTTCATCTCTCTGATGGACAAACCATCCTTTGCCCAATCCTTTGACCATGACCTTGACCTCGACCAAGATCAATCAATACCTTTGACCCTCTTCCTCCCTTTTTGGGAGAACTACATTGGCCTGAGGCCCTAAGACAGGGGCTATGTAGGCAGCACTCAGTCTTCTGAGGTTAGCTCAGCCACATTCTTTCATCCATCCATCCACATCGACCAATGACCATGGAGATCATGCCTATCTCCTTCGACCTTGACCACTTCCAAGACAACATTGCCTTGGTTGTTTTTGCATGTATGCTACCCCACGAATGGTTAGCAAAATTGTGCATAGACTATTTTTGACCCTCATAAGTATTGGATCGCAAGCCGGTTGATCCCCACTACTTGTGACATTTTTGTGTTTTCTAGGAGCACTTCCTGAGCCCGAGATACCTAGAACACGATGACCATTGGAGCTTCAACTTAGACTGAATAACCTGATCAACTACGACTAATGCTGGGGCCCGATTATTTCAATTTTGGCACTCCTCGACCCTTGACCTGTGACAATTTGACCCGACCATCCTGTGAAGTGGTATACATGTAATCACGATTATTATAGTGTTTTCACTCCATCTTCACCATTTTCATCCACTTTCTATCAAATTAGCACCCGATTCCAAGTTCCCTTCCCTCGACTCCTGCTTTGAGGGGGAATACCTTATCCCACACCTGGGGCAACCAACTCCTATTTTTGTCTTGCAGTTCATCTAGAACAACCAACAAGACAAAAAGGGGAAAATGTAGACACTAAAATCATGTCTACTCCCTTGGTCATCCTCCCCTTCTCTCCCCCTTGGTCCTCTTAACCACTCCTAACCTATGTCTTATTAATTTGAAATAATTATCTTATTTTAAGTTAATAATTCTCTCTCCCTTGCCACCTCACCACCCTAGGATGCCCTTCTTTGGATTCCCTTCATCCCCCCATGACCCATTTATGACCTATTCCTCATCCTCACACCCGTTTAACCCCTCTCGACCATTTCTTACCCCGCCACTTAAACCCGGCAGTTGGGAAAACAGACGAAAGGCTATTTTTAGCCTTTTCTTGCCTTCTAGCTACCGATGTCGGTCCACTGTCGATCGACATCGGTGGTATTGCTAGCATTGGTTTCCTTCATAAAAATTTTCTGTCTGTTATCCTCCCTTCACCCCTGCTCTTCATCTGACTCTGGAATCTTACAATCTGATCAATCAATCACACTCTCTCTCTTAGGTACACATAGCAGGGTTCTACACCAACAATCACAATAGGTATCAAAAGCCCCACCTTGTAATAGTCTTCTACATCAACAACAGGTACATCAGTAGCCTAACCTCCTACACTTCTTCTTCAATAGGCAAGAGGTACGTACTCTTCTGTTATGTCATTTTCCATAGCTTAGAATGTCTCTGTAATCAGTTTTTTGTTTATTACTTCTAAGCCATACTATCACTAGACCAGACCCGAATCCTTATTTCCCTGTCTCCCTATTGCCTCTGTCTTCTATCTAGACCCTTTTCAAACTATACACTCTGTCCATTGTCCCTGCAACTCTGCCCAAACCCTTGCACAGACCATTAACAAGGCCCAAACTTTGTCTCAGACCCATCCACAGACCCGTCCATAGACCAAAAACTCGACCAAACCTCATCCAAAGACTACTACCCCAACTGACACTGGCTACAGAAACCACTGCCCCCATCGACATCAGCATACTAACTGACGTCGACAGACCTTGACCAACCGACGCCGATAGGACCACCGACGCCGGCGACTGTGACCAGGCCGACAACAGCATTCAGGTAAGCATTTGCTTCCATTTCCTTTTTAGTCTTTAATCATTTCAGTATTTTATCATTCTAATTTTTATCAGACATTATTTTTATCAATCAGTGGGTTGACATCCCTCAAGGAAGTCATTGTACTTCTGGGATCAAGCTTTTGCTTGGCAGCCCACCATCTCTTCATCTAACACCCTCTTTGTTTTAGTCTCTTTCTTCTGCAGGTGTCATCCTCCACAACCAAAGAGGAGTTCTCACAATGTCTGGATTACAGTGCGCAGACTTCATCTAGGTACATACAAGCCTTAGACCATTTCTTCTAGTTTCTTATTCTCTCTTTGAATGTGAAAGCGAAAATCGTATAGAAACAAGGCCTATTGATAGTTTGGGCTCAAAATGAAAACTTGAAGAGAAAACATGCAAACCAAAATTTAAAAAACATGTATAAACATGTTTTAATAATCATAATGGATTATTATAACTAAAAAATGATAGGTGACCCCTATTTTCTCACTAGCCTAACTATTTGCACACTTGCCATGCCTGCACCCTTAGCAACCTAAGGCGTTTAGAATGGATTACACCTCTGGAATAAAGTTTATCTAATGGTGTTAAGCATGATTAAACTTAAAAAAAATCCTTATCAACCTTCCTTCACCTCAAGTTCATGATTTTGACCTTTGTCTTCCATTTGGCCATCACTGTGCAAGGGAAAAGTGGCCCCTGTCTGAGATAGAACAGGGGACACTTCCCTTTTGGGAACCAAAAAATTAATTATTTTACATGGTATCAGGGGTCGTACTAATGAAACACACAAATTTTTATCTCTTTACTCCCAAGGATGACCTACTAGTTGATTGAAAACCCAAGACTGAGTTTCTTATGCAAATCCTACAAGGTTGGAAGAGAGATAATAAAGTATCTTATGATTTTAAATGCACATTAGTGTATGAAATGTTTTCCTTGATATGTTTTTATTTTAATTGTTTATATTTTAAGTTATGAGATCACTAGTATCTTTATTTTTCCCTTATTTTCATGGTTTTAACTAGGCAAAAACTAAGAAGCCAAACAAATCAGGATCCACCTCCTAATCATCCATATTCCTCTTCTCCTTCATCCATGGAATACATTTTAGATGCAGAGAGTTCTCCCCATCCTTATAGAATTCCTAGTATCCCTTGGATAGTTTCCAAAGGTGATATGGATTTCACCACCTTTTTGGATAACAATCCCATAGTCCTCCAACATTACCTTAATACCACATCCTACCATACCCCTGCTTCAGTTCTACCTATTGAACCACCCTATGCTATGCCATCCCACCTATGTTTTTGCTTTTATGGAGGTTAAAATGTTATGTACTAAGATTTGTTTTATTTATATGATCTTCCTCTATATTATCCTTAGTTATACACACTACTTTCATGATTTTTTTCCACCTCCAAGTCTTTCACATTAGCCCAACTTGTGCTTTAGTCTCAAAGTGATTGTGTTTGCTTTCTTGACTAAGACAGTCATATACTAACCCCTATTTTAGTCCTTTGAGCATGTTTTATAGTTTTTGAGCCTCTCCTTAATGTTTTATATGTGATTCAACCACTTCAAAAATATAACTTTACCTTGGAGGCTCAAAAGCTTAACCCCAAGTTCATATCTAGTTCATGCCTATCAAGTTGAATGTCATTGTTGATTCAACATAGGATTTGGTAGATTCATTGGCATATGAATTTTTAGGGCTAAGCCTGATGGTCTATAGGCACAAGCCTATTTTGGGTGTTTTAGAGTCTTAAGGGTGCAATTCATTATTTTACTAAGGCTAGTGTCATTCAGGTGCTTAGAAGGTGTAAGGTACTACTCTTGCTTCAATTATTCATATTTTGGATAATGATTCTTAGCAAGGGATCACTTGGTGCATAAACCTTTATATATTTAGGATATTATTAAAAGATACACTAATGTCATTAATTAACACAAGGATTCCATTAAATTAACTCGACCAAAATCTCACTTAAACTTAACATATAAATATTGAATCTATAACATTATAACCATTAAAATCATTACACATTCTACTAACAATACCAAATATATGTAAACCAAAAATATTTTATGTGTAACAACCTTCATCATTCATCAATAAAAATTTGAATAGAATAGAGTATATAGTTCATGGTTATAAAATAGAGTAAATGCTTAACTAGATCTATTTAACAACCCATAGGCTCACATGCAAGATTGGGAATATACACTTGGATCATTAATGGCGTCCATGATATTATTCATAATAATGGAGGCTTTAATATATGTAGAGAATTTATAACTTAAATTCTCTAGATCTTTTCTGCATTCCATTTGCATCTCCCTTTGCTCACTAGTTCAAGCTCATTTTACAGCCTACAAGAACATCTCGTGCCAGGGTGGAGTGCATACATGAAGTGTATTGATAGAGACCTTTTTATCATTTCATCAAATCCATAACCTTACATCATTTTAATTGTAGTCTCCACATCTCACCCAACATAGAAGATGCCTTGGTATTCCTGGAAATGGTTAGTTTTTTGCTAGCTAGAACAAGGTAAACATTAATTCCTCTAGCTGATGCCAAGATGCCAAAATACCAATCATTCAAAATGATTTCCTCATGCTAAAGTGTTCATCATGATATCATAGATCCATACTTAATTAAATAGGGGTCCAATATATTGGATGATGATTCTATGAATATTTAAATCTAATGGGAAAAAGAGACATAAATAAAACTGGTCTTAATGATATAACTAAACTATGTAGGAATTAATCAATAACACAAGATAGTGTTAGGAAAATGAAAATAGGAAAGGGAATAAATGATGTAAGAAAATTCATGGAGGAATTTTCAAATCTCAAAATAGACATTTTGGTCTAATTAAACACCACACTCGATGGATTGCAAGAAAAACTAATACCACTGCTGAACCATTGGCTATGTATTGTACATAATGTAGATTAAAACATGAAATTTGAGATTACCTTCTTAATAGGATATAGATGTGTGGTATTTTTGATAAAAATGATAATGATATTAAAAATTGTGCCTTCCTACATACTCTAAAAAACAATCAAAATAGGTTACCCAATAAAAAAAGAGATCAACTATACACATAGATATGGAAATCAATTTCCCATAATCAAAACTAGAATAATTTAATTCTAAGAACTCATTATAACCCATGGATGATGCCATGGGATTGACAAGAACCTCCATAGGTATGGGGACCACCAACATGGGGTCCACTAGAATGGATGCCAAAACCATGGATGTCTTAGCCTTATCAATAATTATGGATGCCCTAATCTAATTAACAACCATGGCCAAACCAACAATTGGTACCCCAATGTAGACACCTAAATTGCATTTAGTGTTAAAATGCACCTAAAATCTACTAATTATTTGTATTATATTAGAATTATAATTCATGTCATCTTATTCCTTATTTAAATAATTGAATAAATCAAATTTAATGAATTATGCACACTTTTAATCTAAAATTAATTATTTAATCCATATTTTACACCTCACCCAACATCCTCCACCTTTATCTCCCTCACATGTTTACTCATCCCAACCAATCCCACAACTTCCTCAACTACCCTTGAATCATCCCTTGAGTTGTCAAATAGTTTGACCCATTCATGGTGATTTAACTAACCATCTCCCTAATTATCTCAACCATTTTAAAAGGTCATCATCCTCATGGATGAGGACTCATTAGCCATTGTAGATTATTTAGATTATTTGAAATATCCAAATAATACTCCACCATTCAACTTTCCTCTAAAAACCTATAAATAGGCATGAAATCCATCACTTTCATCATCCTGACTTATGATAATGAAGTTCTATCAAATTCACAAGTGAATCCAAAGTGAAACAAATCCATCAAAGAGAATTTTTACATCAAAACACTACCCATTTTACCTTGTATTGGAATAATGAACAACCACAATTCAAAGAGAGCTAATAAAATTAAAATCACAATGGAATAAGCTTTTTGTTACTAAGGTATAAGTTTGTGTTGTTTCTTTTGTTTGCAGTTATATCTTAGGTTGAGTTAGTGTAGATTAAGATTTCATAGATTAGTTTACATTTCTAATTTTTTTTTAATAAATTTTAGCAAGTAGTGGGACTTTCCCTCATATTTTTCATCTCACAATCATCATAGGTGCATTTGGAAACATTTTTCAATTGATTCTTATTTTTTTTGTATATACATTTAATCTTGGCCTGTAAAGTTATTGCTTGAAGTTGTAGATCATTTTCTAGATTTTTAAGTTTTGTTGTGTGTGTTTTTTTACGTAACTGTGAATTTGGGGAGTCTAACAATAAAATTGCAATAGAGAACTATGAAATCATTATTTACCCTATTTTTACAATCTTTTTCATAATTTTCTTCTTTTTAGCATCTTTTTATTTTATTTATGATTATATCCATGTTTTTTTTTACAACTCTTCGTTCTAGGTAAACTATGAAATCAATGAGTTTAACAATGAAATCATAATATTTAACTATGAAATTAATATAATTATCTATGAAATCATTCTAAAACCATGAAATTGGTCCCTATGTTTTTCTATCTTTTTTGTGTAATTGTGAATTTGTTTAGGTTAGTTGATCATCATTATAACCTATGAAATGGTAAAATGTAACATTGAATTCAATGAGTATAGTTGTGAAATCATTTTAAAATTATAAATTCATTCTCTATATATTTCGTACATTCTATTTTTTTATGTCTAACCAATAATAATTTCATATTTTTGTTTGACTGAGTATTTGTGAATTAGTAAAATAGGCTTGTTTTTCTCTTATTTTTATGGTTTTTTCTTACTTTGTTGTAGGTTTCCTTGACTCCAAGACAAATCAAACCTTCTAAAAAATAATTTTAGGATGAGTACCAAGTACAATTTGTAAAAAGGCTAAAACAAAACCAAAATGTTTCTATTTTTATTACTAATGTTTTTATTTTAGTTTTCATTTTCATTTTTCTATAAATTATCTCACACTTGAATTATTGGAGTTATTTCATTTATGTTTTCCATCATTTTATTTATGTTGTGAAATTGTGTATGATCTTCCCTTAGTGTCATGTTGGTGATGAAACTTGGGAATCAAAAGTAATTTCATAACTTTTGTGTTACCCAAGTTATGCTTTTGTGTATGCTCTTCCCTTTGCATCACATTGGTGATGATATTTGGAAATTAGAGACAAGCATTAAATTTTTATTTATTTTTCTAGGGGATATATTAACTATGGTTTTCACCAACACCCAATAGGCCAAACCCCATGTATCATTAAGGTATAAAAATTGAGATATAGTTATTTCAATGGCCTAAAATGTTGTGTGTTTTAAGCACACTATGATGTGAGGGAATTTCATGCTCAAATACCTATGGATTTAATAGTTGCCTCAAAATATGATTTTGTTGATTGTCAACACACTGAAACCCCTAATACTGTATTGGGAATGTTAGGATAAGAATTAATAGTGTGAATTTAATCAATAAATTTATTCCATAGAATCTAGCATCAATGTACAAAAAGGTATATAAAATGACTCACCTTTAGATAAGCTTGTGAAAAAATTAATCTTAGTAAATCATTTTTTACTATTTGACTTTGGTGCATTGGTTAGTCGTTAACACCAAGAAGTTACCTTACACACACCCTTGAAACTTGACTCAGTGGGCTATGGGAATGATATGATCCTCCATGGTTAGTGCCTTGAAATATTAGGCCAAAGCTAAGATCACAGATAAGTAAGTGACATCATAAGGCCCAAAAGTTGTTTGTGACTTTAATCCTAGATTTTAACCTTTTTGTGTAATTGTGTGATTATTTAAAGTAAGACTTTGTTTCTTATTTACTTGTGATTTTACACATGCTGCATTATCCTTGAGTGATTTTTTTTAATTTTGAGTCTTAAATCTATCAAAACATCGTACAATCAAACTTTCTCAAAAACTCAAAAGTAATTAGTTAGCAATCATAATTTTATAATCATTTTTGGTTCTTATTATCAGTTTAATTTTTAATTTATTTGAGTCAAGTCATCTTTACCTAACCATGTCACCTATCACAAATCAAATGGCCATGATTAATAATCCTAATTCAAGGGATGTGCCATTTAACAATGACCCTTTTTAATTTAGAATCTGAGAGCATCATGTATAAATACATGAAATTACTAAATAAAAAGGAGGGGATTACCAAGATGAGGGTATCCCCAAAGTATATTACCTCCTACCTAATTTGACCAATACATCATGTCCAAAAAAATGAAGTCTCACTTCAATATTTAGGCTTAGGAGAAAAATTCCCAAATGATTTTGATGTACAAAAATTGCAATACTTGATTACAAGTAAAGAGTCTTCACCTTCCATCCATGATGAATCTACATCACAAGGATATTTAGAGGGTATAAATGACCTCATAGGATCCTCAAATCCAAATTCCCAAGTCTCTCAAGGCAAAGGAAAAGTCATCCTACATGAGGAATCCTCCCAAGAAAGTCATGGATTTTTTATTGAAACCTATACACACCATGTCAACCAAGAGATTATACATCTCCAATTCCATCAAGAAACTAATAATTTTGGTAATACAAATCCTAGTCATCCTAATGTAAGTGTGAATCCTAATTTTCCTTCACATATCAATCTAGCCAATTTGAGTTTGAACATGCATTCAAACTCACCAATCATAAATCCAACCAAGCAAAGCTTGAATCTTCATTCAAGTTTTCCAATCACATATAAAACCAATCTAAACTTGATTATACATTCAAGTTTAAGCAGTCCAAATATGATCACACTAAATTTGAATATACATTCAAGTTCACAAGTCCATGGTCAAATCAATCTAAGTTTGAGTCTTCATTTGAACTCACAAATCAAACCAAATCAAAGTCTCTAAGGCTCACCAATCATTACCAATACAGATCAAAATTAGAGATTGAACCATCTTTCTATCTCACCAATCCAACCATCCAATCTAAGTTCATGTATGCTCAATAATCCTAATTCAAATAATGGTTTACAAAATTAGTTTTCTCTCCATAATCTTCTTGGTTCAATTTCATCCAATTCAAAACCAACCTTACCTAGCATTATTTCACTTAACTCCAATACAAACCCTTCCTTTAACCCTAACACCCATGTTAACCATATGACTATCTCACATCCAAACCAAAACGTAAACCCAACTAATTCAAACAAAACCAACCTCAACACAAACCTTAACCCAAACAACTTAAATTTAAACACAAATCCTAATTATAGTTATAACCCAAATTAAAACCAACTTAACCCAAGCCAAAACTAATTTAGCTCAATCCAAAACCAACTTCACTCAAGTCCAAGCAACTCCAACTTAAACATGAGTTATAACCCATCCAACTTAAACAATAACATGAAACCATAACAACTCATCCCAAACTTGTTCAACCAATCAGATTTTAGTTATAATACTAACCCAAACCCCACAAACTTTAACACCAATCCTACACCAACTAATTTTAAATTTAACACAAACCCAAATCAATAAAACCCAAATATTTACTTTACAAGCAATCCTAATCCAATTACATCAAGCTTCAATCATAATCCAATAAATATTGGTTTCAACACTAATCCTAATCTAACAAACCTTGGTTTTAACACTAATCCCAAACCCTTTGTGAAACCACAAAAAATTAAATTTTCTAACCAACCTCATACTAACTTTAACCCACCACTTAATCAATTTCCATAAAATCAAACCAACGTAAATCAATTCATAAGTCAACTATACAAATTTTATAATTACACAAGTCAAAAGAACCAACTATCTCCATTTTATATAAAATAATTCCAAAACATTAAATATAGGGTTCAAGGATTACAATATGGTTCTTATTCTAGGAAAAAAATAATTTAAATTTAAGGAAATTTGTTCATACCCTTATGATTTAAGTACCATGACAACACCTTTTCCTAAGTACTTTAAACTCCCAAAATTTGACAAATACAAAGGTAAAGGAGATCCTAAAGAAAACTTTACATGCTTCTATCATGTATGTTTAGATATTACTTATAGAAATTTGTATATGTTACTATTATTTCCATGAAATCTCATAGGTCAAGCCCTTGAATGGTTTTCATGCCTTCCCAAAGGATCTATCTTCACTTTTGATGAGCTTTATGAGAAGTTTATTCATCACTTTTCCTATAATATTGAGAAATATTTGACTATATTAGACTTACACTATACCAAATAATGTAATGGCAAAACCTTTGATTCCTTCGTACAATGATGGCGAGTAATGGAAAGTCATTTTACATGGTCATTTCATAAAATTGAAATCATGGATATATTAATGAACAACATTAACTTAGACTTGGGACATCACTTATTACTCCTTTGACCAATGTCATTCGATGAAATTATTGAAAAGGGGTTCCAAGTTGAAATAAAATTAATCAATAAAGGTGTGACCAAGATACTTAAACCTAAAAACAATTCCTCCAAATAAAATGAAAAACCCAAGTTCTTTATAAAGAATAAGATTTTTTTTGGAGATGGTGTAATCATTGTTAAACAAATTCAAAACCCACCAAATCAATATCAAACTTACACCCAAACCATTAATAACATAACCATTCCTGATGGTCAACCCGAACAAGGAAGACTTCAATGTAAGTTCATGCAATTGGATGACACTTATGAAAATGTTTTTCAAAAGTTGGCCCATGTTAACCTGATCACTTGGATAAACACTAAATTTTTTAAATGAGAACATTCCTAAACTTGATTGGTATAAATAGGATGAATACTGTGATTGCTATAGGATAAAAGGATGTCCTACTAATCGGTGCATGCACCTTAAAAATTATATCCAAGACCTCATTGATCAAGCAAAAATAGCCATTGAAAACCAAACATCCAAGACATATAACAACCAAAAGTTAGGGATATACCAAGATACATTTCCCAATCATGAAAAAGGAAAAGGTAAGCAAAAATAAGAACATGAAACTAGTAATGTCAACCAAGCTAGTCATCATTTTGACTTTATAATTAATAGTATTAATTTTATACATAATCATGTCAATGTCATTAATTTACAACATAAATAGTGAGATGTTACTATAAGGCATGAGAATATTACCATTCTAAGATCATTACCATATAATTTTGAGCATAAGTACAACATTATCAATCATCTTGAGAAAACACCTACCAATATTTCCATATTAGACCTTCTTAAGATCTCACCTATATATAAATACATTTTGTACAAAGTCTTTCAAGAGTTTAGCATCCCTTAAAAATCAACCCCTCTAGCTTCCAAGTGTTAGTAGGAAATTTTTACACTGAAAATTAGGTAACATGTGACCATTTTGATGACTCCCTTTTAGGGTTTATTCACAATCTTACATTGTCCTCCTAAAGGTTATTATCTTTAGGCACAAGGTAAAGAAGGTGTTTATAGAAAATAGATCAATGTTAAATATATGTACATTAAGGATAAAAAAACACTCAAGACATTTAAAAATAGCATTGGCAACTAATATTATCATAATAAAGGCATATGATAATAATGATAAAAAATCTATGGGTACAATTTATCTTCCTTTGATGGTGGGTATATTATAAAAGAAACACTAGTATATGTGTTTGATCTTGATTTTCACTATAACATAATTATTGGATGTCTATGGATACATTAAATTAATGTTATACCCTCCACCCTATACTAGTGTTTAAAATTTTCACTTGAAGGTATAAAAGTAACCAATCAAGGTGATCCTCTACACTTCCAATATTACAAGTTATTGAAAGGCAGATATCAAAAATCCAATTATGTACTAGTTATTGATGATAAATTTACTCCCATTGAGGGTTATAATTTACTTTAAAATTATGTCCATACTGAAACATTATTTCAAACAACCCCTCTTGGTGGTTAGATCATCACAGCAACTACTTCCATTCACATAGGAAATCCTTCCACTAGTGAAGCATTCAATTAACCATCTATAGAACAAGCTTCCAATTAGCCTTCTATTGAGCTAGGTTCCTACCAACCACCCACTTATAAATCATATTAATCCTCCTCATCACATTTTAAAATCATTGACAAAGGCATGAATGAATACATAATCTAACATTTTAATTATACATACATAATCCATATAACTCCACATAATTATGGTAGGCCTCGCCATCAAAAATATACTCAAGTGGTTAAAAGATTCAATTTTTTAAAAATCAAGTGGTTTAAAGATTCAATTTTTTTAAATTTATATCAAGTGGTTTACTTCTATACAAACATATTGAAGATTCAAATTCTTCTTGGATTTAATCTAATGAATTAGCTACTTGATTTACCAACAATAAATATCTTGTCACAAAATCCATTATGTGTAATATTATGAATTATAAAGGTAAAGGCCTTAGTATCTATGAACAAGGATCAATTAAACCCATACCATAAAAAAAATTGAAACCACTCAAGGAATATGGTTTAATACACTTAATCTACATCTCAAAAATTTCCAAATTGACTTTTCTAGTAGTCAAAGGATGATTCTTTAGACAATGAAATATGTTTTATTCTTAACTTCTGTTATCACTCTAGAGTGCAACCTATTTGAAAATGTGCAAAACACACCCTCACTTCAACTGATACAATTGGAAATTCTTAGAGTGTGGGTGATTCTATACTAAGAATAACCTCTAGAGAGGGCTGGTTCCCTTAATATTTATGAATTAAATTTGATCTACTGTGGATTTTGGGATGAAAAGGGAAAGGGAAAACTAAAAAAAAAAACCTATCTAATTGGGTGATGCACCTAAATTATTTATATCCTTTGGAATCTACTAAAACTAATGCACACATGTAAATTAATAAAAGTCTTATATTTCCCTTAATCATAAATATTTTAGATGAAAAATTAATATAAATTTGGATTACAAAATTCATTTTTTACCTCTTCAAATGACCTACAAAAGGTGAGATAGAAAGCAATAGGTGAGGAATGGACCTACCAAAAGGAGATATAATATCAATTATATGATGATACACAATCAATTACACTCTATTATCTATCAGAAATCATATGCAAAATACAAATCTCCTTTATTGATGTATGGTCTAGATTACAATTTCTGCTTTAGCTCCAAGAATGATAAAAAATGACTTCAAAAATACAATAGATATATCTCTAAACCTAAAACAAGCCCTAAGTGGCATTGAAAAAAGATAAGGATAGGTCTTGGTTCACTAACTCAACACTAACTCCTTTTATAATGATTACACAATTCATAAAATCCTTTAACTCCACAAAAATTGCATGAAGAGCTTCAAACTTTGGCATAGGAATATGGTGGGCCCAAGTATGACAAGTCAAAATAATTTGAATGAAATTTTATGATACATATTCAAAGAAAAACTCCAACTGATTTGTTTGAAATCTTGAATGACATGTCAACCAAAGATAGGTGCATGATGATGTCAAATTATCAACTTAGAGTCAAGACTCCTGAAGACTTGTTAACTGCCTCTTTAGCCTCCTCCTGCATGAAATGGCATCTTGAAGGATGAAATTCACATAATATATTTATTAAATATAAAAAAATTGGAATGTAATTCCAAGTTTAACTCCTTGATGTTCAATTCCAATGCCAAACTCAAACTTGACAAATTGATCAACTAAACCATTTTGACCAAAAAGGCCTAAAGGCTAATCTATGCTTCTTGTCACCATAAAATCTATAATAATAAGACATAAAACCTGAAAAAACCAATAATTAGACCTGTAAAAACTTTATTCATCATCAAATATGTGATTTTGATGCAAAAACCTTCATCATTTAGTCAATAGGGTTGACTAGGCTAATTTTACTCCATTTTCCAACAGATTGGACATTTTGATTGAGCTATTAGGGACACTTATAGAATTATTTATGATAAACTAAAGATTTTTGGATGAATAAAAAGTCTTAGGATTTAATATCCATTGATTATATTCCTTTGAACTACCCTGTACTTCATTTTACATGTTTTTTTCGTAAAAAAACATGATTTTTACCTTCATTTATATAAATCCATGCATAAAATTTTCATTTATGGAATCCTATCTGAGTTTAATTGATGTTTGAAAATGTTTAATGTTGATCCATGTGATTTGATATCAATAAAATCCACTTTTCTCAAACCTATTTTTTTAGGGGTTTAGGAGGGTTTTAAAGCCAAATCTTCCAACTAATGATTTATGAAGTACATAACTACAAATAAAAAAATATTTTCATTTAAATGTATAAAACTAACCCACCTAACATCCTTGAAAATATTGTGTTCCCATGCAAAAGATATGAAAATTTACCATATGAAGAAATTTGCCTATGGGGTTTTGACTGCATTCTGGGCTACCTACGCTCTTCATGATTATTCATAAAGCATAAACACTAAAATAGTCTTAATTTTTATTGAATTATAATTAAATATGGGTCTTAAAAATATAATAAGAGTGTTCATCCAATATCCACACGTGGTCAAATATATGAGCATCTGAATAGGAGGCTAAGAAGGGTGTCTAGAACTGTAAAAAGTAAAAATTTCACCAAAGTGAAAATAAATATTCACCTACTTCCTGATGCCTAAAAAAATAAAGGGGTATTTAACATGCTATAATAACACTCTAAAATCAAATTTTATTTGAAAATTCAAAAAAGCCCTTTTTGGCTTATATACCTATTTGCCTACAAAAGCCTCTATGAGCATGGTTTGATTAAAATTTGGAGTTTTATAACTATTTAAAGGTCTTATTATGATTTGAAAACATCATACCATGATTTTCAAACTTTTACCTAGGCTTAGAAACCTCTATAGCACTCTAGAATGATGCCTTCTCCAATGGTGATTTCCAACAGACATGCTGAGGAATGTTACAAAACAAAGAGTATCCTCAATTCCCCAATGTCCATGTAAATTTTTCAACATATTCTTCAACACATGATGAACCTGTGTATAAAATTTGAGATCTTGAAACCACATGTAGCTCCTAAAAAGCTCAATTTTCTCTTAAAATTGATCCTTGTGCATGGATTGTCTGCATATTTGAACTTGATAATGCTCTTTTGAAATGATAATGACCCATTTAAAATCTATTATTTACATTTTCCCCCCAAAATTAGTACTTTTAGGTCATTATTCTTCAGTTTGACTAGCTGTAAAGGGTTAATGATCGATGATAGGAGTAGTAATTTTGCCTTGATAGGTCAAATCACTAACAAATTATTTGAAGACCTTTCTCTCACTAATATATTTCATGAGAATATCATTTTCACACTAGACCTCACATATCCATCCTTAATAAAGTGGGACCAACATGCAAAACCTTCACTTGATTAATTACAAAATGATTGTGCAATTTCATAATTCTTGAGAACATGAGACCACATTCCAGCAGGTGATCATAAGTAAGGATTTTCTATTTAGTTATATAATTATACATACATTGGGGAAAAATAATCACATCAACATATTAATTCAACATCTACTTAAAATCAAGTTAACCTAGAGGAAGAATTCAATCTTCCTCCACCACCCTAAATTATAAAGAAGAGTCAACTCTCCTAGTTGAGGACACTATTCCTATAAACATTGGAATAGACAAAGAACCCAACATTTTCAAAATTTTATTCTACCTTACTCAATAAGAAATATAATTACACTTTTTTTTAGATATTCTTTTGATGTATTTGCATGGTCTTATGTAGATATGCCAAGGATTGATCCATCACTAATAGTGCATCATCTTGTTATACATCCAGATGTCAAACAAATCAAATAAAAACTTCACAAGATGCATCCCAAGATAATTCTATTAGTGAAATAATAGTTGAATAAGAAAATGGAAGTTGGTTTCATATGCCCTATCAATAATTCAAATTGGATATCCAATATAATACCTATATAAAAAAATCTAGAAGGAATTAAGGTCTGTACATATTTTTGTGATATCAATAAAGCATGTCCAAAAGATGATTTCCCATTGCCCAATATTGACATAATCATGAATTCTACTATAGGTCATGAAATGTTATCTTTAATGGATTTTTTTTTAGGGTACAACCAAATCAAAATCTCTACTGAAGACTAACATAAAACAACATTCACAACACCATGTAGACCTTTTTGTACTAAGTGATGCCTTTTGTTTTAAAGAATGCCATAACTACCTACCAATGAGAAATGATTTTTATATTTCATGATATGCTTCACTATATTATGGAGGACTATGTTGATGACATACTTATAAAATCAAAATCTAGAGGACATCCTAAAGTACTTCATTGCATATTTGGATGCATGAGAGAATATAAGATGAGATTAAATACTAAGAAGTGTGTGTTTGGCATGACATCAGGAAAGTTGTTGGGATTCATTGTTTCACAACATGGGATAGAATTTGATCCTTATAAAGTTTCAACTATTATATATATGACACCACCAAAAAATATCAAACAAATTCAAAGTCTTCAAGTAAAATCCAAGCAATTAGTCATTTCATATCACAACTTATAGATATTTTCACCCTTTCACATTTTTATTAAATAAATACACTCCTTTCAATTGGAACAAGAATGATGCTAAAAAATTTGATCACCTTAAACACTATATTTCTATTCCACCAATATTAATTCCACCTATTGTTGGTACACCTTTTTCTATTATATATATTAGCTACTCAATTTGCATTGGGGGATTTGTTGTCACAACATGATGATAGTGGGAAAGAACAAGTAATGTATTACATAAGTAGGACCTTGATATCTTATGAACTTAATTTTTCAAATGGAAAATTCATATTTCATAGTTATTTTTGCTTCACAAATACTCTAACATTATATGTTCAATAATCAAACTAAAATCATTATAAAGAGTGACCCTTCTAAGTATCTTCTATCCATAATATCTTTAACAAGTAGGATGACTAAGTGGGTTATGCTTCTCAGTGAATTTGATCTTAAGTATGTTAATTATAAATTAATTAAAGGATAGGCCTTAGTAGATGCATTAGTAGAAACATATCTCAAAGATAAATCACTTCTCATTGCATATTTTCTAGATGAAGTAATAATGTCTATCGATGAATCTTTAGTTTGGAAAATATTCTTTGATGGTTCATTCAAAAACCATGGATTAGGGTAGGTATTTTTCTAGTCACACCAGATGGGGATTATATTTCCAAATATTTTATAATTGAGTTCCCTTTTACAAACAACATTGCATAGTAAAAATCTCTCATAGTAGGTTGCAAACTGGCTATTCAATGGGGTATCCAATGTCTTCTTGTCTTTTGTGATTATAAAATTATCATAAATCAAGTAACCAATGAATTCAAAGATCATGATGATAAGTTAATCCCTTATAAGTAAATGGTGGATAGTTTAAAATTATCTTTTATATTTATCCAATTTGAATAAATACCACGAATCAACAACAAGGAAGCATATGCCATAGCTACCATTGGTTTATTGCTTGATCTAAACATAAAAAACAAGTTATTTATTGAATACTTGATGATACCAACTTAAAATTTTCTTGATTCTAAATTATTTTTTTAGATGGTTGGTCCCACTTCTTCTTGATATTCTTACATATACACCTATCCTCATGATGACACCCTACTACCCAAAATTATCCCATAACCAACATAAATATTTTATTCAATGTATCTGTCTCTACACAATATTTGACAATACCTTATATAAAATAGGCTATGATGGAACAATTTAACATTATTTAAATTTTGAAGGATCTACTTTGGCCATTAGGGAAGTCCATGAGGGAATTTGTGGTGCACATTTCAGTGGAATAGTCCTAGAAAAAAAGATTTTATAGGTATGTTATTATTGTCCTACCATGGAATATTATTCATGCATCTATGTTAATAAATGTATAACTTGTCAAAAACATGGTGACCTTATACATAACCCTTCAAAATCTCTATAGCGTATTACCACACCCTATCCATTCTTCACATGGGGGTTAGACCTCATTGGAAAAATCAATCCTAGTTCTTTTGATGATCATAAGCATATTATTGTGACAACTGAGTACTTTACCAAGTGGGTTGAGGTAATTCCCCTTACTTATGTAATTAAAAAACAAATTTTAAATTTCATCTTAAACCACATTGTTTGCCTCTTTGGTATCCATTTTGTTATTATATCTCATAACATAAAATCATTCAAAAATAAGGAAGTTCACGCTCTTTACCAAACCTATCACATAAATCACAAGTGGTCCACTCTTTAATACCCACAAGGTAATGAGCAAGCTGAGGAAACTAATACAATCATTCTATGCATACTTAAATGAGTTATCAATGAAGTTGGTCATGATTGACACACACAACTTTATCCCACCCTTTGAGCATACCACACTAGCATTTGTACACCCATAGGGGCAACCCTTTATTATCTTGTATATAGAAGTGAGTCTATTATACCAATAGAAATTGAGATCCCATCTTTGCATATATTGATACAATAAATCATTGATGAATAATTCTATCTTACTTCATGTTATAATAAACTTGACCTTCTAGATAAGAAATGACTGAATGCCTTAAACCATTTGCAAGTATACCACAATCACCTTTTCTGTAGCTATAATAAGTGGATAAAAGCCATGGAATTTGAATTCAAAGATCTTGTTCTTAAGGAAAACCAATGTAATACAAATTCTAAATGGGAGAAGAAATGAAAGTTTGAGCCTAATTGGTTAGTCCCATATATCATTATTGCTAAATATGGATCACGAGATTACAGGTTAGCCATAGAAGATAGAGAGGAGCTTGATGAACCTATGAAAATCATGCACTTTAAGAGATTATATGCCTAAATTTTTATATATGTTGTTAATATCCTAGGTGTCAAAAAACAAAAACAAAAAGAAAAGAAAACAAAAAAACCAAAAACTAAAAAAATAGAAAAAATCAAAAGCCAAAAAAGTAAAAAAATGAGAAAATTAAAAAACATAGATCATCCAAAAGTGAAAACTAGTTTACTGTCACTTAGGGCAAGTACTATGGTGAAAACTAGGTTTATGGTTCCATGTGTAATCTATTGTCTATATTCACCCTAGTTACTTGGGGACATCCTATTTTAGTCATCCATTGTATATTTTTGCATTATCCTTTATCACTTGTTTTTTCACTCGTCCTATAACATTTTAACTTAGGTTTGGTACCTTATATTTGTGTACCTAAGTCCTTGATCATGATATAGTAACATCTTATATATCACTTATATTTCACCAAAACATCCAAAATTACATGTAAAAACTTACTATAAAAACCATTTACTAGCTTCCAAACTCATTCACTCGCATTTCTTGGGAGGGACAATCACACATCTATACATCCAACACTTGACACTTCATCAATCACCCAATTTCTCATCACTTCTCATATTGGGAGAATTACATCTAGTCTGATGTTCCCACATGGAATTTATATAGGGTATATTATCTAGGCATCACTTAGAGACACATGGTCTCTAAGGTTAGCTCTTCCACCACCTTCCCCATCATCTATTTCCTCAAGTATGTATTTTCATTCAATTCATGCATTCCTATTCCTACTTACTTATCAGTTGTTCAACTGTTATCCTTGATTTTTGCTACCAATTATATCAACAATAGCTTAAGATGTCGAGTCCTTTATTTTGTCTATTAGGCATTATTTACTTATTTATTCTTTTCATCTATATTTTATTGTCATCTTGTTCATATTTTACTTTAACCATTAATTTGGTTATTATCACTTCTCATCCTTAACCATTATTTTGGTTATTGTCATTTCTCATCCTTAACCATTAATTTGGTTACTTCCTTTTTCATTCTTAACCATTAATTTGGTTATTTCCTTTTCTGATTCTTAACAATTTATTTTGGTTATTTTTCTTTTCTTATCCTTAACCATTATTAGTTATCTAATCTTTTTATCTTAATCACTCATATTATCTTGTTTATATGTTACTCTTTTATCTTATTTTGGTTCTTTATTTAAATATTATTTCTCTTAAAGTCATTGTGTGTTCTTTTGTTTTAGATTAAGGTAAAAACAGGTTTTGAAGGGACCCCAAAACCCAATACAGTTCAAGAAAGATAAAGCATTACAAACCGCCAGGAAAGGCAAACCCACCAAATAATAGTAACTAAACTAGGTTTTACATGGACCTGAAACTAACAAAATAAACTAGTAAAAGCACCCCAGGTTTTACAAGGACCTAAAACCTAAACAAAAAAACTAGGCTCTATGACCTAAAACAAGAAGCCAGGTTTTACCAGGACCTATTACCTTAACAAATTTGCCATGCAATAATAGATCTCACCTTACAAAGCCACGTATACATGAGGAAGGGTTTGAGGGAGACACACAGATGCCATCCCCTAGTCCTCAGCCCCAACCAAGCATTCAAAGAAACATACCCCAGAACCAACACCACCTTCGCCCAGTCCGTCCACCCGATCAACTCCCCATTCTCTTCCTCTGCTAAACTCAGAGGATTCACCGCCATGGCAATCAACACTACATCAAAGATGTCTGGAAGCACTTATACATGAGTTGCGACCCCTCTGATAGAAGGCAAAGGCAAATAAATAGATCTAGTCTCCAACCCTAAAATACATCATCCTCAACCTTGAACCTAGGGTTTCAACAGACACAAAGCTCCTCCTGATCCACTCTCAACACAATAAAAAAACCCTTGGATTTGCCACCGCCACCACCCATTCCATCCCCCCAAACGTCTGAAAAATCACCCCCTCTACTTAGAGGAATCACCGCCATGGCATTCAAAATATCACTGAAGAAATCACCTATCTGCTCAGAACAGGGTAATGGTCAGCATGGCAGCCACAAAATGAAAATCCAACGTAAACATACAAATCCATGCAATAATAGATTAAGCTTTACAATGCCATGCATACTTAGGCACAAAATGCCTATCTATTTCGGCTAGATCCTGGCCCTTCTCCCCACAATGACCTCCTTCAGACACTCCCCTACAGGTTTCAAATCTTCCCATGGCAGCCTCCATGAGACCCAGTACGTCTCCCCTGCAAGGGATTTCCCCCATCCAATCACTATTTCCTTCACAATCCAACTCTAGATGGCAGTTCAACTATGGGCTGGAAATCCTATCCGCATTCCACCCACAATACAAAAAATTGCAGCAAAAAATAAGTTCCACGCAGTAATAGATCTCGCATTAAGGTATTCTGTGCATAGACACTTAGGGTTTGGGGGGTCACACAGATGTGAGCCCCCCTCTCCCTTGTGTGTTCTTTTGTTTCTCTTTAAATCATTTATCTTTTTTTGTTTTACTATTTGTACATTATTTGTTTTCATTTTACAAATGTTGTTCCCATAGATATTTTGTGTGTTCAAAAAAATTAGTCTAATTGTGTCTTCATATCTTAATTTAAATATTTTGTTATTTGTTTATGTGTCAATATTATTTTGTGTACTACATTATAGTGTGGTTATGATTTTCCTATATCATGATGCACTTTTTTTTACACAAAATTATTATTTTTCAATCCATATGACTAAAACATAAACATTCATCATGATTATTTCATATCATTGGTGGTATTTTATTTTATGCTACTTTAAAAATTAGGTTGTTCAATACTTATTCATGATGGAAATATAATGCAAGTCAAAATTATATACAAGGAATCTATCTAATCCATTATCCATATATCCGTAACAAATCATACATTTCATATATCATAATAAAATGCTGAAATGAATTAACATTTGTTATTGTGAATCAAATAGCAGGAAATATAAAAATACTCTATCTATCTATCCATAAAGCCATACATACAATAAATAATAGTAACAAAGTCCATAAATAGTCCATAATGTCCATCATAAATAGTACAAGTCTCATAACCCAAATGAGTCATATATATATATATATATATATATATATATATATATATATATCAAATGTGTATATACAAATGATACATCTCAAAAATATATGCACATTGATACATCATGCTCTCTCTCTCTCTCTCTATATATATATATATCAAATGTGTATATATAAATGATACATCTCAAAAATATATGTACATTGATACATCATGCTCTAGACTATGTGAAGTCTCTCCCTACCCCTTAGATGGAGTGTCTGATCTAGGAAACAACTCATAACAATGTGGTGTACTCCATGGAAGACCCATGACATGATGTGATATCTACTCCACTAATCCCTTAGACTCTATTGGCTGAACCGATCTCTTAGACATTGATCACCTGGTCAAGTAATCTCTATATGATAATGTCCTCTATGTACATGGAACAAAATCCTCATATAAACTCCTATAATATGTATCTTAATCCAAAAACATCATAAATATATCCAATGTGGCTAGTTGTCACTTTTTTACTAACAAGACCTTAGCCTCTACCAATTGTATCCTTGCAGTATATCTCTTATTTGGATCATTATGTCAAAGCTATAAATCTATCATTTGTCTTTACATATTGTATAGCTACTCCAACTATTTTAGCCATCCCATCCCTCTATAGATTATCAACCTCTTGATGTAACCTATCTACCTCACCTTATAGATGTTTGATATCAATTAATATCAGTGCTAGTTGACCCCCTCTACTATCAACCTCCCCTTGTAGTCTAGACACATCTCTATGTAAACCTAAAATCTCACTATTTGAGGCTCAAATCTCCTCATGTAATCTATCAATCAAGGTTTGATCATCCTATGATCCCCCTATCTATGATAGATATTCCTTATTTCCTCTATCTATATGGGTCTTATGAGCTAGTCTCATAGTTGTATCCTCCTAATCCCTCTCTCCATCACTATCAATCACCACTAATGGGGTCTCTCCTCCACCCAACTAGTATGTGTCCACTCTCATCTCTATATCTCTTCCCATATCAACCCCTGCATCTCATAATATCTTCTTATCCTCTACCTTTTTAATTTCCACATCATGAAGATGGATATCATCTATAGCCTATCTTATACCCCATACTTATCTACCTCCTATCTGACCTATAAATGCACTCCTAATCTAGGATCCTAGACCTATGCCTCATGGATGTTTTCTCAAACTAGCAACCAATCACTATTTTCATGTGCATGGTGGTATGTAAGGAACTATCAATCTCATCATCCATGATCTCACCCACATCTGTAGATATTCATCCACTACTCTAGCATCAATTATGTCTCTCCTATCCATCATGTAACTATCTATAACTATGTCTAGCTATGATATGCTATAGTGGGATCAATAGTAATCCCCCACTGTGTTCTCTCTAACCTCCTATGAAAATATGTAAGGATTTTGCTAGGATATGCTATCTAACAGCAAATTGTCTCATCACACTATTAAGGTGATACCTCTCTATGATATAGTCATAAATACCCATAATATAGCATTGAATCATCATATATTCCATGTATAAGTCATCTTATAGGTACTAGAAGATTGTCTCTTTATAAGGTCTCTAGGTGATCTGGTCATCACCTATCTCATTTATTATTATCTTATAAAACTCTAAGTTTCCCAAATGTGGCCTTCATGTGCCTATGATCATGTTTCATGCATACACTATAGGCTCATCCTCATGATGTTTGTTTATGTGCCCTAATGGCCTCTCAACTGGAATGTCCTCACAACACCATACCTATAGTAATGTGGAAGGAACAATCTCCTTCCCATATGTGTATACCACATGATGTAAATCCATATATAAGTGTTCAAATACACATGGCCCCCATGTGAAGCCCTTACCCATCTCCATCATATCTCTAATAACATTCAATAAATAATTTTGATATAACCTCCCACTCTTGTCATGAAGCATGATGCCACTAACAACTGACATGAGAACCATATTCAAAGAATTTATACCAAATACATACAGTAGTCTATATCCACTCCTCCCATAACCAATAGAACAAATCCATCCCCCAAAATCCTCTAAAAAGTAGTATCTTGTGGCCCTTGAGCCCAATATGCCTATCTCCCATGTATCAAAATGCCAAAAATTTGATACACATATTCTAATGTAATAGTCATCTCACCAATTGGTAGGTGAAATATGTTGGTCTTACTATGCCATGTCTTAGCTAGCATAGTCAATAGTGCCTTATCTACATGGATCTTATACATTTGCATAATATATGATAGCCTTATAGCTTTCAGTACTCTATACTCATAATGAATCCTACTATCCACTCTGATACCCTCAGTCTCCACTCCCTATCTTTGGTACTAGTAATACCTCTTACAAACATATCACATTCATAATGTCAATTCTACTTAACATCATAATAACCCATTTACATCTCATTAAACAACACAAAAACATTAAAAACCCAAAAGAATATTCTTTCATATTATTTTATGGCAATTTGACTTATTACCTATCAGTTCATTTACTAAATTACCCTTTTTATTCCAACCCTAGTATTTTTTATAGTTATTTTAGAATTTTCACAATCCTTTTGATCAAATTCACCTTTAACATCTTTAATTTCACATTTATAATGTTTTTTCTATTCATTTTAGTGTTTTTACTATCAATATTTCATTTTTACTTATGTCTTGCAATTTTTGTAATTGCCCTAATCTAATCCCTTTATAACATTTTTGTTCCCCTATTTGATGAATTTTCAACTCATTTTAATGAATTTAAAATTTAAAATTAGGAATTCAAAAATCCCTAGTTCATTTTGTACCCTAATGATTTCATATCTCTGACTGACCATTTCACTATTCAGTTCAATGATTTCACAATTTAAGCCAACAAATTCATAACTTTCATTGTCTAATTTACAAATGGATAAATTTTGAATTGATTTTGGATAACTTTGAAACCTAATAAATTCAATAAAATCAAAAAATTAAGGAATGAGATTAAATGTACTAGAGGACCACTCCTCTCAGGTCTTTGGTGTCTCCTCACATGCTTCTCATGATCTTGGTGGTGTGGAATATGGTCTATTTTCCTCTAAAGCCTCATAAAAAATCTCCTTAATCAAGTTCTCATATCAAATCACTATTAAAAAAAAAATTCCAAAATGAATTTATTAAACATAATTCTTCTATTTATATTCTTCCCCCAATTCTCATATTTCCCCCATCCCTTCATTTCATTCATTTTTCATCCATTTTTCTTTAAATTTTAGGACAATATAAATCAAAGCATTCTGAGTCTATATCAATTACTTGTAACTATCCATTTCATAAATTTTCACTACAATTTGAAAAAATATATATTTCCATTTTTGATATGTAGCTTACCGTCGCTGGGATATATCATTCCCACATCCACTCACATGACCCCTACGTTATGAGCATCAACTAAGCATGCAATATTTGAATAGTAAAATTTTATTTTTTTGATCAATACTCTAATGTTCAAAATTAGGGGTAACTTATTTATACATACGCTAATCTTGAAATTTTGATGTCAATTCTACTAATTTAATTTCTTGATGGTCTAATGTGATTCATCATTTTCCTCTTTCATTGATTTCAAGTGTTCATCCTCTTTCTCACATGAACACTCAAGGGGGCATCATCCCAATCAATCTCATTCATTTGGGACAAATTTTTACTCCTAATCATCAATACTCTACTTCTAATATTCTTTAAAATGGTATTGCTTCACAAAAACATTTCAAAGAGGGGCTAATGTAGAAACCTAAATTACATTTAGTGTCAAAATGCACCTAAAACCTACTAATTCTTCTTACTAAATTTAAATTATAATTCATGTCATCTCCTTCCTTATTTAAATAATTGAATAAATCAAATTTAATCAATTATGCACACTTTTAATCCAAATTTAATTATTAAATCTATATTTTACATCTCACCTAACATCCTCCACCTTTTTCTCCCTCACATGTTGACTCACCCCAACCAATCCCACAACTTCCTCAACTACCCTTAAAACATCCCTTGAGTTGTCAAACATTTTGACCCATTCTTGGTGACTTAGCTAACCATCTTCCTCTTTATTTCAACCATTTTAAATGGTCATCATCCTTATAGATCAGGACTCATTAGCCACCATAGATTATTTAGATTATTTGAAATATCCAAATAATCTTTCACTATTCGATATTTCCTCCAAAAATGTATAAATAGGCATGAAATCCATCACTTTCATCATCCTAACTTATGCTAATTAAGTGCTATCAAATTCCCATGTGAATCCAAAGCAAATCAAAGTTATCAAAGATCAATTTTGCATAAAAATGTTTCACATTTTACCTTGAGTTGGAAGAGTGAGCAACCATAATTCAAAGAAAGCTAATGAAATTCCCATTGCAATGGAATAATATTTTTGGTATTAAGGTATAAGTTTGTGTTGTTTCTATCTCTATCTTAGGTTGAGTTAGTTTAAATTAAGATTTCATACATTAATTTGAATTTTTAGATTTATTTCAATGTACCCAACAATAATTTAATCAACAAAGGATGTTTTCACAAGTATTGATGCCTTCCCATACCAATCAGCCTCTATAAACTAAATAAGTAACTCAGCCCTAACTACCTACATAACTAGTGGAAAATATCCAAAATAAACTAGTATCTCTTGTATATGGGATTGAGTAGGAGTAAAATTAGGGGTTGGTGCCATTGACTATAAGAATATCTAGTTGAGATTAGGTAAGACACTAAATAAACCCTCAATTACCATAATTTAAGTCCAAAAAAAAATAGACTTCCCTATTAAGCCAATCAAATAAAAATCTAATGAGAAAAAAGAAAGGCCTAGATAAACTAGGATAGTTCCTCCATCCATTCCTTTTCCAGAATGACTTCAAGAGGTTGGAAAAAAAAGTGAATCTAACTAAATCAAATAATTGAGAAAACTAAATATTGAAATACTATTGGTACAAGCCATAAGAAAAATTCTATAACTAAATTAAGTCATCAAAGGATTGTGTGTGAAAACTCTACAAAAAAAAAGGAAACACCCTAAAAATATAGAGGTGGATGGTAAACTTGCTGATTTATTAGCAAGAAAATTACTTCTACCCAAGTATGGGGACATTGGAAGTCTAATCATCACTATGACTATAAGAAGGAAATAAATACCCAATGTATTAGTGGGCCTTAGATTTTCCATCAATGCAATGATAATAGACACTCTAAAAACATTGTACCTTATAAGGGTAAAACCTACTTATACAGTTCTATAGACGGCAGACTAGTCCATTACCAAACCATAAAGAACCTAGAGGACATATCTTTAATAGTGGAATCTTGGGATTACCCTATAGATTTCATGATACTCCAGACTAGGAGTAAAAAACTAGTGTATCCATTGATCTTAGGAATATCATGGTTGGCTATAATATTATCCCTTACTATAGGTCAAGAGACATGATCATTTCAAATGGGATAAAATTAAAACAAATTTCCTTGTACCCACCTACCAAGCCATATCTAGAATCTTTAGATCACAATTGAGTAGATGAAATAGGAAAAAATAGTAATAGTTTGTCCTCATTGGCCATGATAGTAGTTAAAAACCAAATAAATGAGATAGAGGAAGAACTAATAAGAGATATTGAAGAGCCCAGTCTAACTCCAAAGTCCACCAGTCTAGCTTTGGAGTCCACCAGTCTAGATGTGGAGTCTGCTAGTCTGTCTTCAAAATATACTACACCATCTTGAGAAGGCCACCCAATAAAATTAAAAACATTTCCTAATGAGAATTAAAATCACACACCCTTATAAAATAACATTTTTAAGTGGGCACAAGATAGTCATGACACATTTATAATAGCCTTTTAGTGCTTATTATCAGGGGTAATTTTAAAGAGTGAGTAAATTTTCAAAGACATAACCACCTTCCATATGATCCTACCAACACCATGCCATTTAAGCTCTCTAATGAATGAATATATACATGTTAATTTCATTTATCCTAAAACCAAACAAATAGTTGTCTAACTAGGAAAAATGCTAAGTATTAATAGTTGGTTGAACAATGAATAAGAAACAAAGATATTTGATATCTCAAGGAACTCTATAAAAGCATTTACATGGGATTAAAATGACATAAAGAGAATTCATACAAGTATACACACCCATCATATATACATAAAAGTCCAAACCAGTTAAACTATCGGAGTGGGCTACAATCAAGGATATGTTTGGATAGGATCGAATTCACAAAGTGTAACCTATATGGAGTAGTGAAATACGAATAACAAATCAAAAATGGAAGAAGTTTGTATTCAAAACCAAAAATTTATATTAACATAATTCATTAGATAAAAATAAAATACTAAGGTACATTATATAGTGAGGAATTAGGTCACTCAAAAAGGTAATTAAATCAACCCACAATTAGAAAATGACTTAGATTACATTTTCCCCAATGACCTATTATTAACCTAAGCAAGCTAATTAGACTATGTAGGTAATACCATATAGTGGGAAAAATCCTACACTAACACCCCCCCTTAAGTGTATCTTAAGTGGGTATAAGAATTATATCCTGACACAAAGGCCTGATGAGGTACTGAATTACGTAGAGATGATCCCATAGAGGAGGAAGAAATTGGAGTTTCTCGAACCCCAAGAAGATCCAAAAATAAAGATAATTTCTCTCATTGAAAGGTTTGGTGAATATATCAATAATTTTATCTAGTGTTTGAATGTAAAAAATATCAATAACTTTCTCATGGTTGAGCTCATAAATGAAATGCATGTGAATATTTATACACTTCATCCATTGATGGAGGACCAAATTCCTACAGATCTAGATTATGCTTTGGTTTTCATAAAAGATGTCTGTTGGTCATCAAAATTGGATACCAAAATTAGTGAGAATCCATTGAAACTAAATAGCCTTAGTGGTAGCATTAACAACTCCTATGTATTCTTATTTAATAGATGATAAATAAATATCATTTTGTTTCTTGCTTGATCAATTAATTAGACTTGAAGTAAGGGAGAAACTGTAGCATGAAGCAAACTTATGATTCTAAATATCACCAACCCAATCTAAATTTGTATACTTAATTATGTTGATGTTGATGCCTACTCCATAGTGAATACAAAAATTATGAGTACATTAGATGTAGTATAGAATTTACTTATATATTTTCCAATGTAACTCATGTGGTTCCTACGTAAATATGAAGACCATGTCCACTAAATATGAATGTTAGGTCTAGTGTGCATAAGTTAGATGAGACTAAAAATAATTTTTAAATATGAGGTAACATTAACCAAAGGAGATGGACAATTAGCCTCAAGCTTCACACCAAATAGAAAAGGATTCAAAGCTGGTTTATAGTCAACCATGTTGAATTGTGCAAGTGAATTAAGAGCATATTTATATCATGCAATAGTGATCTTAGAGTCAGACTGAGAATTTATATCCTAAAAAAATAATGCAACAAGCCCAAGTCAATCATTTAGAACCTACCAGACAAAGTAGTTTTAACTACTGTGATGGTGGATGAATAACAACCTATAATTAATAAGTCATATACATAGAGAAACATAATCAATAGTGAATCATCTTACTAAAAAATGTAAACATTCATATCAAAATGACATCTAGTGTTCCCAACTAAAAGAAGAAATGAGTCCATATTGGCATACCAATCTTGATGAGCATGATTGAGGCCATAGATAGATTTCTAAAGTTTACAAACTATGGAGGAATGTTACACAAATCCTTATAGTTTCTTCATGTATATTATCTCTTTGAGGTGAGCATGAAGAAAGTCACTTTTCACATCTATCTAATGAACATAACAATGATGTGATGCAATAATAGTGAGAGTGAGTTAGATTGAGTTTATTTTGGTTATTAGGGAAAACATCTCAATATAGTCAATGCTAGGTACCTGAGAAAAATCCTTTACTACCAAACATGCCTTGAATTTGTTTATAGACCCATCTATTACAATTTTTATTTGGTAGATCCACCTACATTGAACAAGTTTTCTTCCCTTAGGAAGAGGGACTAAATCCCAAGTGTTGTTTCTAAAAAAAACAATATTATTATTTTATAATAATATCCCACTCATGATTTCTTGATGCCTCATGAAATGATTTTAGATAGGAACCAGATGCAATAAAAACATGTAATAAATCCTAGAATTGTGAATGGGATTGCTTAGTGTTTGTTGGATCTCCAACCTAATAGCTAACACTTTGTAGTGTCTATCTATCCTAAAGAGGATCAATTTTTAGAGAGTTAGGAAGAAATTCCTCTTCCTCTAAAGATAGTATGGGAGGAGGATATTATTCCTCATCACTGCTCTCATCATAAGAACTAGAATGAGAATCTAGATCATCAGGAATCTACTCAGACAAATCTAAATCATAAAAACTATCATAAAATCCTAGTGAATCTAAGGAAGGGGATGAGTATCATGTGAATAATATGAAGGACCCTATTGAAAGAAAACACTCCTTTCAATCAATAACTCATGAGTGGTGGGATAGAGAATCTTGTATCCTTTAACACCCTCAAGATATCTAATGAATATGTAAGGATGACTACAAGGTTGCATTACCTTACATTTCTTCTTTATAATGTAGTCCATAAAAAGAGATCCAAACACTCTAAAGTGATTTAATGTGCAATTTTGACTTCTCCAAGATTCAAAAGGAGTGAATCGCTTCAATGTTTTATGAGGAACCCATTTCTATATATAACAAGCACAATTGATGGCATTGGCCCAATACTAAGGTGGAAGAGACTTGGAGTGTAACATACAATTGGACATTTCTTTTAAGGACCTATTATTGAACTTTGAAACATAATTATATTTAGGAATATATGGAACTATTAACTATATTTTGACCCCATCCAATGTGAAAAATTGCTCAAAATATTTACTGACATACTCATCACCAATATTGATGTGTAAAATCTTGATGATTTTACTTAGCATTTTTATACAAGCACCTTGAATTCTTGAAAATGATCAAAGTCCTTAGATTTATGCTTAATAAATTACACCCAAGTATACCTCAAAAATTCATTGATATAAGTAGGCATGCATTTTGTCTTATTTAATGAGAGAGATAAAAAATGTTTAGTAATGTCATTATGAACTAGATTAAATATCTATGTAGATCTCCATGATTTGTATTTATCATACTTTTCCTTAGGATGATTACAAAGTACGTAACCTTAGAAAATGCCATCATAAAAATGATCACATGGAATTCCCTAGACCATGTCATGCTACCTGAGTTACTCTAGGTAGTGATAGTTGATATAACTAAATCACTCATGCCATAATTTACTCACCCCATCTAAATGAATGAGTAGTGCAATAGAGGGTTGATCAGGAGCAAAATGTGAGAAAGTATACAATCATGATTGGTGATATAATTTTCTAACTTCAATAATGGATTCAATATCTAATTTCCTAATAACCATTGATATGGTGTGAATTCAATTATCTTACCCAAATTCATGTGAGTGATCTGATAAACATATCAAAGATTAGTGGATAAAGAGGGAACATTTAGAATATAAATTAATGTATCATCATTAACTTCATTAGATCATATCTCAATAACTTCTATAGAATTATCATCATGAAATAAGATGGAAGGCATAAAATAAGGCTCTAAGGATGAGAACATGTCCTATGATGAAGTCATGTGGTGTGATGCACTAGATTTAATTACCCATGTGGAAGGTTTGGATGCAATTGCAATAAGTGATTGCCATTATCTTTATTGTTTTTACTGTATTTGGTCTTATAAGACTCATTTTTTTTAATTAAATTTGATTATAATAATAAGGGACACTGATATTGTGCTTCTTGAGCATCTTAGTTAGTTGGTAAATCTACTTCATGCATTTGGATTCATCATCCACATATTTCTTATAGTAGGCACATGTGAGTTAGTCTTTCTTAGGTTTCCCATCTAAAGAGGAGGACACATTTGATGCTTTTAACTTAGAATACAAATTTTAACCTTTTCTTTTTTGTGGGTCCTTATTGTTCTATTTATTCTCTTTGTTTCCAAAAGCTTTCTATTTGTCATGACTCATAATTAAGGCATGAGATTTAAATGACTTTATTGTACCCATTTGAATAAGCTTATCTTGATCCCAAGTCAAGTCAACAAAAAATTCATACAAGGATGGCAGGTAGTCATAGATCCAATGTCACACTTGGTGGCATTGAAGGTAGAAATGAAGACATAATAGTCAGATCCTAATTTAGCAAGGATGGAAAAAATAAATTGATCATCTTTTTTGTCAATGCCACATAGTTTAACTACAATATGAGTGATTTGAAATTTGTGAAGAAGTCATATATAGTTTAAAAGATACATTGGCTCAAATTTATGAGCTCATTATCCAACTAATGAACTCTCATTATGTATTGATTCCTAAAGAATTTTTACAATGTGGTCTAGACTTCATTTGGAGTAGCTACATATTAAATATGAAAGAGTAGGTTAAGAGACATAGATAGGCATAACAAACCATATGCTTCATCACTTATGTTAAATAAATTTGACCTCTCTAAATCAAGTGTAAATTATTTTTCTATACCCATCATGATTTAGTGTAATATTTTGCTTCTCAAGAGTATTTACAATTGACTTTCTATTCATGATAGTTTAAAGGTGTAATAAGCCTAATTTGACTTTGATACATGGTGTAGAAAGGAAGTATGTGATAAAATACTTGTGATTGAAATACTTGATGTGAAACCCCACTAAATATATAGAGGTTTAATTTTAAAAGGTATGAAAATATCACCAAATTCATAGAACTTAAAAAAAATGTGTTTTCAAAAAAAATGATGCTTGAAAAAAAGCTATCGACTAAAATTTATGGAAGTTTGAATGTTTATTACTCATAAAAAATAGTGATATCCACTTTGCACAATTTTTTTGGGTGTGAAAAATTTTGGCCAAATTTTATGATGAAAAGTTAATCCCCCTTGGGTTATTTGTGACCAAGGGCTTAAATTCACATATGACTAGGTGGTTAAGGGCTAAGACGAGGGCTCCCCCTTGATTGATTTGTTGGATATGGGAGCGATGTCACCCCAAAAAAGGATCCACTTTTAAAATTCATAGTGTCACTTTTGTGTCACTTTATACTCAATTAAATTTGACATCCTTCTGGCCATCACTAGGTGAAAATTGGCCAACAAAGATCATAGGGTGCTCAGATAAGGGTCAGAGTCTACCTGGGTTTCTTGATGTATGAGTGATGTCACCAAAAAATGGTTCCACTTAATAGTGTTACTTTCATGGAACTTTATTTTCAATTAAATTCAACATCCTCTTAGACATCATAGGGTGTAAATTAGATGGTAGAGAATGGAGGATGATTAGATAGGGGTCAGAGTCTACCTAGGTTTTTTGTAGGTGCATCAGAGTCTGATATGCATACAAGTAGGGGTGTTGGGTTCTGCCTATGCTATTTACATAATCATTAAGATCTCTTGGTGATATAGGTAGGGTCATTTATTTTTGAAAGGTCTATTAATAGGTGGTTTAGATTATGACCAAGTTGTTTGCAACCACCCAAAAGTCTACCTAGAATTGTTTTTCCAACAAAAAAAGTCTTCCAACTACCAAAATTGCATGCAAGGGTTGGAAATTCCATTGAACTAGGAATCCTTAAAATTTTTAGATTTTGTGTTGTAACTCCAAGAACCAACAAATACCCACTTGGTTTCTTGACAAACCCATAAATGGTCCTCTAATTAGATGTATGAGTTTTTTTGTAATTAAAAAAATGGCCTTAAAACCTTTCAAAATGGTCAAAAAATGACTGTCACAAAACTAGGTCATGTTTACAACCATTATTAGGATTTTTACAACTTTTAAATTCAATATCACTATCTATTTTTCAATTTGAGATTCTAGATATATAAATTTACACATATTTTTGAGAAACCCCACTAAACCCTAAAAAATTGAAATCAATGAAAAATAAAAAGTAAGCTACAATGCTAGATCTCCCAACATGAATAATTACATTCAGATACCAAAAAAAAATCTAATACCATGTCAGAGTGGGCCATAATCAAGGATCTATCTAGATAGGATTTAGTGTATGAAGCATAACTTGTATGAAGTAATGAAATCTAAAAAATAACTAAACAATGGATGAAGCTTGTCTTTACAACTAAAAAGTTGTATTAGCATCTTTCATTAGACAAAAAGTACATATGAAGGTACATTATATAGTGAGGAAATAGGTCACCCCAAAAAGGTAATTAACTCAACTCAGAATAAAAAAATGACTTAAACTACATTTATCCTAATTATTTATTATTAACTTAAGCAAGCTAATTTAACTATGTAGGTAAAATCACATAGTGGGAAAAATCCTACACTACCATAGACAACCACAAGGGAGAATCAACCCAACATTAAGATACATGGTTAAAATAGAGATAGACAAACTATCATAGGTGGGATCCATTTACTCAATATCAGATAGTTAATGGGTCTCACCACTTATGATATTACCAAATAAAAATGGAAATTGGGGAATACACATAGGTTAATAAAATCTTAATAAGGCCACAATGAAAGACTATTTCCATTTTCCCTTAATATATATAAAGTTTTGGATAACTTGGTTAAAAATAGGTACTTCTACTTATTATATGGGTTCAATGGTTATAATCAGATAAGAGTATCTCCATAAGATTAAGATAAAATAAATTTCACACATCTTTGGGGAACATTTGCTTATAAAGTGTTACACTTTGGTCTATGTAATGCACCAACTACCTTTCAATGGGTAGTTTTAACTATTTTTTATGATTTAAAAAATGACCATCTAAAAGTTTATATGAATGATTTTATAGTACATGATAATTCTTTTGATGAAGCCTTAGATAATTTAGACAAAGTACTAACTAGATATGAGCAACATCAATTATCTTTTAGCCATGAGAAATTCCTAATGACGGTCAATTAAGGAATTGTAATAGACCATCACATATCAACCCAAGGAATACAAGTTGATCCCAAAAATATTAAAATCATCTCTAACCTACCTGTACATAAAAATCAAATTGATATCAAAAGTTTTATAAGACATGCAGGGTACTATATATGTTTTATAGATGAATTTAGTAAAATTTTTAAACCTATGTTTTATTTATTTACTAAGGACAATGAATTTTTTTGGAATGACAAGTTCAACAAGCTTTTGAGTCAATAAAAAAATAATAATCTATGCTCCAATTATGAGAGGTCATAATTGGGAGTAACCCTTCCACATACATGCATATGCCTCTAACGATGTTATTGGGGAAGTACTAAGACAAAAATATGATGAAGGAAAGATGCATGCCATTTAATATATTATAAAAATCTAACTCCCACTAAAATAAAATATACCACTACTGAAAAATAGTTCTTATCTGTCATATATGCATGAACAAGTTTCATCACTACATCACTATATATTAAATATTTGTTTACACGAACAATTTAGTCATCAGATATTGAATAAAGCAATTTTAGGGGTTAGGATTATTAGATGGATACTCCTCTTATAGGAATTTGACATTAAAATTATTGATAATCAAAGAAAATTTAATGTGGTTGCTGATTTTATGTTTAGATTAAATGTTCTAGGTGAAATGAACTAGTTGAAGACAAAATTATAGATGAACAACTGTTCATAGTTTCAACACACTCACCATGGTTTACTGATATGGCAAACTACCTAGACATATCAAAATTTCTTTTTGATTTTAATAATAAATAAATAAAACATTTGGTTAGAAATATGCTCACTTTAAATGGTTTAATGGTGTCTTGTTTAAATGTGGACCTAATTCAGTACTTCATAAGTGTGTAAGAGAGGATGATATTTATGACATTATAAAAGCTTGAAATGATAAACTAGAGAAGACCACTATTCAAGTAAAAGGATGGTCTATAAGTTATTTAGAGTTGGATACTATTGGACTTCAAAAAAATTTGAAAAAATATGTATGGAAGTGTGATCCTTGCCAAATAATGGGAAAACCTACCCTATCTAATGAAATGCTTCTCTATCCTCAAGTTTGTTGCAATGTATTTTAGCACATGCCAACATCATAGGCTCATCTCATGACTCATCTCTCTTGAAAGGAGATTCATGGGAACCTCATTAACGTTTATATCTACCTGGTCTAGGTACACTAATCTTCACTCAGTGGCTCATTATGACCATTCCATTTCAAAGGGGCCTTTGCTGGTTCAAATACTTAAAACTTCATTTTAAGGGGATTTGGGTACTTGAAAAATTATTGATAATTTGGCCTCATAATAAAAATATCAACCCCTATAGTTCAAAACTTTATCATATGGCCCTCAAAAAAATGTATTTGGTTACTTGGACCTTGTCATGGTCTTCGACATGCTTTGTGATATCCTCATTTGGTCTCATTTTAAACCTTTTAGCATTATTTAAGGTCTCATTATATGTACTAGAGATTAATTGAAATATCCTCATGTGAAATAATGTTTTATTCATTTGATGATGTGTTAGGATTTCATAAGTTATTATTCAGTGAAAGGAAGGGTGTCAAGTTCCTTTTAAAGCCTAAAAGGTGGCTTATACCTTGTTTGACAAAGTTAAGGTATTTTATAGAAAAATAAGGTATTAGGAGAAGTTAATGTTTCTTGTTCTCATATTATTCCTACTTACTTTAGCTACTTATTTTGGGAAAGGCATTGTAAATAAGATGAAAAAGGTTTCCAATTCATGTTTGAGTCTTAACATGAGCTCTAATGATGTATCCAAGGTTGCTTTCTATGGTTTATTTTGTCAAACATGTTTCAATCTCCAATTAGCTCTCCAAGTCATCAAATGCCATTTAGAACATGAAATATGGGTTAAAATTCATATTAGGATCTTTTTAAGAAAGTGCAAGATTGAAATTATGATTTTTTAAAAGTTTCATAGCCATTCTATATCATTACAAGGTGGTTTTATAAGTAAAAGGGGGGTCTTTCTAAGGGTCAAGTATCATTTATTCATCCAAAATGCCCCCCCAAAAATGAAAAGTGATGTTTAAAATTCCATCCATACATACCCATTCGTTATAAAGTGTATTTGAATTTCCATTTCCTTTATCTCTTCCTCCAATGGTCTTTCAAGGTCTCTAACCTAAAAAAATTCATAAAAATAAGGTTTTATAGGTGTTTTTAGAGTTGTACAGACTTGTATGGTATATTTAGGGTTAGAATAGGTCAAAAAATTCATGGGGGGTCTTTTTTAGGAATCTTAGAGAATATCCAAATATGCAAATAAAGGTAGAAAACACAACAGGATCTCCATCGAGCTCTTGACAAGCTCACAAGGGCCAGTTTGAGATAGATGGTATGATATATATAAGAGGAGTAAAATCCCAAGATATTGGTTAAAAATAGAGTACCTAGTGGGATTATAATCCAGGACAATAGTTATTATATCTATCCCCTATGCTCTATAAACAAATACTAAGAGTCACGATAATCAAATTAATCTTATGCATCTACACAGGGTCAACTTTTGAATAATTTTAGTGCATCCTTGTCTTTATTGGTAAAATTGGTGGTTTAATATGGTATTAATAGTCCTTCCACATAATTATCCATCACTATTTGGCATGTGTAACATTGAGAGATGGGAAAAGATCTCGATAAGGTAGTTAGTAGGTTGAGATCGGTGTCATTGTCATCTCTATGTTCTAAGTTTTCTTTAGGTATAATGCATCCAAATGGTTGTAAATGTGCTTATAATATTATTCTATATTTAAGTATCACCAACCACCTAGTTATTTTTTACATGGTATTCTAAGAAACATTCATGCTCCCAACTAATTAAACTATACATAGATTATTTATTTAAAAGTTATTGAAAATGTGTGTGTGTGTGTGTGTGTGTGAGAGAGAGAGAGAGAGAGAGAGAGAGAGAGGAGAGAGAGAGAGAGAGAGAGAGAGAGAGAGAGAGAGAGAGGAGAGAGAGAGAGAGAGAGAGAGAGAGAGAGAGAGAGAGAGAGAGAGAGAGAGAGAGAGAGAGAGAAATGTACTAATATAATAAGGTATAAAATATCAATGAAGAAACATTTCAAGATCTATAGATCCAACTTGTAGTCTATAAATTATTGAAGCATGAAAATACAGACCTATAGGCTCATTAGGGACACTTAAATTACCTTCAAAAAGGGAGAAGGATGAGGTAATGGTTTTGTATAAGAGTATAGGGATGAAATGAGTGAAAAAGTGTGTGAAACCCATGAAGGCTAAGTAGTTCTTGAAAAAACTAAGGAAATGACACAAAGATAACCTCTCTTAAGTTTGTAATCACTCATCCCACTTACCACATATAGCCCTATTCAAGGCTTCAAGATTGATCTTCAGACATGAGAAAGAGAAGATATACTGCATAATAATGAGTTTGGGGTTTTAAATAATGAATGAGATATAAGGGTTTTTACCTACTTAGAACACCCAATTGCAATGGTGAATGATAAATAATTCAACCAAGACAAGGTATAATCATAATATACCTAAGAGTTCTCCTACATGCCTTCCATAATTGAGATGAGAGAACATGTGTCAAGTGTGTTAGATTGGTAAATGTAGCATGGAAAGTGCCTATAAGTGTGTAGGTAGAGGTTAAACTTCATGAAGAACGTCATAGATGGTCAAAGTGAAGAAATTTAGGCCTAGATACAAAAAAGGACATCTATATGCCTAAAGCTATCAATGGGTCAATTTTAGGCAAATTGGCCAAACCTTGAGCACATGAAGATTTAAAAAAAAAGGAGATACTTTGAAGAAAGATTAGAAGTGTTTCAAGGGTCAAAATTAGACTAAGTACAAGAATAGGCAAGGTCTTATCAAGAAACCTAAGTACATGCACATACACCTAAAAACTGGTTAAGGTAAAGTGGAGCGAGGTCATAATTATGATGTCTTAGTAAATTTTAGAAGGTGGTGGAGATTTTATAAATAATATTTAAGGTATATATGTCCATTTAAAGCACTAAGAGGACTAGACTCAATGAAAATATGCTTACTCTAAGCTAACACAATCAAGAATACATAAACTACCTCTTATAAGTCAACATGAGAAGGTAAAGTAGATGAGCAGAAGATGGTTTGGACAAGAGAATAATAGGTATATAAAAGTAATATGACCTTTTGAACTATTTTATAGATTATAAATGAGACCTCAAGATGCTAATAAAGGAAAATACCTCTCACATAGTCAAGTAACACAAAACTACCACTTATAGACAGGGTCATGAGTAGTGAAAGAGTGTTTTTAACTATGCATGAATGAGGTGAAAAGGGTGTGAAGGAGACCCATATAATTAAAATACAAATGTTATTGATGTCTCCATTTAATGGTTTTGGTTCTATGAGTTAATGAGAACCTTGATAAGATAGTTAGGTCTAGTAAGCCTAACTAGACAGTTACATGCTTAAACATGAGCTTGAAGACAATTGAAATTTTGGGATTATTTTGAGGATTGGAAGTATTAGGGGAGTTAAATGATAATTTTAAAATATGGATATGAGGTTTAACTTATAAAATTTAAGAGGAGATACCCAAGACTAGACCCTAGGGTCAGACTAGTTCAATAGCTTGCAAACCCTAGTATCATGAATGAGAGGTTTGCAAGTATTTTTGGGTGTTATCAAAGTATAAAAACCATGGGATAATGTTAAGAGAGGTATTAAATTCTTCATAGGAGTATTTGTATCCAATTTCAAGCATTTTCACATTAATTACACTTAAACCCTCTCTTTTGACATCATAGTTTCAATGTTTTGAGCTTGAGAGACACCTTCCTCATGTGTGAACATCTTTGAGTAAGTGAATGGAGTTATAATCCATTATGGAAAGTTTAAGGATTTTTTTATACTTGAAACTTGAGACATTGGTTCACAAGTTGAGGCTCCAACCTTTATGAATCATTGTAAAGAGCCTAAGCACCCCTAAACCCTACATAAACCTCACAAAAAAACTAAATGGAGGTTTTTGGCTTCTTAAAGGCTCAAAAAGCATTATATTGACCTAAAAAACACTTGGATGTCATTATTAACTTAAAGGATACCCTCACCATGTAGTTTACAAGTATAGTCACATGCACATATTCACTAAAAACTATACTTTTTAGGGTTTTAAAAATAAAATAAGGTTATGAGCATGATGAACTAATAAAATTATTGGGGAGGTTGATGTGAAGGTTTATACACCTATTTAGAGTCCAATATCCACTTTATTTATTATGAAGTAGCTTCTATAGGTCCAATTCCTAAAGATAGTGTAGATATGATTGGGAGAAAGTGATGTACTCACCTAGGAAAGTTGGGGTAGCATGGTTAGACCAATTGAAAGCTATGGGTTATTCACTAACAATGTTTAATGATTATAAAATAGGTATCTCAACCTATTATATAGGTGATCATGAAGGTATTATTTCCATTATAATGACTACTATCAAATAGTTAGGCCTAATTGCCTAATAGGCCTATAAGATCAATCAAGAAGAGTTCTCATGAGGAAAGAGCCAAATAAGTGAGGTGTAAAATGGAACATTTAGAGACTAGGGAATGTGTCAAAAATATATAATGATGATGAGGATTATTTAGGTCAAATTTTCACTTATCATTCCATAGTTCAATAAGTAATGGTAGTTTCAAAGGAGTTGAATGAGGTGCTCATTTTCTACGCCTTACTCTCATGAAGACCATAAACCAAGCATGCCTATTATCTTGGAGGGATGTAAATAAGGTGGATTGATAACTATTAATATCCTTGTGACTGCTATATTGAGGTAAACATACACATTTCATGATGATTATGCAAGATGATGTAGTTTTTAAACCTAGTATACATGTAAAAGAGAGAGGTAGGATATTTAATGCTTCATGGAGGCCAATTAAACCATAGTGATACCATTATAACTAAAAATAGAAGAAGTGGGTGACCAAAATGGTGTGATCATAACTTTGATGAGGTCAAAACAAAATTGAAGGAGTTTTTAACTAGTGCTCTTTATATGTCTTACTCTCATGAAGACCATCAAAAAATCATGCCTCATGCATTTGAGAGGGATATAAGGTGGTGTATCATGTACTATTATACAACATTGATGAGATTTAGTACCCTCTTCTCCCTCCCTCTCTCTTGTTTTATAAATTGAGGCTCAAAGGCTATTGTAAGCATCCTTTCACTAGGTATTATTGTAGCGTATAATTTCACCCTTATGGGAGAGTTTTTAAGTCTTTCTCACTCCCAGTGATAATATTTGAGTAACCTTAGGTTGTGGGTATCCTATAGTGAGGTTAAACCTTTAGATAAGGCCAACTTCCTCTTGGTAAATCGCCTAAATTAATAATTATACTTGGAAAAGGGATAAAGAGGGGATATAAAATTACTAAGAACACTAAAAGGGTGATACACCAAATTTATTGACACTCATATAAGATTGAAGTTAACACTAACTTAGCATAAGATTTTTTTTGTTTACACAACCTCCCAAACTAGCTAATTTGCATAAGTATTTATTAAACTAGGCTCACCAAACAATACATTAAGCAAAGAGGAATTCTAAAATTCACACCAAGCATCCATTAATGTTGTAAAGAGCTCAAGTTTAGACCTACAACTAACTTGAAAACACCCAAAAATGGGCAAGAAAGGACAATAGACATGGAATAACACTTATTCGTAAGTCCCTCATGCACAAGCTTTATAAACACAATTTAGAGGCAAGAGTTAGGTGAAAAATGATCTTTATTGCTTCAAAAGGTATTTCTTACAAACTTTTATAGGGTTTTGCCTTGTAAGATGAGAATATCCTATAAAAATGGGGGGAAAATGGGAGATATTTGATAAAAGGGGAAGAGAGAGAGAGAAGAATCAAGAAAACAAAATTTAATAAATGAGAAAAAACCACCTTCCATGGAGTCTCAACCACATTTGGGTTAATTATAACTAATCCTTACTCAACAAAATAATCTAAAAACCCAAAATTGGTCAAAAAAATCCTTTACAAGCTCAAAAAAACTCACCTTTAAGTTGATTATTCATAAAATGTGGACTTTATTCCACCAATTATTACCATAGATCATTAGTCCATATAATCCTTAAACATCCCAAAAAATACTTGGGTCCCATGTGGAAGGTATGAAAAGATAAACATGTAAAGATGATTTCTTGTAGGGTTGTAAGCATTTTAGACATGCTTATACTCTTATAAATTGTTCATAAAACATATGATATTAACCAAACTTAATCCAAAATGAATTTAAATTACATAAGGTTACTAAAAACATACTAGAATCACTTAGCCCAACTCTTCATGGTATGAAAGATATGAACATCTAAAGAAGGGCTAAAATTGGGTGTCTTAGGCCTAAAAAGCTTGAATTCCTCCAAAGGTCAAATTTGACCTTTACACTAATATTATTTTATTTAAATTATCTTCATGACACTCGAAACATCTCATAACACCTTTTCAAATTATCAAAACCAACTTTTCTCTTTATGCCTTTAAGACTACCTAAGGGTTTTGATCTTGCCTATAGGGTTTTACATGAAGTTTGGAGTGTGAAAAATATTAAAAGGTGTTTAATGAGATTAAAAACATATTCCCATGATTTTAAAATTCTTATATAATCTTTTAAACCTTAACCACACCTTAAAACTGTAAAAATTATGCCTGCACCAATAGTGACCATTATGAAACATAGGGGGATTATGTATAAAAAATGGACACTTTCACTTGTCACATGACCTTAAAAATATTATGGATAGGTATTTTATGTCATTAGTACAAATACTATAAACTTTTAAGTATTTTGGATGCATACTTTGTCCTATAGACCTTTTTTACCAAAATTTACCTTGAGCTACTTGCATGCTTCCTCCATGCCTAAACTTGTCTTTCTTCAAAATTTAGATTAAAAACCCTAAATTTTATCACTTATATAGGATAATATAGGTTTATAAAATAATATTATATGGTTTTAAGACCTTTTTAAGGCCTAAACTCCTTCTTAGCACCTAAAACTAATAAAACTTCAACTGGCCTCCAATGGATGCCTTCTTGATTACATGAGGACTGTGTATAAATATCAGGAAATTTCACTCTTTATAGAATGATTATGATGGAATGTGATTATTTTTTGGGTCATTAATACCATTCATACCAATTTTTTTGTTTTTATTGAACCTATAGATGCCCTAAAATGACCAATTCCTCTAAGGTAGGCCCCAATATTGACCATGGTTAGACATAGGGTTGAATGTAATAAAATATTGAATAGTTTCCATTGTAAAAAATCCTAAAAAATATTTTTAATAGGTATATTATTTCATAAATATCCTATCCACCAAATTTCATGATTAGATCCTACATATTTTGGCATGTAGGCCCATTTTGCCAAAAGCTAGTGACATGTGCCAGCTTGGTCAAATTTCACAACTAAGTTTTCCTTCCTTTTGACTTGGTTTGATGACTTATCATTATTATTTTACCTCTAATAGGTAATATATACTTCCATTTTAATTTATTTCACCCTTCATTAGTTTTTCTTCAACCTCATGCCACCTCTCTCAAGATCTTACTTCCTTAGGAAGCCTGTTTGTACATACCAATAGTATTATGGATGTGTGTTTATGAGGATTTACAATGATCTTAAAATTTATTGGGATAATTTATATATGGTATTGACTTCACTAACTCATTATTATTCTTTTAATCATCTCTATTGAACATGAATTTTAACTATTTACCATTGTCATCAACCACCAACAACTTGTAGATAGGTTTGGGATTACCATGACTATATTTACTTATTTATAAGGTATATGATTGAATATATTTGTATTTTAAGATATATATTATCCTTACCAATGATAATATATCATCATTTTTACCTTGATTACCTTCCCTTGAATATGTAGCCTCCTTAGAGACCACTATGTTCTCATTCAACCTTCCAATCTAAAGGAAAGATTGGGGTTTTGAGGTCATGGACAGATATTTGAGGGGAAATAATTATGTTCATGCCATTGAGAGTTTATAATTCATTATATTTTGGTATCATTCATCACTTTATTCTTATTAAATGTCATCTTGAGCATACTACCACCCTAGATGCCATTGCTTACTCTCCCATTTACTTAAACTAGTTTTTGCCCTTTTGAAGATAGGCTTCTTCTAATTGACCATCCTAAAAACTTGAACATAGTCCTCCTATCCTTTTATTGTTTTTATTTATATCCATAACCTCAATGAAGCTCCAACTTGGTTACTAGGTTCATTCATAAATAAAACATGGAGCTTCAATATTTGGACAATCTTTATGTATCAAGATTCATGCCCCTAATAAAATTACTATTGTAGGTTAGGTAATGATAAGTTGGAATAATTAAAAAATGTTGTTTAGAGTCCTCTCTATGATTCATTATGATGTTAAAACCCCAATTTCTCATAAAATACATTTTTAAACATGGAAACCTTATAGACCATACCCTTACACTAGCAATGTCCACTTAAAGAGAAAATTGTATATGATAGGGTTGTAGATGGGGAATATGAGGTGATTTTGACCATGTCACCAAGATTCATTAATAATTTACACCATCATGAGACTTAAACCAAAAATATCTCCAGAAATACTTTATATTCAACCTCCATAAGCTTGTAGGTAGTTTTGTGCTCTCCATGACTGTGGGTGTGGTGTTGACTAGCTGTAGGTATATGTTATTATTATTAATCCATATTTGAACCTAAAATATATTTCTATTTAGTCACTCTCTAGTGTTCTATCAACTCCATACTAATCAGTAACTTGTTAATCCAACAAAGCATCACAAATTATCAGATAGACCTAATGACCTTTAATATAGTCAACTATCAACAACCTTCACTGTAACATGCCTTATACTAGGTCTTTGGGTGTCATAAGAGCAATTTAAAAAATTATATTTCTACCTCTTGGATTAATTTCATGAATGGAAACTCATTAAGATTGAGAAACCATATATTGTTTGTTAATTTTCATTAATCTCTTGATATCATGTCTAATTATCATAAGGCCTATCTCTTATGATTGTATCTATCCCATTTGTATGGACTGTGTATCCTTTTAACTTGAAGCATACTAAAATAGACTCCCTAACTCATTTTTGGGTGTCTTAACCTTCTTGGAGTTCCCATTGAGTTCAAATCCACATTAAAAAACCTTGGACCTTCCAAGAAACATGTTTGATCTATTTTAGGATCCTCACTTGGTTGTAGGTTATAGTTGAGGTGGTTATAGGTTATATTTGGGATGTAGGTGTTGGTAGAGGTAAATGCCTTGTAATTAAATTATTAATTGATGACATTTGTGCTCTCTTAGCTCAACAAGACCATTTAATATGAACACATTCCTCCTATTGAAACTTTAGGTGTAGAGGTCAGTTTGAAGCTCAAACCCTGTAGACAATACTAAAGAAATGTAGTGAATAATTTCATGACTTTGAAGCATCCAAACACTACCTTATTTTAGTTAGACACCCACATCCTTTTTTAAGGATATTCCCCTATGATATGGATACAATATGGATGCACTTATATTAATCAATAATCCTTGGAACATTTCCATTTGACATCATAAGAAAGGGCTAGGACCTCTCTTTTGGTGTTTTTAGGGATTTTATCCTAAACTGAGTTCCTTCAATCTAAAGATGATTTCTCAACTTTGGCACATTATTATTTGGTAGATGATACTATAAGGTTAATTCATATCTGATATAACCCTTAGGTGTTCCCAAATACATTTCACCCTTCCATTCCACACATAAGGCTTACAAAGGTCTCTAAGGCTTATAGCCCTTTTTTCTTGTTTTTTCATTGTATAAAAAATTAAAATGAATCAAGAGATTTTGAAATTAGTTACATGTACCCTTTATTTAATTTTACCTATATGTCAATTTTCATTCCCTAAATCCACACCTAGGGTACAATTCCTTTGTAACCTAGCTCTCGTTAAGCTTAATTAAAACTTAAACACACTAATAGGTCTATAAATCATACCATATAGTTCCTACCAAACCAAAACCCATTTATTTATTTAAGGCACCTTTAAAAATATTATAATACAAATTTTTGGAAAATTTGGAAGCTTAAAACTCTTGAAATCAACAAAACCCTAGTTTAGGGCTTCTCTTTTCCTACATAGGCCTGAGAGCCTTCAAAATTCATTTCCTTGAGTTTTTTACAGATTAAAAATAACATATAACCTTCTACAGGTATATTTAAATTTATTACACCTATTATTATAGGTTATATACCCTATTTTTACTCATTTCATGCTTTAAACACCAAAAACTCAATCAACTATGCATAAAAGGGGGACTATACAAGGCAATGAAGGTTCCAAATTATAATGTGTTTGTTTCTAGATAAATTAACTAGGGTTTAGGACCTTGCATAGGTCTTATCAACTATTATAACACCATACCAATTCTCAAATACCCCTTGTTTAACCTATTAAAGCTTCTCCTCAAGTTCATACACTTGTTTCTCATAGACTACCTATGTGAAAACAGGGTATAGGCATAAATGTGAGGATTTGTTTGACTAATCCAAATCATTAGTATCTTTCTCCACATATAAATATATCACTCATTCCTTTTTAGGTTTGTATTACTTATTCTTAACCTCATTCCATTATTTATAATTCACTTCAACATGCTATCAACATGAACCTCTCTTTTGAACATAAACCTCACCATTATACTTCATGAACTTCAACTTGAAAACCAAACACTCCAACAACCTTTTTTTTTGAGACTATATCATATTCATCCTTCATTTTTATACTCTTTAATGTATAACTTCTTTATAACTTTACCTCTCATACTACTTTCTAATTATGAATACATGACTTTGCTTTGATAGAAACCTTGATGGCTGTAGGTACTCCCTAGTGAGCTATAGGTGACAATGTGATCCTTAAACCCTATTAAAGGATTTTATAATTTCCATATTACATTATTTAATCATGTACTCAACTAAATAAATAGGCACCTTCAAGATATTTGATTGTCATAACCGACAACCTTGATTATTGTACCAGGCATGTAGGTGGATTATATGGGCTGGGGTATGGATTTATGACACTTAGAGAGCCTTGATCACATAAAAAGTGAATATGGGAATGTATTTATATGATGATCCCTCCACCACTTCATAAATACTTCTTTAAGGCTTATATCCTTTTATTTTCTCTAATACATAGTCTACTTTCTCAGTTAGTGGCTTTCCGTAGGGGCTGAATATAGGATTCATTCTTTGCTCCTAAGGTTAACTGAAACCTAAATGTGTGCTTGTTTTAGATATATTTGTAGACTTACACTCCTCACTATTCATGATTATATTAAACATCTATTCCAACATATTTTTTATTGATGCCTAAAACTCTTACTCTTGGAAAATAATCTTCATATGGGAATTTTCACAGATGTGGGATGAATTGTGTTCTATGAAGCAACCTCCAAGATTTTAGGATATGGTTCTTCAAATTAAATGGGGGGAAAAAGGTTAAAGAGGAATTCAAATAAAACTAAAATAAGCTAAGGAAATGTACCAAAATTTTAATGTACCTAATATTTCATAAAATAACTTAAACCTTTGAAACACTATAGATAAATTAAAAGAGCATATGCATGGTTTAATTCCTGTAACATAAGAAAAATCCTACAATATATAATCAAAGAAAAGAAACAAAAAACATATATAAAATCCATTCAATTTAACATATAACACCACATCCTTTTCATTTTTTAGTGGAGAACAAAATACAAAAGGCCTCAAAGGCATAGTATACAATATTCAATCCTACCTGTGAGGGGCACCTACCAAGGTCATGAAACGGAAAGATAATAACTGTTACTACTGCTATTCAAAAACTAAACTATTACAATGGCTACCCTTGATAACAGTAACAAAAATTTCTATTCACACATTACCAAAATAAATTAGCCTTGAATATATAGGCACATAGGCCTCATAAGCGAATGACACCTAAAACTTGGCACTTGCACTCATGATGAGGCCATTGTAATAAAATGAGGAGATTTGTCTCATGAGTGTAGTTGATCCTTAAGATATTAGATCTGGTACTACTATTGATACCTCATGATCCCCCATGATTCTTAGGATAAGTGTCATGGTGCCACATGTCTATCTTTGAAACTATCTTTAGAATTATATTAGATATGAGGGCCCACTTCGCTCAACCAATGTCATTGATCAAAGCACTGACAAAGAAACCTTTGCTCTCAAGGATCACTAGGGTGATGTGTGTACTATTCTAAATCCTTCTATCACCTTTTAACTAGTATCACGTGGAGCTACCATGTGGCAAGATGGCACTACTCTTAGGGAAGTTGAGAAATCCTTTACAAATAATGAGTGTAGGAGTACCATGTGGAAATTTTGCTTCCTCATCATTATAAATGCATAATGGGTATTGCCTCTTATTCCATCTTCCAATGACACTCTTATAAGTTATAACAAAATAGCTCTTTGATTTTGAGGAGTGGTATGACATCATGTGGTAATATGGTGCTACTCTTGGACAAGTTAAGAACTTCATCATGTTGAATGAGCACCAAGCTACCAAATGGTAGTAGCAAAAGGAAGCTAAGACTTAGAAATAAAATAGAAAAAGGGACTCATAAAAAAGAAGAGGCCAAAACATAAATATTGAATTCATCAAGCATGACCATGATAAAGAGGCTAACTACCCCAAAATCTCAAAAAAATGATCACTATCCATAGTTCTTGGTGACTTATAGGGGAATCTACCTATAGATGGAAAAACCCAAAATTATGGTTTTGCAGACTGATTGAAGAAAAAATACAAAAGGAGGTGAGGCCCATAAACTCATAAATTTTGAAGAGCCAGCTTCAAAGGATTCCACTTATCCTCCTTAAACTGAGTCTTCTTCTTCAAAGCCTCAAAGAATCTATCTAGATCAATGATCTCCTTAAAGGAGATGCTGCTCAAGCCTTGAACTACTACCAACATCTGAAACTCTAGCTAGGTAAGAGGTTGAAAAATGGTCTCCACCTCGAAAATACTTTTCATTTGACTAAGAGCCATAAAGATGGTTTGTTTCATTCTACTTCTTTTCTAGTATCTCTTTTATTTTTTCCTCTCAGAGGACTATGTTTTTAATAAGGAATGGGGAGGGAAGTCTCAAGTAGACTAATTATTCAATATGCCCCTTCATATCTTAGACTAATTTTTCTAAGGGATCCAAAAATTCCTTGCACTTTGATTTTACCTTATTGTAGCTCAAGAACTTATTATCCTTCACTATTGCCAACCTTTGATCAACCACCCCTATTTATTAAAGCATCCCATCCATAGTGCTATAAATCTTCTAGAAAAAGTGTTACAAATATTGAACCTTTGGGGACACAAAGGTGAGGACCTATTCTATGGATACACTCACTTATGCACTCAGTTTCTATGAGTTTACATTGAAACTAAGCATTGGATTCAATTTTATAGCCATGTTATTTATTCTCTCCTAATAAGATACATACAATTATTGGACCATGGGTAGGATCCCTATGGTCTAGGAGTGGGTGATGAGGTCATTTTTAAGTTGTTGCATCTCTTAGTCCTTGGCTGAGGACTCCTATTACATCTACTACTATAATTATTTTTACATCCTTGTAAAATCCAAAATATTCTTATAGGTCTACATGAGCTCTATTTATTTCTCATGTAGTTTATTCTCTACATCCTTCTTTTCCTTCTTTAGACCATCTATTTCAATCTTCAATTTAGCTACTTGAATCTATAACTAGGCCCTTTGATTGGACTTTACTTGAAAGCTCTTAGTGGTGATGTGGATCTAAATGTTAAACCTCATTTTGGTGAGCTCCACATATTTTTCCTTAGCTTCTATGTTTAGGTGATCGATAGTAGCTTTCACTCTAGCAAGTTCCAGCTCTTTCTTCTCCATTCATCATCCTGCCTTGACATAGTCCATGGTGATGAAATTTTAAGTCTCTTCTATTAATTTGACCCTATCAGTCAATCTAGCCTAGTTGAGGTTGAGGTTGATAGCATGTATCGAGTAATTCCCTAACTATATCTATTCCTATGGCTTAATTACTTATGGCATCAAATGTGTAATCATCATAGATTACTACATTGGGTCAAAGAATGACTGCATGTGAGGCACCACTAGCGCCTTGTCTAATTTTCCTCTTCTCTTCTCTACTTAGGCCTCATTATATTTTCTAGTAATCTCAAAATTCTAGTGGAACTTTATGATAGGCTAAAAGGAATTGTCACTTATAACTATGAAGTAACAGACACTATTCCCCCAGAGATGAGTGGGTAAAGGGTTAGGTTAGAAGGCAAGAAAGGTATGAGGAAAAAAATAAGGGTATGGGGTGTTTTCACCATGATCAATGTTGATTTGGTGGATGAGGGTGGAGGAGCGAAGATTGGTGCAAGGGAGGGATTGACCATATAGAGGAAAGTGGCAATAGTGAGGTGATTGTCTACGAAAAGGAAAGGGGCACAAGATTAGTGAAAATGGTGGAAAGTGAAGATGAAGTGAAGAAAAAATCATAAGTGAAAGAAAGGGGTGAAAAAAGTGCACCTTATTTTGTGGGGGTCTTGGTGGAGAGCTAAAAGTTTTTACCTCAGAGCTAGGTTGAGATGGCCCTACCTCAGGTTACCCTGAGGAGGCCTATTAATGCTATTAGGTAGTTAGACATGGATACAGAGGAGGTGGCTAGGTCAGAGGCCTTTGTATTATGTAATCTTCCTCCTCCTTCACTAGAGGGGCATCCTCTACCTTTGAAGAGGTATCCTCCTCCTCTGCTTTGATCGAGACCTCTTCTTCTGCTAGAGCTTCTTCTTTTTGGTGTTCATCTTAGAGGTTCTCAAATTACTTATTTGTGTCTAGGTCTTTAATACTTAGCTCCTAATTTATAATTTCTTACCTATATTTCCAATAAGCATCTATTTTATCCTAGATATAGCCCCTCTAGATGAGCTATGCCCTTAGACCCTTTGTCATTTTTTTATGGGATCAAAATCTTGGACTAGCTTATAAAATGACTCCCATGACTTATGGGTGTCTAAAGAGATCTTGGATAGATCCACATAATATTTGATGTCTTCCACCATGGGTGACCTTCAATCCTCTAATTATGGCCATGATTCATGGTTGAAAGGGTAGTGGTCTTTAGAGTGGCTATGTGGCCGATCAAGTTGCAGTTCTACTAGTCATTGATATAGTCCAGATCAATCTCTACTAGTTTTAGTGTAAAAAAGTGCTCTTGTGACCTCTTCAAAATTTTAATTCCCCCTCTTAAGAAGGTGAAATCATAAAATGCCTTATTATTTTATCCCACACCATAAATTGAGTCTACCACATCAATCTAGTGAGCCAACTCTAGGTCCAAGGCCCTATTCATGAATAGGCACAAGAGCTAAAATGGATATTCCTTGAATTTATGGACATGAATGAATGTGAAATGGGACATAAATAACTAATATAATATAATATTAACACTATTGAGCCATGAATTTTGGTAGCCCATCATTATGAAAGTGATGGGTTCCTGACTGAGGTCGATGAGGACTAGAGACAGGAAGTACTCTAAAAACTCATAGTAATCTTATGGTTATTGATCTAGTCCAGATCAAGATCTACTAGTTTTAGCATAATAAAGTGATCTTGTGACCTCTTCAAAATTTTAATTCTCCCTCTTAAGAAGGGGACATCATCTAGGGCCTTCTTCTTTCAGTCCATAACATAAACTGAGTCTACCACATCAAGCTGGTGAGCCAACTTTAGGGCTAGGGTCCTCTATTCATGAGTAGGCACAAGAAATAAAATGGATCTTCTTTGAATTTTTGGACCCAAAAAAATGTGAAATGGGACATAAAGAACTAATATAATATAATATTACCACCACTAAGCCATGATTTTTTGTGGTCCATCATTATGAACATGATGGGTTCCTGATTGAGGTCGATGAGGACCAGAGACAAGAAATACTCTAAAAACTCATAGTAATCCTATATAGCTAACAAGATATGGGTCCAAGTAAATATGGGGATCAACATGTTAGGATGGGTGCCCATTTAAATAGCATTGAAGGTAAATTATGGGGAAAAGAACTAAGAGCCATGATATAGGATGAGGTGGAGGAGGAATACCTGAAGGTATTCTAGGCAAGAAATTAGCCATTTGATTATGGATGGAATGGGTGATAGTGTCTAAAAATTCCATCTTATAATATTTATCCTTGTTTTGAATATTAAAATTAATATTGTACCCAACTAGAAGTCATGGATGTTGGTATCCAAGTCCATCCTAAAGATGAATGCTAGCATGGAAAGGGCATATTTCATATCTTGTGTCATAAATCTCAAAAGAGCGATGGGTAGAGGAGACACCTCCACATAATTTATATGGAGGGAAGTGTTGATGAATTTTAACTTTAGGAAATGAGTGTCCCATATACTTTGTAAGCTCTCCATGTTGCATATGTTTGTACTAGGGTCATTTAGGAGTCAGAGTATCTTCTTCTCTACGTTGGCACTGATGTCTACCTTAAGGTGGTTACCTAAAATAACATCTATGTTGGCATCATATTTATCTATGAATGAGGAAATTATATATGGGCATAGGTACATAAGAGGCACTACATATTGGGTAAGTGTATAGCTCTAAATTCTATAGCCAAATGACTCAAAGTCATTATTTTGGACTTTCTCATGCATTCAAGCATGGGTACCCTCCCTCAGGCTCTTTGTGTTCTTGGCCAATTTGGGATTAAATATCCCATATACATAAGCAAGGACTAGTGAGGGGTCCTTGCAATGCCCCTTAGTGATACTCTTGACATTTGGCACTTTAGGCTTTGGCTATGTGAAGGTAGATACATATGATTTACTTTTAGTAAATTATAGGGGAAGGTCCCCATGACCACTTGATCTGCACATTCTATGCTTCCTTGGATGTCCTTTATTAGATGAGGGTGCATAAATCTCCATTTTATAGATCTTTTAATGTAATTATTATTTGTTCTAAATAAAACACTAGATATTAGCTTTTGTTCTCAATTTTACACATAATTCTTTGCCTAATTCTTCACTTAAGATGCTCTATTTTAGCATGGTACTCTAGAAAACTCTTTGGTGTTTAAGTGTTTGGATCATTCGAGAGGTGGGTATTTATAAGACACCACCTCATAGCATAATAATCATGTAATTTTTGAATTTGGGTGCCCCTATAAATGTTTAGGGTGGCACACACACTTGAAGAATTTCTCTCAAGAGATTTATGATGATCTTCATGGGAGATTGTGTCATTGGGAGCGTTTGACATTAAAGGTAAGCGGAGTGGGGTAGATAACTATCTATAAATGGATGACTCAAAATTATGGTGGGTAAGGCATAGAGACTTGGAAATGGGATAAACAACTTGTGTTAATGACACTTATTTTTGAAAAGAAATAACAGAGAAGGGGAAACAAAAACAAATGAGGGAAACTAACTAACTATGTACAAGGTGAGGTTGATAAGTTAGTTAAAGTGTTTTAAGTGGATTCTATTAATTGGAATCTCTAAAGAACTACCTTTCACATCCTCCAACTTGAGTGCATTACCCTACCTATTTATAGTGATAAAAAATGGTCCTCTCTCTAGGGAATCAAATTATGCATGTTGACCTAGCTTTGTAGCCCTTTTGTCATACTTTAGAACTAGATCTTTTAGATTGAAGCTTGGGTCAGATCCCTTCTTATATAAATATCACTTAACTACTTATTATCAAGTAACCTTAACATCATTAAATTATTCTCTCACTTCTTATAGGCTGAGCAATTCTACCAACCTAACCTCTATCACTCCATTCTCTACTATTTTAATGGCTTTAAAAAGCTATAAAGTAGGAATCTTTGTTGATATAGGCATGACCGCTTCCTTCTCGTATACTAGTTCATATGGAGATGTCTTTAGAATTTTCTTGAGACTAATTAATTTGGCCCATAGAGGCATCTTGAGATGCATATGCCACTCTTATTATTAGTCAACTCCCATACTCTTGATCAACCATATAAGATTCTTATTGGTTGATTTGGCTAACCCATTCCCTTGTGGATAGTAGTTGGATGATGTATTAAAAAAAATGCCATTCTTGAGTGCAAATTATGAAATTTTAAAATTGAGGAAGGCCATCATGTTGTTAGATATGATCATTTTCTGAGGGTGAAACCTTACTACTAGCTCTTCCAAGAAGTTGAGGACCACATTTTCAATTGCCTCTTTTATTGGGGATACTTTGGTCCACCTTGTAAAGTAATTGGTGGCCATGAGTATCCACTTGTGGCCTATGCTAGATATAGGATTTATCATTCCAATAAAATATAAGCCCCATTATGTGAAAGGCTCATTAGCCACAATTATATTTAGTAGCATGGCTGAATTCTTTTACCTACCTATAAATAAATAACATTGGTGGCATTTCTTAACCACTTGATAACAATAAAAAAACATAGTCAACCAGAAATATCCTACATGCATGATCTTGGTCATAATTTTTTTTGTTGATAAATATCTTGGTCATGATCTTGGTCCTACAAATTTTTTCCATCCTGGAGGCTGTCAACACATCAGAGTAGTTCCCTATCAAAGTTCTTTTTGAAAAAGACTCCATAGATTAACATGTAACTAGCCCCTTCAACCTATAGAATCTTATTTTATGCATGGGGAGACCATCTAGATATTGGCCTATTCACATGAAGCATGTTATATCATCAACATAAGATTCACTAGTTTCATTTTGATTCATTAATACCATTTTTGGTACATCTTACTCCTCTATCAAGGCATTGACACATTGGGCTAGATACTCACAAAGCCTTCTTCTTTGGATCACCTTGGTTAGCCTGAATTCAATATAATATTATATGATTTTAGTGATCCAATTGGCCCTCTTTTAGGAAATCTTTCCTTCCATTATGTACTCTTAGATGTGAAATGTACCATGTATACTATTATTTTGCTTCTCACCACTAGGTGTCTAAACTTTTTGAGACCCTTGATGGTAGAGAAAGCCTACTTCTCAAAAAAATTATACTTAGTTTCATACTCATGAAATGTGATTGAATAGAAATTAATCATGTGCTTGCCTTTCCCTTTGTCTTCTTTTTGGGTTAACACAACAACCAAGCTATGTTCACTCCCATAGACGCACATGATAAACTCTTTCTAGAAGTCAAGATTAACTAGCATAGTGGTGGTTGATATCATAAATTTGATCTTATTGAATGCTATTCTCCCTTTGAGGATCCATTTGAAAGGTTGATCCTTTGTTAGCATCAATTTTATTGGCCTTATCATCCTAAAGAAGTTGAATATGAATTTACTGATGAAATTGATATTTCCAAAGAGAGATTGGAGTCCCTTCTTGTTGACTAATAAGGTTAATTCCCTCATGGCCTTCAATCTATCTAGATTGATAGAAATTCCTTCCTTGGATACCATGTATCCTATTATTTTTCCTTACAAGATGTTGAAGATATATTTTTTGGGCTTAAGAGATACCCTAAATTCTTGACATTTTTGATTTTTTTTCCAAATGATCGAATTGATCTTCCCTTTTCTTGGAGAATACTGTTAGATCATATAGATAGATGAAGATGATTTTGTTGATTAAGCCTTGAAAGTCTATGTCCATGGATCATTGGAAGATGGTTCCTACATTAGAAAGGTTGAAAACCCTTTTCACATATGTGAAGGTTTCCCACTTTGTGGTGAAAGTGGTATTATGTTGGCACACTTCATTAACCCATACTTGGTTATATTTAGAGAACCCATCTAGTAGGGAGAACATTTCTACACCCGCTACTATCTAGAGGATCTATTCTATAAAAGGAAGGGGTAATGGTCCTTTAGAGACACCTTATTCAAATATATGAATTCCATGCATAACCTAGTTTCTCTATTCCTTTTCCTCACTAGAACTACGTTTAACACCCCTTGATCAGGTATATAATCCTTGAGCTGATTAATTTCCTTAATTATTGATCTATAAGAGACTCAAATTTTGGGTTTAATAAAATTTTATTTTGTTGGATCAACTTGGAGCCCTCAATTAGGTATATATTATGATGAATGAACTCATGGTCATACCCCTTCAAATCATCATACTCTAGGCCATAACCCCTTCATATTTGTTGTAGAAGGAGATTAATCACTCCTTATCCTTTTAGGAAACTTATTTCCCCACTTTTAGTTTCCTTCCATGTCCAACATCAAGCTCAGAGTAGTCACTTTTATCTATGATAAAATTTTATATGTCATTTTTCACATTATCAAAATCTAAAATATTCTCTAGGGTGATAAGCCCTTTTGGGAGCTTATTGGACTTTAGTTGCATAATCTATTCTCTGTAAGCTTCTTCAATCTTTAACTACAACTATTTTAAAAATTCACATGACTATTGGAGAAATGTAACAATTTAGGCATCATTTTCAAATAATTTCTAGTTTTGATCATTATCTAGAATGGAAGGTATGATAATTACCCACATTTCTTGTTTATTGGATAGCAAGTCAGTCATCAGATGAAACAGGGAGCTAATTACTACCATTATATCTATTAAGGCATTCATGGTCCTAGGGATGATATGAATATTGAATAATTCAAATTATTTGATTAAGTCCCGCACTCAGTGGTGGTAGGATCTCATGCAAACATTCTTTATGGCTACAACTTCTCTTACCTACCTTACCACTAGTTTGGAGTCTCTAAACACTTTTAACTATTTTATGCCCATTTAATTGGTAAGACTGAGGCTATGGATAAAAACTTCATAATCATCTTAATTTTTCATGTAGGTGAATTTGAAGTAGAATTCCCTAAGGGTCTCTACTCTAGTTAGAGATATCAATCAAATACTAGCTCTAGAGCCGGTCTTGCATTTTGTGCCATCAAGTGTAGAGTCTAGAAATTAAACTCATTTTTAGGTTTCTTATTTTGATCTCCTTGTTCTTTATGACCTTGGGGATGGTTTGATCCTCATTATGGATTACATAGGTCCCAAGGCCAGTGGCATCAAAGTTCATGAATAGATCATTCTTAATGAACTAATCAATGAGGACCTCATCCTTTAGGTTTTTATTATCTATCACCCTTTCTTCCTCAGGTATTTCCACATAATACATCTCCTTATTAGAGAAAGAGGTGTGTATCACTTCAAAATTCATCATAAAATTATTAGTTATATACTCTAGATGCATCATTTTGGATAACACTTTCAATTTCAAGTCATATTTGGTCCTTAGGATCAAGTGGGACCAATCCAAAGACAAGTATCCACCTATCTTGGTGGTAAAATACCTTGATAGACACAACCCAAAGACTGGTGGGATGTCTATTACTACAAATTCTTAGGAGACTATGATATAGGGACAACAGTATAAAGTCAGGGGAAGAGCCTTGATAATATCTATGGTCTAAACTTTCTTCCCATCTAATTGCATTATCACTTTATTTAAAGGTTCATACTAAAGTTATAGTGCATCCATAATCTACTTGGGCATCACTATGGTGCTAGTGCCATAATCAATCATGGAATTGTATAACAACTTGATTCCCACATGAGAGTTAAATAAAATGGGGTAGGATTTATTTTGCTTACCCTCACATTTAAATTGATGAATATAGATGGCACACAAGGTTATACACTACTACTAGCCTCCTTTCCTCTATTTTTTACCATCCATATAACTATTATAGCTTGTGTAGGTTTCTCCTCATATTCCAATCTTTCTTTCAACAAATATTTCTAATTGGGGATAGACAAGACATCCTAGAGAAAAACATTACCTAGAGCCTTCTATTTTCTATCTAGATAACACCCAATAGAGATCATATTGCTCAAGTCTAATTCATACCTAGAATAACATGGAAATGATCTAGGGATGTGGGATGCTTATATCTATATTAAACCTCCATATTTTGATGAGGCTAGCTCTTTTGATTATATCATTTTTCACTACTTACTAAACTATTGATTATTGAGGTGAAAAGGGAAAGGAATAAACTAAAAAATGAAACCTAATTTACCTTTGGTGATGCACCTAAATAGTTATTTATCCTCTAAAATATTTGAAACTAAGGCACACATATGAATTAAAAATAAACTATACAAACCAATCCTAAATATTAGTGTTTCAAAGGAAGGCTTAAAAGAATATTTGTAGATTGAAGATATGTGCATGAAGGTCTCTAAAGACACTACATACAAAGAATCTTTAGTGTAATTTATATTCTTAGCTCTTCAACTGGCATGTTGAAGATGAAATTACAACAATTGGTGAGGAAAATACCTTTAAAATATGATAAATATCACACTTATATGCAAACACATAATCAAAAATACACACTACCACAATAAATTGATCTACAAACAAAACTCTTTTTAATTTTATGGTGCAAGTTAACATTTATGTATCTATCCATATACTAGCTTTAGGGATCTTTAAAATGGTTTCAAGAGCATACATATATAGCAAAATAAACTAACTAGCCAAGATATTGACATACAAAGGAGGAGACGAGGTCAACTCCAACTCAACTCAAGTCTATTTCAATTATAATTTTAATAAAAAATCTTATAAAATTGTCTTCATCTTGAGAAAAACCCTACATGAAGCTCCTTTTGGTGAAGAAAGAAAGGTTGTGACCCCTTATTGAGTTGGAAAACCCTTAAATTAAAAACTACACCACCCTAGATTGTTAACTTAAGCTTAAAGTTGGGTTTGAAGTGTTTGAATATTTCTACATGAAAATAAAGGAATATGTATGAGATTAGTTACATAGTCAACTAAGAATTATTTGGCACTTGATGATTGGTTAACTCCATTTTAGCCTTCCCTTGCATGATCTGGTACTTAATGACTAAAAGTGCATGGAAATATCCATGTGAAGAGTAAATTAATAGTGCATAAACTCTATTTAAACTCTAAGATAGGCACTTCAATACCAATCCTCTACTTACCTCTACTATAAGGCTAAAGTATTCATATTCATGGACTTGACAAAGCTATGATTTTTTGCTTTAAGTGGCTATAAGTACCTATATGTCAAGGAAATAACCATGTCAACTTTTAAGATGTTTTTCCAAGATCACACATCTACCCATACCTCAAAATATAAGAATAGGTCTTCCTGATAGATGGTATTTGGTCAAGATTTAATGGTAATGGGTAAACCTATAGAGCTTGCTTCCTATTTGACCTAAGTCACTTTTATTTTCCATTGGCTTTTGACTTTTAATTTTGATCACCGATTTTGATCTTAGACTTCTCAGATTATACCAACCATTATCTTCTCATTTGTTCTATAGGATCTTGCTATTAGCTCTTTGACTCCTTAAGCTCATGCATGCCATAGATCTCCCTCTATACAAATGAATACAAGCCATATATCTTTTGTCAGTCTAATGTGGTTAAAATACTTGGTAACTTCTCATTTGTTTTTGAGATTTACTGACTTGTTGACTCAATACTCACCATTGATCTATCTTTGAATGATTAAACACATGCCATTGATCTATTTGGGCCCACCTACCTTGTTATTCATCACACATAATTAGATATATATTTAGGTACCTAAGATCTTGACACCTATCATCTGCATGTTCATGCTGACCTTTTGACTTGATGTTCACCATTGATCTTGGGTACATGATCAAATGCACTTTGTTAGATCTTTGGGACCCACTTACATATGTTAGATCATTGATCACCATTATATTTGATCTTAGGTCCAAATATTTGGACACTTTTCATCTATGAATTTTTATTTGGATTATTTGAATTTAAACAACTATTTCATGAAGCTTAAATTTGATGTTTTTGCACATGTTTCACTCTGCAAGTCTAACTTTAAAGGTTTATATTTTGAGATAGAAAGCTAATAAAGATACCAAATTTGTAGAGGATGATCTTGGGATAAATTAAATCATGCTCATGTAATTCATTAATTTTTTTAGACTCCTCAAGTGTAATTAATAAATGCACGATCAACTTGCTCTGCTCATTCCTCCATGATGTGCATATGAAAATCTAGATTCTCATAGCTTGTGTTATTCATTTTTCCTTAAACAAGGACACTATGAGGCATAAAAATTTAAGCTAAGGCAATGGTCATCAAATATTAGAATGATAAGGGTTAACATTTGGATTGTGAGGCCAAAATGTTAACACCTTCTTTAGCTACTCTACTACATTAAATGACCCTTGAGGTCAAAGCTTTGGGTCTTTTATTTTGATATGAGCTACTTTTCACCACTTTTGTTATGCCTAAGGTGGTGGTTGGGGGCCTAAAATTTTATCAAAAGTCACTTTTGGCATTATGAAGGCTTTTTGGGTCTTTGTTGTTCTTTTATTTGATCAGGTAAAGTAGTCCAATTGGACTCATAAGGCCTTTAATGAGGGGATATTGCCTACATAAATTGCATCTTCTCTCTCTACCTAAGAGAAAGTGCATGCTCTAGGTCTATTTCATCTTCTTTTTTTAAGGACATCCCTTGTATTTGGGTCATGAGGACAAAATTTTCAACCCATGAGGATTGGTATCCATAGGAAGCTAAATCAAGTACATTCCCTTGCCTTTGTTGTTTGAAAACCTTTGACTATAGATTGCCTCTTAGGAAATTCTGAGGTGTATGCACATCATTGCATGGAAAGAACCATGAATTGGAATCATCCACCAAATTATTCTATCCAGTGACCAATTCTTTATTTGAACTTGGCATGACCATTTACAAAGGATTGGGAACTAGGATGATTTGATTTATAGGTCACATCTAATGGTTTAGATCCTGATTATTTGGTGCCTAATGATCTGGCTTATGTCTTTCTTAATATTGATTATGTTGATATGGTACCATTTAATTATAGTAAGGGGGATTTGGGGCATGGATTTTTACCTCTTGAGATTCATGATCTAGTTTGAGAAATTTCCAAAGGATGCTCTTCATCTCATTCATCTCTGTAGCTACTGTGGATGAAGAAGATGCACTTGTCTAAGTGGGTAGATATATATACATGGATGGAGATTCTTATGAGATGATTGGAAATATTATTGTGATGATATTGATATATCTAGGAACATAGGCATTAATGGATATGGGGTAAGTTTCCCAGCATCTATCAAATTATTCTCTACCCTCACCACCAAATCATATGTATCTAGTAATGTCTGGCCTCCAAAAATTTGAATCATAAATGATATGTCTGAGTTAAAGGATTTAAGGTAAAAGACAATGGCCATACTTGAAGGTAGTAAAGCTACTATTAGGATTCTTTGCCAAGTTTTATGAATCATAATATTCAAATTAATAATGGCCTCTTTTGGGGCCCTTTTAATGGTGATAATCTATTACAAGAAAGATGATGGGTCCACCTTCTTATTGAATTGTTTGAAGAATATATCACCCAAATCATCCCAAGTGGTGATATATTTAGCTAGTAAGGAATGATACCAATCAATATCTCACTCTTTAAAAGAGGTGGCTAGAACCCTTAAGGCTATGTTATACTACATGACATAATGTATATTACAGACATTGCAAAAATATTGAAGATGCTTTACTATTATTTTGAAATCCTCCCCTATAAATTTAGGAAGTTCCTTCAAGGCATTATTAAGAATAGGGTCCCATGTAGTTGAGGCTACTAGAGGGATGAGTGGACTATGACTATTCCATGCTATGAAGTTCCTTAGTGGTCCTTGGATAGCCATTTGTTGTTGTTATGTTGTGCTAGACCTTGTGTCTTTTTGTTGTGTTGTAGTTATCATAGGTGGTACTAATAAGCTTGGATTCCTTTCTATTTGTAACCTTATGATGGGACTATAACTCATAAAATCTATCTCCTAGTTAGGTAGACTAGCAGTTTGAGTCCCACCAGGCGTGTTAAAAAAGAAAAAAATTGTTGCCTAAAACTCTTGCTTTTGGAAAATAGTCTTTTTATGGGAAGCTTCATAGATGTGGGACAAGTCATGGTCTATGAATCAAAATCCAAGATTTTAGAATCCAGCTCTTCAAATTAATTGAGGGGGAAAAGGGTAAGGAAGAAAGCAAATAATACTAAAATAAACTAATTAAGGTGACGTGCCAAAAGTTTAATGTATTCACCTAATATTTCATAATATAGATTAAACCTTTGAAACACTACAAAAAAATTAAAAGAGAATATGCATTGTTTAATTCTTGTAACATAAGCAAAATCCTACACTATAAAAGTAGAGAAAAGAAATAATAAACAATAATAAATTCCATTTAATTTGACATAGAACATCACATCCTCTTCATTGTTAGGTGGAGAATAAAATAAAAAAATCCTCGAAGGCACAATATAAAATATTTAATCCTACCCATGAGGGGAACCTACTAATGTCATGAAATGGAAAAATAATAACTGCTACTACTCCTATTTAAAAACTAAACTATTATAATGGTTTCTCTTAATAATAGTAAAAATAATTTCTATTCACACCTTCCCAAAAGAAAAGAGCCTTGAATATATAGGCACAATGGCCTCATGAGGGAATGACACCTAGAACTTGGCACTTGCACTCATGATGAGGCCATTACAACTGAATGGGGAGCTTTGGCTCATGAGTATAGTTAATCATCAAGATCCTAGATATGACACTATTATTGATACCTCATAATCCACCATGATATTTAGGATAAGCTCTATGGTGCCATGTGTTAGTATCCAAAACTATCTCTATAATTTTTTTAGAAATGGGGGCCCACTCCCCTCTACCAATGGCATTGCTTGAATCCCTAACAAAGCAACCTTTACTCTCAAGGAGTGCTAGGATGATGTATGTCCTCCTTAGAATCCTTCTATCACTTTTTAACTGACAACATGTAGAGCCACCATGTGGCAAGATGGTATTGCTCTTAGGGAAGTTGAGAACTCCTTTGTAAATAATGAGCATGGGAGTGCCACATTATCATCATTATAAATGCATAAAGCTTGAATCTTTGAATCTTAAGCATGTTCAAAAATGATTAAGCTTCGATACTACATATCATTCAAATTTAAAGGTTATGATGCATCATGAGAAATGCACATAAATTTTGAATCTTTCGATCTTAAACATGTTCAAAATTGTTTAAGCTTTATTATTACATATCATTCAAGTTGCAAAGTTATGATGCATCATGATAAATGTGCATAAAGTCTGAATCTTTAGACTTTAAACATGTTAAAAACACAAAAAAATTGGTGTTACATAACATTAAAATTTCAAATTTTAGATGCATCATGAGAAACATGCATAAAGCTTGAATCTTATACATTAAACACATTCAAAACTATTGAAGCTTTAGTATTACACATCATTCAAATTTGAAAGTTATGATGCATTATAAAAAATGCACATAAATATTAAATCTTTGGATATTAAACACATTCAAAACTACTCAATATTTGGTATTACATATCATTGAATTTAAAAAATTGTGATGCATTATGAGAAATGTACATCAAATTTGAATTTTTAGATATTAAACACATTTAGAACTACTTAAGGCTTCAGTGTTACATATCATTCAAATTTCAAAGTTGTAATACTTTATGAGAATGGTGCATAAAGTTTGAATCTTTGGATCTTAACCATGTTTAAAACTTCTTCAACTTCAGTATTACATATCATTCAAATTTTAACGTTAGAATGTGTTATGTGAAATGTGCATAAAGTTCAAATCTATTTATGTGCATTTCTCATGATGCATCATAACCTTTAAATTTTAATGATATGTAGTATCGAAGCTTAATCATTTTTGAACATGCTTAAGATTCAAAGATTCAAACTTCATGCACATTTTTCATAATAATTATAAATGCATAGTGGGTCCTACTTCCTATTCCATCAGCCAATGTCACTCCTAAAATTTATGATGAAATAACTCTTTGCTTTTAAGGATCAGTGTGATGCCACATGGTAGGATGGCACTAATCCTAAGTGAGATGGGAACTTATTAATGTTGAATGAGTGCCAGGATGCCATGTGGTAGAAATTAAAGAAGGCTAAAAGTTAGCCACAAAATAGAAAAAAGGGACCCATGAAAAAGAGGAGGCCAAAACATAACTACCTATATCACCAAGCAAGACCATGAGAAAGAGGTTGAGTACCCAAAAACTTCAAAATGTGGATCATGATCCATATTTTATTTATGCCTTGAACATACACATGCACTAGACTGAATTCCCTTTTAATGTAGGTCTACATCCATGAAATGGTGCCAACTTGTAGATAAAAACACCTAATCTCACCTCCATGATGGATTTTTTGGATCCTTAGAGTGTCTATAAAATCATCAAGACACCTCACATGTGTGAATTCTCTTAATTTACAATATTAGGGTGTAAAGCTATTTGGAAACTCAAAATATTGTAGACATCACTAAAAGGTTGCAGTGAACAAAAGTAAAAAATGGAGGCCTTCAAACACAATGTTCCTCTAGTCACACATCCATCTCTTTTTGCAAGTTTATACCCCTATGTTAAGGATAAAACATGGGTGATTATATATCATATAATCATCATGCTTTCTCATCATATGGCAGATTCAAAAGGGCCTAAGGTGCTCTTTGGGATTTTTAGGGAACTTGTCCCTAAAGCTTAGTCTTTCACTTGAACATGACTTATTCCATCTTGATTACTTACCTAAGGTCTCAAACATGTATTTCATACTATCATTAAAAATATATAAACTTCATGATGGTTTTTAAACCATGTATAACCCTTTCGTGACCATACTCATATCTCTATGGTAGGTTGTAGGTGGTCATTTTCAAGTTGTAGGGTAGTGACTGTCAGTATAGGTAGTAAGCATGATATATGAGCATCCAATGAGGTTTATACCTTATAAAGTTATCCCAATGAATTATTTTCACCATTAATTATTTGAATCAATCTCAATACTCCTAAATCAATGTTCTCAACCTCTTATAGGTATGCTTTGATGCTACAGACAAGGTAGTGAATACAAGACTTGAGCAACATGCATGAGAATTGACCTTATGGTTCATCTTGAAACTCCTCATATTCTTAAAACAAGATATTTCAACCATGAAGTGATTGAAACTAGATAATTTATCCTTTTCAACATGATTATGTTCTTTATAGCACCTATAGGTGCTCATTAGTGGAGTATGACTACGTGTGTAGAGGTATTGGTCATCACAGTTTGTATAGATCACTTGAGAGAATATCCTCATGCTTGGTTTGATTATTCATGATAAAATAACATGATAAATTTCCTTATAAACTTCATTACACATCCATGGATGTGATCAAAGGCTTCATACATCATGACTATAGATGAAACTTGTAGATAATTGACTGTTTGGCACATTTATTGATTGACACTCCATTAATGCTAGTTTTTTGATATTGAGCCTTGGGATGAGAGATTATTTCCATGGTATATCAGAGGTGAAAACATAATACCACCTTTAGTTTTCAACTACTATAGGAAAGGAAAACCTATGTAGTTGATAAACTTGCCTGCAACTCCATTGGAGCTCCAACTAGCAACTTGACTATTTGGCATACCAAGGATTTGATGGACCATTAAGGATTGATGAAAAATATAACTTGTGTAAGTTGATGTGGCATAAGGAGTAGGATGTACATTATCCTTCTAACCCAAGTTTTTCTCTAAAATAGATCAAATAGGCCATTCATAAAGGTAAGAAGGAAAACATGTTTTATGCCATAAGTACCTTCCTAGAAGGATTTAGATGATGAAACAAATTGGAATAATTCATATTTACCTTTCAATGACTCCTTAAAACCATTCTCTCTCATTGAATTATGAAGCAAATAAATAAGGGAAAACCTAGACCCTATTTGGATGAGTAGGCCATCTAGACACAACTGTTAGAAATTTTTCATAAAGATTGGGAAATGAACTAGATCACCAATGCCACAAAGTGTAAGGAAATTAGGGTCCCTATCACTTCCAAAAATATTATATCCTAACTCTTTCTCTCCTGACCGTTCAGAGTGAAAACTTGAGGCTCTCCTAGATTTATCTAAAACTACCAAAAATAGTTTTTCCTTAGCATGAAGAACTAGAAGCCTAACTATGAAATATAACACTTGGGAAAGCTTTGTTAGTCTATAAATGAACTTTACTTCCATTTGGAAACCTTATAAAAATACTATACCTCCATTAATGGTATAAAATCTATTTCATGCCTAGTTTGCAGCCAATAGGTTTTCCTTGCCTCTGATGGTTCTTACGCTAGAAATTAATTTTAGAGGCATATGAGGGGATGATAGGGACATAATGGATGCCTGCATATGATAATTTATCCCTTTCATAAATCAAATCCTTAATTTTTTTTTACCAAAGCTCTAAAAGGCTCTAAAATACATCCTTTTGCTCCCAAACTCCTCTCCTCCACTCTAAATGACTTCAAATGGACTTGAACATGTCTAAAAGTATAAAAAATGCCATAAGGAGGTGGGAGTAATTCAAAAATAATTTGAGTTACTCAAAAAGTTAGTTTTTCACTTGAAATTTCTATTTTGAGGACCCTTAAGTCATCTAATGCACCTTTGGGGTTCTTTTGGGTATAATAGCTTCTCTAGGCCTCATTTTTGACTCATTAGAACATATGAGTCTTAATGAAAACCTACATCATGCAATTGAATGATTTAATACCCTTAAAACCTATTAGGTCCTTCACTTGTAGTTTTAGACCTATTTCTAGGCCTTTTCCTCAAAATTATGAAATTCACCTTAAAACCTGTTTAAAGTTTTTCAAAATATTACAAGTGACATGTAGTAGGGTTATGAGGTTTGTCTTCTCCTTCTACCATTGGATCAATCACTCAATCAGAACTCTGCTCAGCTTCTCACACCACACCAAGACCTCTCAAAATACTACATAACATCACTAAGTCAGGACCACAAAGGGACTAGTCATTGGGGTATAAGGTTATTGAAGGGTTCAAGAGAGTGGCCTGATCCATATAGGAAAATGTTTTGTATATAATTCAATTTTGGCCAACAAGTATGAACAAACTCTACCTAAATTGTACTTTGTAACCTTTGAATTAATATGAGGACTAGTTCAACTTCTCCATGATAGGTTAGTGTGTTTTATACTTATTTATTTGCATAAGTGGTTGAGTCTCATCTCACTTTATAGGTCCTTATTTATCACCTAGTTGCTAAGATACTGTATTATGTAGGTCACATGGTAAGTGAAAGTGTTAGTGATTGCGCTTGGAGTGGAAATTTGTAGTGTTTTGAATTAGACCTCCCATTCACCACCCTTAAGTTGTAGCCATCTGTCATAGCCTCCATATGAAGCAATAATGCTTAGGAGTATTTTGGAGAGAGTGGTTTAGTCACTAGTCCTTTTATTTTTCATAAGTGTTGTTGAAGGGTCAAATAGAGAGGACACAACATATTGGTGCATCACCTCCTATAGTATAGGGTTTAATTTCATGCCTTCTTCTATCCTTTTTAATTGACAAGTAGTAGGTTTAGTAATTAATCCTAGATGATGCATCAAGGGAGCCGTACCCAAAACCAGAGGTTCATCTCACTCATTAGGATACCCACACCTAAAGGTGATCTTATTGTATCAATTGGATTAGGTAGGTTTAAAACACCTTTACCTCAAGGGTGTAATCTAAAATGATAATAGTTTATAGCACACCAGTGGGACTAGAATTCAAGGAGGTTAGAGCACTCACTCTCATAATTAAATGACCCCAAGGAGATGCAAGTATCCTATTGGCATAATAACACTCAAATTTCATGCTAAATGGAATCATAATGTCTTCAGCTAAATGTAAGAACAACTTATTATTGATAGTTCATTTTTATCTTGACTTGCCTCAAGATGTTTAATGGTTGGATATGAAGGAAACTTCTATTATATGCCTCCTTATTAATAAATTATGACCTATACTGGCCTTACCATGAGCATTATCAATCCTATACTAACCCCTATTAGTATCTCAATGAACCATATCAGTCTTACATTTATCCACATTAGACTTATGATGTGTCTTGTCCTCTACATGAATTTAATTATCCAAAAGATCAACCTTACTATAAACATCATTGGTAGTATTATTATTAGGAGTACTATCCATCCTTCCCTCCCCAATCATCCTCTCAAGCTACACATAGTTCTTCTAATGAGTGGAAAGAGATAAAAAGAATGAGTCAAATAATTGAGAATGAGTTATTCACCTTGAAAGAGTATAAATATTAATGAAACCATTATTATAATCCTCCTACTTCCCCATGTAAATATTATTGGATAATTACTCCCATGCCAAACCAAAACCAAGAAGAGTGGAAGGTTACAGAGGTTAAAACAAGGAGATTCCCAAGCTTTCAAAGATCCCCAGCTCTTCCTGAAGCTCAAATTATCCATGAATGTCAACACATGAAAAAATATGAAGAGGTTATGAGTACCAAGCTTAGGAAGTTCCCAAGATTTTAGAGTTCCTCTTCACCCTCTAAACTCACCCAAGAATAGCTAATAAAGCCTTATTTTCCTACTCCACTAGTTAGACATTCTTTCCCTCCCACCATATCCTTATTTGAAGGAGGATTTGTGGTTTGGAGAGTAGAAGGGGAACATATAAATAAAGAGAAGGATTTTTAAAGAAAGGGTGATGAACCCATGAACACATGGTAGACTTCTTGGACTAGGTACTTGAGCTACAAAATGCCTGATCTTTGTGCCATTTAGGTAAAGTAACTAGACTTGCAAGAAGAGAGACTTGATGAATTGGTAGTTAATGTCAAGAAATTTATAGTAGTAGATACAAATGTACCTTAGGAGTTTTTTAATGAAGATTTCCAAGTTATGGTTGCAAAAAATTTACAATTAGATAGTCCTCAAAGTCCTTCTTATGGCCAAGAGGAAGTAACCTCTTTATATGAACCCCCTTATTTTATTGCAAGTGATGATAAAAATGAAGAAATTAAGTCTCATAGATGTAGTCTTAAGGAATAAGGGGATACTCAGAGTAACCATGATTTGATTGAAAGATTCTATATGGTTTTAGACCTTATAGAGCTTCCATGTTTTATAGATGAATAAATTGATCAACTTGTAGAACATGAGTTGGAGGATCTTGGTCTAGCCTTTGAAGAAGGCATGGACTACAATATCTTCCCCATCCTTATTGATAAGTCTATCACACCAACCTCCATAGAATAAAAATAAGACCTAGATGAGTCATAAGTAGATGTAGGATAGTTATAAGACTTATTTGGAGTCCTAGAGATGAGTTATGTGATATTTCAAGGAGATCATGATCCGACTAAGAATAATAAGGGTAACCTTCCAAACATGCCATATCAAGAGGATAATACACTTGAAAATTATTTGTTTGATGTCCGTAGAAGTTGATACCAACTCATTTACATATTTTTAGACTCTCAAAAGGACAACACTCACCAAAGTAGGCAAGATAAAATCTTGGATGAAGCAGTTATGGTCCTTAGTAAGTCAAAGACATATCTTGAGGGAGTAAATTTGCAATGATATCAAGCTTGCATTGAGAAATATAAAGTCTTTGGTAGGTTTGAATCTCTTATATAAGAAGAGGACCTCAAGGGTGATTGGTAGTATTATATTGAGTCACTTTAAGAGGTTGAATCTCTTTTCAAAGACACACTCCCTATTAAAGGACATAAACATGAAGAAATTGGTCAAGACACACTCATTTGAGACCATGATCAAACTTGGGTTGAGTATGTGAGGCTCTTTGAAGAGCGTGAGGAAATTATAGTAGCTAATAAGCATTATGATACCATTCAAGATGCCATAAAGGTCAAATAAGCATGCTAAAATAAAGTACTATTTTCTGAGGTTGCAACTAATAAGTAGTGTGAGAGGGGTCTTAAAGTATAAGAGGAATATATCTTCTTAAGAGATTGGTTTTCAATGGCCACTTCACTTGAGAGAATGTCAAAAGGAGTGGAATTCAAGGACAATATGAAGATAATAAGGATAAGGTATGGGAGGTATCTTACCTCATTCCATTCTTCATCCCATAGAGTGAAGGACCCAAGAAACTTCTCCTTTGACCCAAGAAGGAGAAGAAAAGTCTAGGTTAGTTGTATATAGTTAGTTTTTTCTTGATTGTCTTGTTTCCAATAAGTGTTTATCAACACAAGTGTAGTATATTTACTTCTTGATTGGTGTATTTTATTTATGATATTTGTGATGCTATTTTTATTCCTTGAAGGTTGGTTATTAGTCTAGGTAGAAGGGTTATATCAGTTGGATCATGGTTGTCATATGTCGACACCCTATTAAATGGATGAGAGAATTGGTTCTCTTAACCAATAGGTAGGTCAACCCTTGCATCATTAGAGATCTTGATAATTTGGCCTTCCAACCCAAATATTAACCTATATAGTTCAAAACTTTCTAATATAGCCATATTAATGTGTATTTGATTACCTAGACCTTGTCATGGTCTTCTACATGCCTTGTGATATCCTCATTTGGTCTCATTTTAAACCTTTTAACATTGTTTAAGGTCTTGTTATATGTAATAGATATTTCTTGAAGGATACTCATGTGGTATCATGTTTGAGTCATTGGATGATGTGTTAGGCCTTCATAAATCATCTTTAAGTGAGAGGAAGGGTGTTAAGTGACTTTTGAAGTTTAAAAAGTGGCCTATACCTTGTTTGACAAAGTTAAGGTATTTTAGCAAGAATTAAGGTATTTGGAGAATTTAAGGTTTTGTGTTATCATATTATTCCTTTTTAAATTAACTACTTATTATGGAAGAGGCCTTGTCATCAAGATACAAAAAGCATCCAAGTCATGTTTGATTCTTAACATGAGGTCTAATGATGTATCTAAGGTTACATTTTATGGTCTATTTTGTCAAGCATGTTTCAAAATCCAATTAGCCCTCCAAGTCATAAACTAACCTTTCAAACATTCCATATGGGTTAAAATCAATATTATGAGCCTTTGAATAAGATGTCACATTAAAATGATGAATTTTTAAAAGTATCATAGCCATTCCATATCATTATAAGATGGTTTTATAAGTAAAAAGGGGGTCTTTTTAAGGGTCAATTATCATTTATTCATCCAAAAAGTCCCTACACACTTGAAAAGTGACCTATAAACTTCCCTCCATCCATATCCTTTGGTTTTATAGTGTATTTGACTTACCATTTCCCTCCCCTCATCGTTTCATGGTATTTTAAGGTCTCTAACTTGGAAAATATGTAGAAAAATGAGGTTTTATAGGTGTTTTCAAACTTGTATGGAATTTTATGGTATGATTAAGGTCAAAATAGGTCATAAACTTCATGCGAAGTCTCTTATAGGCATCTTAGAAAAGATCCAAGTCTCAAATATGTAGGGAAAGGCATAAAACATGGTAGGATCTCCATAGAGCTCTTGGTAAGATCACAAGGGAAAATTTTAGATAGATGGTATGGTCCACACAAGGGGAGTTAGAGCCCAAGATATTGGTTAGAGATATATTACCTAGTGGGATTCCAATCCATGGAAATAGTTCTTAGATCTAGCTCTTGTTGTCTATGAATAAATGCCAATAGTCCATGTAGTTAAATTGGTCTTCTACATCTATACAGGGTCAAATTTTGAATGGTGTAATTACATCATTGGATTTTTTTGTGAAATTGGTGGTTTCATATGGTCTTCATAGTCTTTCCACTTTATCCTCCATCACTAGTTGTCATGTGTGACATTGAGAGATGGGCAAGAAGCTCCATAAGGTAGTTAACAAGTTGAGAACCATGTCATTTACATTTTTGTGCTCTGAGTTTTCTTTAGGGTTAATGCATCTAAATGGTTTTGAATGTGATTATATTCTTCATATCCATTAAAGATACCCTAATCACCTAATTATTTTGTACATTTTCTTATAAGCAACATTCATGCTTCTAGCCAATTGAACTGTGCATAGATTGTTTGCTTGAAGATGGTTGAAAATGGTCTTACATTGCATTATCAGAGAGAGTAAAAATTCTTAATCACATAAGGTATAAAACATAAATTTAAAATAGTATAAATATATATATACCTAACTTGAAATCTATAAATGCTTGAAGCCATGATAGTACAAACCTATAGGCTCATTGAGGAAACTTAGATTACCTCCAAATAAGGAGAAGAATGAGGTAATGGTTTTTATGGGAGTCTAGGGCTGAAATGAGTGAATAATGTTTTGAAACCCTTGAAGGCTACGTAGGTTTTCAAGAAACTAGGGAAATGACACAAGGATAACCTCTCTTAGATTTGTAATAACCCAACCCACCTACCATATATAGGCTTACTCAAAACTTCAAGAGTGGTCTTCAGATATGAGAAAGAGACGATATAATGCATAAAAATGAGTTTGGGGTTTTTAATAATGACTTATATATAAGGGTTGTGACTTGATTGGAACACCTAATTATAATGGTGAATAATAAAGACTTAAACCAAGACAAGGTATAGTCATAATAGACCTAAGAGTTCTCTTATAGGCTTGCCATAATTGAGATGAGAGAACATGTGTCAAGTGTGTTGGATAGGTCAATGTGGCATGAAAATTGCCTAGAAGTGTGTAAGTAGAGGTAAAACATATTGAAGAACCTCATATATGGGCAAAGTGAAGAAATACAGGCCTAGAAACAAAAAAAGACATCTACAGGCCTAAAGTTCTCAATGGTTTAATTACAGGAAGATAGGCCAAAAATTGAACACATGAATATTTAAAACATGAAGGAACCTTCAAGCATGATTATAAAATTTTTAAGGGCCATAAGTAAATTAAATTTAAATAATAGGTAGGATCTTGTCAAGAAACCTAAGTACATGCACATACACCTATAGATCAGTTAAGGCAAAATAGAGGGAGGTTATAATTATGATGTTTTAGTAAGTATTAAAAGGTGGTGGGGATTTGATAAAGAATGTTTAAGGTATATATTTAAATTTAAATAATTATGAGGACCATACTCAATAAAAATATGCATAGGCCAAGCTAACATAGTCAAGAATGCATAAACTACCTCCTACAGGTCAGCATGGGAAGGCAAGGTAATTAAATGAAAGATGGTTTGGACAAGAGAATTATATGTCAATAAAATTAAGAGGAAATTATACAATATGTTTTCAATGATACATGATACCTCAATATTATAAAAAATGAAGAGACCTCTCACATAGTCAAAAAACACAAAACTACCACTTATAAGTAGGGTCATGGGGAGTGAAAGAGTGTTTTAAACTATTCATAAAAGAGGTAAAAAGTGTTAAGGAGACACATATACTTAGAATCCAAAATTTATTTATTTATCCATTTAATTTTTCTATGAGTCATTGAGAATCTTGATAGGCTAGCTAGGTCCAGTAAACCTGAATAGACAGTTACATGCTTAGACATGAGCTTGAAGACAATTATAATTTTGGGAGCATGTTGAGGATTGGAAGACTCATGGGATTTGAATGATTATTTTAAAATTTTGACATGAGGTTAAACTCAAAAAAATTGAAGAGGAGATACCAATAACTAGACCCTAGGATCAGAGTAGTTTAATAGCTTGCAAACCCTAGTACTATGAACGAGAGGTCTACAGGCAGTTTGGAAAGTTGGAAAAATAGAAAAACCATGAGAACATGTTAGGAGAGGTGTTATATACCTTATAAAAGTGTTTGGAACCAATTAAAATAATTTTAACATTAATTACACTCAAATCCTCTCTCTCAAACTCATAGTTATAGGGTTTTGAGCCTGAGAGACACTTTCCTCATGTGTGAACATCTCTGAGTAGGTGCATGGAGTTTTTAGCCATTATGGAAAGTTAAAAGAGTTTTTCTACTTGAGACTTTATGAATTGGTTCCCAAGTTGGGGATATAACCTTTATGAATCATTTATAAGAGTCTAAGCACCCCTAAACCCTACATAAACCTCACAAAAGAACTCGATGGAGGTTTTTAGCTTCTTAAAGGCTCAAAAAGCATTGGATTGGCCTAAAAAACACCTAGATGACATTATTTACTTCAAGGAGACCATAAACATGGATTTTATAGGTACAATCACATGTACATATTCACTAAAAACTATACTTTTATATGATTTTATGAAGAAAACAAGGTTATGAACATGATGAACTGATGGAAAGTATTGGGGAGGTTGATGTGAAGCTTCATGTTGACCAAATTTAAACCCAAGTAAAATTCAACCACCCATACAAATTCAAAGTTGTCATGGTATTTTAATGTGTTCTTGTCATACTCTATATGGTCCCTAGAGTTTTCATTTAACCTTGTTAGCATTGTTTAAGGTTAGTTTGGAGAAGTTAAGGTAATATCATATTGTGGTCATATAGTGGTTTAGGCATGTCATGAGGAAATAAGTCATGGTAACATTGTGTCATAGGTTATTATGGGTTTATTAATTTCATTTTATGTCTTAAAATTTTTTTCCTATCATTTCATGGTGTTTTAGAAACTCCAAGGTCTATTTGCTAGCTTGAAGGTGTTTAACATGCATATAAATGTGATTTTTAGATAACATTGATATATGTCAAAGTACCTAAAGATAAAAATTTGCACCTACACATTAAAAGAGTATTTTATAATTTAATAAACTATCACACCTATCATCATGTTATAAAAATGCTAGATTCTCAAAATTCAATACCAGTTTGAGGAGTTAGAGAAGTTGTATGAACTTGTGGAAGTCACGTGTAAGTGAAAACAACTTCAAAATATCATTTCATATTTTAAAGGTTATAAAAAAGTTTATAATGAATTTTTAACTCTCATAGTTGCATAAATATTATTCTCTCTCCCATCACTTTATTGATAAACTAGTCAAAGCCAATTTCAAGCAGATGGTATAGGTTGAACATGTAGAGTTGGGCGCTGAAATTGAGGAAAAAGTTTGGGAAACCTAAAAGATTGTAATTTGTGGAATTATTAATTATATTGGTGATATTAGATTTATGAATAATTTATAAGAACCCAGACTACATTTTAAAGACTTAAAACCCCATAGGCTAAGTTTGGAGCAACTCTAATGAACAATGTGAGTTTATGGATGTTTAAAACTAGTTGATTTAGGCTATAATACATACATACATACATACATATATATATATATATATATATATATATATATACATATACACACACACACATATATACATATATATATATACATATATATATATATACATATATATATATATATATATATATATACATATATATATATATACATATATATATATACACATATATACATATATATATACATACATATATATACATATATATATATATATGTATATATATATATGTATATATATATGTATATGTGTATATATATATGTATATGTGTATATATATGTGTATATATATATACACACACACACACACACACACACATATATATATATACACACATACATATATATATACATATACATATATATATATATATATACACACATACATACATATGTATATACATATATATATACATATACATATACATATATATACATATATATATATATATATATACACATATACATATATATATATATATATATATATATATATATATATATATATATATACATATACATATATATATATACATACACACACACACACACACATATATAAATATATATATATATACATACATATATATCTATATATATGTACACACACACACACACACACACACACACACACACACACACACACACACACACACACACACACACACACACACACACACATATTTATCCCACATATTCATTCATCGTGGTGGCACATATGGATGTCCTTTTGGCATGAAAAGTCTCTTGTGAGTAGTTTTCAAGTTACTGGTAAATTTTTTATATTAACAAGGTTCTCTAAGTAGTCTAGTGATTATGATTGGTTATTATGGTATTATAATATCATTTAAATCCATCCTTTATCAAATGAACATTATATATAAGTCCTAAGGATGTCACATACTTATTTACTTGGTGGACTATGTTCTATGTGTTTGCATAACAATTGAGTTTATTTGAGGAGTTTGAGTAAATGTTTCCAAGGAAATTGAAATTGTGTTTCATATTAAAAGTTGAGAATTTGTAGTGAATAAAATTAACATCAATAAATGGAGTTTTTGTGATCCAGTTCATTTTGTTGTCAATGTTTCAAGCCACCACTTAGGCTCATCATCAGGACAAATATAATGCCTTAAAGATTTGATATAATTGAAAAGTATAAATAACCAAAAAACCATAAATGATCATCCCAAAGTTGGATGAATATTTTTAATGATTGGAAACCAATTTCATGTTTAATATCTTATTGCAATGAAGGTAATGAGATTTGGGTCATAACATTCATATTTACACCTTTTAAGGTTTAAAACACAAAAGATTGCAGATGGTCACCTTAGCCACTTATAGGTCTAAAAATTCAAAAAAAAATCATGGTTTCCATGTCTAAATAAAGGTATAAAATCATGATAACATGGTGGTGGTTCAATTTTGAAAGTTTCAGTAGATCAATGAGGAATTTCAAAGCACTTGAGGCCAAGAGGTGGCTAAATGATAAGGTTGCTCTCAATAATCACTTACAGGACTGTGACTGTGTTGATAGTGGATATAAGAGGTTTGAATATGTTTTTAAGGGATAATAAAATTATAATTCCATGAGGAAACCTCATTTTAAGGTTTGGTCATTATATATGTTATGATAAAAATGAATAATGCTAAAAAACTAAGACTTCACAGTAAACTCTCTCAAGAAGTCACCTATAGCCTATTAAGAAAGTTGTCTTGAATAGTGAGATTGTGGATAGAGTAAGGATATCAAAGACAATAAAAAGAGTCTTAAGACACCATAATATCATGATAGAGTCATTGGAATTTAGATAAGTATAATGTAAAATTACTTAGGCCAATACATAGTCAAAGCTCACTAATGACACCTACAATTAGGTAGGTGAGAAAATTGTATTTGGATAGTAAGGTGATAGAGTTAGAGTCTTTAAGACATTGAAAGGGTTTTGATATATAAAAATGAAATAAATTAAATACTTAAAGAGTTTTAGGGATTGAATTTAGAAACCAATAAAAGATTTCACATGCTTAGAACTCTCAAATACACTCCTACATCCACCTATTTTGATTTTGTCTTGAGACAATATTGATGACAAAAGCACAAAGTTTCAGATTGTTGGGATAAGGAATTTAGTTATATTAATAAAATAAATATAATTTGAGGTTCCAATTTTTCAAATAAATCTCTTATAATACTAATAATGCAAACCATATCAAATGATTATATACAGGTAGTTACCATATGTAGGTTTACCTAAGAGACTCAAGGCCTCTCCAAAACAAGAAACAATAGATTATGTGAGACTATTTGAAGAATAGATGAGAATCAAGGAACTCAAGTCATTTAGGTCATTTGAGACCTAAACATGGGACATAGGTAGAGAGAAAATAAGTGTTAAAACAACTACATCCACACAGTCCTTGATAATACCAATCTGCTTGCCTAGGATAATAAGGTAATTTGTTTGAAAAGGTAATCCTCTATGGAGATTTTAGGATGGAAACATGGTGATGATACAGCCATACATCACCCTCTAACCCACTTAAAATATTAAAAATAGTGAAAACCCTAAACTCTGCCTATTTAGACCAAGGCATGACATATGCCTATATATCCAAGAATAGTTGCTTATTTGGAAAAGTTTAGAGGACTTCAGATAGATATTATTGAGAATAATTTAAGTGAAGGTGATTGAAATAGTTTGATATCATGTCATTAATAACTTAGCTTAAGTAATAATGAAATAATCTTAACAATACCTATTTTAGCCCTGCATAGCCCTAAAGTCACATACATAGTCTTATTAGGTAGATAACTAAAGAGATGAGATGGAATTTTTTGGAGTAGGTTGAAAAATTTGATATCTTAAAGGGATGTTGAAATAATTTTACAAGAATTAAAAATAACTCATACCCAAACAAAGAGAGAATGAATGCACATATAATACATTAGGGTCTTTTAGGTAGTTTGGCCTATAATCCCTAAGCCTAAACCATTGAGATGTAGCAGAGTTTGATGATGAAATGTGGTAATATAGAGATTTTTATATGTTAATGGAGATATCAAGGACCTATTAAATTCATTGGAGATCAAACCAAAATCATGAAAAGCTCCTATAGACTATAATCTTGTTTAGACCCCACATAATGCTTATTTTCAACTTGAAAGGTTAGTTTGCTTTGATTGATATGGATCACACATGATGCATGGGACCTTGGGATACTAAGTAAAGTTTAATACCCTAATTAAATTCCATTTTTTGTAATTTATTATAGTATTCATACATCCAACTTTATGAATCATCCTTAAGAACCCAAGTCACTTTCAAGCTGCCTAAGAGAGCCATAAGGACCCAATGAGAGAGAAATGAATATTTATTCCTCCATATGGATAATAAAATATTAAAAACCACCCATAAAATTTTCAATAATCCCCTAAACATAACCTAATTAAATTGGTCGATACAATACTATACATAACTATATGAAATAGGGATTAAAACACTGAGTCTTGCTATTTTTTAGGTCTATACAATGAGTTATAACTTTAAATTTGGCATGGAAGAGGGGGAGGATGTTTTATAAGTGAATCATATGATTATTTGGGGTTTGGAAGGTGTGGGGAGCTTGTATAATCATTTTGCACTCTCTTGGTAGGGAGGCCTAATTGAGGCCTAGTTATGAGAGAGAAAAAAAGGAGGTATCTCCACTCACTATCAAAACAAAAAATTGAGAATGGATCTATAAGCCCATATTATTTACTTTAATATTATTTAATATTCTCACCATATTATAAAATTTATTCCACAAAAGGTGGTTTTCATTAGTTTAGGGTTATAAGCAAGAAGCCCAATTTGGGGATTTTGGTATATAATGACTTGTTGGGGCTGGTTTGAGACCTAAAAATGGATTTTTAGGTCAAATATGGTATGAATAGGCCATCCATGAAGTTTTTATAAGCTAAAGTAATTGAAACCATGTTTTGACACTTGTGTGCAAAATAGGCCTAAGGATATGAGGAGCCCTCTAGACACCTTACATGATAAAGAGATGATGTGTCAAAGAGAACCTATTGGGGTTAGTTGAGAGGTTTAAAGAGTAGAAAAAATAGGTATTATAAGCTTATATGACCATCAAGAAGGCCACTTTTCCTTCAACATGTCAAGAAGAAGAGAAGTTTCAATAAGCTAGTCAAGGTGTCAAATAAATAATTCAACTCCCACTCCACTTGGATAATTAGAGCATATTAATAAGCTACACATGGAGTATTAGAAATTTTGAGATAGTTATATAACTAATCTCTTCATTTTAACTCACATGACACCTATCTACCTTCTCTCTCCTACACCCTTCTTCTCTTCTCTCTCACATTCTCTATATATTGAGCCACTTTTGACTAAGTTTGTATCCTCCACCCGAGTATTTAAAATACTTGATCATTTTCAGACTTTGAGCAATAAATAATGATATGGTTTACATTATCTATGAGTTATTTCAATGTGTTTTTTAACTAGTTGATCTTGCTAAGTGATAGATTTTGGTCCTTAGCATGTTTCCCTTGTTTGCATCCATATTCATCTTTGAAAGTCTATTGAAAGTATATTAAAGTGTTCTAATGAATATTACATGAGTTTAGTGGGTTGTATCTCCAATAGTGCCATTTTATTACCTTGTGTTTAGTCCTCCTATCTTAGGTTTGCTTAAAAAAACCTCCATGAGAAATACTAATGCAAGGGGCAGATTTGGATTAGTGTATGTGCAAGTTTGACTTGTGTTTGAAGTGTACTTGTAATTAGTTGGTATTGGTCAGGTTATAATTGGTACATCACCTCATTAGGATAGGTTTTATTTATGTATTATCTCTCCCTCTTCATCAAAATGATCTAGTAGTATAGGTGATGAGATTCAATAGATAAACTAAGGGAGCTAGTCCTTCAAAACAGAGGTTTACCTCTTTTATAGGAAACCCATAGGCATAGATGTAATCCCATGTTTTGATAAATTTAGAGAAGTCTTGAACTACATCTACAAGCATGTAAAATTGAGTGATAATAGTTTTGATATGCTCAATGGGACTTAAGGTCCAAAAGAGTTGAATTTTTTTGGATGTGTTCTTCTACCTATCATCCTTTGGAGGAATTCAAGAAAAGACTAATGGTGAATTCAAATGAAATCAACTAGTTATAAGTAGCCTAGGTATTTATGGTGAATTTTTTAATCATATCTTGTGTTCTTAATTAATTAATGAATTTGGCATGGTTGGATGTGATGAAAGATTCTACTATACACCTCCCTATCAGCCTTGTCATGACCTCGATTATGTGTCTCAACATCCCTATCAAGATTGTTATCAGCCTTATGGGTAATGGTAGTCATAGGGTCATCCTAATTCCCCTTCATATGACATTTATGTTATTTAACAAAAATATGAATAAGCATATGAGGAAGGCTATCAAGAAGAGTACTGAGAAGTGTCTCCATATCAGCCTTAATATGATCCATATCAACCTCAACATGATTCTTATCAGCCTTGTCATGAGGAATCAGATGATAACATTGATTGAGAAGCAAAATATTGGGAAACAATATTTAAAGTCTTAGAATCTCAAATTAGACACCTAAATAAACAACTTGGAGATCACCAAAACCCTATTATCCCCCTCCTCTTCTTACTTTAATTCTACCTCAAACCAAATCCTCATTGGCACTCATGATAAATGTGCTAAAATAAAAAAAAGTGATGAAAAAATGGGATAAGGAACTTGATGTGATCCCTATTCATTTCATAAATAAGTTGAGAAAGTTAGTTCAATTCTTTATGAATAAGTGGAGGTTATTTTAAGAGGAAGCCAATTATGTCATCAATGATGATTTTCATGAAATGAGATGCTATATCCAATGGTGTGTAGATAGAATAGAAATGTGGGAAAACCAAGAGGTTGAGGATCAACTTGAAGCTATTTAATAACATATAGAAGGCTATGAAGAAGGTAAAAATATTGTTGAAAAACATGTCTCTCCCATTACCCAACCCAAATTTTTATCTCCACAAGAGTTCACTCAAGAATAATTCATTCCCAAGCCCATTCATGAGCCATCCATCACACCTCATACTCCTCCAACCCATGAATTTGTTAATAACCCTCACACCTCATACCTTCTTAAAGGAGAACCCATACTATGGGAGATAAGTGAATAAGATAAAGCCAAATTTTTAGCTGATAAAGAAGATGAATCAAGTGTCTATGATGAAAATTTCACTATAGGGACTTACCTTGGTGAAGACAAACATAAAGCCATCTTATTGAATGAAGAAAAAGATGATCAAGATCATGTTGTATCTATTCACAAAGAGCTTGATCAATACATGAGAGAGGAGGTGCTTGAGAAGGACATCACATTATCTAAGTTGGTTGAGACTCATGGGTAGCAACAAGAAGTTTAATCTAAAGAAATAATAAAATATGAAGTTGTTGTTGACCCTATAGATAGATATGACTTATGGAAAAAATCCAAGGACATATGTGATGATTTTAGAGGCCTTAAAAAGCTTACACCTCCTAATACTCAAGTTGAAGACACTCTTGAAGATGATTTCCCTCTTGAGGGTGTGTTCTAAAAAGAAGATATTATGCCATCTAAACTTATCCAAGTTGAAATTAGCATTAAGTTTGAAGACTCTTCAAGTAAGCAAGCTGAGTTTGATGAAGTGCTCAATGATAAAGAAGATGAGTTTGAATAGGTTGTGGTTCTTAAGGAGAAAGAAGGAAAATATGATTTAAAATAAAACATTGAACTTATTTAAGAGATTGAATACCTTTCAAAGGTTAAAGGTCATGTGTACAAGGAGATAGAATAAGATGTCTTCATTGAGGACAATGATGGAGATTGGATTGAGTATGCAAAGTTCCTTGAATATATTGATGATATTGTAATAGTCGGTGAGAAGTATAGTGTTATTCAAGATAGTATGAAGGTCAAAGAATCATGCTTAGATGAAGAATCATTGGACAAGGTTGTAACTGAGGAGCCTCATGAGATGATTGAGCCACAAGTTGATTTCACCTTCATAGGTGATATGTTTACAGTTGTCATTGCTTCACTTGAAGTCATGCCAAGAGAAATCATGAAGAAGTTAAACAAATAAAGAGCAAGGCTCAAAATTCAACTTGATTCATGACTTATTTCATATCATGGAGAAAAAAATGGTGAAAGTTCTCCCTTTGATCTAGGAGGAGAAAATTTGTTTCAGGTTAATTTTTATATAGTCTAAGTTTGATTAAGTTATTTTTGTGTTTCCTAAGTGGTTGATATAACATGTGTGTGTCTTGTTCCTTGATTTGTGTCATGTTTTTTTTGTTTTGTGAAGGTATAATAATTTTTTTGAGTCATGTTCAAAGTCAGAAACTAAGTGCAAGAGACTCCATTGTCTAATTTACATGCAAGGTAATTGGTCCTATTATCATTAAAAACATGCTACCCCTATGAATTACTAAGAATGTTGACCAAATTTGACCCTAAGTCAAATTTGGCCAACCCCTAAAAATTAAAAAGTGTCATGTTCTTTTAATGTGTTCTTGTCATACTCTATATGGTCCCTAGAGTCTTCATTTAACCTTGTTAGCATGGTTTAAGGTTATTTTGGAAAAGTTAAGGTAATTTCATGTTGTGGTCATATAGTGGTTTAGGCATGTCATGAGGAAATAAGTCAAGGTAAATTTGTGTCATAGGTGATTAGGGGTTTATTAATGTCATTTAATGTCTTAAACACTTTTTACTAACATTTCATGGTGTTTTGGAAACTCTAAGGTCCATTTGCTAGCTTGAAGGTGTTAAAAATGCATATAAATGAGATTTTTGGCTAAAATTGATATATTTAAAAGTAATCAAAGAGAAAAATTAGTAAAATAAACATTCCAAGAATCTTAGATCAATTAATCAACTATCATACCTACTACAATGTCATAAAAGGCCAGATTATTGAAATTCAATGCCTTTTTGAGGAGTTAAAGAAGTTATACAGACTTATGGAATTCATGTGAAAGTGAAAACAACTTAAGAATTTAATTTCATCTTATATAATTTAGGAATAATATTTTAATTAATTTTTAACTCTCATAGTTGAATAAATATTCTTCTCTCACCCATCGCTTCATTCATAAGCTATCAAAGGGCAATTTTAAGTAGATGGTATAAGCCATATAGGTAGAGTTGGGTGATGAATTTTTGGCAAATTTTTTTGAACCCTATATAATTATAATTTATGGATTTGGTATTTGAATTGGTGATCTTATATTTATGAACAAGTGCTAAGAGCCCATACTACTTTTTGAAGACTTAAAACCCACAGGCTGAGTTTGGAGAAACTCCAATTAAAATATGAATTCATGGCTACTTAAAACTAGTTTATTTGAGTTATAATATATTTTTATATGCCTATAAAACATTATATCATCATAATGTCATGTGTGGATGTCTTTTTAGCATGAAAAGTCTATCTTAAGTAGTTTATAAGTAACTAGTAACTTTTTTGTGTTCTAGAGGTTATCCAAGTAGTCTAGTACATATGAGTGGTTCTTCATGGTCTTATAATATCCTTTAAATCCATTCATGGATATCTTTATCAATTTAAAATTTTTTACAAGTCCAAAGTAGGTTACATCTCTATCTACTTAGTTGACTATGTTTTTTATATTTACATAACGTTGAATTGTTTTAAGGAATTTGAGTACATGTTTCCAAGGAACTTAAGTTGAGTTTCATGTTTAATATTTTGGTATAATTAAGGTAATGAGATTTAGGTCATAACATTAATATTTTCAACTTTCAAGTTTCCAAACATAAAATACTATAGATGGTCACCTAAAGCCACCTATAGGTCTACAAATTCAAGAAAATTCATGGTATCCATGTTCGATGAAGGCCATACAATCATGAGAAAATGGTGGTGGTACAAGGTTAAAAGGGTCAATATATTAATGGGGACTTTCAAATAACTTGAGGCCAAGAGGTGGCTAAATGAGAGGACTGCTCTCAATAATCACCTATAGGACCGTGACTACATTGACCGTGGATAAAGGAGGTTTGAAGATGTTTTTAGTGGATGATGAACTTGGAATGTAGTGAAGAATACCTCCTTATAAGGTTTGGTGATTTTATATGTCATAATATAAATGAATAAGGCCAAAAAACTTAGACTTCACATTCAAATCTCTCAAGTAATCACCTAAAGCATGTTAATAAAGTTATGATAAACAGTGAGTTTTTGAATAGAGTAAGGATATTCAAGACAATAAAAAGAGTATTAATACACCATCAAAGCATGATAAAGCCTTTATAATTCAGATAAGGATCATGGAAAGTCACTCAAGCTAATACATAGTTAGAGCTCCCTAATGACACCTACAATTAGCTAGGTGAGAAAATTGGCTTTAAACAATAAGCTGATAGAGTTGGAGTCTTCAAGACATTGAAAGGGTTTTGAGATATCAAAATAAAATAGATAATAACATTTGAGAGTTTTGTGGATTGAATTTGAAAACCAAGAAAAGATTTCACACACTTAGAACTCTCAAATACACTCCTACAACCACCTATGTTGATTTAGTATTAAGACAATACTGATGATAATAGCACAAAGATTCAAACTGCTTGGATAAGGAATTTAGTTATCTCAAAAACATAAATATAATTTGAGGGTCCAATGTTTTAAATAAAATTGATATAATACTTAGATTATTGACCATATCAAATGAGTGTGTATAGGTAGTTGCCATCTATAAGTATGCCTAAATGACTCAAGTCCTCTCCAAAAATAGAAATTGTAGATTGTGTGAGTATTTTAAGATTAGATGAGAATAATGTAACTCAAGTAATTGAGGTCATTAGGGACCTAAATAGGGATAGAAAAAGAGAACAAACAAGGGTTAAGATAATTACATCCACACAACCCTTGATAACACCAATATACCTATCTAGGCTAATAAGGTTGTTTGTTTTAGGAGGTAGGAGTCTATGGATATTGGAGGATGGGAACATGGTGATTATAGATCCATAAATCACCCTCTAAGCCACCTAAAAGATGACAAATAGTGAAAACCCTGAACTTTGCCTTTTTTGACCAAGTCATGACATAAGCCTGCATATCTAAGAATAATTGCTTATTTGGAAAAACTTAAAGGAATATAGAGAGATATGAGGGAGAACAAGGTGATTGAAATAGTTTTATATAACCTCATGAAGAACTCAACTCAATCAATAATGAAATAATCTTAGTAGACCCTATTTCAACCTTGCACACTCCTAAAGTCATATACACAGTCCTATTGGGGAGACAACTAAGGAGATGAAATGGATTTTGTTGGAGTAGGTTGATACCTTTGAGATATTGAGGGGATGTTGAAAGACTTGTATAAGTATTCTAGAAGAACCCAAACCCCAAGAAAGAGAGAATGAGGCATATACAATCCATTAAGGTCTCTTAGTCAGTTTGGCCTATAAACCCTAAACATAAACCATTGAGATGTAGTAGAGTTTGATGATGAAATTTGGTAAAATGGACATTGGTATAGGTAAAGGGAGATATCAGGGACCTATTTATGTCATTGGAGATCAAACAAAACTCAGGAAAAGCTCATACAGAGTATAATCTTACTCAGACCCCCAAGAATGCTTTGTTTCAACCTAAGAGGTCAATTTTATTTGGTTGATATGGATCACACATGATTAATGGGACCTTGGGATATAAGGAAAAGTTTACCACCATAATGAACTTCCATTTTTTTTTTGAATTTGTTGGAGGATTCATACATCCATCTTTATGAATCATCCTTAAGAACCTGTCACTTTCAGGGTGCCTAGGAGAGCCATAAGGACCCAATGAGAGATAAATGAAGATTTATGCATCCAGATGGATCATAAAAAATTAAAAAACACATATAACATGTTCAATTATCCTCTATTCATCACCTCATGTAATTGGTTGGTATAATACTCTTTGAAACTGTATGGAATAAGGCTAAAAACATTGATTTTTGATATTTTATAGGTCCATACAATAAGTCAAAGCTTTAAATTTGGAATATAGGAGGATGAAGATGTTTTATACGTGAATAAAATTATTATTTTGGTATTGAAATGTGTGAGGAGCCTATATAAGCATGTTTCACTCTCTTGGCAGGGAGGCCTAATTGAGGCCTAGTTAGGAGAGAGAAATGGTAAAAAGAGGTATCTCCACTCACTCTCAAAACATGAAATTAAGTATGGAGATGTAATACAATACTATTTTATTGAATATTATTTCAAATTCTGACCATATTCTATAATTTTTTACACACAAAGAGTTTTGCATCATTTTAGGGCTACAAACAAGAAGGCCAATTTGGAGCTTTTGGTAAACAACTTATTTGGGATAGTTTGAAGCCTCAAAATGGATTTTTTAAGGTCCAATATTGTATGAATAGTACATAAATGAATTTTTTATTAGCTAAAGTAATTGAAACCAAGTTTTGACACTTGTGTGGAAAATAAGCCTAAGGAGATGAAGAGCCCTCTAGACACCTTGCATGAAAAAGAGGTGATGTGTCAAAGGGAACCTATTGGGGTCAGTTGAGAGGTGTCAAGAGAAGAGAAAATAGGAAATATAAACTTATATCACCATCAATAAGTCACTTTTCCTTCAACATTTCAAGAAGAAGAGAAGTTTCAATAAGTTAGTCAAGGTGTCAAACAAGCAATTCAAATCCCTCGCCACTTGGAGAATAAAATAATATTTAGAGGAGATACACATGGTGTCTTGGACATTTTGAGACATTTATATAACTCATATTATAATTTTAACTCACATGACACTTATCTACCTTCTCTGTCCCACACCCATCTTTTGTTCTTTCTCACATTCTCTATATATTAAGGCACTTTTGGCTATGTTTGTATCCTCCACCAAAGTATGGTAAAGCCCTAATATTTTTCAGACTTTGAGAAATAAATAATGATCTAGTTTACCTTATCCATGAGTTTTTTAAATGTTTTTGTTAATTATTTGATCTTGCTAAGTGATAGATTCTCTTCCTTAGCATGTTGTCCTTGTTTGCATCCATATTCAAATTTGAAAGTCTATTGTAGGTATCTTGAAGTGTTTTAATGAATATTTCATGAGTTTAGTGAGTTATATATCCAATAGTGTAATTTTATGACCTTGTGTTTAGTCCTCCTATCGTAGGTTAGCTTAAAAAAACCTCCATGAGAAATACTAATGCAAGGGGTAGATTTAGATTAGTGCATATATAGGTTAGGCTTGTATTTGAAGTATACTTATAATTGGTTGGTAGTGGTTAGGTTAAATTTTTTGAATCACCTAATTATGATAGTTTGATTTATGTATTCTCTCTCCTTCTTCATATAAATGATCTAGTATTATAGGTGATGAGATTCAATAGACAAACTAAGGAAGCTAGCCCTTCAATCTAGAGATTTACATATGCTATAGGCAACCCATAGGCCTAGAGGTAATCCCATTTTCCTCTAAATTTGGAAAAGGATTGAACTACCTCTAAAAGGGTGAAAATTTGAGTTATTAAAGTTTTGACATGCCTAGTGGGACTTAAGGTCAAAAAGAGTGGAATAATTTTTTGTGTGTTCTTCTACCTATCAGCCTTTAGAAGCATTCAAGAAAACACCAATGACAACTCTGAATGCAATCAAATAATTTTAATGATTATTTTTTAATCATATTTTATGTTCTAATTTGACTCATGAATTTAGCATGGATGGATATTATGAAATATTCTACTATGCACCTCCTTATTAGCCTTATCATGACCCCAATTATGTGTCTCAACAACTCTATCAAGATTTTTATCATCCCTATGAGTCATGGTAGTCCTATAGTACTCATAATTCCCCTTCATATGACCATGATGTTGTATACAAACCTATGAAGATGCATATGAGAAAGGATATTAAGAAGAGTACCAAGAAGTATCTCCCTATCAGCCTCAATATGATCCATATCAACCTCAACATGATTCTTATTAGCCTTGTCATGAGGAATTGTATGATACCATTGATTGGGAATTAAAATATTGGGAAACAATATTTAAGGTCTTAGAAGCTCAAATTAGACAACTAAATAAACAATTTGGAGCTCACCAAAACCCCTATTATCCACCACCTCCTCCTACTTTAATTCCACCTTAAGCCAAATATTTATTGTTACTCATGCCAAATGTGCTAAAATTATTAAAATTTATGAGAAAATGGGATAAAAAACTTTATGTGATTCCTATTCATCTCATAGAGAATTTGAGAAAGTCATTCTTTATGAATAAGTAGAGGTTAGTTGAAGAGGAAGCTAACTATGTCATCAATTATGATTTGCATGAAATGAGATGCTATATCCAATAGTGGGTAGATAGACTAGAAAAGTGTGAAAACCATGAGGTTGAGGATCAAATTGTAGATATTGAAGAGCCTCAAGAAGGATATTAATAAGGTGCAAATCTTGTTGAAGAACATGTCTCTCCCATTTCCCAACCCAACTTTCCATCTCCCCAAGAGTTGAATCAATAAGCCTTCATTCCCAAACCCATTCTTGAGACATCTAGCACATGTCATAATCCCTCTCCAACCCATGAATTTGTTCATCAACCTCCCATGTCATCCCTTATTGAAGGAGAACCCATCCAATGGGAGATAAGTGAATAAGATCAAGCTAAAGTTGTAGTTGATCAAGAAGATGACTCAAGTGTATATGATGAAAAGTTAACTATTATGACTCCCCTTAGTGAATACAAGCATAAATCCATCTTCTTGAGTGAAGAAAAATATGATCAAGATCATGTTATAGATGCTCACAAAGAGATTGATTAACACATGAGAGAGGAGGTGCTTGAGAAGGAAATCACATCAGATGAGTTAGTTGAGAGTCATAAGCAACATCAAGAGGCTGAAATTGAAAAACAATAAGAAAATGAAGGTACTATTGACCCCATAGATAAATATGATTTATGGTATAAATCCAAGGACATATGTGATGATTTTGAAGGCCTTCAAAAGTTTACACCTCATGCTGCTCAAGTTGAAGACACTATTGAAGATGCTTTGCCTCGTGAGGGTGTGTTCAAAAAATAAGATATTAAGATATCTAAACTTGTCCAAGTTTCATCTAGAATTGAAGTTGAAAACTCTTCAATTAATCAATATGAGTTTGATGAAGTGCTTAACGATCAAGAATATGAGTTTGAAGAGGTTGTGGTTCTTAAGGAGAAACAAGGTAAAGATGATTGATAACAACACATTGAAATTCTCCAAGATTTTATTGAAATTTTCAAGGTTTAAGGTCATGTTCACAAGGAAATAGAACAAGATGTCTTCATGGAGAAAAATGATGGAGATTGGATTGACTATGAAAATATCCTTGAAGAGATTGATGAGCTTGCAATAGTTGGTGAGAAGTCTAGTGTCATTCAAGATAGTATGGATGCCAAAGAATCATTATTGGATAAGGTTTCAACATAGGATCCTCATGAGATGATTGAGCCAAAATTTAAATTCAGCTTCATAGGTAACATGTTTATATTTGTCATTGCTTCACTTGGAGTCATGATAAGAAGATTAGCAAGCATGAAGAATTTGAAGAGATCAAGAGCAAGGCTCAATAGAAAACTTTATTTATGAATTATTTCATATCATGGAAAAAATAATGGTACAATTTTACACTTTGATCTAAGAGGATAAAATTTGTTTCAAGTTAGTTTTTATATAGTCTAAGTTTACTTAAGTTATTTTTTTATTTCATAAGGGCTTGATATCACATGTGTGTGTCTTGTTCCTTGATTTGTGTCATGTTTGATTTGTTTTTTGTGTTTTTAAGGTAAAATAACTTTGTTGAGTCATGTTCAAAGTTTGTTAAGGTATGAAACTGAGTGCAAGATACTCCATTGTCCAATTGACATGTAAAGCAACTACTCCTATTAGCATTACAAACATGTTACTCTTGTGAATTATTAAGAATGTTGAATAGATTTAACCCCAAGTAAAATTTAACCACCCCATCCAAATTCAAAATTTTCATGGTATTTTCATATGTTCTTTTCATACTCTATATGGCTTGTAGAGTCTTCATTTAACCTTGTTAACATGGTTTAAGGTTAGTTTGGAAAAGTTAAGATAATTTCATGTTGTGGTCATAGAGTGGTTTAGGCATGTCATGAGTAAATAAATCATAGTCAAGTTATGTCACAGGATATTAGGGGTTTATTAATGTCATTTTATGTCTTAAACACTTTGTCCTAACATTTCATGGTGTTTTGGAAACTCTAAGGTCCATTTGCTAGGTTAAAGGTGTTAAGAATGCATATAAATGTGATTTTTGGCTAACATTGATATATGTAAAATTAACCAAAGATAAAAACTCATACCATACACATTAAAAGAATATTGGATCAGTTATTCAACTCCACACCTATTAGAATGTTATAAAAAGGCCAGATTCTTGAAATCTAATGCCACTTTGAGGAATTAGATAAGTTGTATAGAATTATGAAAGTAATGTGCAAGTGAAAACAAACTTATAACATAATTTCATCTTTTATAGGCTAGGAAAAATATTTGGATGAATTTTTAACTCTCACAGTTGCATAAATATTCTTCTCTCTCCCATCACTTCATTTAGAAGCTAGTGAAGCCTAATTTCAAGATGGTACAGGCCTTACAAGTATAGTTGGAGAATTAAATTTTGGAAAATGTTTGGGAAACATTTGGGATTATAATTTATGTAATTAGTAGTTGGATTGGTTCTCTTATATTTATGATCAATTTCTAAGAGCCTAGATTACTTTTTGAAGACTTAAAACCCTATAGGTTGAGTTTGGAAAAAATCTAGTGCAAAATGTGAATCATGGATAATTAAAACTAGTTTATTTGAGTTATAATAAAATTTTATATTAATACCAAATAGTAATTCATAATGGTGGCACATGTGGATATCCTTTTAGCATGCAAGGTCTCTTTTAAGTTTTTTGTAAGTGACTAGCAACTTTTCTATGTTGCATAGGTTCTCTAAGTAGTCTAGTGCATATTATTGGGTATTCATGGTCTTATAATATAATTTACATATATTCATGGAAATATTGATAACTAAACATTTTTTACAAGTCCCAAAGAGGTCACATATCTATCTACTTGGTGGACTATGTTCTTTATGTATGCATAGAAATTGAGTTAATTTGAGGAGTTTGAGTACATGTTTTTAAGGAAATTAAGTTGAGTTTCATGTTGAATATGTTTTTGTAATGGGGGAATGATATTTGGGTCATAAAATTCATATTTTAAACTTTCAAGTTTCTAATCACAAAAGATTACAAATGGTCAACTAAAGCCATCTATAGGTCTACATATTCAAGAAAATTCATGGTATCTATGTCTAATGAAGGTTATATAAGAATTAAAATATGGTTGTGGTTCAAGGGTTAAATGGTAAATATATCAATGAGGAATTTTAAAGTACTTGAGGCCATGAGGTGGTTAAATGACAAGACTGCTCTCAACAATCACCTATAAAACTGTGATTGTGTTGATAGTGGATATAAGAGGTTTGAAGATGTTTTGAGGGGTTAATGAATTTGTAATATAGTGAGTAAAAATCCTTGTAAGGTTTGGTCACTGTATATGTCATGATATAAATAATAAGGTCAAAAAAATTAAACTTCACATTCAACTCTCTCAAGCAGTCACCTACAACATGTTAATAAAGTTATCCTAAACTGTGAGATTATGGATAGAGAAAGGATATTAAATACATTGAAAAGATTATTAAGACACCATAATATCATTATAGAGTCATTGGAATTTAGATAAGGATAATGGAAAGTCACTCAATCCAATATATAGTCAGAACTCCCTAATGACACCTATAGTCAACTAGGTGAGAAAATTGGCTTTGGATAGTAAGGTGATAAAGTTGGAGTCTTAAAGACATTGAAAGGGGTTTGAGATAGACAAATCAAATAGATAAAATACTTTTATAATTTTAGTGATTGACTTTTGAAACTAGGAAAAGATTTCACATGTTCAAAACTCTCAAATACATTCCTACATCTACCTATGTTGATTTGGTCTTGAGATAATACTGATTCTAATAAAACAAAGTTTCAAAGCATTAGGATAAGGAATTTAGTTATATCAATAGCATAAATATAATTTTAGGGTCCAATATTGAAAATAAAACTCCTAGAATACTCATATTATAGACCATATCAAATGAGTGTGTACAAGGAGTAACCATCTATAGGTATGCCTAAGAGAATCAAGCCCTCTCCAAAATAAGAAGAAATAGCTTATGTGAATATTTGAATATTAGATGAGACTTAGGGAACTAAATTCATTGAGTTAATTAGGGACATAAATAGAGGAAATAGTTAGAGATAAAATAAGGGTTAAGATAACTACATCCACATAGTCCTTGATAACACCAATCTAGTTGTCTAGGATAATAAGGTTGTTTATTTCAATAAGTAGTCATTTGTGGAGATTTGAGGATGGGAAAATGGTGATGAAATATCAATATATAACTATATAATCAATCTAAAATATTACATAGTGAAAACCCTAAACTTTTCCTATTTAGATAAGGCATGACATAGGCTTGCATATCCAAGAATAGTTGCTTATTTGGAAAAGCTTAAAGGACTCCAGAGAGATATGAGGGAGAAAAAGGTAAGAGAAGGTTATTTAAATAGTGTGGTATAACCTCATGAATAAATCATTTCAATAAATAATGAAACAATATTAGCATACCTTGCTCTAACCCTACACAGTCCTAAAGTCACATACATGGTCATATTGGGCAGACAACTAAGGAGATGAAATGGAGTTTGTTAGAGTAAGTTATACCTTTGAGATCTTGATTGTATGTTTAAGTACTTGTAAAATAATTAAAAAATAACTCCAACCCAAAAAAAGAGAGAAACATGGCACACACAATCCATTAGGGTCTCTTAGTCAATTTGGCCTATAAACCTTAAGTCTAAACCATTGAGATGTAGTAGATTTTGATGATGAAAGGTGGTAATATGAGAATTGGTAAAGGTCAGGGTAGATATTAAGGAATAATTAATGTCATTTGAGATAAAAAAAAACTTAGGAACATCTCTTACATACTATAATATTTCTTAGATTCCATAGAATGCTTGCTTTCAACCCGAGAGGTTAGTTTGCTTTACTTGATATGGATAACACATGATTCATGGAACCTTGGGCTCCTAGGGGAAGTTGAATACCCTAACTCAATTTAATTTTTTGTAATTTTTTTGAGGATTCATACATATATATTTATGATTCATCCTTAAGAACCCAATCCAATTTCAATTTTCTTTGGAGAGCCATAAAGACATGATGAGAGAGAAATGAAAATTTATGCCTCCAGATGGATTAGAAAAGCTTCCAAGTCACCCATAACATGTTTAATACTCACATAAGCATCACCTCATTAAATTTTTTGGTACAATAATATATGAAACTATATGGAATAGGGATAAAAACACTAATTTTTTCTATTTTTAGGTTCGTACAATGAGTCAAAAATTTAAATTTGGCATGGAAGAGGGAGAGGATGTTGTTTAAGTGAATCACACACTTATTTGGGGTTTGGAATGTGTGGAGAGACTGTATAATAATTTTTTACTCTCTTCATAGGGAGGAACCATTGAGGCATAGTTAGGATATTGAAAGGGAAAAATAGGTATCTCCACTCACTCTCAGAGCATTAAATTGAGTATGGAGTTGTAAGCCCATAGTGGCTACAAACAAGGCTAATTTTGGGCTTTTGGTAGACAATGAATTATTGGGGATAGTTTGAGGCCTCAAAATGGATTATTTTAGGTGCAATATGATTCTAATAGGACATACATGAAGTTTTTATGAGATAAACTAATTGAAACCAAGTTTTGACACTTATATGCAAAATAGGCTTAAGGAGATGAAAAGACCTGTAGACACCTTGCATGAGAAAGAGGTGATGTGTAAAAGAGAACCTATTAGGGTCAGTTGATATGTGTCAAGAGTAGATAAAATAGGTAGGATAAACTGATCTGGCCATAAATAAGGCCACTTGTCCTTCAACATGTCAAGAAGAAGAGAAGTTTCAATAAGCTAGTCAAGGTGTCAAACAAGCAATTCAACTCCCACACCACTTAGAGGACCAGAGAATCTTTAGAGGATCTACACATGGAATCTTGGACCCATTGATATATTTATATAACTAATCTTATTTTATTAACTCATATGACACTTGTATACCTTCTCTCTCATACAACTTCTCTTTTCTCTCACATTATCTATATATTGAGCCACTTTTGGCTAAGTTTGTATCCTCCACCTGAGTATGGGGAATACCTACTCATTTTTATCCTTTGAGAAATAAATAAAAATATGATCTACCTTATCCATGATTTTTTTTGATGTGTTTGTTAACTAATTGATCTTTCTAAGTGATAGATTCTCTTCTTTAGCATATTTTCCTTGTTTGTATCCATATTCAGCATTGAAAGTGTGTTACAAGTCTCTTGAAGTGTTCTAATAAATATTTCTTGAGTTTATTGAGTTGTGTATCCACTAATTTCATGTTATAACCTTGTGTTTATTCCTCTTATCATAGGTTTGCTTCATAAATCCTCCATGATAAATACTAATACAAGGGGCAGATTTGGATTAGTGTATGTATAGGTTAAGCTTGTGTTTGAAGAATAATTATAATTGGTTAGAAGTGGTTAGGTCACAATTTGTGAATCACCTCCTTAGGATAGGTTTTATTTATGTATTCTCTCTCCCTTTTCATCCAAATTAACTAGTAGTATAGGTGATGAGCTTCAATAGATACACCAAGGGAGCTAGCCCTTCAATATAGAGGTTTACCTTTGCTATAGGCAACCCACTAGCTGAGAGGTAATCCCATGTTCCACTAAATTTAGAGAAGGATTAAAATACCTCTATAAGGGTTAATATTTGAGTGACAATAGTTCTTAAACCTCCTCAAAGTCTAAGGTCCACTTGCTTGCTTCTAAAATAGCTTTTATAGGTCTAATTCCTAAAGGTAGTATAAAAATGCTTGGAAGAAAATGATGTAGTCACCTAAGAAATTTGGGGTAGTAAGGTTAGACCAATTTAAATCCATTGGCTATGAACTAACTATTAAGGATTAGTATTTACATTGGGCATTTACCATAGAGTAAATAGTACTTATAGCTATGTTGTTATGTAAGTTAGTTAATAATATATTATTGTTATGTAACAATAATATATATTAGGAGTTTTTTATACATGAGTTTGAAGTAAATCACCCAACTCACTATTATAGGAGATTGCAAGAGATTCTAGAAGATTTACTAGTTAGTGGGATTCCTAGATAATAGGATACGCTATCCTATATATTTATATTTTGTTGGATGCAATATTCAATTAGCATGTAATTGAGAGTGTAAAATAATATATTATTGCATTTGAAATATTTTTTGGTATTAGTCTCTCCATTAAACTCTGATTATTCCCAATATATGGTAATAAAGCCACATCAATTCTATGCCTATAATGGAGTTTTAAAATATGTGAAGGGGAATCCATACTTATCAGTTGCCCATATGAATGGTAGTCACCTGAGTAAGAAATAATTTATAAAATACATTTTTTTAAGAATTTAGATTACATTAAAATGATATTTTTAAGGTATTTTGATAATTTCTTAAGAGTTTTGCACATCACATTAAGTGACTTGATTGCATAAAGTTGGAATACTTTAGCATCAAACTCATGGATTGTAGTGAGTGAAAATAATGCTCAACTAACTTATAACACTTTGATTAGATCTACAGTGCTCAATCCTCTCTTTTATAAACATGCTTCCTAGCATAGTTAGAAATCATGTGGTAATATTGTATTAGATATCACTATCTAACTATTGAATACAAATATGCTATTTTTCATTCGTTGTGATCTATGTTATTATCCACCATGATCTCTTCAATAAAGATCACTAGTTTGAAACTAAAAATGTCGTACAAGTTATTCATAGTTGATGTGTAGATTTTATTATAGCATGAGGTGACTTGTAAGAAGGTGGAAGGAGATTGCAGTGTTTTACATTCTAATGTCTACACTTGTTTCAATGTCTTAAATACTGATAGTTTCCATCATCCTTTGTTTGACAATCAACATGTTTGAAGTAACTAAGTGTAAGAATTAACATTGGAATATATTGTGCATTAGAGTCTTCACCATTTTTCCTATCTACATAGTTTGAATTTTAAACATAGTCATACCCTAGACCTTACATACAAAGATGGCATGGAAAATTACAAACATCATTGTATTTGATGGTGACCTAGACAAAAAATCAAAATTTCATATATCATTGTTATTCGATCCTACACATGCCTCTTTATTGTTTAAAGTCATGATCCAAGGTACAATGTGGTACATTATTATTCATTTCATTCAATTTATTAGATACATAATGTGTAAATTATTTTTTATAGGGAGTATTATATTTTAATTTGATGTTTAGGTCTTTAGTGTTTTATATTAATTTGGTTACATTTTGAAGTAGTCTGGTAAATATGTGTAATGAGTCACTTGATTTTTATAGTTAAAACAATCATTTTAAGTGTCATTTAGTTTAAAATAAAGCAAATACTTGTAATTAAAATTCATTATTAAATATAGGTTTAATCAATAATATTAAACTTCTTGTTAATCAGGTTTATAATCAAAGTCATTTTTATGTCAAAAGAGTCAAGTTGAAAAATTCAAAGTGTGTATATGTCAAAAAAGTCAAAGTTGATAAAGTTTGTCATTTTTGTCAAAAATTATAATGTCAAAATATTTTTGGGTCCACTATCAAAAATTTTAAAAAATAAAAAAATAATTTTTAAAAAGATGCATTTTGGGGTAACCTTGACATCATTGGAATTGTTTCACATTGAGGGGGGAAGTACACCCAATGAATAAAAATTTGTGCTTCACCTATTCATCAATTGAGTAAGTAGCTTAATTCACTAAAATATAGAGGAAATAGAGGATAGAATTTCCATATCCTCTCATTAGTCACCGATGATGGGGCCTAGATGATTTGGTGACATATTTTGTGTGGTGTTCTTTTTCATTTTTTAGTGTGATATGTTTTACACCAAATTGGCTAATGCCAAGGATAATTTTTCAATGGTAGTGAAAAGTGTCTATGGTATTTTTGTTTGGGTGGAAAAAAAATTGACAGAGGCTATATAAGATCACAATGAGGATTTATTCCTCATAATATTTCATTTTCTAGTATTATGTGTGTTTTCATTCCCCTATTGGATTGGAGAAAAGGAGAGTGTAGATATAAAGGAATGTGGAAATAGTTGTATAGGAGGGAGTTTAACAAAAAAAATTCTTTGACTATTATACTTATTTATGGATATCATCATCTAGTGAAACATCCATTAAATTCACATAGAGTAAATGTGAGATGCATTCTTTGCATAGTAGTGGTAATGTGTAGCAAGATCCATACACCAAGATTTAGATAGTAGAATGTAGAACTAAAAGTATTCATTGGCATACAATTTTGTTTGGGCTAGTTCTTGAAGATGTACATTCTCCCATTGTAAACACTAGGGGTGGAATATTAAGGATTAGTATTGACATTGGGTATGTAGCATAGATTAAATAGTACTTATGGTTATGTTATTATGTAAGTTATTTAATAATATATATTTGTTATGTAATAATAATATATATTAGGATTTTGTTGTACATGAGTTTGGAGTAAATCACCCAACTCATTATTATAAGAGATTGTGAGAGATTCTAGGAGATTCAATAGTTAGTAGGATCCTAGATAATAGGATATGTTATCCTATATGTTTGCATTGTGTTGGATGTAATATTCAATTAGTATGTAATTGAGAGTGAAAAATAATATATTATTATGTTTGAAATATTTTCTAGTGTTCAAATATATGTTAAACTCTAATTTCTCCCAATACTAATATGGTTTCATGATTCTAAAATAGGTATCTCAACCTCTGCTATAGGTGCTCATGAAGGTCCTAGTGCCATTCTAGTGACTAATATCAAACAATTAGGACTAATTGCCTGATAGGATTATATGATCAACCAAGAAGAGTTATCATGAGGAAAGATCCAACCAATTGAGGTGTCAAATGGAGAATTCAAAGACTAGGAAAGGTGTCAACAAGAGAAAATGATGATGATGATGATGATTAGTTGGGTCAAATTTACACTTGTCATTCCCTAATTCAAGAACTTTTGGTAGTTTTAAAGATGCTAAATGAGGTATCCATTTTATATGCCTTACTCTCTTGAATGCCACCAACCAAGCATCCATCTTGGCATGGAGGGATTCTAAGAAGGTTTATAGAGAACCATAAACATCCTTTTAACTATTATATTGAGGTGAGAATACACATTTCATAACTATTATGCAAGATGAGGTAGTTTTTAGGCCTAGTCAACATGTAAAAGAGAGAGGTAGGCTATTTAATACTCCATGGAGGCTAATTAAACCATAATTTTACCATTGTAAATAAAAATATAATAAGTGGTTGACCAAGATGGCATGTTCATACCTTGAATGAGGTCAAAATAAAATTAAAGGAGTTTCCACTAGGGCATTTTTTATGCCTTACTCTCATGAAGACCACCAACCAAGAATGCCTCATGTATTGGAGAGGGATAGAAGGTGGTGTCTCATGGAAAATTATACAACATTGATGAGATTTGGTTCCCCCTTCTACCTTTCTCTCTTGTTATATAAATTGAGGCTCAAAGGCTATTATAAGCATCCCTTGGCTGGGTATGAAGAAACTCTACCCAAATTGTACCTTGTAACCTTTGAAATAATATGATTACTAATACAACTTATCCATGCTAATTTAGTGTGTTTTATACTTGGTTTATTTTCACAAGTGGTTGAGTCTTATCTCTCTTTGTAGGTCCTTATTTCTCACCTAGTTTTTAGGATATCATTTTATGTAGGACACATGGTGTGTGAAAGTATTAGTGATTATGCTTGGAGTATAATATACTTGGTGGTTTCTTGAATCAAACCTCCCATTCATAAAACTAAAGTTATATCCATTTAGAATATCCTCCATTTGAAGAATTGATGCTTAGGAGTATTTTAGAGAGAGGTTAAGTCACTAGTCCTTGTCTTTTTCTTAAGTTTTGTTAAAGGGTCAAATAGAGAGGATATAACATATTGGTGCATCACCTCCCATAGTATAGGGTTTAATTTGGTGAATTATTTTATCCATTTTCATTGATAAGTAGTAGGTTTAGGAATTGAGCTTAGATGATGCATCATGGGAGCTAGTCCCAAAACTAGAGGTTCATCTCACTCAATAGGCTACCCATAATTAGAGGTGATCCCATTATATCAGTTAGATGAGGTAGCTTTGAAACATATTTGCCTCAAGGTTGAAATATTGACTGATAAAAAAAATTAAAATGTGATGTAGGTTTATTATTTACTTTGTCAGGTTTTTTTCAAGTGTCAAAAATAGATAAATAAGTATTCATTTAGGTATTGTCCAGTTACAAATAAAAAAGTTCAAGGTTTTGCTTAGTATGTTTATGTGAATAATTTTTTCACTAATTTCATTAATTTGTGCTTAGAGTGGAATATAATTGGTATTGTCTTGAATCATACCTCCCAATCATCACCCTCAAATTATAGCCATCTAACATAGTGTTTTATTCTTTTTGGGAATTAGGTGTTTAATTCCTAAGCAAATAAAGGTCTGAGTAAATGTAAATTAGTAATTAATATGTCTTAATTAGCCTACTAATTTTTGAACATAGATATGTCTTTTATTTTTTTCTAAAAATATTAGTAAGTGTAGGGAAATCAAACTTAGCTTATTCCAGGTCAAAACAGATGATTCATGATCTGGAAATGATGTGTAGGGATGGTAAACTATCATAAATAGAACCTAGAACTCTATATTTGGATTGGATAGTAGCACCAAACTTAGGACACCCTGATACTTGGCACTATAGTCCACTTTCTATAATTTTTCTCACTTTTTGGAGATATTGTCCACTTATGACACTGTTGTCTTGGTGGTCTAGTTTTTTTGGTTTTTGATCGATAAGCCTATGACACCTTGATAGTGAAATATTGAAGCCTAGGTCTGTGTGGAACTCACTATGCCTTTGATTCCATATTCCAAACCCTTAAGAGCTCCTAGTACTTTAACTTGAATAGTAAAATTAGGAAAGAGAGAAGGGGTTAGTGTGTAAAGGATACACTGGATGCACTTCACACCCCATGTGTAGGCATGCTACCTACATACCAATACTCCAAAGAGGGATCAAGCTAATGTAGTTCTCCCATTTGAAGTGCTTGGTGAAATTATGTGATGTATGAAACTAGATTCAAAATTAGAATGTACTTTGGATGAATAAGGACTGGTATGAGTGCTTGAATAAGCTTGAATTAGTCTTGGAAGGATATATGTAGAGAATAGAGAAGAGTGCTTGAGTATACTTAATTGTATTATTACTCTTTTTATCTAAATGAGTGCCAACCTTTATAAATGGAAATTGAATGGCCTTTTATATGGAAACTAATGAGCATGGGTTAGATGATCTTGTATTAGGCTGATAGGGGAAAAGATAAAGAATCAAGAAAATATGATCATTTGAGGCTAAAGTAAACTTGGACAAAAACATCAAAAATAAAACACCCCTAAATTCTAGTGCTCTTATCTAAATTAGGAACTATTTTCTTAGGAGTATGAGACTTAGGAGGATCGATCTAGGTATGAGAGGGCTGCTTGGGTCTCAAAAATCTAAGTCTAAGAAGCTATGAGTGAATGGGAATCAATGAAAGTCTAGTTGAGCAGTGTTGAGAGAGAAAGAAAGAGGACCTATAGGTTGGTTGATATTAGCCATGCCTAAGTCATCCAACTTTGAATTTTACATGATTAAATTTCCCTAACTTTATTTTAATGATGTAGTAAAGAAAAATACTAGGATAAAGGAAAAATAAAAAGCATACCTGAACTTACCTATAAGGGAAAAGTTCATGAAGCTGTGTGATGTTAGATGTGCATATAGAGAGCATGCTGTGATGTGTGAATCTATAAATAAAAACATGAAGTAGATCAATTATTATTAGATACACTATATATAAAATAATAACTTATAAAAATTGAATAAAGAGAGAGGAATAAATACACCTCTTAGGGTATGAGAACCAATATAAATCTTGTTGTGATGCTAGATTGTGCTGAGTATGTGTTGAATCAAGAGTAATATCATGAATAAATCTAAGTGCACAATTCCTTAGAATGTGGCTCAAGAATACAAAGACTAGCTCTTTGGCTCCATCATCACTAACTAAGTGAATTTAATGAATCGTGCATTTGCTAATTGATGTCTAGACTATATGTCTAATACATTTGAATAGGTGGCTCAAGAATACAAAGGATAGCCCTTTGGCTACATTGTTTCCCCATAAAATGAAGCTATGAAGTGATACTAGTATAGAATAGATGTCATATGAGATGGATCATGGAGCCCATGAATGTGTACTAGAAATTAGGCCACTCTTGGCCATTTTGAAAGATGAAGATTAGGCTTGTATGAAAGCCACTCTAAAAATTATGTATTAGGCTTATATGAAAGCCAAATTAAGAACTTAGGTAATTAGAATGATAAAATTGTATGAAATTTTAACTTGAATGTGATGATAAACACCTGTAAATGGAACAAGACATGTAACTACTGAGAATGCTTGAAATAACTTGAACTCAAAAATAAAAGAAGATCAATGTGTTATGCACATTACCCCTAATCACTAATGTTTGGAACATGGATTTTAATTTGGAAGTTACACCAACTACCTAATTTGAACTAAAAGTGAGAACCATCATGCTGTGCATGATAAACCCCTATATCTGAGAAAATTTTGTTGAAACTATTGAATTTGAAGGATTTGGAAGTGCAAAAACTATCCCCAAACTAAAATTTTTGCCTATTTTTGGAAACTTTGAGTGTTTTTATACTTGGACAGGATTGCCAAAATATGGACACCCTTGTTTTTGGTGTTACTATCCATTTTTGGTGCTACTATCCCTTTCTAGCATTACTGTCTAGTGTGAAAACTAATTGCTAATCTGAGACTATTCTTATTTTTTTGCTATGATTTGATCAGTTTGACCTATAGATTCTATGTTGATAATTTTTAATGTTTCTATTTTGATTGATAAGATGTTTTATCTCTATGATAAAGCCACTATTTGATGCCCCCTCTTCTGAGGGTAGGATTGATGAACTTGTAATGACTACCCTTAGAAGAAAAGAGTTCTATAAGTGTGTTAATTCTGAAAAGATATATGATATATCATTTGATGTTTGATAATATGTTTCAAAATATATTAATGTTTGTACTGAGATATTGTTAGATCAATAGGGGTATGCCTAGATAGATATAATAATGTGAAAACATGTGTAAAGTACTGAAATGGAATGGGAAATGTTAATTATTATTTGTTAGTTGAAGGGATGGAGCATGATGTCTATCATGGCATCTAAGAAAGAAAAACAAATGCATGATATAGATAATGACATTGCACACATTTGACAAGAAACAAGCAAACAAACATATAAATTAAGCAAGAAGCATATAAGGGTGGCCAAGGGCCCACATAAACAAAGGACATGGGCACATGCCACTCAAAATGGAAACAAGCATGGAAGGCATGTTCAAATGCCACATACATATACAAGTGAAAGAAGAAAATTTGGCACAATGGCCACAAGCACATGAAAGAGTACAAACAAACGACATTGGCAAATGCCCTAAGGCACACACATGAAGATGAGAAATAATTAGAAAGTGCAATCACACAAGCTATGTTAAATAAGGAAATAAAATCAAAAGTAAGAACTAGAAGATATAAACACATCTAACTAATCAAAGAAAATGTGAGAGTATGCAAAACATGTGTAGTACAAGACTAGGTAGATGTTAAGAAATACACAAGTACTAGATACTAGTGAAATGTTGATATAGTATTCTATGTAAGCTATAAATTAATATTCATTAGCATGATAACTTAGAGTGTGTGGTTTAGAAATGAAATAACCTAGATGGTGTAGTCATGTAGAAGATGCCCCCAGTAGGTGTATATAATTATGGATGTCTCAAATGTAGAAGTAAGAATGCCCCCTCTATGGGTAGAATGAAGCAATCAAATAGCTGGATATCACTGCACACACTCAAAGAAGATAAAGTGAAGCATGGTAATGTATAAAATTGACATATAATAAAAAGAAACAACAAATGTAAGTCCTATCATGATAATAGTGATGTAAATCAGGGATGATGCATACAATCAAAACAAAAATGTTTTTGGTGTTTTTGTAATTTTTTGAATATTTTTTATATTTTGAAGTGTTATACTATTTTTATATTTTTGAAAATATTTGAACTATGTACAATTAAGGGAGGAGATAATATGTACAATCAATGTTGGAAAGAAATGATACTAACTAATGAGTCTCATATGAGACTCGTCATGGCATCCTATATCAAATAATGGGATCATGCATAATCATGAGGAACGATGGAGTATCTAAGATTATGAAGTTGAAATCTATATATGTTGTAACTAATCTAAAATATATAAAATATATACTAAATTGGGGTCCCCCTATGACTCTGAGAAGTGGATACAATTATAGGGATCTTAAGGACCCATCTAAAAGTAGGAGAAGAACCTCTATGAATAGTGTTCTTTTTGTAGCTATATGAGACAATAATGTAATTATTCTAGGTGTGAACACTATATTTGGAAACTATTGAGAATCCTAAAATTATGGGGGTGTATGAACCCTCTATACTGGTGATGTATGTTGTAACTATGGTTGGATCAAAAGTGGAAGTTGTACTAAAACTGAAGGAGAAGCTAAAATTGATGGGAGAGCTAGAGCTGGTGATTGGAAGCTGGTAGATGGTTCTAAAGTGGGAAGTGGTGAATCATAAAGAAGTCCACAAACTATAATAACCTAATTATCATGAATTAACTTCATGCATCCATGAACTATGGAAGTTACTAGCCTAAGTTTTTGAATTGATTATTGACTAAGTAGTATGTCAAAAACTCCTACATTGAGAACTATAGTGAATGGTGTAGCCACATGTGTAGGACCAACCTATAATGGAAGTACTATCTTGCCCAATGAACTCTGAATATGCCCACTAAAACCACTAATAATTGTATTGGTTGGAGTGATATCTTTCTATAAATAAACTAAATGCTTTAGTAGTGTAAAGGTACATATATTAAGATTGAAACCATTATCAATGAGTACACTATAGATAGGTTGATTATAAATATGTGCTCTGATAAAAAGTGCATTATAACCTATATCATCCTCCACAATATCTTGATCTAATAAAATTATCCAAAGCCTAGCTAAGACTCTATATTCATACACACCTATCATACCCCTTAAAGGATGTGTCTCAACTGAAGATGCCTGGTATGTAGCTGGTGGAGGATGCATATGGTGTGTATGATGAACACCTAATGTGTCCTCTTTCTCTTATTTTGAATGTTGTGGAAATGGATCTAAAAATATTTTCAAAGATTTATCTTATGTTGTCTTTATCTTTAGAGGCTCAATTAAAGTTCCTAGATCAAGTAGATTATCATCTATCAAATCTTGTAGTTTATGTTGTAAACTGATGCATCTATTTGTAGTGTGGCTTGGTTCCTTATGAAAATCATAAAATGCATGTTAATCATATCCCTATGGAAGATGCTTTGATAGATCTACTTCTTGAATATATGGGAGAGTTATGATGTTGCATTCTAATAACTACTATAGAATTCCAGCTAGAGAAATTGGGAAATTGGTAAATGGACATTGAGGAAGTGTCGATAAAACCACACACTGAGGGGTCTCTGAATCCACATTAACTGTTGGTTGATTCTAATTCTTGTTGTCACTAATTTTGACCTTATATGGGACATTGCTATTACTATTGTTTATTATGTCTGGAGTATTTGAATACTTGAGTTTCCCATTTAGATTAACTTGACTTCTCTTTCCTTAAGTGTATGCCATAATTCGATGAAGGAAGATAATATTTTAAAGATAATGGATTCATGTAGTGCTGGTAGTAAGCTTTGTTTGAAGATGTCCTGTAGTTCTTAATTAACCATGGGGTTAGTTAAATTAGCTAGAATAGTCTTGTATCTGAGAAAAGAATCTGTGAGGGGCTCATTTGAACTTTATTTCTACTGTGAAATCTTTACATATGAGACCTTATCACCAATGTTGATACTAAAATGTGCTAGGAACATGTCTACTAAATGATTGAATGTTGTGAATGACTAATTCGGTAGAATATACAACCATTATAGAGAATAATCATTTAGAATTCATGGAAAGAGTTTGGTAAGTATCTAGTCATTAGGTGCATAATCCAAACATGCTACATGAAAAGCTCTTAAATGTGTCTCTAGATCACCCTTTCATTTATAAAAAGTAAGCTTGGGTTGAACAAATCCTCGTGACAAAGGTGTAGAAGTAAGTGACATGCCAATGGTGTATGTAGTAAAGTGATAGAATATAATGCCTATGTAGGTATAGTGGTACCTTTCTTAAGATTTTACACCTTGGATTTAAGAGATTGTATCTTTTGCATAAGGGCTATGACATCAGGAGATAGGGATGTACTATCTACAACTGGTGGCATAAAAGAAGGTTGGGCTACTATAGGGGGTTATTGAGACATAGTTACCCCTGTAGTGTCATTAATAAGTGGTTTCACTATGGTTTGAGAATATTTTCCATTGGTTACTTTTTTTTTCTTATTGTAAAAATTCTAAGCATGTTATCTTGCTTATCTAGATTTTTGATTGAGAGTTCTTGAAGTTCTCTTTTATCAGTTTCATCGAAACTAGTATGTTGGGCCATTGGCAAAGTAGGAAAACAATTTGAAATGTGTTTAAATGTTTTACAATATGTTTTAATAGTAAATATTCTAAAAATGGAAATTACTATATATAGGAAACACAAATTCTAATAATAGTGACTTGGGATTTGTGCAAAAAGGATATTGAGTTGTGAAACATGTAAGGTGATACCTCAAAAAGCAAGTAGGTGCTAGTATATGCAACTAGGGATACTTTAGAAATATTATTTTCAAAATACTATGAACTTTTAAATTTTAAATTTATTTTTTTGAGTTAAATATGCAACTAAATTTTTAAAAATGAGAATAATTGAGAATGCATTTGATGCAACTAGGGTTTTGAATGATTTTTTCCAAAATTAGTGTACTAATTTGAAAAATTTATATTAAATTTTTAGTTTTAGTTTTTAAAAACTGAAGAAATATCTAAAAATATTTCTAAAATTAACAAGATATTTTTTCTTGTGATTTGAAATTACTTGTATACAAATAGGAACTAGTATGTGCAAACTAGGGTTTGGGTGAATTTATTGAAAATATCTAAATTAATTTATAGTTTTATATTTTTTAAATTTAGGAAAAATTAGGAAAATATTTTTAAAAATATAAAATAATTAACCCTAGGGTTTCTAAGGTTTTTTGTAAAAAATTTAAGTCGGGTTCATCAAATGTTTTATTCTTTTTGAGAATTAGGTGTTTAATTTTTAAGCAAATAAAGGTATGAGTAAATGTAAATCAATAATTAATGTGTCTTAATTATTTGTGAAAATGGATATGTATTTTATATTTTCTAAAAATATCAAGAAGTTTAGGAAAATCAAACTTAGCTTATTCTAGGTCAAAATGGATGATTCAGGATCTAGAAATTATTGTGCAGGGATGGCAAACTATCACAAATAGAAGCTAGAACTCTATTTCTAGATTAGAGAGTACTAAAAAACTTAGGAAACCATAATAATTGGTGTTATAGTCCACTTTTTGGCACTATTGTATCTTTTTAGAGATAATTTCCACTTATGGCATTGTTGTTGTGGTGGTCTAGTTTTTCTAGTTTTTGCTTGATAGGCCTGTGATACCCTAATAATGAAATATCAAAGCCTAAGTACATGAAAAACTCACTGTGTATCTAATTAAATCTTCTAAACCCTTAGTATATTTTGGTACTTGAACTTGAATTGAAAACTTGGGAAAGAGAGAAAGAGTTAGTGTGTAAAAGATACACTAGACACACTTTATACCCTATGTGTGGGCACTTTGCCTACATACCAATACTATAAAGAGGGATCAAGATAATGTAATTATCACATTTGAAGTACTTGGTAAAATTGTGTGATTTATTCAAATAAATGAGAAATTGGAATGTATTTTGGATGACTAGGAACTAGTATGAGTGCTTGAATAAGCTTGAATTGGTCTTAGAAGGCTGTATGTAAAGAATAGGGAAGAGTGCTTGAGTATACTTATATTCTTTCTCTTTTTATATTAATAAGTGTCAACCCTTATAAATAGACATTTAATATATTTTTATATGGAAACTAATGATCATGGGTTAGATGAGCTTGTAGTATGTTGATAGGGGAAAAGTTAAGGAATCAAGGAGATCTGGCCATTTTAGGCTAAAGTGAACTTAGATAATAGCACTAGAAACATAAAACCCCTAAATTTGGATGCTACTATCAAAATTTGATGCTATTTTCCTAAGAATATGAGATCTATGGGAATGTATATGGGTATAAGAGGGTTATTTGGGTCTCAAAAAGCTAAGTCTAAGAAGCTATGGGTGATTGAGAATCAATGAAAGTTTAGTCGAGAAGGGTTGAGTGAGAAAGAAAGAGGACCTATAGGTTGGGTGCTATTATCCATGCCTTAGCCATCTAATTTTGCATTTTATATGATTACACATAGCCTCCATGTAAATCACTAATTCTTAGGAGTCTTTTAGAGAGAGTGGTTTAGTCACTAGTCCTTGTCTTTCACATAAGTGTTATTGAAGAGTCAAATAGAGAGGACACAATATATTGGTGTATCACCTCCTATAGTATAGGGTTTAATTTCATGTATTATTCTATCTATTTTCATTGAAAAGTATTAAGTTTAGGAATTAAGCCTAGATGATGCATTAGGGGAGCTAACCCTAAAACTAGAGGCTCATCTCACTTAATAGGCTATCCAAACCTAGAGGTGATCCCATTATATCAGGATGAGGCAGGTGTAAAACACCTTTGCCTAAAGGGAAAAATATAGAATAATAACAAAAATGTAGAATGTGATGTAGGTTTATTATTTTATTTGATTAGGTTTTGTATGGGTGTTGAAAATAGCTAAATAAGTATTCATTAATGTATTGCCCAGTTACAAATAAACAAGTTTAGGGTTTTGTTTAGTATGTTTATGTAGCTAATTTGTTCATTTATTCATTCATTCATTAATTTCATATGGTGACATGGAATTTCAAGATAGTCACTCTACATAAATAATATGTCCATGGTAAGTTGGGTTATCTAAACTATCAATTTTTTCTCATTTCTAAATGGTCCTATATGTGTGTAAAACACTAGGGCACAATCACATCATTTGGATCTGCATCAACTAACTTGTGAAAAGGTATTATCCTTTTCACAAACACTACATCCATCAATTTATTAGTGTAGTGTGATGTCTGAGTTGCCTCTACATTTCAAGGATGAGTACCACTAATGAAGCTTGTTTAACCACTCAAACAAGAATCCCAATGGGTCACCCTCAATTTATATACCCCACCATGGAGTGGATTGGTACGATGTCGGGAGATGAAGCCCCAGGTTAATGCACCACTAAATAACTTTTGAGGGAGAATCAAGCTCCCATCCATAAGCTAAAATACATGAAAATAAAGAAAGTGGAAGGACTTTAGGGTCATTTTTGAGTCACCCAAATCACTCAAATTTTTGGGAGGGCCTTAATGACTTTCCTTTCACACTTTTGGACAAAAAAGACAAATGCAAAGAGTGAGAATTTTAGATCATACAAGGTCCCTAAAGGGGATAGGGGGAGAGCATACATGAGACACTTGTTTTACCAAACAAGCACTCAATCAAAAAACATACAAATGAAAAATCTTATGAGTATTTAACTAAAGTGAGAGTTCATTTTTATAGCACCAAATGAAATATGTCATAAAGTTTAACCCCTTTACATTGTGTGAAAACCTTGAAAGGTGAAAATGACTTAAGCAAAAGATTTTTTAAAATACCAAATTTTAATGTGAGTTTTATAACTTTAGATTGTTTAAAATCATCTTTTCTTGGTCTTTGGGTCCTGCAAGAAGTGTTAGGGGGTTATATATATATATATATATATATATATATATATATATATATATATATATATATATATATATATATATATATATATATATATAGTTTTCTTTTTTTTTTAAAAGGTAATATTAGAACATCAAAACATAAAAATTCAAAATATTACAAATCTTCTAAATACAAAATATCTAAAATTTAGAATATATACAAAAAAAACTTGTAAACTTAAAACAAAATTAGAAAACAACTAAAACAAAAATTAACAAATAAAAGGGATAGTTAGTAAAATATGGATATCTAAAAACAATATAAGTTGTATTTTTATGAAATTTATATTGAATGTAGATAACACAAATGTGCATCACCTATAAAAAATTTAGTAACAAATAGTTTTTTATTCAAAAAATATAATTATTTTATAGGTCATTTATTCAAAAAAATAAATAGTTACTAAAAGAGTCATAACTTATAAACTATAAATCAGATTTAAATGAAAATTTGAGAGAATTAGGATGAAACCATTAATAATAACCTATCAAAAAATTAATAAAAAAATAGTAAATGGATTAAAAATAAAAACTATTTTAACATCTATTTTTTTTTTAATGAAAGACGAGGGAAGAGAGTAATTGAGGGAAGAAGATGAAGAAGTGGGGTGTGCAATCATGTCCCACTAGACATGCCATTATGTGAACAAGGAATCTAAGAAGGGAGATTAATATTATGTTATTAAGATAAAATTAAATCTAGATAAACACACTAAACACTAACACCTCTAGCTTAGACACTAGGGAGAGCATAGGTAACAAACATGCATATGAAACACAACTAAAACATAAAATAAAATCATCATCTACCTTCTTCGGAGATCCAAATGGCCTGTAGAAATGGCTTTCTCAGCTTGTGCATCAAGAAATCTTCATCAATGGAGATTTTTTTGCTTCACTTTTCCTTGGTACCTTGGTTTGGCTGATTGACTCATGAATTTGTCATGGTAACATTATATGCAAGGCTTCTTTATATCTATTTGTGAATTATAACATTACACCAATATCCCTTTAACATAAATAGGTATGGCCTTGTATTTATAGCCTCAAGAATTAAATATCACCCAAGGTGAGTTAAAATTGAGTTGAGACTGACTCCAGTTGAGTTAAAATTTGTCATGCAATTATGACTTTCAGTTACTAATCATAGTTCTCAAATTAGATATTTTGAGATATTTTGACAACTCATAAAGGTAATGATGAAAGGTTTGATATTTTTATTTTCAGAATTTCTATTTTTAGATATTCATTAATTACAAATAGATAATTCAACTAGGAATTTAATCTTATTTAATTAATTAATTAATTGATTTTGATTAATCTTTTTTCTCTTTTAAGATTTGATTAAGTGCCTTGTTTAATGGGTCCATAGGCCAAATTGATATTTGTTATGTTACAAGGTGATTGGGGGTGAATTTATGAGAGGTTATTATTACATATAGGTTATTACCCCAAATAGGGATTCTTTAACATGATTTTGATATTTGATGAATGATGTATGACTAAATTTGGGATGTTTAGTGATTTATAGGTTTAATTTTCAATGATTAGTAAGAATCAATTCAAATTTTGGTTGGAAGCTAGTTGTGGCCATAATTAGGTGTCTATAGAAAATAGATAAATAAGTATTCATTTAGGTATTTCTTAATTATAAATAAACAATTTTAAGGTTTTGCTTAGTATATTTGTGTGGCTAATTTTTTCATTCATTCATTCCATTAAATTAGGATTCAAGAATGCATTTGAAGAATGGAAAGGAGAATGCAATCAAGATGACATAGTATTTGTAGAATGTGTTTATTTGAACCCTAGATTACCAATTAGATTAATAAACATTATAACAAAAGGGAGAGGGAAAGAAAATAATATATTGAAATAATGAAGACAAATTTGAGATCATAATCATATGAACTCCATAAACTAGCTTATGATCCAATCAACATTTGCACAACTAAATGTAGAGCTAGTGTAAGCTCTTAGGAAGATTAGATAAGGAAATATATAGCTACAAACACCATTTACATGCACATAATGGAGAAAATAATCCTAAGTATTCAATTAATCAATATTCATCATTTTGATAATTAAATGTTTAGTCCAGTACAATCATTCTCCCAAAATGTTTCTAGAACAACAATAGGAGAGGAATTGAGGGAAAGATTAACACTAAGAAAGGATGAAAAAGTAGAAAATGAAAAGAGGCTGACTCCAATTATCTTGTAGAAGAAGTAAATCAAATAATTTGAGTGTAAAAATGAGATAATATATAGAAGTTGGGCTCTCTAAGGGAGGATTTTCCCTCTAAAACACTTCAACAATTGTCATAAATGCTTTAGATACCTTCATCTTTTACCATTCCCATCACTTTCACTATTCACCCTATAAAATATACCAAAATTAAGTAAAAAAAGAGAATTAACAAGATTGAAAAAATGTATTAACATAGAGAAACATGAATAAGTTTTAAACCAAGAGGAAATAATAAAAATTAAGAAAACTATTATTTTTGGGCTAGAACCAACTTTTTGGCAATGTGAACAGTTCAATTTTTTGACACCAAATGCTCAATTTATTACAAAAAATGTTTGGTAGGTCAAAAAACACTTCTACAGACCTGTTCAAGATTTATAAGTCACCTAATTATAATTTTAAGTTACTTTTTGAAAATTTTACCCTCTAGTTCTAATTAGGCTTTGAAATCCCAAATAAAATTAATGGAGACTTTGAAATCACTTGCTAACCCAATCAAGTCTATAATTTCTGATTACAACTAGAATAATAATGATAAATTTGAATTGGGGGCCCTAATACCTAATCAAGTTTGGGACCCCCGATTAGGTTTGTGGGCTTTCAATTAATGATTTAGGGTTCAAAATCTTGGTGGTAAACTTGGTTAGGGTTTGGGGGATAAAATATTAAAATACATAGTTAGGGGGTTATAGGGGAAAAATCTTGAAATACACAGTCAAAGGTTTGTGGGGGAATATTAAAATACAAAGTCAAGGGTTTAAGGGGTGAAAACCTTGATAAAACTACATCAGGGATCCAAGTTGGTAAAACCCTAATTAGAAAAGCATTAGGGGGACCCCAAGTCTTGATGTCATAGTCAGGGCTTGGGACTTGATTAATGAAGGAAAGGCACTAGGGGATGGTCCTATATATAGTCAGAGTTCTAATCCTTGATTATAAAAGGATGCCCCACTAATAGACCAATAAAGACCTAGTTGAGATTTAAAACTTGATTAATTTCTATGCCCTTAACCTTTGGCATGTCTAAGGATATGTGTGGCTGACTTGTGGCTTACATACCTCTTTTATATTCTTGTTACATTTCTCTATGTTCTTAGTTAGGTTAACCTATAAAATAACCATGGATAAGTAGACTATATATAGGAGGTAGTGGTTAGTATTTGATCATCATGTTAAGTATTATTCTCTTAGTGAATTATTGTGGAGGTTGCCCCCTCAAAGTGGCTTTGCTATATTATCTAGTATTCTTCTCTATTGTCAATTATTATTATGTGTTCTCTCATATTTTCTTATTATATGTGATATATAATCATTTTGTGTGAACATATAAGTAATTTCAGTACAATTGGTATTGGAGCTTTGATTTGGGAAAGTTACTCATGTCATTGTTTTTTTAGATCATTCTAGGCCTGACTTATGAGAGAGGAAGGATAAAAAAACTTGCAATTTGAGAAGAATTGATTTTTTTTATCAGCATAGTATTGTTCAAAATGCTTTTTTGAAAAAAAAATTAAAAAAGAAGTCTAGAATTTTTTTTGCTTTGCATAATTGTAATCATTGGATTCATCTTGATGAGATGATCGCAATGGTATATTTTGATGGTACACTTTTTTGGTGCCAAAATTTTTTACCCTAGTATGCAAAGGTAGTTATTGGATTTGTATTGGCAAAGTGATTGCAATGATACCATTTCCTAGTACACTTTTTTTAGGGAAAAAACCCTCATAACATTTGTATATGGTATGTCCTTATACATAGGGAAGAAAAGGGGGAAAATAAATTCCTAAGACTCTTTCTTCCAGTGACATGGAATCTAAAACTTTAAATCCATTGATTTCTCAACTTTAGGCTAACATAAAGGGCTTGGTGAGGCATGATGAATTTTTTATAGTTCAAAATAATGTTTCAAGGATGTGTAGAGAGATTAATGGGGTTCACACTTAATTGAATAAAATCATTTCTCAATTGGTTTCCCTTTCATCTTAGTTACAATCAAATAACCCTCCACTTCATCATTCAAGTCCTCCTCCTCTCAACATTAACAACTCCAATTCTAGTGTGAAACCAATGTTGTCAAAAGTGGACATGCATAAGTTTTATGGTAATGATCCTCTCACTTGGATCACCCAAATTGATAATTTATTTGATTTGCATCAATATCCTAGTTCTTAGAAGGTGATATTGGCATCTTTATATCTGGAACCTGAGTAGTTCATTTGGTATCACTGGTTGTGTGCTCAAAATAAAAATAATGATGCTCTTATTACATGGTCTATTTTTATTGATGAGTTGTTAGATCATTATCAGAATAATTTCTCTAATAACTACTTCATCCAATTATCCAAACTATGAAAAATAAGATTTGTGAAAGATCATATTCATCAATTTCAAAATCTATCCTTATGGGTAGAAGACGTCATTAAGGAAAATTTGACTGATCTATTTTTGGGTGGCCTCAAAGATAACATCAAATTAGAGGTTTGAATGTCTAACCTAGCATCTATATCAAAATTTATTCTATGATCATGCATGATAGTTTAAAAAGAGAGGGTTAAACATAAAACCTTTACTACTGGTCATGATTGCACCTTTCTAACACCATCCTAGCCTCAACCCACCAGATTAACACCTTGATAAATTAAGGAGAAGTGATCTAAAGGGTTATGTTATGATTATGATATAAAATGGAGAAAATACCATCATTGTGATAAAAATAAATTATTTTACATCGATGGTGCCAATGAGGATGAGGATGATGATGATGATGATTATGATGATGAGGCAATTAGTGAGGATTGAGAAGGTCTTGAGGAGGAATTTTAAGACTATCAAATTACTATTTATTATCATGTTCTTATAAGTATTAATAATCCCTAAAATCTTAAGGTGGTGGGTTTCCTAAAGAAACAAAAGGTCACAATATTGATTGATTCTGAGAGCACACATAACTTGATCAGTAATAATTTGGTTTATCTCTTAAACTATTTCATTTATCCCACTCTAGAATTTTAGGTCATGATTGCAGATGGTGGTACTATCAATTTCTCAAGAAAATGCCATAGTATTAAGCTACCAATGGGAGACTTCTTATTTGATTCTCCTATGTTTGTTATTCCTATGGGGGGAGCTAAAATTATTCTAGGAGTACAATGGCTCATCACTTTGGGAACTGTTGAGATTGATTTCTAAGAATTAGTCATGCACTTTCATTTAAGGGAAGGAAATTTGAGCTAAGGGAGTGAAAGGATAAATCTCTACAACTGGTTATCTCTCATCAAATGATAAAGATTCTTTGAAAGGGTGATACAATATTTTTAGCTCACTTATTTTCCATGAAAGTTTAGCCATCTTAGCCATCTACACCTCTTGATTTACAACAAGTGATTTATGCCTATTTGGTTTTTTTTGATGGCATGCCAAAAGGACATCCACCTGTTACATGCATGATCAAGCTATCAAACTTATTCCTAGTAGTACACCACCCAACATTAGGCCATATAGGTATCCATATGCCCAAAAAATTGAAATTGAAAAGATGATACAAGATATGTTGGATACAAGAATAATTTTCCATAGCCAAAGTGAATATTCTTCACTAGTTATCATGGTGCATAAAAAAGATGACACTTGGAGGATGTGCCCTAGCTATAGAGAAATAAACAAGTACAATATTAAAGATAAGTTTATTATTCCTATTATTGATGATTTTATATATGAATTAAATGGTGCTCTTTATTTTACCAAGTTAGATCTTCATTATGGGTATCATCAAATCTGAATCCATGATGAATACATACCCAAAACTACTTTTAGGACTCATGAGGGCCATTATGAGTTTTTGGTTATGCCTTTTGGGCTAAAAAATACACCATCCACCTTTCATAGTTTGATGAATACTATTTTTAGACCATTTTTGAGGAAATTTGTTCTGGTATTTTTTATGATATCCTCATTTATAGTAAAAATTGGGAAGACCATTTGCACCATGTGAAACAAGTACTATCAATTTTAGAACAACATCAATTGTATGCCAAATCTTCCAAGTGTACTTTTTGAGCTTGTGAGGTTGAGTATCTGGGTCATCTAGTGTCACATGTAGGAGTGAAAGTGGATCCTAAAAAAATTCAAGTAGTGGTAGATTGACCGATTCCTAAGACACTAAAGTAATTAAGGGGATTTCTGGGGCTAACTGGTTACTATCATAGATTTGTCAAAAATTATGGTAGCATTGCAGGCCCACTCACCTCTTTGTTGAAGAAATACTCCTTTTAGTGGACTGATATAACTACTAGGTCATTTGAACAATTGAAATTGGCTATGTGTATCACTTCAGTGCTAGTCACTCCTAATTTTTCCAAGACTTTTATGGTTGAATGTGATGCATCTAGGTATGGAACATGTGTTGTACTCATGCAAGAAGGCATACCACTTGCATTTAAAAGTCATCAACTGAAGGTTAAAAATTATCACAAGCCCATTTATGAGAAGGAAATGATGGCCATTTTTCATGTAATTGAAAAATGGAGGCCTTATTTGATAGGTTATCACTTTTAGGTAAAGACTGATCATGACAGTCTCAAATATTTTTTGAAACAAAGGTTTTCAACTAAAGAATAATAGAAATGGGTAACTAAGTTATTAAGCTATGATTTTTAAATAATTTACAATAATGGTAAGGATAATATAGTGGTAGATGCTCTATCTAGTAAGGATGAATCAATTGAGGCATTACTATGTGCTACGACCATCCTACAAGTAGATTGGCTAGAGGAAGCATGATCAGAATGGGATAATGATAGTGTTACCCATGATTTGATTCAAAATCTTTATCAATGTAGATTTGAAAAATTCACATGGAAGGGTGATGAATTATGGTATACATATATATTATACCTATCTAATAATTCTCTTCTTAAACAAAAAATCCTTTAGGAACTTCATGTAACTCCAATTGGGGGTCATTCAATATTTTTGAAAACCTATCATAGAATCAAGTAACATTTTTTTTGGGAAGGGATCAAGGGGGATGTATAGAAATAAGTTGTTGAATGTATGATCTATCAAAAAAATAAAGGAGAAACCATAAAAACCCTAGGTCTTTTGTAGCCTTTATCCATCCCTAGCCAATGTTGGGAAGAGGTGTTTATAAATTTCATTATAGGGTTACCGAGATCTAATGGTCCAAATGTTATCATGGTTGTGGTAGATCATCTTAGTAAGTATGATCATTTTTTTTATTTATCACAACCATTTTTTTTTATTATAGTAGCTTCTAATTTTATTAATATAGTTCAAAAATTGCATGGTACCCCTAAAATTGTTATCAGTGATAGAGATCCCATTTTCACTAGCAATTTTTGGATTGAGTTATTTGCATGCTTGGATACCTAATTGGCTCATAATTCATCCTATCATCCTCAATAAAATGGAAAAATTGAGGTATTCAAAAAATGTCTAAAAAGATATCTCCATTTTTTTGTTTTTGATAAATAGGATAAATGGGTTCATTGGTTGCCACTTGCTGAATTGTGGTATAATACTTTTGTTCATAGTTCTTCCAAAATGTTTCAATTTTTAGCACTATATGGATACCACCCTCCATCCATCACTTCAAAATTGAAGGTCCATCCTAAGGTTCATGTAGTTAAGTAACATATTCACTATTATTAGGTCATCCTTGTAAGTTTGTGTGAAAATTTAGCCATGGCCCAGAATCACATGAAGTAGTAGGCAGATCAACATAAGAGTGAGAGGCATTTTGACATTATTGATTAGGTCTTTTTTCACTTTCATCCATATAAGTATATATACTTTAATTAATATAAAAAGGATAACAAGTTGTACCTTAAGTATTATAGGCCTTAACAAATCTCACAAAAAATTGGTAGTGTGGCCTACAAGTTAGAGTTTCTTTCCTTCACTCACATACATGCAATATTTCATGTATCATGCCTGAATAAAGTTATTAGACATAAATTTTGTACCAAAAATGAGTTACTATAATTGAATGAGGAAGATTTATTATTGATCCTAAGGTGATCCTTCAAATACACACTAAACAACTATAGTCTAGAGCGATTAAAGAGTACCTGATCAAATGGAAGAATTTGCCTTGTGAAGATGCCACTTGGGAGGATGAATCCATTGTGTAACAACATCAAAAGTTGACTTAACATTGAGGAAAACATTATTTTAAATGGGAGGGGCATGGTACACCCTTAACCTTTGGTGTTTCTAGGGATATATGTGGCCGACTTGTGGCTACGTACCTCTTTTATATTCTTGTTACATTTATCTATGTTCTTAGTTAGGTTAGCCTATGGAATAACCATGGCTAAGTAGACTATATATAGGAGGTAGTGGTTAGTATTTTATCATCATGTTAATTATTCTACTCTTCGTGAATTATTATAGAGGATTCCCCCTTGAAGTGGCTTTGCTATATTATCTAGTATTTTACTTTGTTATCAATTATTGTTGTGTGACCTCTCATATTTGCTTATTTTGTGTGATACATAATCATTTTTTGTGAACATATAAGTAATTTCATTATATTAATGAATAAAATGAACATACCCCCAATTAAATAACTATGTGATAATTTAAGTATGAATAAAAAAATAATGGTAAATGACCCTGCCGACCCCCTCCTCATAATACCTAATCGAGGTTTGGGGACCCAATTAGATCTAGCGAGTTAGATTTTTTCAAACTTAGACAAATTCACTTAGAAAAGTTTGATTAGGACTAGAAAAGGAAAATGAAGACTCTAAAGACCTAATCAAGGGTTGAAATATTGATTAGGTCTAGGGACGTAGGAAAATTTTGATGAAACTCAACTAAACCTAACTAGAGGAAAATGTAAGTATTTTAAGAGACTTAGCAAGATTTTTAAAGCTCAGTACAAGGGTTAAGAAGTCATTTATAGGAGGAGATAAACACATGAAACTTATTTAAATGAGCCTAGTGGAAAATATGGGGTAAGTTATAAAGGTTAAAACAACATAAAAACCAAATTGACCCCTTGGAGAAAAGTGAGAGACCTAATCAAGCTAGAGAATAAATGTTCAAGAGGTCATGCAAGTGGTATAAGTGTCTTGATAATTCATTTTTTCTTAGAGAGTAAAACATGAAACTTATCTACATGAGCATGATTGAGAGGATAGGCTAGGTATTTGAGGTACACCTTTAATGGAAATAGAAGTGACCCTTCTAAAGCAATTTTAGGGCACTGAGAGAGTAAGCATGCAAGAATGACATGCAAATGTAAGTGCAACAAGACTCTGCTTTGGGCCAAGTATTATATATGAAACTTTACCATTCAGAATTGGTCATTACAATGGGATAGGTTTCAAGATCCTAAAGGGGAAAAAAATAGAAATGACCTCTTGGATTAAAATGAGATAGCTAGAAGAACTAAGAGAGCTAGATTCCAAATGTAAATTTGGAAGTCAAAACTCCACTTCTATGTTAAATGCAAAATACAAAGTTAACATGAATATATGTGGTATTTCTAAATGTGATGGTTTTGAGTATTGGTTTAGTATGCAAATCAAGATATAAAAACAAGGAAAATTGTTGATACTGGGACCAAATGAGCTATGAGATCAAGTAAGAGCAAAGCAAAAGGTGAAAAATGAGATTCATTGATAATTGGAAGATTTAAGGTGTGTTGTGCAAACAATAAAAATGGTGACTATGATGGAAAATACTCCTAAGTATTTTAAAATAATAGAAATATGTTTATGAACCCATAATCTCTATCCAAGAACACACATGAAATATGAATTGATTAGAGAGATTAGAATATGGGAGTGGACAAAGGACCAAATGAGACATCCTCTTTGAATGTGTGTGTACATGCGAGTTAAATTACCACTTCTTAAAATGTGCAAAGACTAGTTACTATGGATCTAATCATCAAGATAGTGAATCCTACCTTGAAAATGATTTCTTGGACATTGATATATTGATAGACATGTATCTATATCCCCGATAGAGTTGCCTCTAATCCCACTCAAGGACTTGGTCTACTACTAGCTAGGCATCCATAGCCCCAGTAGAGATTTCCCAAATCACCTAGAAGTGAGTTTCTTACATATTAATTTTTATTTTTTTAATTTTTATTTTATCTTTCTTGTTTAGCATCTCTATTTTGGGTTGGGGACCACTGTAGCAAGTGAAAGATATAATTATAGATTGTTCACCTTAGATATTCACTGTAGCAAGTTTATATAGGAAAAATTAGGAACCATTAAGATGTGATTTTTGTGTTTGGTTTCAAGATAATTTATTTATTGAATAGATAGTTTTACCAAACTTAACGTAACTCAAAAAAATTATAACACACATGACAACCTAATATTTTGAAACCAATTTAGAAATAAAATCAAAGGCTATAAACTACTAAGAGTACTTATGTACCAAAGAACCACTTGAGCTACCTATGTATATGACTTTTATTATTGATTATTTTGACCAATAGGGGACATATAGGGAAAAACATGCAAACCAAGATAAAAATAGATGAATAATTCAGCTAAACTGACAATGAAACTTGGGAAAAAAACATAAACTAGTAAGAAAGTAGGACATACAATAAGAAACAAAATAGGAAAGGGAAAGATAAAGTATTTAAGATAAATTGCCAATCTAATTCAAGGCTAGAAGTAGCATTTAAGGAACAACCCATTTATGGGAATTGGAATGTCCTCACCAGTCAGACACCTTATATAAAACATATTTGTGTTCATGATTTTGAGAAGATTGGTAGATATCCTACCAAAGGGACATTAAAAATTACAAATATATTTATCCTTTGGTTCATGCATACTATCCCATAAGGCCCTATTTATGTTGTTCTTATGTAAATTAAGTAAGTCCATATAATTCAATTCAGCAATATATTTATGTTTAACTTGAAAAAGTCACTTGGGATAGAATTTGAGAAATACCTTTGTCCATTCATTGAATAATGGTGAGTGATAAGAGTGGGTATTAATACATACCAAAATAATTTTCCTTCCCAACCTTGTGATGAAATGGTGTTAGAGTAAGTTGATTATGCCATTGGTTGTGTAATCCTTAAACTCTTGAGCATTGGTGTAGTTAGTGGAATAAATTGAACTCTAAGAGATGGGTGTTGTGATAACACTAACTTATTTTTTTATTTCCTCAACATATCATGGATATCCAATTTTTTCTTCCATTTTCAAAGACCTTCTAGTTTGGCCTTCAGTAGTACATGTAGGTATTGAGAAATTCATAAAGGTGATACTTTCATCATAGTAACTTGTAACATTATTATTGTTAGTCTTATGATCCTAAAATTACTATAAAATGGAATTATTTTGGATACACCAAATATATATTCTTCATTAGGAAGGCTTAATATTTTTTACTCCCACGCCAAGGACCTTCTAGTTTTTTCAACTGCAATTGAAGTAGGGGTTTGTCTGTCTAGAGAAATGGTATGTTTAATGTGAGATAATTATATGTCTTTGATTTCACTTGAGTAGCTGTGTCCTAATTGACCAATTCTTAAATTATCCACATATGTTACTAATAAGATTTATTGGCTACTTCCCCTATGTTTGGATTAACTATTTTTGTAATTTTGTATGTAAAGGCAATACTTATTAGTGGAGTTATCTCAAGCGTACCTAGGATATCCTATTCATACAATGGGTCTAAATCTTCCAATTCTAACTCTTATGGCATTTTCAACATTCTAATGAAGATATTTTCATGATTTTATACCTTGCTCTTAAGCATGTAGACCCCAATTTCAAACTCTTCATATAGGATTTTGTTCTTTTTTTTACTCTGTGATCATGTGAGTCATATTTAGATCATGTTAAATTTTTATTTAACTGGGTATTACTCACCATAAGATCCACATATGATAGAAGTTATTTTTCATGTACTTATTTAGTGTTTTGGAAGAATCCCTACTTAGAAGCTTATTATAAGAATTAGGTATATCCACTACCTGAATGCCAATAAATTATTTCACTCTAGGATCAAAGTCCATCTATATATGGATATGACTCAACTCAAAAATAAAATTAAATTATAACTTGTCCAACTAAATAAATTTTCTACATGAATTTGTAGGAGTCATGCCCAACTACTGGTAAATTACATAAGGCATCATGTTTCCAAAAGCATTTGAATCCACCAAACAATTATGCAAGTTTTTAACAAAAACATAAATTGTTAGGAGGAAAGGAGGATTATCAATTATATTTTTAAACTATAACATGAATTATATTTTTAAATTATAACATGAACATATGTTGTCATAATAAAATCATTCCCTTTATGAGTGGATAGTTATTTTAGTAACATTTCCTTTTAGTTTGAGATATGGAACAATTCAAACATTATGATGTTGGATTAAAAATATAATCAATTATATTTTTAAATTATAACATGAACATATGTTGTCATAATAAAATCATTCCCTTTATGAGTGGATAGTTATTTTAGTAACATTTCCTTTTAGTTTGAGATATGGAACAATTCAAACATTATGATGTTGGATTTAGTTTTCTTTAGGTCATACATAATAATACACCAATGTTTGATTAGTTATATTGGTTTGTTAGTTGGTGGGGAAGAATATTTTTAATTTGGTTGATAAGACATTGGTGGTCCTCTAGGTAGGAATAGGTTTTTGTTCAAGTTCTCATCGAGTGGAACTTGAGCATTGTTTAGAGGAGTAGTAGTCAACACAGTTAGAAATTTGATCCTCAACTGGTATTTTTTTCCCTTCGATTTTTTTTTAAAATATGAAAATCATCTAGTTTATCCTTAGGCTCATTATCACTCTCAAACATGAACTTGTAAGTCTCCAAGACTAGACACACACCAAGGTTTCCTCCACCTTGGTTAGAGTTATTATCAAGTGTGGGAACTAGTTCTAGGTTGTCCATCTCTTTTTGGAAGATATTTGAGGCACATATTATATACAAATAATATTTTAAAACTTTATCAATTAATAATGCTTTAATATCTTTCAATAACATGTTGAGTCTTAATCTCTTCGAGTGTATGCCTTAAAGGGTGAACTAGGAAAGGTGTGGGAAGATCATTAGTGTTTGACAAGATTGTTATCCCCTATACTAACACTTGATATATACACAAACTTATCCCATATACTTACCTAAGCCTTCTCTCCTCACTTTCACACTCCTCTAATCATTTCACCTCTTTTATTAGTACCTACCTAAGCCTAAAACCCTTTTTGATAGATTACATTGCACTGTCAGCCTAGGTTAACCCTATATCCTAATTCTTAAAAGAACGTTATGTTGGATAATTATTAATGATGTCATGGAGGTTTATAATTGAGTGGATGAAATTCCTTGATAGTCTAAGTAACAATGACAAAGTGTGCAATGTGTTTGTCCTAGTATGCTTGAAGAAGGATTGGTTAATCTTCAATTTTGGCATGGTTAGAGATGTTCAAAGATGATTATGGTGATTTAAGGATGTGCAAGAGGTCCTATAAGAGTTTTTTTTATGGTTTGAGTGATTGTGTGCATGAGTATATTTAATATGGTTGATCATTATTTTTATCTAGACATTTTGGGTCTAGTGGCAACAAATCTAAGTAGGTAGTTTGTTGACCTCACCATTAACACATGTGGATGAGTTAGGTGGAGTTGGTCATATGGCTATGATAAAATTTATGACTAGTTACTATTTAATAACTTTAAAGTCATGTGATGAAGTGAAACATAAGATATATAAGTGCAAAGTTGGGCTCCCAAGTAGTTTGATAGTGTTTTCCCATAGCCAAATTTGCAATATGGCAAGAAAAACTAAGTAATAATTTTAATGGTGTCATATTTAAAATGTGAGGAAGTGTTAAAAGGAGTTGATTATATGGGTTTGTTCATTTTTGTGCCTAGTTACTATGCACTAAAATTTAGGTCATATGATGAAGCATGATAAAAGATATGCTTATTCAAAGTTGGCCTCCCAGGTAATTTTTGACATAGTTGGCTCTATGATAAAAAATCTAAGTGAGAAGATTAATGTAATTATATATTTCACATGAAAATGTTATAGAGTATATTGATATGTGTTTGGATTCTCCTATGTGAGTAGATCATATAGTCTAAATTTTAGGCCATGTGTCTAAGCATAAAAAAAGTTATTGAGATCCAAAGTTGGCCTTCCAAGAAGGTTACAATGGTTCCCATAGTTAATTTTACAAGATATAAAGATCACGACCAAATTAAGATCCAAAATTTCATGGGTGATCATACAAATTGATCTTATAGTGCATATAAGGTCAAAGAGGTCAAAGTGATAGTTACTTAATGATAGGTAGAGGTAAAGATTGAGATAATTCTAAGATCTAATGGTGAGTGAGTGTTTGCACTAATAAATATAAATGGAGAATATTGAGAAAAATGTGTTCAAAGTGTCTAATGTTTAACATAGTTAAATATAGAGTTATGTACAAGAGATCAACAGAGCGTGTTTGTTCTAGGATGTTAGGAAGAAATAAGATGATGCCAAATATTCAAAGTTTAATGTTTGGATAGTGGCACACTATGAGTTAAAGTTTTAAAAATATCAATCTTTCATGATTAATATAAGATGAAAGGGAATGAGATGAATTTTAAGTGACCAAATTTTAACTATGACCGTTTGGATTTAAATATTTAAATTTGTGAAGGAAAAAATAATGCTTAATTTTTGTGTTATATATTTCAATATATGAAAATTTTTCTCATATTTTTAAAGGTTAATTTGTAGAGGACTCCAAGGTGAATCTATAAATATAGATTTGAAGATCTGAAAGTGTGTACAATCAAAGATATTAATGTTTAAAGTTGATTATGTGTTCGTGCATGTTCTGCAAGTAACCTAAAAAGGGTATATGAGCTATGCTTGTTGGTATCTTGATGTTTAAAGGTGAAATAGATAGTAGAGTATGTTTTATACTTGATGAAGAACATATATGTGCATTATGAAGGTTTGACCAATTATATTTAGTATGAAAAAAGGTTTAAAATTTGACTATGTTTTCATTCATAATGATTAAGTGTACAAAGAGGTGTTTGAGTTAATTAGGGTTTAACATAAGAGTGATATGATGGATGTTGGAACTTAAATGGGACATATATATCATGTGGCATGGGTCCATATGTTGGAAATTGTTCCTGTGTTCCTAGTTATCCTAGAGAAGTGTCAAAGAGGTGAATGGTTCATCATAAGACCTAAAAGATGACTTAGGCATATTTGAAAGAGAGTTGTGCTTAAGTGTGACCCATGTTAGATTAATTAAGGGTGAAGGAATGTATTGTGGCTGATAAAGAAATATAGTAGACTTGATAATTCATGAATGCTCTATAAATAGTGAAGAAAAGAGGATAGGTAGTGTGCCTATTAGATGAGTTAATGATAAAAATAGTTTTTTGACTATGTGTATGACCTATAGGTCATATTTTTGATGATAGATTAGTGTTCTTGTAGTTTGAGGATACACAAAGAGGTTTGAGTATGCAAATGAGGATAGTTTAAGTAAAGAAGGAGGGAGATTATGGCATGCCTATGTGAGAGGCATGTATGAGATAGAAAGGGAATTTGTGTAGGGGTTATAAATCATAGATCCATCATCAGGTATTAAAGAAATTAATTTTAAGGTGGAGGTGTTCACTTAAAAGTAGGGTCTAAAGGACTTGACCAGTCTCTTATTTGTAATCTCTTATAGGACAAGTAGTCCATGTGTTGTAGGATAGAGAGTGGGTTTTATTCCCCATGAGGGTTTCCCATAGGAACTATGTGTTGTGTGTTTGATCTTGTATATGCATTGAATGAATGAACTCTCTTTTTAATGTTGCTTGATAAATTTGATATATGCTGATTGTTTAATAGTTTGAAAAGATTGGAATTAAAATTGAAATATCTGGACTCACTAATTCACCCCCCGCCTTAGTGATTGTACCTATAACAATTGGTATCAGAGAAGCTCATTTTTTAAATGATTAATAACTTGAAGGGGATCCAAGGTATAATATGGGTAGTCATCAAAGAGGTTTCTCAAATAAGCAAGCAATGATGTTCAATGGATCCAATTATGCTTTTTGGAGTGCAAGGATGAGGATATATATTATGCCCTTAGGGTTTGATGTATGGAAATCTATTGTAGATGGTCATGTTGTTCCTAGTACTCCTCCATCTAGTGTTGCAAACAATATGTTGTTTGAGAATAATTCTAAGGGAATGAATGCCATTAATTATGGTCTTATAGAGACTGAGTTCACCAAGGTAATCCATTGTAATTTTGCTAAAGAGATATGAGACAAATTGTAGATCATTTATGAAGGATATTCAAATGTTAAGTTAGAAAAATTATAGACTCATCAAAGATAATTTGAGATTCTTAATATAAAGGAAGAAGATTATATAGCATCCTTTCTATAGAGAGTTGATGAGATTGTGAACATCATCATAGGTCTTGGAGAGAACCTTGAAGAAGCTACTATAGTTCAAATGATATTGAGGTCTCTATCCCTCATGTTTTATCCTAAAGTATCTTCTATAGGATAAAGTCATGATCTTGCTCAGCTAAAGTAGGATGAATTTCATGGCATCCTTACTACTTATGAGATGAGGAAGAATGATGATATACCACCAAAGAAGGAAGCAACATTCAAGATTGAAATGAATCCAAAGAAAAAATTACAAGGTAAGAAACCTAAAGAGGATGAAATTTTTGATATAGATGAGGATGAACTAATTACTTTTATTTCAAGGAAATTAAAAATAGGTTTAGGAAATTATAAAGGTAAACTACCCCTCAAATGCTTCAATTGTGGTAAGATAAGAAATTTTGCTAACAAGGGCCCTCATAAGTATAAGATGGATGATGATGAAGAGCATGATCAAGGTCATGATGATGGAAAGAGATAATTTAGGTCTAATAAAAGCAAAAATGGATTCAAAAGGTTTGATAATAAGAAGTACTTCAAGGATAAGAAGAGTCTCTATACCAAAGAAGAGTGTAGACTATCAGATGAGAGTGAAGTTAATGACTCAAATTATGAGGATGAATATGATGGTCTTGTTGAATATGAAGCCCTATTCATGGATGAGGAAGGTAGTTTCTCACATCAAAAGGAGTCTACTTAGAGTGATTTATATGATAATTAATATGAGGTGAACTATGTGAGTGCATCAATAAATGCTCTTGAAGAATTGAAGATTGAAAAGAAGATCAATAAGAATATGAAATCTAAACTCAAAGACTATGAGGAGCAATTTAGTGTATTTGAGGAAAGAATGAATGAGATGCCAAGAAGTATGAATATATGGTCAAGTATCTTAGTTGTCAATTATAAATCCTATCTACAATCATAAAAGCTAAAGAAGATAAATTTTCAAGGTATGTAATTGAAAATGAGTCATTAAAATCTGAGTTAGAGAAGACATCTAGTAAGGTGAAGTTATTTGTGAGATTTTAAAATAGATTAAGTGAGCTAGACAATATTCTGAATGATTAAAAGCATAAAAGTGATATAATGGGTCTTGGATACAAAGAAGAACCATAAAATGCAAATAAAAAAAAGATGACTAATATGAACATAGACAATCATACTTTGAAGACAAATCATTAGACTAAGAATGAAGGTGCTATTAAAATTAAGACAAATTAGATCAGATAACCAAATGCCATGAAGTATGCAAATTTCAATGGTTACTTATATACTTGTAATCAATTTGGGCATAGAGCTAGAGAATTTAGAAGACTTGTTAGAAATGAGTTTGCATGGAACTATGATGGGAATCATCAATCAAGAAGTGTGAGAAAAGTTAAGTGCTTCAACTATCTTAATGAGGGACACTTTGCTAAGCATTGTATAAATAAGGTAAGGTAAGATAAATCATATTCAAAAAGAGTAGTTTTTTTTAGTTGTCATGACCTTGGACACATTGATAATTTTTGTCTAAACAAGGTAAGACAAGTTGAGTTTCCATCAAGGAGTATTGTTTCATATAACTATAAAAATATTGGTTACATTGATATATTATACAAGAAAAGGTATACAAACTAGAATAGGATCAATCAGGTTCCTAAAGTATAAGGAAGAAGACAAATTAACTCATGGAAACCAAAAGTGGTATGAGTCATGATGAGATTGTAGGTCCACATAATCTGTTTGCTATGTGGAGAATACTATTAATGTTGAAGAGTACCAAGGGATCTCATTATTTTCTCATATTATAAATAAAGAGATCAAGCTCAAGGAGAAGACCAAGGTGTTAGTTGAGGCTAGATCTAAGATGTATATGGATCCAAGTGAACATCCTACTATTGTTTAGTATCATTTAAAAAACATCAATTGTTAATGCCTAGTGATGAGGTTCCAAGTTGCATGGAAGATTTTATAGATGAAAAGGTATGTCATGAATCTATATTATCTCCATGTATTATCAATCCAATCATAGAGGAGAATATTGTAGTAGATGAGCATGTTGCTTCACTTAAGCCTAAGAAGAAGAAAAAGAAATATAAACATCAGATGACCAAGGAGGAGAAGGAATATGATGATTTTTTGGCAAATACTAGTTTCACATTGTTTTAGGACATTGTGAAGTAGGATGTCTCTATCTATACTTCTTAGGAGACTCCTTTCAGTGGAGAAGCAAGTGTTGTTGTGTATGTAGTGTCTACAAGGTCAAAATGGGTATTTTTAGGTGGCCTAATGAGATTTATGTAATGTTAAGAAGAGTTTTATGATCATTAAGGTCTGTTGACCTTATTCTAGCTTGATTCACATAATTTTGTGGTCTGAAGGTATGTTGAGTTGAAGTCAAATTGGAGATTTTTGAGTACTCTTGGTTTGTTCAGTTTTGGCTTAAAGGCAAGTAAGCCTAAGTTGGGTTATAGGATGTATGGGTTCCCAAAGGTGTGTAAGCTTAAAATTTTGGTCTAGAAGTGTGTGATGGGTGTTTACAAGTGTGCAAGAAGTCTTAGAGGTGTGCATTGACCAGAAGGAGGTTTGTTGATCTTATTATTTTTGAGTTTCTAGGGTTTTGGGCTATGCTAGAAAAGTGGTCTACCTTATGAATTTAGGTATAAGTATTATTAATAGGTTTAATGAGACAAATGGGTTGTCAAATAAATATACACAAATATTTGGAGGTTTGTGGTTTTCAAGTTATTCATGTTTTTGTCAAGATGGATGCCTAATTAACAAGTTGGTTTATGAATAAAGTATATTAAAAAGGATCAGATATTTGTTTAAATTTTTTGCGATTTAAGGGTAATATGAGAGTGATCTATATATGAATTTTTATATATTGATGATATTTCTATTGAAATTTGTGGGATATGTAAGTTCTAGGTAGGGATACAAGGAGACTAGATAGACCTAGTAAGAAAAAGAGTGATTTTTGATTAGTTTATCCAAAATATAAAGGTATGAGTGTTTATATGAGAGTTATTAGGTTGGTTTATATCATGATTTATATTTGGTGAGTCACATGAAGTTCTATTGGTGGTCATTGAGGTGGTTTGAGAGAGAAGGCTAGTAAGCTTGTGTAGTGGTTCTTCATAGTGTGTGGAGATTTAAAGATGCTCAGGAGGTGAAATTGCTCAAAAATATTATGTGGATTCCCTCTTAGATGTTTCTTGAATACTTAAATTAGATTTAATTTCATGTTTGGGAAGTACAAGGTGGTATGCACAGAGTTAGGGGGAGCTAACCTAGATAGCTTGAATGGTTTGATAAGCTTTGCATGATGTAAGTGGAAGCATATGTGAGATTCTTAAGTCATATTTAATATGCTATGATATCTACTATATATGTGATTTAAATAAGGCTGGTATGATTACTTGATCAAACCTAGTCATAATTGTGTGTCCTTTATTCATTGGTTGTAGTACTTGATTTAAGAGAGTTTTGGCATATATCAAGAGGCAGTTATCAAGGAAAACAAGGTGTAGGATCAAGGTATAGGGGAGTTTATATAATATTTATAAGTGGTCCTCTCTTTTTATGGTATTTTTATGTTATTATGATTAGTTGTTTCCCACTTTGTCATTGTGTTAAAGGGGGAGAAAGTTCTTATTTTGAGAGTGCTTGAAGAAAGAGAAGGAAGGTGAACTGTATATTGATGGGTGTTGACATAAATGACAAAAGGGGAGATTATTGGATAATTTTTAATGATGTCATGGTTATGTCATGGAGGTTTATAAGTGATTGGATGAAGTTCCTTGATAGTTTAAGTAACAATGATAAAGTGTGCAATGTCTTTGTCCTAGTATGCCTGAAAGAGGCTTAGTTAATCTTTAGTTTTGGCATGGTTAGAGATGTTTAGGGATGAGTACGGTTATTTAAAGATGTGAAATAGGTTATATAATAATTTTTATATGCTTTGAGTTCTTGTTTTCATGAGTGGATTTCATCTAGTTGATCATTATTTTCATCTAGACATTTTGGGTCTAGTGGTAGAAAATCTAAGTAGGCAGTTTACTAACATCACCATTGCCACATGTGGATGAGTCAGGGGGATTTGGTCATATGGTTGTGATAAAATTTGTTCCTATTTTATATTTACTAAATTTAAATTCATTAAATTAAGTTAAAAATAAAATATACAAGTATGAATTTAGGCTCCCAAGCAGTTTGATAGTGTTTTCTCATACTTAGCCAAATTTGTAATATGGCAAGAAAAACTGAGTAGGAATTTTGATGGTGTTATATTTAACACGTGTAAGTTTTATAAGGATTTTACTATATGGGTTTGCTAATTTTTGTTCCTATTTTATATATGATAAATTTCAAGTCATATGATGAAGCACAATAAAATATATGATTGTTTAAAGTTGGCCTCCCAGGTAGTTTTTGACATAGTTGGATCTATGGTAGAAAAATATAAGTGAGAAGATTAATGGAATTATATATTTCACATGAAAATTTTATAGGATAATATTTATATATGGTTGGATTATCCTATGTGAAGATATCACATGGTCCAAATTTTAGATCATTCATCTAAGTGAAGTAAAAGTTATTGAGGTCTAAATTTAGCCTTCTAGGCAGATTGTAATGGTTCCCATACTCGGTAAATTTTGAAAGAGAAAAATATTAGGACCAAATTAAGATCCAAATATTTATGGGTGATCATAAAAATTTATCTAATGGTGCATATCGAGTCAAAGAGTTCAAAGTGATAGTTGCTTAGCAATAGGCAGAGGTAAAGACTGAGCTACTTCTAAGATATAATGGCAAGCAAGTGTTTGTACTAATTAAGATAAAAAAAGCATATTGAGTGAAATGAGTTAAAATTTTACAATATTTAACATAGATAAATATCAATCTATGTACAATATATTTATGGATCATGTTTATTCTAAGATGTTAGGAAGAAGTGAGATGATGCCAAGTGTTTGAAGTTTAATTTTTGGGTAGTAGCACACTATGAGTTAAATTTCAAAGAAGATTTATGGTGCATGATTAATATAAGATTCAAGGGCACAAGATGAATTTTAAGTGACCAAATTTTGAATAATGACTATTTGGATTTAAATATTCAAAATTTTGAAGGAAATACTAGTGCTCATTTTTTGTGCTATATCTTTTGATTTATGTAAAATTTTCTCATGGTGTTAAAAGAGAATTTGTAGATGACTCCAAGGTGCATATGAAAATATAGATTTTAAGATTTTAAAGTGTGTATATTAAAATATATTTAGGTTAAAATTTTATTTTGTGTTTGTGTATGTTCTAAAAGTAACCTGAGAAGGGACTTTGAGTTGTGTTTGTTGGTATCTCAATGTTTAAAGGTGAACTAGATATTAGAGTATGTTATAGAATCCATGAGGACCATTTGTGTGAATTATGAAGGTTTTACCAATAATATGTATGAAAAAGGGTTAAAATTCCACTTTTTTTTCATTCATAATACCTAAGTGTATAGAGAGGTGTTTGAGTTAATTGGAGGTTAGCAAAAGAGTGCTATGCTAAATTTTGGCACTTAAAGGGACCTATAGATCATGTGGAATGGGTCCATATGTTAGAAAGTGTTATTGTGTTATTAGTTTTCTTAGAGAAGTGTTAGATAGGTGAATGGGTCATCATTGGACCTAAAAGGTGAGTTAGGCCTATTTAAAAGAGAGTTGTACTTAAGTGTGACCCATGTTAGATGCCTTAAGGGTGAAGGCATGTATTGTGGATGAAAAGTAAAGATTATGGAATTGATAATTTATGAATTCTATATAAATAGTGAAACCAAATTTTATAGTTTCTATTCTTGTGCAAATTTTGTATATGAGGAGTATGTGTTGAAGTGAAGAAGAGAGGATATGTAGTGTGCTTGTTGGATGAGTTGATAAGTAGAATATTTTGTTGACTATGTGTATGACCTGTAGATCATATTTCTGATGATAGATTAGTGCTCTTAAAATTTGAGGATATGTGAAGACATTTGAGTGTGCATATAAGGATAGTTTAAGTAAATAAGGATAGAGATTATGACATGCCTATGTGAGAGGTACGTATGAGATAGAAAAGGAGTTTGTGTAAGGGTTATGAAATTAGAAATACATCATTAGGTATTGAAAACATTAGTTCTAAGATGGAGGTGTTTACTTTAAAGGAGGGTCTAAAGGACTTGATATTACTTAAGGGTAGTCACTCCTTGTGAAATAGGTGTTTCACTAAAAGCCTTTGGTTAAAAGGACTTGATCAAGGTTTTTGGCCTAAATGACTTGACCAGTCTCTTGTTTGTAATACCTTATAAGACATCTAGTCCATGTGTTGTAGGCTTGAGAGTGGGTTTTATTCCCCATAAGGGTTTACCATAGGAACTATGTGTTGTGTGTTTAATCTTGTGTATGCATTGAATGAATGAGCTATCTTGTTAATGTTTCTTGATCAAGTTGATATATGCTAATTTTTTAATATTTTGAAAGGATTGGAATTGGAATTGAAATTTAAATATCTAGGCTTATTGATTCACCCAACTCTTATTGATTGCACCTCTAACATGATATAGGCCTATGTTAGCTCTGGCTGACCTAGACTAGGATATAATTTGTTTTATTAATTAATGATACATAATTGATTGGGTTGACCCTATCAAATAAATTTTTAGAAAGGTTTAGTGTTAAATTCAACTATATATACACATTCATTTTTCTATTTGTAGAAATAACACAATTAATTATTCTTGTGTGTTTCTTTAAAATGTGTTTTTTCACCATTTTACTTAAAGACTTATTGCTTAGGGTTTATACTTGGAGAAGAATCTTATCTTGTGAAAAAGTCTTGGATGCTTAGAAATTTCTTAGTGATCCTTAAAAACCACATCAACCTCTTGAGAAACACCTTTATCCAAGGGAGATATTGAGTCTCGATAGTTTCATATTCAAGGTAAGTATCTCTAACTTTAATCCTCTATTTTAGTAGATAAAATTAATATAAGTAATGAATTTTGAATATATTTCTCTCTCCACACATTAGGGATTTACCTGTACATTGATTAAATAGGATTCTAATATGAATGTTTAATTTTTATTTTTATTACCCCCACTTTATGCCACAAGTTTTGGTGAGAACTAAATTAGATTTTGTTTTACTTGTCATTTATGTTGTGAATATGAAAACATAAGACCTATATATGGTTATTACATAGTGTTTCTTGACTAGAGGTTTTGGAACTCTCTGTAGTGATGTTATTTTGGTAAGAGATCCCTTAATTAGGTATAGTGGATCCATCATAGTCACGACTCTGAATATCTAATGTATCAACAATCATAAGTGTAAGTAAGATTTATCTTCTCTGGGCTAGGATTGATTGATAAATCAATTGCATTTCTCTTTGTATAATTTATGGTGAACCTAATGTGAATCAAACCCTTTTAGGTTTTATTTAATTCTTTAATTTTGTCACCATATTTATATATTTTTAAGACTATATCAAACCTATTGGTATAGTTATAATAGTATGTGTATAATTTTAACACACAGTCACTCCAAAATGACTATGTTCTATCTATGTAGGTCTTATATAAATATAGGTGACTAGATTGATCAACTCAACATAATCTTCTTATTCAGTTATAGATTTGCATACATAGTCGAACCAATTGAATATTTTTGAAATTTTCTTCTTTAGGCATATAAGTCTACAAACATAGTTGAGATTGCGAATTATGTTCATAACTTTTTAAACACAGGTTTTACAAACTCCATCCATCCTATTGACTTTATTATTAAATTTTTTGAATCAGAACTTAAGCATCACAACATAAATTTTTTCAATCTAAACATCTTCAAAACCACCAATTTTCATTCTTACCTTATCTTTCATTTTAGTTTTTTATCCTTTAGTACTATTTTTCATAAGTTTGTAGACTATAAAACTACAACCCTACATCCAACTGGGTTGACTATCTCGACATAGTTATGTAACCTATTTTAAATATAAAAGATAGAGTCAACTTTTTTGACTATATTCTTATAGATCTTTCTTCCATAGAATAGTAGTGACCTAGTCAACTTTGTTCTACACTATTTACATATAGTATCACTTGAACTAATTTTGTACTCTTCACAATCAAAGAATTAACCTTTTTTATAGTAATTAATTCACCTTTCCTTTCAATTGCGTACATGCTTATAGTAGAAAAAATAGTTTAATTAAGTGGTTTTTTAAATTAACAATTTAGTCACATTATTTTCCTCTTTTGCACACACTTCCAAACTACTTTACACAAAAAAATTATTAAAAATTTGTCTTCCCAAGTCCTACCTACTTGGATTTCATCACCAAGGGGGAAGCCAACTTGGTTTTCTACCAAAGTATAAACACTTGGTTAATGGTATATATTAGAAAATCACCCAACACCCTTATCACTACAAGATTGTGAAGTGAGGGGGTAGGCCCCGATACCAAGATAGTACCATTGCCAATATAGATCTCTTTCATTCTAAACTTCCTAAAACCATATTTGGATTGATTTCTAGGTCTTTATTACAACTAACTTCCAATCACATTATAATCAATTTTCATTATAACTTAATAACACTTAGGAATGAACAATTAGTTAGCATTTACTTTCAGGTTGTTGCTTGATATTTGATCATTTGATTTTCTAATGCAAAAATTGAATCATCTAGCATTGGTGCAAGGTTTTTACTATGCATTTTAATTAGGTCAATCACATTGATCCAATTTCCTATGTGCTTAATTTCATTTTCCTAGATATTTATCTTACAAATCCTTTTTTATATATAGAACATTATCATCCCTATCGATATTATCTCTTCCATACTATCAATATTGTTCACCTTCAATATAAAGTTACTCCCCATAGCTGTGTATTATATCATCTTGATTAGTTCCCCCTTTTTAAGTACATAGTTGACCCATCCAACTGGGTATCCTTCTCATCTATTTAGTTTCCTCATCTATAGTACACTATTAACCCATATGATAATGTATCTCTTTAACCCTATTTAAATTTAATTATTTACATAAAAAATTTGATCATATCAACTATGTCCTTTTATTTTCCTATTCTATGAATTTTATTCACATACTCTATCGACCAAGTCAACTATATACCTGTTAGCTGGCACTATTCTCTATCTGGCTGAGTTTGTCTTTGTTTTTCATTATTATTTCTTAATCTCAAATTATTTATTCATATATAATGAAATAACTTATCAAAATATTTTTGGACAACCTGAATATTTTATATGCTATATGGGATGCTATTTTATTCCTACCTTTATTCCTAAGAGGATCCTCACTCTTGGATTGCCTCTTCTCCTCCCTCATCTTTCGATTGTAACATGGTCCAAATAACTCAAAATAATGAGATTGGTAGATTATATAATTTTAATACTTATCAAAATAATTACCATTTGTAAACATCTCACCATAATGTGGGGGAAATTGACACAAGCCTATCCAATAACCCCACAAGGAATCTACCACCTAACAATCCTCCCCCTAATACCAATTCAGGGAATCCTTATAAAAAAACTAAACCACCAATTGATAAAACTTAAATTATTACACAAATAGTGAAAAAAATGAATATAATCTAAACATATAACACCTCCTAAATTATGAAATTACAAAATCATTTGATCAACATGGCTAATCAACCTCCTATTATTCTCCCTCAAAATAATCAAAACTTCATTCCTCCACTTCTTAGAGATATCATGGGTAATGTAATACCACAACCTATCATGCATAATAAGATGATTCAACATATCCAAAATTAGTCTTTAAACACTTTCATCATTTTTATTAATAATGCTAATATATCTCCAACTATCAAATATGATGGGACTAAAGACCCTGCATCTTTTCTTAAGGCATTTGGAAATCTTTATAAAGAGTGGATCCATACTAATAATTTTTCCACAACCAAAATTTTAGTCAAAACCTTCAATGGTGATATATTATAATGGTATAAATAAATTATCCAACATTATATAAGTCAAATAGAGGATTTAGTCAATCCTCTAGTTAAAGAATTCCAACACAATGGTCTTCTTGAAAAATTCCTTCGTCATTTCATCAATGCTAAGTAATTCCCTATTGAATCAACTCATGCTTTTATCAAAAGATGGAAATATTTGTCTCACAAGGATGATCAAAACATGACTAATGAAAACTTGTTCAAACTATTTATAATAAAATTAACACCTTCAATAAAATACAAGGTTCAAATTTGTGTTCCCCAAATGTTAAATGAGGCTCTTGAATAAGCTAAGCACTAAGACTTCTTAATGAAATAGTTTGAACCTAATAATAAAATAATTTTTGTTGGTTCCATATTGATATAGGTCATTCCCATGAGACATGTCAAGGGCTTAATTTTTTTCATTTATTCTATGCTTTGTGATTCATTCAATCATGATGTCATGATCAAAATACATCATCAAGATTACATTAACACTTCTCAAAAGAAGCAAGATTCCAAAGCTTCCTCTTCTCACAACCTAAAATATTTATCTACATCTAACCCTAAATAAGCAAACACAACTATTTGTGTAATTTATGTTGATTATGATTAATAATACACCAATTACTAATGTATAAATTTAGCTAAGGTCAATTATAATAAAAAACTATCTCACAAGGATCCCATCACCAAACCAAAGAAACCATCTTTAGAAGAATAAATTCTCAAAGATAATACTACTACTCACTTATCTTTGGAAATAATCGAGGAACCACATTCTCCCTTAGAACCTCCAACCACTTTTATTCTTCCTAAACGTATTTTACCTTCTAAGCCTCATGCTAATACTTATTCTTTCAAAATTAATCTGAACTTATTAGATGAACTCAACTCTATGTCTTGAATAATTAATCTTATGGATTTAGTTCATACCTCTCCTTATCATTGTAAGTTCCTAATTCAACAACTCTAAGAAATTAAAGAACCATATCCCTTAGAAGAGGAACAATATTGTGATGAGCCTCAACCAACAAAAGTTCATAACACAAAATCCATTTGTCCTTATTCAAAACCCTCTATAACATTACTCAAAGAAGAAATTATCAATGATGAAATCCTATTTGAATCTGATGATCCACCCAAATTTATTAAAATATCCATTAATAACACCCTCATTTTTAATTTATTAATAGATAAAGGGTCAGGCATTAATGTGACATTTCTTTGGCTCATTCAGTAACTCAAACATAACAAAGATCATATCAAGAAATTTTGTTTGACATGTCATGAATTTGATAAGACCAATTAAAATCCACTTGGTTTTATTTGTCTCCCTCTTACTATTGGATCCAAAACTATACATACTAAGCTTATGGCCCTTGATTTAACATTATCTTACAATATACTCCTAAGAAGCCCATTGACTCATCGCATGAGGGCTGCCACCTCTTTTGGAAGTCAATATATCAAGTTCATTCATAATGGAAAATGATATAAACACGAGGTTGATCTTAACCCTTAGAATATTTAAATTTCTATCCCTAAATATCAATATTGGATTCCCACTATTACAAAGATTAATAGTGCCCCTTTACCCAAATTCATCAATATGAATCCTAATCTACATATCACTCTTGTTGATTCTAATGATGATGAGTTCAACAATTTGAAAAAATACATGAAATACTACCAAGATACATCCTTACATCTTAGAGTGAATACCTCCCTCCTTGTTACTTCATGATTGTACCATACCTTTTATCAATGAGATCACCAATTTCCCTCCTCCATGTAATGCCCATGAAGAATCTTATAAAGAAGATGATTTCATGTGTAATGATTATGGAGTGGCTAAATTATTTCAAGATATTTTAATTATGTCACCATATAAACTTAGAGATTTAGGCACCTTACCTTCCAAAATTACTTCTAATTCACAAGCATATACTATTTCTCAACTTATGATGATAGTTACATTATGGTCTAAGATCAATCATGAGACTTAGATGTTCAACATTATCAAAAAAAATTAGTCCAAATACATGATTTTAACCATGATGTTCATACCATTCCCATTTATTTTGAGTTAGAACTTGAATTTCATGTACCTCTTGTTAATTCTCCACTTCTAAATGCTCCTTGGGTGGTTAAATAAATCTTACCCCTCACATCTTTGGAAATATAGAAATTTCAAAATCTCATATCCCACCAGTTATTCTACCCAATCTTGTTCACATCAATAATAATAAAGATGCACCAATTCAATCTGTTCAACCTTCCTCTACAACTCCACCCCCTCTTGGGATCACCCTTGACACCAAGGCCACAAATATATGCTATATTCATTTTGAATATGATCAGCATGGTAAAAAAACTATCAATCTTTAATTATATGTGGAATATTATGGACCTATACCTACATTACCTAGTGATGAATCCATCCTGGAATTGCTCCATGATTGAGAACCTCAACTTCCATGACAACATCACTAACTTGGGAATTTAAATTAAAATTCCCTTAATTTTAATAACTTCATTTCTAGTATGATCCTAAAACCAATTCCATTTCCTCTCTTACTAATGTTCCATATCATTTTCATCATTGAAATGCTATGTTTATTGAGGAAACTACAAGAATTGAATATGGCATCCCCTCATGCCCGTAACCTATAACAGTCTCTAGATAAATCACACCAATTGAACATGATAACTTTAATTTATTATTTGATAAATATAATAAGAGTTTAACTTGGTCATATGAGGACATTATTGGCATCGACCCTAGTATCATGGTGTACAACATCACCACATATCTTGATGTCAAACCCATTTGGCAAAAACAATATAAATTTCCCATGAAGTTTCCAACTTATGCCTTAATTAAATTATTATACTTTTAGATGCCAATTTTATCAAACCCATGGAATATTTTTAATGGATCTCCAACATTTTTTCCATTCACAAAAAATCACCATGGTAATTTGTATTTGTATCAATTTTCATAATCTTAATCTTGTTTGTCCTAATGAAAACTTCCCATTACCTTTGATATATGACATCACCAATTCCACTGCTATCTATGAAATGTTATCCCTCATGGATGGTTTTTCAAGCTATAATAAAATTCATATCACCCCTAAATACCAACATAGGAGAACTTTCACCATAGAATGGGGCACCTATTACTATGTCAAAATGCCATTTGATCTTAAAAATGCTAGAATTGCCTATCACTGGGCTGTGATGCACATTTTTCATGAACTTATCCATAATATTGTGGAAACCTATGTGGATGATCTCATTACCAAATCCAAAATCCAACAAACTCATCTTTTTAATCTTTCTATCATCCTTAATCAACTCATCAAATATAAATTTAGACTAAACCCTTACAAATTCATTTTTAGCATCACATCTAGTAAATTTTTAGGATTCTTAGTCTTTTTGTAGTATCGATGTCCATCTCACCAATATCAATGCTATTTTCAACATGCCTATTCCTAATTCCATTCTAAACATTTGTACTTACCTTGGTAAACTTAGGGCAATATGATGATTTATCCCCAAAATGGCTTATCACATTTATTCTATTAATTCCCTTCTTAAGAATGGTAATGCTCTTGAATGGATTGATCCTTATAAAAAAGCATTTGAAAATATGAAATACTCATTACTCCATCTACCCACCCTTTGTCTACCTTGTAATGACCATCTTTTGATTTTTTACACTTCTTCCACTCCTGTATCAGTTGGGTCAATGCTTTCCAAACAAGATGACACTATAAGATAATATGTTATCTAATATATTTGCCGAGGTCTCATCTATTATGAAAAACATTATACCAAAGTAGAACATCATTACTTTCTTTACCAAACAACTTATATCATAGTTTATTCTAACCCAATTTATCACTTTTTCTCTAAAGCCTTTCTCCCTAGAGATAGAATTGGCAAGTGGATGTTCTTTTGATGGAATTTGATCTCCAAATTATCACATAAAACTTTTCAAAGGACAAGTCATTGCTAACCAACTCATAGTAGCACCCATAACCACTACTCATCATTTTTAAAATAGTATCCCCAATGATAAGATCCTTTATATTGATGGTCTTAATTATAAAATCTCTCTTAGAGATTAATTTCATAACTTCACTACTAATTTAGAAGTAATTAATCAAGAAGATTTATCTATCATTATTGATACTATTAATTCTAAAGTAGTCATCGAAGAACTTCCTCAAGTCAGTATAAATTTACATGAAGACACTTGGACCCTTAACTTTGATGGTGCCAAATGTCTATAAAGAGTTGGGGCATGTTGTATACTCACTATTACTCATGGTAAAATTATTCCTTTGGAATTTAAACTTACCTTTAATGTCACTAATAACATGGTAGAATATGAAGTATTAATCATAGGTATGAGAGTGGCACTTGGCCTAGATATTACATATAATCACACATTGGGTGACTTTAAACTCATTTTCTAGTAGGTTAATGGTGATTATCAATATAAAAGTGAAACTATTATTTCTTATCATCAATGGCCCATTACCTTTGACAAATAATTCACTTATTTTACCATTGAGCCCATCCCTAGAAATCCAAACTCTACCACTGATTCACTTGATTCTTCAACATCCTTATTTCATCCACACCAAATTATCATAGATTCTAAATCTCTTATTAAAATAATAAAGTCCCCATCTTCCATCCAAACAAAATATTCACTTATCTATCATATTGAGGTTTTCACCATTTTAAAAATGCCATGGTATAAAGACATTATCTAATCCCTTGAGCATCAAATTTATCCTCTGAATATGGATTCTTATGAAAAGACTTGTATTCATAAACAAGCATTCAAATGTGTCTTTTGATATAACACCCTTTATTGTCATAATGCCAAAGGTACCATACTTTTATATGTTATGAAAGAAGAGGTTCTTCCTCTCCTTGAACAAGTACATGGGGGCATTTGTGGTGGTCACTATAGTGGACATGATAAAACATGTAAATTCTTACATATGGGATATTTTGGCCTACTCTTAAAAAATACGCCATTGAATTTTATAAAAAGTGTAAGCCTTTCCAACACCATTATTAAATAATCCATTCCCCATTAGTTGAGCTCTAAAATTTTAAATATCCTTGGGCATTCTCCATGTGGGGATTTTATCTCATAGGTAAACTACCTAGATCATAGGATGGGCATGTTTTTATCATCATGGCTACTAAATATTTTACCAAATGGGTAAAATACATGACTCTCATAGATTTCATGGGAACAACTATTTCCAAGTTCATACTCAATAAAATAATTTGTCATTTTAGAGTTCCCATAATATTATTTATGATAATGGTGGAAATTTCAAAAATAAGGATGTGAAACAACTATGTGCTAAATTCAAAATATCCCACAATTTTGCCACACCCTATCATTTGTAATGCAATGTATAAGCTGAGGCCACTAAAAAAAATCCTTATTAAAATCATATAAATGAAAATTAGTAAAACCCACATGGATTGGCATCTTCATTTATATCTTGCAATTTAGGCCTATTACACTAGCACACACATTACCACTTGGGCACCACTATTCTCACTAGTCTACAGTTTTGAGTCTATCCTACCATTAAAAGTTGAGATTCCCTCCTTAATTATCTCCCTTCATGGTATCATACCTAATGAGGAATTATGTGAAGTTATCTTCATGATCTTGATATTATTGATGAACACCATCTCTCTGCTCTAAAACATAATCACTAATACAAGGCTTATATCACCAAACAACATAACAAAAAGGTTAAAGTTTGTACTTTCAATATTGGTGATCTAGTCCTTACATTAGACTATACCCATGATAAAGAAGGTAAATATGCCCAAAATGGTGGGGCCCTTATTTAGTGAAATATATTCTTGGCCTAACACCTATCACCTCCAAAATAATGAAGGCCATATTTTTAAAGAACCCACCAATGCATAGTTCCTAAAAACGTACTTTGCTTATATATTTACATCAAAGATAGAGACACAGTTTTTTTAGCATTAAAATTGGATTTAGACCCATATAATCTATAGGGCCCCACCTAAAGAGATCATATCAGATCTAGGTGGTACCCTCCCCTCTATTTCTATAGATGGGCCCATCTGCATCTATAGATATAGAGAGGAGGGGCCTGTCCTTGACAATAGACACCCAATATTCAAGAGGTCCCTTTTCTTTCCCCAAGCCATACACATTAATTTAGGTATAATTCTAATAGGTTTGTTTAGAAATATATGTATCCATATTTTTACACCATGATAGGCATAGTGGGTAATTTATGGTGTTTGGTTCCATTATTTATATCTATATCTATATCTATCTGGTGGTCAATAGTTAGTTGTTTAGTTGTCTATGTTACAGAACCCCAAGGTCCATTATATATATATATATATATATATATATATATATATATATATATATATATATATATATATATATATATATATATATATATATCCATGAAATAGAGTTTAATTTAGATATTATTCACTATGCTCACCCAATTCTATCTATCCATGAGATAGAGGCTCAATTGGATCCTAGTTGTTCTACTCTAGGGCCTATCTAGCTAGAGGGGTTCTAGGTTGGCTATATAGATGGAGTATTGGGGGTTGACCCCCATTTTTAATATAAATTATAGGGCATGACATATAGATATATAAGATAAAATCTAGATAGATGGGGTGAAGTTGAGTTTAATGGGGATATGGCTGACTAAATATAGATATGAGGCACTCACCTTTTTGTTTGTAAAGATGAGTGCCTCAACCTAAAGGGTTGAGGAGGATAAGGGGGCATTTGCATCTTATCTCTCCATAATGAAAACTATATAAATCCATATCCCATATAATTAGAGGGTGAGGGGGTGGGGATTGGATAGATATATAGGGTGCACCATAGACCATAGAATAGGTGGCATGTATCTCTCATCGACTCCACTTCTTATCATGCCTTCTATATGTTATCCTATAACACTATTTTTAGGATTTATACACGTTATCACCCTCTGAAATAGTTTATCTTTACACAAACCTTAGTCCTTTCTCTTTGTCCTTTGGTTTCTCTTTCTCATGAGTTGCATTATAAAATCATAGATAGGACCCAGTGTTCCTCATGAATTACTTTTGATTACATATAAAATTTATTATTATCTAATGGTTTTTCCACCCTCTTGGGTTTTTATTTTTTGAGTTTTAGAGTAATAACATGGATAGGAAAAGACACTCCTCATAAAATCACCACCTTTATTTCAGCCAAGTGTTCCATTTATAGAATGTATAGAACTGAATACAAGTTTGTGCTCCCATATTCTTAGCTTTAGTTCTTGTTTGTTCTATAGATAAAAATTGCACAAAAAACTATGTTAGCATGTTTACCCACATTTCCATTCATTATTATGATAAATAATCATACTTACCTATCATTGTATTCCCTTTTCACCTTTGCCACTTTTTTTTGCAATTTGAAGTCATTCAAATTATTTCATGTGCATTCCCCTTTATTTTCTTTCCTTCCATTCCACTTTGGATAAAACAAGTTCAAAATCAAGATAAAACTTTTATTTCACATGAATTAATAAAAATATTAAGCACCATTCTCTATAATTTTTCTTTCTTAGAAAAAAAGTCCCAAGTTTTCAAATGATAGTCATTTTTAACACCCATGTTTGGTTCTCTGAATCCATATGGAGGAATAATTAAAAAAAGACTTCAAAAGTTAAGATCCAAATCATTTAAAAAAAAGGTAATTATAAAAAGGAAAAATACAAAGTTAAAAGTCAAAATCACACCAAAATACATGATTCATAACACATATACTATCTCCAATTTAGGCTCAATCTCCACCATTAGCCTTATGATAGAGTCGAGGTCCATTGGGGTGTGGTAGGCTAGTATATTGGAATAGGAGAATTTAAAAACATCTATGGTGCTACCTAATTTCTCATTCAAGTACCCAATCTTTTTAGTAAACCAATGACTCTTTAAGGAGTCCTCATATCAGATCTAGGTGGCACCCTCCCCTCTATATCTATAGATGGGCCCATTTGCATCTATAGATATAGAGGGGAGGGGCCCATCCTTGACAATATATACCCAATATTCAAGAGGCCCCTTTGCTTTCCCCAAGCCATACACATTAATTCAGGTCTAATTCTAATAGGTTCATTTAAAAATATATGTATCCATATTTTTACACCATGATAGGCATAGTGGGTAATTTATGGTGTTTAGTCCCATTAGTTATATCTATATCTATATCTATCTAGTGGTCGATAGTTAGTTGTTTAGTTGTCTATGTTACATAACCCAAGGGTCCCTTATATATATATATATATATCCATGAAATAGAGTTTAATTTAGATATTATTCACTATGCTCACCCAATTTTATCTATCCATGAGATAGAGGCTCAATTGGATCGTAGTTGTTCCACTCTTAGGCCTATCTAGCTAGAGGGGTGCTAGGCTAGCTATATAGATGGAGTTAGGGGGTTGACCCCCATTTTTAATATAAATTATAGGGCATGACATATAGATATATAGGATCAAATCTAGATATATGGGGTGAAGTTGAGTTTAATGGGGATATGGCTGACTAAATATAAATACAAGGCACTCACCTTTTTGCTTGTAAAGATGAGTGCCTCAACTTGAGGGTTGAGGAGGACAAGGGGGAACTTTCATCTTATCTCTCCATAATGAAAACTATCTAAATCCATGTCCCATATAGTTAGAGGGTGAGGGGGTGGGGATTGGATAGATATATAGGGTGCACCATAGACTATAGAATAGGTGGCATTTTTCTCTCATCAACCCCACTTCTTATCATGCCTTCTATATGTTATCCTACTAACACTATTTTTAGGATTTATACACGTTGTCACCCTTTGAAATAGTTTATCTTTACACAAACCTTTGTCCGTTCTCTTGGTCCTTTGGTTTCTCTTTCTTAAGAGTTGCATTATAAAATCATGGATAGGACTCGGTTTTCACCATGAATTAATTTTGATTACATATCAAATTTATTATTATCTAATGGCTTTTCCACCCTCTTGGGTTTTTATTTTTTGAGTTGTAGAGTAAGAACATGGATAGGAAAAGACACTCCTCATAAAATCACCACCTTTATTTCAGCCAAGTGTTCCTTTTATAGAATGTATAGAACTGAATATAAGTTTGTGCTCCCATATTATTATCTTTAGTTTTTGTTTTTTTTGTAGATAAAAATTGCATAAAAAACTATGTTAGCATGTTTACCCACATTTCCATTCAATATTATGATAAATAATTATACTTACCTATCATTGTATCCCCTTTTCACCTTCACCACTTTTTTTTGCAATTTGAAGTCATTCAAATTATTTCATGTTCATTCCCCTTTATTTTCTTTCCTTCCATTCCACTTTGGATAAAACAAGTTCAAAATCAAGATAAAACTTTTATTTCACATGAATTAATAAAAATATTAAGCACCATGCTCTATAAGTTTTCTTTCTTAGAAAAAAAGTCCCAAGTTTTCAAATGATAGTCATTTTTAACACCCATGTTTGGTTCTCTGAATCCATATGGAGGAATAATTTAAAAAATACTTCAAATGTTAAGAGCCAAATCATTTAAAAAATATAATTATCAAAAGGAAACATACAAAGTTAAAAGTCAAAATCACACCAAAATACATGATTCATAGCACATATACTATCTCCAATTTAAGTTCAAACTGCACCATTAGCCTCATGATAGAGTCAAGGTCCATTGGGGTGTGGTAGGCCAGTAGATTAGAATAGGAGAATTCAAAAACATCTATGGTGCTACCTAATTTCTAATTCAAGCACCCAATCTTTTTAGTAAACCAATGACTATTTAAGGAGTCTTCATATTAGATCTAGGTGGCACCCTCCCATCTATTTCTATAGATGGGCCCATCTGCATCTATAGATATAGAGGGGAGGGGCCCATCCTTGACAATAGATACCTAATATTCAAGAGGTCCCTTTGCTTTCCCCAAGCCATACACATTAATTTAGGTCTAATTATAATAGGTTTGTTTGAAATTATATGTATCCATATTTTTACACCATGATAGGCATAGTTGTTAATTTATGGTGTTTGGTCCCAGTAGTTATATCTATATTTATATCTATCTGGTGGTTGATAGTTAGTTTTTTAGTTGTCTATGTTACATAACCCCAGGGTCCCTTGTATATATCCATGAAATAGAGTTTAATTTAGATATTATTCACTATGCTCACCCAATTCTATCTATCCATGAGATAGAGGCTTAATTGGATCCTAGTTGTTCCACTCAGGGGCCTATCTAGCTAGAGGGGTACTAAGTTAGCTATATAGATGGAGTATGGGGGGTTGGCCCCCATTTTAAATATAAATTATAGGGCATGACATATAGATCTATAGGATCAAATATAGATAGATCGGGTGAAGTTGTGTTTAATGGGGATATGGCTGACTAAATATAGATATGAGGCACTCACCTTTTTGCTTGTAAAGATGAGTGCCTCAACCTAAAGGTTGAGGAGGACAAGGGGGAACTTTCATCTTATCTCTCCATAATGAAAACTATCTACATCCATATCCCATATAGTTAGAGGGTGAGGGGGTGGGGATTGGATAGATATATAGGGCGCACCATAGACCGTAGAATAGGTGGCATGCATCTCTCATCGACCCCACTTCTTATCATGCCTTTTATATGTTATCCTACTAACACTATTTTTAGGATTTCTAAACGTTCTCACCCTCTGAAATAGTTTATCTTTACACAAACCTTAGTCCTTTTTCTTTGTCCTTTGGTTTCTCTTTCTCATGAGTTGCATTATAAAATCATGGATAGGACCCGGTTTTCACCATGAATTACTTTTGATTACATATAAAATTTATTATTATCTAATAGTTTTTCCACCCTCTTGGGTTTTTATTTTTTGAGTTGTAGAGTAAGAACATGGATAGGAAAAGAAACTCCTCATAAAATCACCACCTTTATTTCAGCCAAGTGTTCCTTTTATAGAATGTATAGAACTGGATATAAGTTTGTGCTCCCATATTATTATATTTAGTTTTTGTTTTTTTTGTAGATAAAAATTACAAAAAAAACTATGTTAGCATGTTTACCCACATTTCCATTCATTATTATGATAACTAATTATACTTACCTATCATTGTACCCCCTTTTCACCTTCGCCACTTTTTTTTGTAATTTGAAGTCATTCAAATTATTTTTCAAATTATTTCATGTTCATTCCCCTTTATTTTCTTTCCTTCCATTCCACTTTGGATAAAACAAGTTCAAAATCAAGATAAAACTTTTATTTCACGTGAATTAATAAAAATATTAAGCACCATGCTCTATAAGTTTTCTTTCTTAAAAAAAAAGTCCAAAGTTTTCAAATGATAGTCATTTTTAACAACCATGTTTGGTTCTCTAAATCCATATGGAGGAATAGTTAAAAAAAGACTTCAAAAGTTAAGATCCAAATCATTTAAAAAAAAGGTAATTATCCAAAGGAAACACACAAATTTAAAAGTCAAAATCACACCAAAATACATGATTCATAGCACATATACTATCTCCAATTTAAGCTCAAACTCCACCATTAGCTTCATGATAGAGTCGAGGTCCATTGGGGTGTGGTAGGCCAGTAGATTGGAATAGGAGAATTTAAAAACATCTATGGTGCTACCTAATTTCTCATTTAAGTACCCAATCTTTTTAGCAAACCAATGACTCTTTAAGGAGTCCTCATATCAGATCTAGGTGTCACCCTCCCCTCTATTTCTATAGATGGGCCCATCTGCATCTATATATATAAAGGGGAGGGGCCCATCCTTGACAAGAGATACCTAATATTCAAGAGGTTCCTTTGCTTTCCCTAAGCCATACACATTAATTTAGGTCTAATTCTAATAGGTTTTTTTAGAAATATATGTATCCATATTTTTACACCATGATAGGCATAATGGGTAATTTATAGTGTTTGGTCCCATTAGTTATATCTATATCTATATCTATATCTATTTGGTGGTCGATAGTTAGTTATTTAGTTATCTATGTTATAGAACCCTAGGGTACCTTATATATATATATCCATAAATAGAGTTTAATTTAGATATTATTCACTATGCTCACCCAATTCTATCTATCCATGAGATAGAGGCTTAATTGGATCCTAGTTGTTCCACTCAGGGGCCTATCTAGCTAGAGGGGTGCTAAGCTGGCTATATAGATGGAGTATGGGGGGTTGACCCCCTTTTTTAATATAAATTATAGGGAATGACATATAGATCTATAGGATCAAATATAGACAGATGGGGTGAAGTTGAGTTTAATGGGGATATGGCTGACTAAATATAGATATGAGGCACTCACCTTTTTGCTTGTAAACATGAGTGCCTCAACCTGAAGGTTGAGGAGGACAAGGGGGAACTTGCGTCTTATCTCTCCATAATGAAAACTATCTAAATCCATATCCCATATAGTTAGAGGGTGAGGGGGTGGGGATTGGATAGATATATAGGGTGCACCATAGACCGTAGAATAGGTGGCATGCATCTCTCATCGACCCCACTTCTTATCATGCCTTTTATATGTTATCCTAATAGATACCCAATATTCAAGAGGTCCCTTTTATTTCCCCAAGCCATACACATTAATTTAGGTCTAATTCTAATAGGTTTGTTTAGAAATATGTGTATCCATATTTTTACACCATGATAGGCGTAGTGTGTAATTTATGGTGTTTGGTCCCATTAGTTATATCTATATCTATATCTTTTTGGTGGTTAATAGTTAGTTGTTTAGTTATCTATGTTATAGAACCCCATGGTCCCTTATATATATCCATGAAATAGAGTTTAATTTAGATATTATTCACTATGCTCACCCAATTCTATCTATCCATTAGATAGAGGCTCAATTGGATCCTAGTTATTCCACTCTAGGCGTTATCTAGCTAGAGGGGTGCTAGGTTGGCTATATAGATGGAGTATGGGGGGTTGACCCCCATTTTTAATATAAATTATAGGGCATGACATATAGATATATAGGATCAAATCTAGATATATGGGGTGAAGTTGAGTTTAATGGGGATATGGCTGATTAAATATAGATATGAGGCACTCACCTTTTTACTTATAAACTTGAGTGCCTCAACCTAAAGGTTGAGGAGGACAAGGGGGCACTTGCATCTTATCTCTCCATAGTGAAAACTATCTAAATTCATATTCCATATAGTTAGAGGGTGAGGGTGTGGGGATTGGATAGATATATAGGGTGCACCATAGTCCGTAGAATAGGTGGCATGCATCTCTCATCGACCCCACTTCTTATCATGCCCTGTATATGTTATCCTACTAGCACTATTTTTAGGATTTCTACATGTTCTCACCCTCTGAAATAGTTTATCTTTACACAAACCTTAGTCCTTTCTCTTGGTCCTTTGGTTTCTCTTTCTCATGAGTTGCATTATAAAATCATGGATAGGACCTAGTGTTCCTCATGAATTACTTTTGACTACATCTCAAATTTATTATTATCTAATGGTTTTTCCACCCTCTTGGGTTTTTATTTTTTGAGTTGTAGAGTAAGAACATGGATAGGAAAAGACACTCCTCATAAAATCACCACCTTTATTTCATCCAAGTGTTCCTTTTATAGAATGTATAGAACTAAATACAAGTTTGTGCTCCCATATTATTAGATTTAGTTTTTGTTTTTTTTGTAGATAAAAATTGCACAAAAAACTATGTTAGCATGTTTACCCACATTTCCATTCATTATTTTGATAAATAATTACTTACCTATCATTGTATCCCCTTTTCACCTTTACCACTTTTTTTTGCAATTTGAAGTCATTCAAATTATTTCATGTTCATTCCCCTTTATTTTCTTTCCTTCCATTCCACTTTGGATAAAACAAGTTCAAAATCAAGATACAACTTTTATTTCACACGAATTAATAAAAATATTAAGCACCATGTTCTATAAGTTTTCTTTCTTAGAAAAAAAGTCCCAAGTTTTCAAGTGATAGTCATTTTTAACACTCATGTTTGGTTCTCTAAATCCATATGGAGGAATAATTAAAAAAATACTTCAAAAGTAAGAGCCAAATAATTTTAAAAAAAGGTAATTATAAAAAGGAAACATACAAAGTTAAAAGTTAAAATCACACCAAAATACATGATTCATAGCACATATACTATCTCCAATTTAATCTCAAACTCCACCATTAGCCTCATGATAGAGTCGAGGTCCATTGGGGTGTGGTAGGCTAGTAGATTGGAGTAGGAGAATTCAAAAACATCTATGGTGTTACCTAGTTTCTAATTCAAGTACCCAATATTTTTAGTAAAACAATGACTCTTTAAGGAGTCCCAAGGAATGGGGAACATGTTTTTGAAAGGTAGGTCTATTTTAATTTTCATGCATATGGCATTCATGAGATGATATTCATACTTAACTTGGTGACCTATGATTTGTGTGGTTAGGAAAATTTCTTTAGATTCCTTAATGATGAAAGCCCTCTCATTTTGAGAAACCTAATTTAAGTGTCTTGAATTTTATAAAGAGTTTATCTACCTTGCTTCTTCCTTCATTCTCCCCTCCACCCATTTTATTCCCCTCCTTGACAGGCAAGTTTGATTCTAAATCTATTTCCCCCATTCTATATTCCCTATTCTTAACATCTTAAAAACAGATAGCAATACTTTGTTTTAGATTTATCTATCATTATAACAAAATAATATTCTTGAGGGACTATGGATTATCTTCTTTACACCATTGCTTTGTGTTTCTAGAATTGCCTTGGTTTTCTTATTTTTTTCCATTTTTTGTACCTCATTTTTTTAGACAACTACGTCTATTTTTATTTTCTATTATTTTTTACCTTTTTGAATAAGGTTATATTTTTTACTTCTCACTCACCATTGTTGTTTTCCATTTTATGCACTTTTTCCATTGATGATTGAGTAATGATTGTTACTACTCACTCATCAATGCTATTTCACCATTTGATTTCACCTATTTATTAAAGGATTTTTACTAATTTTACATTGATGTTTTTTTACCATTTTGACATGTATCCATTGGTTTTACTTGGTTTTTTTACCCTTCTTACTTAAGGTTTACTTGTTTGAGTTTTTTAGTCATTTAGTAGCCTTGGATTTTTGGTTACCCAATTTACTCTAAATTTAACTTGGTTATTTAGTCCTAACTTATCATATATTACCCCAACTTACCAAATTTACAAGTACATCATGCATACAACACATCAATTATCTTCAATTTCCTACATTTATTTTTTTATTATTTAGTTTTGTATCAATGGGATTGTCTAAAATAGTCTCTATGCCCTCTACAATTAGAAATACAAACACAAAAAATAACCATTCCATGATAAAGGTAAGTTAAGGTATGAATACATTAATTTTATTTATAGTTATTCCATTTTATTCATTTACTTTTAGTCATTTTATACTTTAAAATACTATAATTTATTTAGCTTCAACATTGTGTGTTTCTATGTTCTTTTCTTGAACCACCATCCCATGTTGCACTTGAGTGACATGTGATGAGATTTGAATGGAGAATATGTATACTATAATCACATAAAATTGGTAATTGGATGCTAATAGTGTCTCTTGAGTTACCCCATTCCTAGCTTAGCCCTAGACCTATCCTAGAGCCTTAGACACACTTTTATAGTCATTATACAGACCATAATCACCTACAGTCAGCTAAAATATAATCCCAAGACTATATTTTTAGATCCTAAACCAAATTTCTCAGTAATCTATCAAGTATATATTAGCTCCACATTTGGGACACTACAACCACATGGTACTAGTGTCCCCAACTAAGTGCTACTATCCTTAGCCCTAACTCTTCCCAATAGATACCTTTTCAAATGTGTACCCCTCCTAAGGTCATCCTAATAATATTTTATTATTTTCACAAGCTAAAAATATCTATAAATACAAGTCTAATGACCTCTATTCACTAGATGAAAAAGAGATACAAAATCACATTTAAACCAAAGACAAGTGGAGAAAAATTAATGTATTTGATCCCTATTCTTCCCTAATTCTGCATACTACCATCTACATCAACCCTAAGCCCAATTTTGAAAGATTTAAAATCTCAATCACATTTAAGGCATCCAATTTCACTCTCATTATAACATTCACTTTCACTTGCTTCAAGCACTAGGTGGGAGAACTACATCCAGCTTGATCCCTCTTCAAAGTATTGGTATATAGGCAACTCTCTTCATAGTGGGGTGTTGAGGCCATCCAAATTATCTTACTAACTAACACATAATTATTTCTCATGAGATAATTAAAAGGAGGATTAGGGTTTTCACATTAAATTAGGTTTTATAGGTACAACACAAAGATCTAACTTTTATGAGCATAAGAACAAGACCTAAAAACATAGGTGTAGGATCTCCTAGAAAATAGGAATAGTCCTACAAAGGGGACATTAGCACCATATTAAAAAAACTACATAATCATGGTGATACTATCCATATGGGGTACTACTATCTAGTGACCAGAGAACACACAAATCCTAATGATAACACTCAAAACTATCTAGAACTCTATTTTCAGAGCCCAAATCATCCATGATAGTCACTTTTTAGATAAGTCTAGATTTATGCCTATTTATTAATAATTTTAGAAATTCAAAGAAGACTTTGGTCATAATAAATTAGTAATATATTATTTTAATTTATTTAATTAATTTAGATATCTTAGCCCTTTACTCTAAACATAGTATTTACATAGTTAAACCCTAAAAGGTTAAATCATTTGGTAAACCCATCTTACTTAGAATATTACTTCAAACCCTAACTTACATTCATCCAAATTTTGTGAAATAAATTTAGGGTTATATACTTTTTTGTTTTTGATTTTTTAAGATAACCTAGTTAAATTAAATCAATTTCACATTAGATTTTCAATTTATTTTACATATAATTTAAATTGTTGCATAAAAACCCTAGATTCTAAAAACCCTAACCCTAGATGCTCTTAGGGTTTGTATTTTTTTAATCATTTTTTAATTTATTGATATTAATATTTTATAAATCATATATTATATTTTAGTAGCTCCATTTACATTTTTTTACTATATGCCATCTAAAAAATCTATCTTTCTTCCATTAAGAAGAAGTACTAGACTAGGTGGTAATCCTATAGAGTATATTCAGATTCTTACTATCTGAACCTATAACAAGGAAAAGGAACCTATTATAACTCTAGAAATGAATCCTTCACACCTTGATTATGTGTAATTAAATGAAAATTCATCCAAATATGAACAATATAACTACAAGTAAAATGAGGTTCATATTGAGAATCAAGACAGACTACCTCGACTTAATGATAATGGCATAATTATGAACAAAGATGAGTTATTAAAAGGATTTAGAGATATAATTAGGGAAAAAACCTTAATAATTTATAGATTATATAGGCCATATTATAAATTAATAATAAGACAAACAATATTCAATGTTCTACTTCACCAGTTAATAATGTTGTTACACCTCTAATGGGGTGAACTCAACCAAATCATATAACACATCCAAATATATATTTTTCAACTATGAATGATAGATAAACCACTTGTGGCTAGTTCCTCTACTCTATATGTATAATCCCTTATGCATGAGGTTCTTACTCTTTAGTCTAAGGTGTTACATATTGAGAAGGGAGAAACTAGGCCATCACATGCCTTGGATTCCAACATTCTCTTGCATACACCTTTAGAAGATCACATAGAGGCAAATATTTTTCCATATATTTTTGTGACACCCAAGCTCACATTATATGATGGAAAAGGTGACATAAATCATCACCTTAGATCCTTTCATGCAACATGTTTAGACTATGTGTCTAATTATTGGCTTATTATGAAGTTATTTTCATGCAATCTCAAGGATTATGCCCTAAAACAATTCTATGATTTGTCAAATAAATATATCATGATATTAAATATTTTATCCAATATGTTCTTAAAACACTTATCTATCAACATCAATGATAAGATATCATATACAAAAGTGGCATAGTTAAAGTAAAAATCAAATAAGCCTATCATTGATTATGTCTTATGATACAAGATAATAATACCTAAATTGACTATATTCATGGTATATATAGAGATTCAAGATATATTTAAAAAAAAAAATTATTACCAATACTAAATGAATCTATCTTATTTAAGAAGTTTCCCACATTTACCCATATGTGCCACATAGTCAAGAAAAGAGAGGTTAAGCTATGATCAATTAGCAAACTCAAATACAAAAATGGATCAAAATCAAGTATTAAGAGTACACAAAAACCTCAATAAAAAGTAAGGGCCATATAATAAAAGTGATCAAAAGGATAAAGTCAACACAAATTCTAAGCCTTCTCCTAGATTTCTATCTATTCCTCAGGGCAAAGTCTTCACTAATATTCTAGAGTCAGCTGCATGAGTTCTATAATAACTATTGGAATGAAATGTCATATCTCTACCTCTAATTAAATAGATTTATATGACATGGTCTCTTCCAAAGATTTATGATTCAAATGCAATCTGTGAGTATCAAAAGGCACTAGGCCACATGATAAACATATGTATTAGCCTAAGACATAAGATACAAGATATCATTAAGGCTAATATTATTGATGTGGGCACACCCACAAAGGCCCCAAAATAACAACAAAAAAATTCTAAGGCACTAAAGATATTTTTAGATCCTTCCTAAAGCATAAAACTAATGAGGCATGGGGCACATCAGGTGTTCACTATACATAATAGGTACATCTACCACTAGATTCCTATCATATAGTTATAAAGGAGACACATCCACTACATAAAATTATTGGCATGTATCATACTATAGTGTCACCTAGACCACTTATCACATTTTTAGAGTAGGAGATTACGGATGATGACACAGATTTACATGCACTCTTTATATGAGCATACATAGACTAGCATCTTATTCATAGTGTTATGGTTGAAAATAGGTCAAGAATAAGTATGTGCACCACGAAACTCTTAAAAAATTTGGGCTACATAGAGCATGGTATATTCCTTATAGACATATTCAGTAATGGTTTAAGTGTCCATGTTTAGATATCCATCAAGAAGATTATTATTTCACTATAGGTTGGACAAACACACATAGACATTCAGTTCTTAGTAGCACCTATTTGATATATTATTGGGTAGGCCATGATTATAGTAGCTCCCAACCATACCATCTACAATACGCTGATGCTTGAAGTATATACATGCTAACCAAGTGGTTAAGATTGAGGGTGTCCCATATGAGTACCCTCTTCCCATACCAGGGAGTTACAACATAGTTTCCATCTATAGTTCCAACATAGACACTTATTATAGTTCCAACACCATTATCAAAAATTGCATATTTATAATTAAATTAGAGAGTAAAATTCCTATACATACATCATAGTGTTTAGCAGAGTCATCAGTATAGCCTAGGTCTAATCCTATGTTATTTACACATACACATACTCTCCCATGGAGACCATTACTAGAGAGACCCTTTCATCAAAGATACATCACAAATTATAGAGGACCTTCCTCTACTCAATTTACATTGAGATAAAATATATTGGGTTCTAGGAGTTCTTAGCACAGGATACATACATCACCTATATATTATACTTCTACTAGATGGGCCCCTAAGACCCCTACAATTCAAAAGGCAATAGATTTAGTGCCACACCATCATAAAATCACTACACAGGTAACTTCAAACTCAGATTATACAACACGATAAATCATGGTCTCATAATTTCCCTTTCATATCGTATGCACAATCATAGATTCCTTATTCAACATAAGTCATAGTGATAGTGAGTCTCCAATGAGACTCATTAGTTATTATGGTTTCTACCCTTGTATATACTTCCTTTTCACTCTTTTTCCTTGTACATAGTTTATTTTCATTTGCTAATACATAGATTTTACTCTAAAAACATAAAAATAATATAATATGTTAAAATATAAAAACATTCAAATATTAAAAAAAAAACAATTTTTATAGATTATATGATTACTATGTTTACATTTCTACTACTTTCCAGTTATTTCATATTGCTCTCTATCCTAGTATTGTAGATTTTATCATACACATATGCTTCACTTGTTCTTATCAAGTGCTTATAGATTATAAATAGGACTATGGTACTACTATAAAAATTTGGCCTACATACAAATTTTTTGCCTAGATGGATCAAGCCACTCTCTTAAGACCATTCAATGACCTCTTGCCTTCATGACTAGTCGCTTTCTAGTTCTGACTTGATGATGTAGTGTACTATCTTAAAGGGTCTTGGCATGGACTTGTGAACTCTTTCAGGATCCTAGTGTAGTGGATGATCCAATGGTGGAAAGAGAATATTATATTCATAGAAATAAATCATGTTATTTGCCTTATTGAGAAGCTTTTAGTAAAGGTTAGGGTATTTTTGCAGATTTTAAGGTAAATCCCTTGAAATGGGTCTTGAGCTGCAAGTGAAGGATCTAGCTAGTTTCCAAGGTGTTTGAGCATTAAGGGGAAGTAAGGAGGTTTATAAAAAGTGTAAAATATTCTAATAAGTTAAAAAATATGTCTAATGAATCTAATTTTCCCAAAATACCCTCAAGCATGCATTAGATGACTTGAGGAGCTTCTAAATAAAAAACTTAAGTGAAAAAGGTGTTTTTTGGAGAAGTCAAATTTATTTTAAATTCCTTATACCCATTCATGGAATTTTTCCCTCATTTAGGCATGTTTAAAACCATTTAAAGTCATTTGGAGTGGAGAAGAGGAGTTTAGGCATAAGAATATGCATTTTGGTCCTTTTAGAGCCATAACTGAGCAATTTTTGAGGGTTTTGATCAATAAAAAAGATTAAATATCATATGAAACAATCTATGGTGTCTCTAATATACCCTTTTAGGCTTATATAATAAAATACAAGCATAAGAACTAGCAGAGGCAAGGAAAACCTATTGGCTATAGATTAGGCATGAAACATGTTTCCTACCATTAATGGAGCTTCAAGCACCTTATAAGGTTTTTAGAAGGAAAGAAAGGTCACTTGCATCATGATAATGTTAGAGGTATAATAAATAGGGGGTGAATCAATGAGACAAGATATTTCTATTTCAATTCTAATTCTTTTAAATTATTAAACAATAAACATATATTAACTTGATCAAGTAACATTAACAAGAGAGCTCATTCATTTAATTCATACACAAGATCAAACACATAACACATAATTAAAATGGGAAAAAATCATGGGGAATAAAACCCTCTCTCAATCATACAACACATGGACTATTTTACTATAATAAATTATAAACAAGAGACTGGTCAACTCCTTTAGACTAGCAAACCTTGATCATGTCTTCCTGACTAAAGGCCTTAAGTGAAACATATTTTTCACAAGGAGAAACTACCCCTAAGGAAGATAAATTATTTTAGACCCTCCTTGAAGTGAATACCTCCACATTATAAATAATTTATTCAACACCTAATGATGGATCTCTTTTTATCTAACCCCTAGACAAACTCTCTTTCTATCTCATACAAGCCTCTCATATAAACATGTCATAATCTCTCTCCTTATTCACTTAAATTGTCCTCATATGCATACTAAAACCTCTTCACATATCCTCAACTATAATATCACTATTTTTACATGGAAAATATGACCTACAGGTCATATTGACTATCCTCAATCTACTCTACTCATTAACTCATCAATTAGGCACTCTACCTCTCGTAATACATAATCAAACCTAAAAAATCACTATTATGACATAAAAAATATGACCTATAAGTAATACACACCATCATCAACCTAATATAACCTTCAACCCATTCACTGAGCACACACAACCTTCACCTTGCCTTTGCTTACCATACACACTCTCTCAAAACAACCTCTTGAGCATACTCACTCATTCTACCTCTTTTAAGTTTATTAGGTCTAATGACTTATGTGATCTCCTTCATCACCTTTATTAGACAAACATGTATAATCCTATTCACTCCCTAATAATCCTAACTTACCTACACATTTTATTTCAAAATTTCTCTCCTTTATTTAGCTCCACATTTGCACAAGCTTTCACTTTGAGCACCTACTTGCAAGTCTTCTCTAAAGTCTCACACCCAAATCTAGAAAACAAAATTTTTGGTTTCACTATTTTTATTTAATTCATGATTTATCAAGTCCAAAAAATTTATTGTTTATAAAAAACACATGATTTCACCCTTAAGGCATCTTACATGGGTCACACTTAAGCATAACTCTCTTTACAATAGTCCTAAATCACCCTTTAGGTCCTATGATGACCCATTCACCTCTTTAACACTTCTCTGAGAAAACTAAAGCCTAAGAACACTTTACATATATATGGATAAATTACACATGATAAATAGGTCCTACTTAAGTTCCATTAACCATCACAATACACTTATGCTTAATTACAATTAACTCAAACACTTCTTTGTACACATAGTCACCATGAACGAACACATACTCAACTTCTAAACATTTTTTCAAAGTATATATGATTGGTGAAACCTTCATAATTTACATAGATCATCCTTATGGATTATACAACATTTTCCAATATCTAATTCATTATTAAACATCATAAAAACATCAGAACAAGCTCAATTAATCTTCTCAATTTACTTGCATAACATAGTCAAACACATATTCAACTTTGAACCTCAATATCCTTGATTTTTCACACTTTCAGATCTAAAAAATAGGTTCATTAGATGCACCATGGAGTATTTTTAAACCTTTTTTTTATAGCACCTTAAAATTCATCCTAGATCAGAAATTATGGACAAAATATAGAGCACTATTTTTTCCCTTTATAAAATTCAAATATTCAAATGCAAATGGTCATAGTTAAAATTTGGCCACTTTTATCACATATCATGTCCTCAATACTTATATTAAACACACACCTTAAATATTATTGTATGAATCTCAACCTTTAACACATAGTGCACCAATGATAAACATTAAACCTTGAACATGTTGACCTCATATTGGGCACTCTAGAAACTTTGACTCAATACACTCTCTCGGTCTTCTATATGTATCTCAATCTTTAAAAATGATTAAAAACTATCACTTTGACCTCTTGACTTAAAAGTTTACCATTGATCTATATCTGTATGATCACCCACTCACTATTGATCCTTGAAAGAAGCTTGATCTTTATCTATGCACATCGTTAGACATTCAACACTTGGCACCATCTCACTAATTCCTAACATCTTGGAGAAATTCAATCCATTGATGTTGATTTAAGTTTAGCTTGTGAAAAAATGACTATGGGAACCTTGCTTATCTACATAGAAGGCCAACTTTAAATAGTCATATCTTTTACCTCTATTACTCACATGTTCTAAAATTTGGATCATATGATCTCCTAACATTGGATAATCCAACCATGTGAAAAAATATTCTTGGAACCCTCACATATGTGAAATATGATGACATTAAAATTTTCATTGAGAATTTTCTTCTATGGAGCCAACTATGCCAAAAACTTGTCTAGAAGGCCAACTTTGAACATGCATATCTTTTGTCACTCTATGGAATTTGACCTTAAAGTTAGAAAAAATCAACTAGGTATAAATATTAATAAACCCATATGATCACCTTCTCCTGAAACATCCATATGTGCCAAATATGATACCATCAAAATTCTTGCTTGATTCTTCTTGCCATATTTCTAGTTTGGCTAAGTATGGGAAAACACTATCAAAATGCTTAAGAGCCCAACTTTATACTTGCATATCTTTTATCATGCTTAGGTGAATTACATGATACTTTTCATGTAGAAATTAGGTACTAATTTGATCACAACCATATGACCAACTCTCCTTGACTCATCTATATGTGGCAATGGTGACATCAATAAACTGCTTACTCATATTTTTTGCCACTAGACCCAAACTATCTAGATGAAAACTATGGAATACCATATGAATTGAAATTATGTACACAATATCTCTAATCATCCTTAACCATTAATAACACATTCTCAAATCACCATACTTATCCCTAAACATATTTAATCATGCTAAAATTGAAAATCAACCAAACCAACTTTAAACACACTAGGATAAGCACATTGCACACTTTGTCATTATCACTTAGGCTATCAAAGCACTTCAGATACTCACCTAGACACCTTCATAACATTATCATGACATCATTGACAATTCTCCAATAATCTCCCCCTTTATAATTAATGTTAACAACCATCATATAGCAATATACAACTCACCTTCCTTCTCTCTTTTTAAGCACTCTCACAATAACTTTCTCCCCCTTTTAAAAAATGACAAGGTGGGCACAATCTGATCTTGAGGACCTAAAAAGACAATCAACAATAGAATGATACCTTATAAAGATGATACAAACTCCCCCTTACGTTGACCCTACTTCTTCTTGCCTTGACATCTTCCTCTTTCTCTATACCAACACTCTCTTCAACCAAACACTACAACCAATGAATAAAGATCACAAAAAACCATTGGAATATGATGGAACACACAAATAAACATTTGAGAGGGACTTCCCCTAATATATTTTAGCCATTACACCTTTTGATCATCTTCAGATCTCCATACACCATGAAGAGCCAACATATAGGCTCATTAGCCTTCTTTATCAAACCACCTCAAGGACCAACTACATAAATTCATGACACTCACCAACTAGGAAATATGCACTAATCCAACCTAAGACATCACCTTGAAATGATCATGCTTTTCTGTTTTGGAGAAACTAAACAAAAAAACACTCTTATTCATACTAGGCATGTCTTGTCTCCTTGTAGCCCTATCTGGAACTAGTAGAGCCCAGAAATTTTAGTAGACACGAATTCAAGACCTGAAACATCATATCTAGAGCACTATCATATGACCCTCAAGCACATAAATTTGAAACAACTAGCTCAACTTCTATAACATACTTCTTTCATAAACAACTAGCCAATTAGGCCTCCATCTTGACAAAAACATGAATAATTTAAAAACCACAAACCTTCAAATCTCTATGAAGTTTGATTTGACAACCCATTTGACCCATTAAAATTATAAGAAAACCTTAGATCTCAACTTATAAGGTAAACTAATTTTCTATTAGAGTCCAAAACCTTAGAATCTCAAAACAAATAAGGTTAACATATAACCTTCCAGTCAACATCCATATCTAAAAATTCTTACACACCTAGAGATAGTCATAAAACACTTCTAGACCAAGATTTTATTTTCAACACCTTTGGGATCCCATACATCCTACCCCATGGATTTTGACCTGTAATAAGATAGATAAACCCAGGAGCACACAATAGCTTCCACACCTTTCTCAAATTCAAATACTCAGTCCTCTAATCCTAGGACTTGACCAATTAAAAATCTCCTCCTAAATTCATGCTTCAATTGAAACATTATAGGTTAAAAAATTATTCCAATACTATCCAATCATATTCAATACTCATATAGAGACACCTCATATTTAAAACACTGTAAACTTCCATGGCATACACAAATATTTAACAAGCTTTTAATAGGCTTAGAAAAATCTAGAACATAAGTCTAGAAGAAAGGCCTTCAACTTATAGGCTCACCTATAACCTACCATAAACTTATATGTAGATAGATATTTTAAACTCACCTTTATACCAGAGTATCCAAGTCATGATCAACAAGCTAACTCGTCAAGATAGGACCACTAAGATTCTTCACAAGATTATTTTCTCCAACAAAAGATATATAAAAAAATTCACAAACATACCTTATTTTTATACCATCTCATCAAATAATATCTAACAACCACCAAGCTTCCTCTAAATAATAAGTGTCTCCTTGAAGTTTAGATAGAGACACCCTTTTTACATAGAGAGACTAAAATTCCAAATACTCCAAAGTGTCTCATATCTCCATAATCTCATATAACTTGGAGTATTTATTGACTTTGAATGAATCTTTAACTTGTTTTTTTATTCATATTTGTCAATAGAAAATCTTGACTTTTCTTTATGTTTATTATGGAAAACAAACCATCTTTAGTCTCAGTCTAATCTCTTCTAATAGTTTAGGTTTCCATACCCATTTGTGACCTCTTCCTTTCACACTAAGAGCTCCATACACCTTATTTTACTTTGAGAACTTATTCAACCTATTCTTATAATACCTAGAAATATGACCAACTCTATGACAACTAAAACAAACAAGATCATTCATACCTTTTGCTTGATGATGATTGTGATCTTCTTTTTCTATCTAGGCAAAAGATAAATTCTCTTGGTAGTCCTATATCTTGTTCATATCTAATTCCTTATTTGTTGTGGTAGGTATTCCACCTTGATCATGATTATCTTTCATAGTCTTTGGTATCAATACCATTGAGTGAATTTTAGGAGAATCTTTCTTCTTGTTAAAAATTGAGTTCATTTTCAAACTATTCTTGTAGACTTTAGTAATATGTCATACTTTATTTCAAAAAAAAAAAAAAAATATCAATCAACATACCTCTTAACTTATCTGAGTTATGACTTCTCCAAAACTAGTTTCTCTTTATTCCAAGGTTCCATGAAGTCCATACTTGACTAACTTCCTTCTATTGTCCTTATCTCTATGACCATACTTATTACATGTATAACAATGACCTTGGAATAAATTAGCATACCTTGAAGCATTTGGTTGTCTAACAGACCTTCCTACATTACTTTAAATCTTGCATCCTCTTTGACATACTCATTATTCTCATGCATCTTTTCAAGTTTATGCAACTTGACTACAACAAGCTCATGCTGACTCTTTACAGACCCCATCTCAATATTTAGTTGAGTGTACTTTTCTTTTGATTTCAAATTTGTATTTCCAATCCTTAACTAATTCTCAAGAATAATGATCTTCTCTTCATCCTATTTGGCTTTATTGGCCATATCTTTCAATATCTATGCTTGTATTTCAATAAACTTAATCTAATCTTGATACTTATTTTCTTCTTTCTTGGACATGCCTAATAAACTTACCTCAAGAGAATTGACTTGCGATTCAAGACCTTTGATTATATTACTCATTTTATGATTCCTCTTTTTATACTCCTTTAGTTCACCAAGAGTACTCTTGAGCTCAGCTTCTAGATTAACTTCTTCTTCCTTACTGTCATCATCTCTACTGTTATTACAATCTTGTTTATCAAACATGATGTCCTTTTCTTTTTAACAAAGACTTTTCTTGGCATCTATTAGCTAAACGTTAAGATCAATGATAACATTCTCATCTTATTTGGCATCTTTCTTCAAAGTACATATCTTCTCTTTAGGTGCCTTGATCATAGCCTTCCACTATTTATTCTCTCTGTTCAACTATTTAGCGATCTTTATACCAACTCAAGATCTCCTTCAAGCTATTAAGCTTCCTCCACAAGACCCACTCTGATACCAATTTTTAGAGGTATAATCATTGAGAGTGGGGGGTGAATTAGCGAGACTCGATATTTTTATTTCAATTCTAATTATTTCAAACTATTAAACAATCAACATATATTAACTTGATCAAGCAACATTAATAAGAGATCTCATTCATTCAATGCATACATTAGATCAAACACATAACACATAGTTCCTATGGGAAACCCTCATGGAAAATAAAACCCACTCTCAAGCCTATAACACATGGACTACTATCCTATAATAAATTATAAATAAGAGACTATTCAACTCCTTTCTACCATCAAACCCTGATCATGTTGACCTGACTAATGACCTTTAGTGAAAAAAATATTCACAAGGAGAAACTATCCCTAAGGAAGATCAAATCCATTAGACCCTCCTTGAAGTGAACACCTCCACCTTGGAATTGATGTCTTCAACATCTGATGATGGATCTTTATTTATCTAACCCTTACAAAAATTGTCTTTCTATCTCATATACGCCTCTCATATAGGCATGCCACAATCTCTATCCTTCTTCACTCAAAATATCCTCATATGCATAATTATACCTCTTTACATATATTAAAACTATAATATCACTATTTAGACATAAAAAATATGGCTTATAGGTCATACACATAGTCCTTAATCTATTATACTCATTAAATCATCAACTGGGTACTCTACCTCTTCTCGTATATGATCATACCTATAAAATCACTATTATGACAATAGAAATATGACCTATAGGTCATACACAACATCATCAACCTACTCTACCCTTCAACCCATTCAATGATCACACATAAACTTCACCTTTCCTTTTCTCACCATATACACTCTTTCAAAATAGCCTCTTGAGCATTTATTTTTGATTTTTGGGAAACTAGTGTTTAGTTCCTAACTAATAAAGAGTCTAGATCAAAGGGAAAATATAATATAATATGGTAAAATATATATTTTGATAAAACTAATTACATAGGGAAGAGTAGTAACTTATCTAGAAAACTAGAAAGAGATGACTATTTCAAAGCCTAAAAACTACTCCACAAGATTAGGAAGATGTCAAGAATTTGGATCTATCCTTCATTTGATAAAATTATAGAAGAACCATTAATAGGACATTATGAGGTCCAACACTACTATCCACTCCTACCATTGTTATCGAAACTAGTCACATAGATTTGATTTTTCTAGGTTTTATTCATTGTCCCCATATGACCTTGCCTATGAAATTTTAGATGTTAAATGTCAACAGATATCCTTGTATAGCTATTTTAATATTCAAAACCCTAAGTCTATCTACACACACAAAACAACAAATACATTAAAAGTAAAGGGGGGGAACTAGGTTAGGGAAATTATGATCACACCATCTAGAATCCTTGCCTACCCCTATGCTAAAGTTGGCTAAAAATGAGGAATGCTCAGAGGCCCAAAACTAATGTCTATCCTCTATCCCACATAAACTCATGTAATCTAGAATGTGTGTATAGAATTTTTTATGTTGTGAAGATAAAAATTTGTCATGCCCCCACTTTGAATATTTAAAATGGAATTAATAAATGCTCAGGGGATTAAAACTAATGTCTATCCTCTATCCCACACAAACTCATGTAGTTTGGGTCTGGGTAATATAATGGACCAACCACTAAAAATAGTTGTATGATCTAACCTGGTGATAACCTAGGTATAATTGGGGTGTAATCTAAAACTTTGTTCAATGTGTAAGAAGAGAATGACATGTTTTGCAATTCTATCTGTATAATCCTAGATGATGAAGAATATGAATATCTATAGCATGCCCCTAAATATAGTATGTGAGTGATGTGTATGTATAGTTTGGTAATATATATAACCACATATGATATTAAATATCATGTTATGTCCCATATACAAAAATAGAGATGAAAATATTGTGCTCTATACTATGCCTATAATCTATTATCTGGTTTTATAACTTGGGTCATGTTATTTGAAGCTATATGTGTGTGACATGTAGTATGTACATGCCCCTAGATCTAGTATTTGAGTCTAAATTTGTATCAAAGTCATTAAAAGTCCATATAATCTAAACCACTCTATATAAATAGCCTATGCACCTATAATATAAAATCACTATGGATCCATTAATTTGAACCACTATATCTGAATAGTCTATTATTTATAAACTAAAGGTATATCCCTTTTAATGTCTTGAGTAATATTGAGTAATCCGTATAATTTGAATCACTATATATTTTGACTGATTTAATATGAATATAATAATTTGACTGTTGGATGTGTATGAAACATGGTGTATCCACTTATGAGAGTGGCTGGGCATGATGGGTAGGTGTAGAAATATGAATAGTAGGAATGATGCCCCCTTTTGGGGAGAGGGATGAAATTTGTGATGGAGGAGGTTGAGCCAAAAGTGATGACTTGTAGCACAAGTATAAACTAGGTTGGCTTGTTATGAATAGTCTGAGAGGTTATTTGATTGATTAGATTGAGTTGTTGAAAGTAGAACAAGTTTTGATTGGTGATGATCAAGGTGTGTGTTTGAGTATAAAATAAATATAGAGATACTCATGCCATATTAGGTAAATGAGTTAGTAAGAGAGATAAGTTTGAGTGATTACAAAGGTATCATTATCATGATTATATGAAATAAAATGTTTTTAAAAATGGTGTTATGGGGTTCAAGTTATGGGCAAAATGGTATTTTACTTTGATTAAGAAAGCTGGGTAATATAGGAAATTAGATTAATTCTCGATTCATTTATATATTGACTAGGTTGAGGTTTGGATCTCTGGAGTGGGAGATATGTGAAGGATATGAGCACCTATCATGACCCTATTTGAGTAGTTCATAGCCTAGGTTCAGGATGGTGGTGGTGTTACCCTGGTAAGTGGCTGAAATGCTTGATTTTTATCTATTCTAAAGCTTGTTCTTGATGTTTTGAGCTCTTCAAAGTAGCTTAGGAATTTTTTTAATAGTTCCAATGATCCTATCCTTCATATAACACTCATTTCTAGGTTTTATCACTCTTTTCCAAGTTCCAACACTCTTGTCTAGTGTTATTATGTTATACCCAGTGTTATTATCCTATAGGCAGGTTTTATGAGATGTAACTTTGCTAGTTGTTGTTATTTTTGTGTTGGATTTTGATTTGGCATTGTTGATTGATATATATGTTGTTTTTCATATTTTTAGGGTTATTTAAGGATGAGATAGTTACATAGGGGCTAGGTGATGGATACATTGAAGCTGTTACCATTATCTACTGATGAGAGGGTTACATAGATAGGGTAGGGTTGGCTCATGTGTGTGACCTAGGCATAGTGCATTGGGATAGATATCTGATTACTAACTTATGTGAGAGGTATAATGTAGATACATTTATTTTTTGGATTCATATAGGGAAGATTATTATGACTCTATAGGATGTGTATCACATTTTGCATTTACTAGTTAGTAGATGATGTGTGACATTGCATGATGACATGGGTACTAATGCTATTAATCATGCATCCTTATATTTTGCTGGTGTGACCTTAAGGATACATAAAAGAGGAAGTGAAAATGATATATTATTGTTAAATATCATGCAATATTGTGTTTTTTTTCTTGTGAAAATGGTTGTCTATTTTGTTGGCCTCATTTGTTGATGTGGCTGGGAGTGGAGTGTTGATTTCATATATGATGCATAGGATTATGTGTAGTGTGGAGGTATATAACACTTTGTTATTTTGGGTTAGGACTATGGTTACCCACTTATACAAATATATTTATAGGTTTACATAGGAGGCATTTAATGGTAGATTGAGTGTAGCAACATTATTGCATTATTGGGCTTATAAGCACATAGCAATTGTGCAGTTGATAGGATTATCGAGGGAGAAGTAGGCACCTCCAAAACCATTTGGGGAGTGATGGATGAGTAAATTAGCTATCCTATCCCTAGGGATGGATCATTATATGTGGGTGTTAGATATATTGGTGGCTAGTAACATTATACGGAGGCCTTACAAATGATTTTTTGGGTGGATCAAAGATGGAGTGTAGTTGTGGTATATGTGGGTCATCTATTGGATACATGACTATTGGGTTAGAGTATATGAATTATTTTAGTATGATAATGTGAATAGATATTTTGGGGTATCATAGGATGTGCCTTTGGTATCATTGGTATGGGTGAGGAGTGCACAAGAACCCATAAGGGTAGGAGCTCATGTGAGGCCTACACAAGTTGAGCTAATACCATTACCTTTGGATGCATGGGATACAACTACATATATTATTGATGTGGATGATGTTGTATGTATATATGTATATAATTTATGGTGGATGAGACATCGGTGGTATCTATTGTATCCTATTGAGGCAAGGGATGCTCCTAAGTATGAGGATCTTGAGCCAATCCAGATGATGGGAGGTAAGTATCAATTTCATTTGAATTATGTATAAATTTGTGCTTTTAGTTTATTTTTAAAGTATATAGTTGATGCAATGCCCTAATTTGTGTGTAGGTGAAGTGGGAGGTGTACAATATTAGGCACATGCTAGGGTGGGGAGTGGAGATGATGATTATTGGGAGACCATCATTGAGTCTACACTCTAAGAACTCACACAACATGTACTTGATGATGTAGTGGAGGAGGGATTGATAGAGTAAGTGATGGTTATGGCCATCACTTCATGCACTTATATTTGATAGGGATGATATAGTGATAATTGAATATGTTAGGGTAGTAGGATAGAGAAATGAGTTGAGAGCTGAGCTAGATAGGCATAAGATACCTCCACTTGATTATGGTTTTGTTAGGATGAGGATCAAGGATGAGTACACAAACCTTCTAAGGTAGTATGAGAACTTACATGAAGAGCATGGTTAGCTACTAGAGTGAGAGAGTCATCATGAGAGGCATTTGAGAGCTTGAGGAGGTATAGGGCCATCAAGTGCTAGAGTGGATTATGGGACTAGTACTAGTGGGGAGAGTGAGACTGAGAGTAAGGGGATGATGCCCATTCATGATTGATTATATTTGATATAGTGTATATGTTTTGAAAACTATGTTATATATATATATATATATATATATATATTTGGATTCAAGTGTATTATATTATGGATTTTGGAATAGATTGGTATATTTATTGTAAATGGTTGATTAAAAATAGCTGATTTGACATTGATGTTGAGGTTGCATATGTTTTGGTAACATGGTATTTGTATATGTAATTTGATTATTGTTTATAAATGTGATGTTAGTTTTGACTTTGAATTATATGCGAGTAAATTTTTTTTGGTTTTGTAATTTGTAAATTGATTTGGTAAAGTGAGTTGGTTTGAGATTTGGTAAAATAGGGTATTGGTAAAATCAAGATTTGGCTAATGTGGTTTGGTTAGGGATGGTTATTTGGAATTAGGAATGTTAGTTTTTAGTATATGGGGATGTAAAATAACACTCTATGCATATCACTTTCTTGAGAGTGGCTCAAGAATATAAATTTCTAGCTAGACCTTTGGATCCATTGTTGCCCACTAAGTGAAGCTTATGAATTAATACCAGTATGAATGTGTGTTGTATCACTTTATGCTATATCACTATCTGAATCCTGATGGCCAACTGAATAAGTGCCCATATTTCTCATGCTATGTAGGAACATGCTTTGTATCTTATACTATCTATGGTACACTAATTGTAGTTGTATGTGGAAACTCTATAAGATACAATCTTAATGGATGCACAACTAAAATTATGTGCTTTGAAGAAGGCTCATCTATCCATAATCATAGTGTATTTCTATGTGAAATAACACATGATGTCCTCTACTAATATTCATATGACTAAGTAATAGATCGATCTAGAACTGCAACCTATTATAGGGGCTCATCTAATATCAATCATAGTGGGTTATTATGTGAAATAGGTCCCTAAAAACTTGGTCATAGTGAATATCTCTCAAGAGATATACTCTATGGTGTGGGTTCATCTAATCTTAACTATAGTGGGTTGATACATTAGATAGGACCCAAAAATATTGAATATAGTGAATATCTCTCTAGAGTGGTACTTTGTTGTAGTGCCTATGACTATGATAGATATGTATATGGAACTATACTATGTATTCATTGGATTACACTACTATATGTAGGTTGCTTTCATTGTACTAGTCTCCAAACCTTCCAAGTTTGTTGAATAGGAAATCTCCTATGAGGCTTTGTCCTAGGAACCACATTAATCTCATGATGAGGAACTGATGATTCCTATGAAGGAATTTCCTAGGATGACTCAGTCATGGAGGAATGAGGTCTATGGTTATATGATGGAGGAGATATCAATGCCTCTTATGTGAATGATATGATGTCATTATCAACACATCTATTAATGTAATCCTTGAATCCATACAATCATTTTCTCTGTGTTCATGTATACAAAGATAGTTACAAAAGGGTTGATGTGGCTATTTCTTTAGGAGATGTGGATCTCATCGATGAGTAGAAGGTAATGTGATTAAACTCCTATCTAGTAATGCTAATAATATGACACATGGGTCATCTTAATCTAAATCAAAGTATAGTGGTGCCTTATTATTTTTCTCTATAGTGCATACTGTAGGTTGTGTTTTGGAAACTATCTCTCTATTCTTAATTGATTACATTTGTGGTTGTGGTCTCCTATCTTGTTTAGGACATGGTGGATGTTATGTGCTAAGAGCTATAGATGGAGGTACTACTATGAAATATAGAGTAATTAGATTAACAAAATCTACCTCAATTAATCCCAATTTATTTTGCAAAGCTAGATATGTAACATAAGTGCTTGAAAAAGGACTCTATTTGATATAATATATGCTCTAGGAGAGGTTGGTTAATCCTTTTTATAAATATATGTTGAATCTCTAAATCTACCAATTTGTAGATAAATCTTAACATGTGAGTCTTGAATCATAAGATATAATTACTAACTAGCTCTAAAGTATTCTGATGTATGTGGCAAGTTTCTCATATGTAACATGAGAGCCCATGTTTGATATGTAATATCTAAGAAATTCTCCTCTAAGTCATCATATGTGTGCAAGGAGCCAATGGGGAGTAGATGAAAGAACCAATTATGTGCTTCCCCAACTAATATCTACTGGAAAAACTTTAGTAGAATCAAAGGACTCTCATGAGATGGTAAAGCCTTTTGAAAATCTTGAAGGTGTACAAATGGATCTCTAGTTCCATAAAAGTGAGGCAATGATGGTATATATAAATTCTTAGATAATGAATATTTTATAAATGTATTTGGAAGAGGGTTAACATTTAAATCATTGGCATCCATCCAAGACTTATAAGCCTTGTTTTCCAAGGTAAGGAGATGTACTTGGTGTTGTAATTCACCAGCTACATGCATCAAATAAATAATCTCTTGGGATGGTATATTAGCATCTTGAAGTGGTTCATTTAATCATTAAATTTGATCATTTATGTTAGACCTGGGAATGATACTTTAGTAATTAGATCATAGAGAGGGGGTTTTCTCACTTGAACCTTTGGAGGAATTGTAACTTGAACCTTACCATTCTCTTTGGGTGAAAAGAGAGAAATAGGTGATACTGTAGTAAGGGATGGATCGAGAGGTTCATTGATATCTTTATTATTTAGTGAATCACATTCTAATTGATTATAAGATGTGATGTTATCATTAACATGTTAATTATGTGAAATATAATCATACATAGAATTAGAAACAATATTTGGTAGTGCATTATGTTTGAGAGGAGGAGTGAGAGAATATTTAGAAACATGAGATGCATTTTATTCTTTACTATTTACATAATAATCATAATTATTCTATGCATTAACATAATCAAAATTTTAGTCATATTCACTCTCAGTTTCATATTCATTTTCATGTTCTCTATCATACTCATTATCACTTCCATCATCACTAGGGAGAGGGGTAAGAGAATAATTTAATGATTTTATACTATGCAATAAATTATCATGTGAAATTGGAATATTATGTGCATTTATGTTATCCATGGATGGAGTGTATGCATTATTTCAATTTGAAATATGAGAAGTAAGAGAAAGAGAGTTATCATTTAGACATTCTTTGTGACAAATTAGAGTTGAGAACATGATATGGATCATTTTAACTATGCATTGGAATTTTGATTCTATTGTGTTTATATTATTTTAAGTTGAAAATATAAGTAGCAAGAGAGAGAGAGAGAGAGAGAGAGAGAGAGAGAGAGAGAGAGAGAGAGAGAGAGAGAGAGAGAGAGAGAGAGAGAGAGAGAGAGAGAGAGAGAGAGAGAGAGAGAGAGAGATTAGGTTCACATGGAAGTAAATTATCACCAATAATAGGTTCACTTGGAAGTGCATGACTAATTTTTTCATTTGGTGCATTATGCATAGGAGAATGAGGTGAAAAGTATCTTTCCCATTTATCAAAATTATTTTATTTAGAAGAGGGAATAAAAGTGATAGGTTTGAGACAAGAAGGTGCATCTAATTTTTATTCACTATCACTTTCACATGTATCATCATTTTCCTCATTAAAAAAATAGTAATTATCTTCATTGTAAATGAAATCATTTTCCAAATTTTTAGGTAATGTGTAATTTTGCAAATTTATCCATTCATTGCCATAATTATGAGAAAAATTTAGAAATTGATCTATGGGATGAGAGGGAAGAAGTGCCTTAGTGTGAATTTTATTTCTTTCACCAAAGAGAATATGTAAACATACTATTAAGAAAATAAATACAAAAATAACTACTAACATAGAGATTTTGAAAATATTTTTGACACTCCAAACAATTTGCAAAAAATTCAAAATTGTTATCTAAAAATTGTAAAGAAGGCTTGGGGTTTGAGGACCTATTTTGGAAATATAGGGTTTTGGGTTAGGGTTTTATAATTTTTGAAAATTATTGCAATAATTTAAATTTTAAAATAAATTTGATTAAATAAATGCACAAAAATTTATACAAAAATTGGAAATTTAATTTTTTCACAAAATAAAAACCAACATAAAAATTTTGAAAATATTTTTGACACTACAAACAATTTGCAAAAATTTCAAAATTGTTATCTAAAAATTGTAAGGGAGGAAGGCTTGGGGTTTGAGGACCTAGTTTGGAAATGTAGGGTTTTGGGTTGGGATTTTAGAATTTTTGAAAATTATTGAAATAATTTAAATTCTAAAATAAATTTGAATAAAATAAAAGCACAAAGATTTATACAAAAATAAGAAATTTGAAATTAATTTTTTGAACAAAAATATAAGGAAAAATCTTAAGGGTACCTAGGGTTTTAGATTTATTTTAAGTAAGTCAGGTCCACCAAATGTTTTATTATTTTTTAGAAACTAGTGTTTAGTTCCTAAATAGTAAAGGGTCTAGAGAAAGGGGAAAAATATAATCTAATATGGTAAAATATAGATTTTAATCAAATTGATTACATAGGGAAGAGAAGTAACTTATATGAAAAAGTAGACTGAGATGACTATTTCAAAGCCTAAAAACTACTACACAAGATTGGGAAAATGTCAAGAGTATATATTTTTATTTAATTTAATGAAAGGATAAAAGTGATAAAAAAAGACACTTTAGGATCCAATGCTACTATCTTCTCCTACCACTATTGTCCAAACTAGTCATAAAGATTCAAGTTTTCTAGGTTTTGTTCATTGTCCCTGTATGACCTTGCATATTAAATTTTAGATGTTGAATGTAAATAGAGATTCTTTTAAAGTTGTTTTAATATAAAAAACCCTAGGTCCATCTACACACATGAAATAATAGATACATAAAAATTAAAGGTGACAAAAACTAGGTTAGGGGAAGTATGATCACACGATCTAAATCCCTTATTGTCTTGATTGATGCCTATATTAACCCTTAAGCTAGGGTCTTAGATCAGATGTATTTCTCCCTTATGGAATGTGCATAATAAATGTACATATTAGATGCAAGAATGAAAATTTTCCCTAGGTCCTTCCTTGATCAAGCATGCAAATTTATGTGTGATGCAGAATGCTGAGCTATAATATTGACTAATTTTTTTAACTATGTATTGTGCTAAAGTATTAAGTGCTAGTTATAAAATGCCTTGTGAAGTATTTTATAGAAGAGACTCTTTATTTTAAATTTAGGAAATTTTATTCACATTTGGGAAATATTACAAAGACAAACAAAACTTAAAGATGAAGCTAAGAAGGACAAGAGACTCATTAAGCGAGGAGACTTGACCGTTGGGACTCAAAAATGCAATTGGACAGGAGTGCTAGAAATTAGACACCCTAGGGTCTAGTTCCATAGTCCAATTATATTTATCTTATCCTATAGGATCAAGACCTAAGGGGATAGGATTTTCCTAGGGAATCTATCTTGATTGAGGTGGAATGATTATTTGAAAAGCTTAGGATGACTATGAATAAACAAAAAGGTGATCAAAGAAAGAAATACGACCAAAATAAGTAAAATGAAATACATGGATAATGTGAACAAGGCTCATATTCTCCAGTAAAATTCTCCCATGAAAAGGAATATTAAAATACATGATATATGTGGTTTCTTGACTAGTTTAGAGTGTATACAAGCATACTCACTCATTCTACCTCTTCTAAGCTTATTAAGTCTAATGACCTATGTGATCACTTTCATAACCTTACTTAGATAATATGTCTAATCCTATTTAATATATAATATTCCTCAATGATCTAAAAATTATCTTTTAAAGGTTATCTCCTTTATTTGGCTCCACATTTGTACAAGCCTTCACTTTGAGCACCTACTCACAAGTCTTCTCTAAAGTCTCACACCCAAGTCTAGAAACCAACATCTTTGGTTTCACTATTTATAGATAATTAACTATTTATCAAGTCCATAAGCTTTATTTTTTGGCCAAAACACAAGCCTTCATCCTTAAGGCATATTACATGGGTCACACTTAAGCACAACTCTCTTTCAAATAGGCCTAAGTCACCCTTTAGGTCCTATGATGACCTGTTGACCTCTTTGAAACTTCTCTGAGAAAAATAAAATAGAGGAACACTTTACATATGAATGGACCCATTAAAAATGATCTATATGTCAACTTTAAGTTCCAAAAACCATCATATTACCCTTATACTTAGGCATAATTATCTCAAACACTTATCTATACACACAATCACCATGAATGAACACATAATCAACTTCTAAATATTTTTTCATATTGTATATGATTTTTCAAACCTTAATAATGCATATAGATAATACTTATGGATTCTAAAGCATTATAGAATATCTAATTCATCATTAAACATCAAAACAACATCAAAATGATCTCAATTACCCTTCTCAAGTTACTTGCATAACATAGTCAAACACATAGTCAACTTTTAACCTCAATATATTTGACTATACACACTTTTAGATTTTAAAATTAGGTTCATTAGATGCACCATGGATCCATATTCAAATTTTATTTTTATATCACATTTTAATTTATCTTAGATAAAATTTTATGGATAAAATATAGAGCACTAGTTTTTCCCTTTACAAAATTCAAATATTCAAATGCAAATAGTCACAATTAAACCTTGGTCACTTTGTTGGCATATTGTGTTCTCATTGCTTAGATTAAACATGTACCATCAATATTATTTTACAAAGTTCTACCTTTGACAAATACTTTACTAATGCCAAATGTTAAACCTTGAACACGTTATCCTCATCTTGGGCATTCTAGAAACTTTGACTCAATGCACTCCATAGATATTTTATCTATAGCTCAGTCTTTAACAATTCTAAATAACTATCAATTTGACCTCTTGATTTTAAATCTCACTATTGATCTCTATTTGTATGATCACTCTCGCACCATTGATCCTTGGAAGAATGTCAATTTTTATCTCTACATAATGTTAAACATTAAACACTTGGTGCCATCTCACTACTTCTTGACATCTTGGAGAAATGTACTCTATCGATGTTGCTTAAACTTTAACTTGTGTAAAAATGACTATGGAAACCTTGCTTATCTTCCTGGAAGGCCAACTTTACAAAATCACATATTTTACCTCACTCACTTTTATGTTCTCAAATTTGGACCATTAGATGTCCTCACATAGGAGAATATAAACATGTGAAAAATTTCTCCTAAAAGCTTCACATGTGTGAGATATAATGAAATTAAAATTCTCACTCAAATTATTTTTCCATAGATCCAACTATGTCAAAAACTTATCTAGAAGGCCAACTTTAAACATGTATATATTTTGTCGCACTATGAAGCTTGACCTAAAAGTTAGAAAAAATAAATTAGGTACAAAAATAAAAAAACCTATATGATCACCTTATCCTAAAATATATACATGTGTGAGATATTATACCATCAAAATTCTTACTCGACTCTTCTTGCCATATTGCTAATTTGGCTAAGTATGGGAAAACACTATCAAAATGCTTAGGATCCCAACTTTGCACTTGCTTATCTTTTGTCCCACTTAGGTGAATGACCTAAGAATTTTAATATATAAAATAGGGACTAATTTAATCAAAAACATATGAACAATTCTCCCTAACTCATCCACATGTGGCAATGGTGATGTTATCAAACTATTTACTCAAATGTTTTATGACTAGACCCAAACTGTGTAGATGAAAACTATGGACTACCAGATGAATTACACTTATGCAAATAATATCTCTAATAATCATTGAAAATTTAGATAACCCATTTCACATTATAAAATCACCATAATTATTCCTAAACATATCTAATCATGCCAAAATTGAAGATCAACCAAGCCAACTTCAAGCACGCTAGGACAAGAACATTAAACGCTTTGTCATTATCACTTAGGCTATCAAAGCACTTCATCCACTCACCTAGAAACATTCATGACATAATTTATAATTATCCAATATATAAATAGTATCCAAGTGTTGGTCTTATAAGGGAGGACTCTAGTTCTTCATGCTAAGAGAAAACTATTTTAGTGAAGTCTTGAACATCTCATCAAGGGGGGTAGTTTTGGTCTTGTACTTCTTTTTCCTAAAAAATTATCTCTCCCAGATACTAGAGTAGGTAAATGGGTCTCCTAATAACCTTATAAAAGTTTTTTTTATTTTTATAAAGGTCTCTTCCCTCACAAACCATCAGAAACTCATTGATTAGCTCTTGAGTGCCTTCAAAACCCAAGAGGTAGGTTTTTCTTAGTTTTGGCCCTTAGGGAAGTAGTAACGCAATATAATTTGAGGGGGTTTTAGAGGTCCTCCTAAATAATTCACATAATTTTATCCTCTGGTTCACACATGTGATACCTAAGAGCCCAAAGACCTTTTAGATGCCCTCAAGAGAGAAAGCTTAGTCTAGGCCTAGGAACACATCCAACCACTTCTACCTCATTGTTTCACTATTTTGAAGGGTCAATACGTTATAAAATATTATGGTAATGAGGGTATGGTATCAAAAAATTTAAAAAACTTATAAAATAGATATGGATGATCACCTACAACAAGGAAATCTCAGGCAAGTTAAGCTTCATGAGGGTATTATCTTGAGAAGACTAAAAACTATGGTTATCAAATGAAGAAGGCTAAACCATCTCATCAAGTTGAAATGAATGAATGAGAGGATCATAGTCATGTTTTATGAACTCATAAAGGGATAATTCATCCTCTATCTATATAATCTACATTTATCACCTACAACCATGATAAAAGAGATGAACCAAATGCACTATAGAAGGTACCATGAAACCTTAATGGAAATCTTGAAGTGGATAGATCTTTGAAAACTCATAATTGGCACTAGGAATATTCTAAGATACTCTAAAAAAGATCACCAATTTGATATAGAGACAAGTTTATAAGATAAATGATCACCTACAGTCATATATTCAAGCATACTCACTCATAAGACAAGAGGTGGATAGAGCAGTGATTAAGGACTTTCAAGATAAGTGTAGTTTCAAATGAGATTGTGACCTTAATGGAGATAAATTAATAAATTTATGAGAATATAATTGAAATATTGGTAACCTATTCAATATATTATATCATATAATCCTACACATAGTCCATATAAGAAGGAGAAAGAATCTCCATCTACAACCATGCTAAAAAGAGGTGAGATCAAAGATGTAGACAAGGATAAACTTGATTGATTGAAGGGAGAGTTGAGATAAAAAAAATATTAAAGAAAGGGTTATAAAATTATAGTGATTTTATAGGTCTATTTATATCAATTTTAAGACCTGAAACTATATACAATCTATACAAGGATCAAGTGCTCTCACATAGTCAAGATTATAGTGGAAAAAGTTTCATTATTCAAAAGGTGGAGTAATGAATATAGAGGTGATAGTAATTCAAGGTGATGGGTATGATTTTGGATAAAAAATAAACCCAAATGATAAATTAAACTTATTTTATACCATATTTTCATATGAATCTCCACCTACAATAGGGTTAGAAGGCTCTTGAAATAGGCCAATCCTTCAGCAAGTTCAATACTATGAGAAAGGTGTTATTATGCTTTTCGTTTCAATGGAGTTTCTACCCAAGGTTGAGAGTCACATGTAATTATTATGATTCCTATCAAGACATGAGCTTAAAATTGTAAATTTACATAGTCATTCACCCTATGAAACATCACTTATAGCCTTCTTAGGACAAATCTATCTCTAAGATTATGAGAAAATAAGAGAAAAGTGATCTAATGAAATATTATTATGATTAATGGAGGATTAATAATAATTATGAAGTGTGAATTAGATAAATTAATATATAATAGTTCCCCAAGAAATATCTATATTCAAGGTCATCTTTAAAATGTCCACCTATAGCCATACTAGGGTCAAGTGTATTGATATATTTATATACCCTTGACAATTGCAGTTCAAGATGAAATTCATTCAAGGAGGAAAATTTTTAAGTTACCTATGAAATAAAATGATAAATTAATGTCTTAAAACACTAATAAATATCATTATGTCTACTAAAATTCTACCAAATCAGAAAAGTATAATACATAGGCCTGTGTAGAAAATTAAGACTATGTAAGGGCTTAAGAACACCTTTAAAGAGAAAATATAACAAGATAAAGGTGAGAGGGAGGTTACCAATGACTTGGTAGGTCTGAAAAGTGAAAAATAATGGTGTAATTAATATAAAAAATTAAAAATTACCCAATCATCACCTACAACAAGGTTAGTAAGGCAGTCACATTGAGATTTTTTTGAGGAGATATAATATGATGAATTGCATAGTTTCAAGAAGTGAATAGTAAAAGTTATGAATCATTTAAATAAGTATTTTATATCCTAATAAATCCATATCAGAATTATTATATGAAATTACAATAATCAAAGATGTAAACTCAGTCATGAACTTATAGAACATGAAGACACAGGCAACCCACTAGCTAGTTTAGGAAAAAATGCATCTTGAGGCCTCTACAAGCATGATCTAGTTGCAAAAATTGGTATAAGTTATTTTCATGATTTTTTTAATCTATATATAATATTTTTTAGGTCAAAATAATAGTGTAATAGTCCTTTATTTTTTCACAATCCTATGCTTGTCTTGTTGACAACCAACATAGAGCTCGTCAAACTTCTTGGAGGGAAATAAGGTATGATAGATGGGTTGAGCCTCATGTGAGAGTTTTTAAAGAATATTAGGGTTATTTTAAGTGTTAAAACACCTATTTATAGTGATAAAATATATAATTTCAAGGCAAAACATGGATAAGTGAAAGTTTACAAAATTTAGGGTTTTGGCATGCAAGTAGAGATAGTTAAAAATGAATTTTAAGGGGTTTAAAGGGTTAGATGATGAAATATAATTCTTGGATAATATGTGGGAGATTTTATAGGTTGAAATTAAAAATTAATTAGGTATTTATACCTCATATATCTCAATATACACTTTTTAATCTCTTTCCATGTTTTTTGGTTCTCATTTTCTTAGTGTATAACAGGCCTAAATCAATGATTCCAGATGTTTTTATTAATTAAAACTTAAAAAAATGATTTTAATAGTTGTGTGTGTCCATAATTTTAATAAATAAAAAATAATTAAGTATTTTTACCTCATAAAATTCTATAAAATGGAAAAACTCATGGCTACACATGTTTAAAAATGAAACAAGGCAAGTTGAGGCAACCCTAAAAGATACATTTTTGAGTTATACTCAATTAATTGAATTTAAATTTTAAATAAAGGTATTTTTTGGTTTAATTTAATATTTAATTTTTTTTTCATGTCCCTAATGTACTTGAGGATAGATAAAAGGTTAGATTATAAGTTTGCTAAAGAAGCATGTCAAGAATTCTCACTTGACTACTTACACCTTGGAGTGAGAAACTAAGTAAGTGTCTAATTGAATTTGTTTTATAGGATAAGATACCTAAATTTAGGTGAATTTTTATTTAAAAATTTCCAATTCACAAATAAAAATCTAAGAAAATGGAGAAAAGCCTAGTAGGCCTAATTAGGCATACTCAGTCCTAGAAGTGAAAAATGAGTATTTAACCCTTTGAGAATGTTTTGGGAGGTTATAAAGAATTAATAGGGTTAAATTTAGATTTTATAGGATTAATAATAATAATAATTCAATTTGATATGTAATAAGTATCTAAATAAGGCCATTAGGCCTAATAGGCCTATTTGGACATAGGCAGGCCTAAAATGAGAAAGTGGAGTTTGGTAAGAAAAATGAAGTTTCAGGGGTACGAAAAAAATGGTAAGAAATTTATTATGAGAATTTTTAACCCTAATATCATCTTAAAGGTACTTCAAACCTTTAACACTTATTATTAGGCCTTTTAGGCCTAAAGATAGTCTTAAGACCTATAAACTCACACCACCATGAAGACATTTACAAACCTTTCTTAAGAAAAGATGATATAATGAGAAGGTTTAAGGAGATGGTAAAGGTCCCATTAATGTGTTTTAAAGTATAGATAAACAAAATAAAGGTCATTTTGGTCCTTAAGGAACTAATTCAAACTATGTAGTCAAGACATCCATTCAAACCACTTATTTCAGAGCTCATTGTTTTAATAATTTTCCTGCTTCTTTTAATATGATTTAATTAACTACTAAAAACAAAGTATAAGTAGGGTTTTTAAGATTAAATAGAGATAGGGATGTTTTGTTGTGCACCATAGATCAAGATTTATTTTGATAAATCTTCTTTGGCTAGGGAGGAATGACCTGTAATACACCACACTTAAACAAAAAAATTCATTAATAGATAGATGGGTGGGCAGCCTAGTTACAAACTAGTCTCAAGAAATGTCATGCTTTATCAAATGGTTGTCATCCCACATACAAAAATTCAAGTTTATTTTAAACATTAAATTACAAAGATAGATATGGATATAAATAAATAATGTCAAAGATAATCAATTAATGAGAAGATTTATACGATCAAAATATCCATCTTAGAATTCATTAGCAATGTCTTTGTCTTCTTGAACTATGGATATAACTCATCAATATAGGTGAAATCATGTATTTAAATAAAAAGACAAATCCCTATCTCAAAATCTATATCACTCTGATCTACAAAGAGAGGTTGAAGGACTATGGGAAGATCAACTATGCTAATTCAATCATGCATTAAACTAGGTAAGATCATCTACATAAACAAAATAGTATTTAAAAAAATAGATAGCAGATTTATAATATGTTTTAAAGATGTAACAAGGGTTGATGTTGATATTATATGATTGATGTTGATTTATATGGATCGATGTTGATCTTCTACATACTATTAAATTTGTAAAATAGACTATAATAACACTTTATATTTTTGATAAATTGATGAAAATAGAATCTAAAAATAGATAAAAATAGAGACTTACAGATAGAACATAGTTTTGACATATAAAATAAGATATTTAAAACCACTTAATTAAATATATAAGGATCAATGTCAATTCATCATAATCGACATTAATTCAAATGAATCAATATCAATTCTATACAAGATAATTGAATATTAATTAGACTAAAATAACAACCTAGAAAACTGATAAAATAAATAAAATCGAATGCCTATCAGACACAAAAGATGATAAATATGAGAAACTAAACAAAAATTTATTTAAATACTAACCTTTTTGATAGAAAATAAAACTTGACAAGATGAGAGAAGAAATTTCACAAAATCCTCTTGATGATGCTTTAAATGGAGATTCTTCAAGATAATAACACTTTCAAAATGTCTGTATATGAGTTGTAGTGAGATTTTAGTAGAGTTTCAATGGAAAAATAATAATCACTATCCTCTTGAGCAATGGAGGTCTACTGAGTATTTATGGATCGATGTTGATCCCAATCGATTGACGTCGATCGTGGAAGATCGACATCGATTTAACTAAAATAGGAGAAGTTGACTAAAAATCTATTCTAATGGGTTGGCATGGGGTAAAAAAAGGCTAAAATGACTTCCAAAGTCATTTGGGTTGTTTTATCCATGGAACAAGGTTGGGTAAAAGGAGTAATAAGGACAAAAGGAAGGTTTTTTAGATTTTATGTGATTTATTTGATTTTATGGTTTTAAGGATAAGGTAAAAAGGGGGTAATTACCATTTAACCATTGTAATTAACTTATTAACCTAGGTGGTAAATGGAAAAGTGATGGTAAAATGTAATTATAAAAATAATTATGCATTGGGGGACATTATGACATAATGTTATATAAATTTAATACAAGGTATATAAATTTAGCATCTACATTTTGCCCCTTTTTGTAGAGTGGTATACGATGGTGCACCATGAGACAAAAACTATAAAAATTATGAAATTCTCCAAGTTTTTGTGAGGAGGTATCCCCCCTCAAACTGGGCGATAAAAAGTGAAATGGAATGGATGATAGGTTTGAACAAGATGGAATGAAAAAAAGAAAATAGATGAGATGGTATGGAACAAAATGGAAGATAGATAAAGGATTATAAAAATAGATGGTAGACAATAATAAAAGAAGGCCATGTTTACATGAAATGAAATAAAAATTAATGCAAGCAAGAATGCTCAAAAGACTAGATCAAACAGTGAAATGTCACAGCTAAAATAAGTAAGCATATAAGAGGTAAATCAAGAGCACAAGAGATAGGAATAGTGAACCAAAGTATCTAGTTTGCATATGATATGTGCATACCTATAGGAAAATTTACGCAAGAAAAAGACACCCTTTGGATCTTACATGGGGTAAAGTTCCAAAAAATAAGGGTATGCCAAAAGAGATTAGGGAAATGACAAGGGGCCAAAATTCACTAATCTAAAGGGTAATAAGAGGGACAAAAATGGGATAGCTATGACAAAAAGCAAGAAAATATGGATCCAAAAGCAAATTTAAAGTAAGAAAAACAATATAAAATGTAAATAGTAATCAAGCTAGGTAATCAACATTGATCAAAACTAATTGACATCGATTAAAGCCAATCGACATCGATCTCAATAACGGCTATAAATAACTCACTAATAAATAATAGAGATCATTCAACTATCAAGTGCATGAGAGTTTTATAAGTGAAAATTTATGGGTTGTTGATGTGGGGACACAAAAATGAGATGATGGAGGCTAGTGGGAGTTGTTGTTGTTGATGATGATGATGAGTACACTATGAGATAGGTGACACACTTTTTTATGTATTTTATATTTTAAATGTTTTTTAAGTTTTTGTCATTTACAACTTAAAGGAAGGGTTAGGAGGGGAAAAGGAAGGGTAATAGGATAAGGGGAGGGTAGATTAGGAATATAAAAGGGATAGGGGAGATAACTTAGCATTTTTATAGAAGGAGGGATCAATGTCGATCTATACAAATTGACTATGATCCAAAATAGATTGACATCAATTCCTAAGGATCACCATTGATCCAAAAGGATCGATGTTTATTGATAAGTAGAGGGTAAAAAGGAAAGGAAAATGATAAATTAATTAATAAAATATTGCTTATGATAGGCTCACAAGCTATTGACTATGAGGGATAGAGTCCCACCATTACTAGAGGAGCTACAAGAGTTATTAGATGATGAAGACTAGGCACACTTAGAGGTGGTGGGATTTAGAGGGATTTCATACTACCACTACATCTATTAAGACATTGGTATGATAGAGGTACTACTAGAGTGGTGATATTATACCACCAACACCTTTTGGCTTTTTACAGGTGAGATGACCATTATGACTGAGGATATTTACCAGATCTTGAGGCTACCCATTTAAAGATCTCTAGTATACACTATGGAGGAGGTTAGATGTGTGATAGCACTAGCATGACTATATGGGGAAGATGTTATAGATACATTATTTTTTGCTAGAGGGTTTTCATTTTATCCCCTATTCAAGTAGGCACTAGTAGAGAGGCTATTATTAACCATGCTCATGCTGGCTCTGACTTGTTATGTATTGCCTAATTTTGGTGGAGGATGGTTACCATGGAGCTTCTCTTTAGTTATATCATATATTATTGAGCACAAGACCATATTTTATTAGGTGTCCACATTATTAGGGTAGATATATAGGGAATTATGGAGCTGGCATACTAGACACCAGCTAGGGCTTGATATTACATTCATATTGCATTGCTGGGTTTATGAGCACGTTCAAGTGATTCAACCTCTTGGGACCCCAAAGGTTAGGATCAAAGATAGGGCACATAATTCAGGTTTCTTTTGATGAGATGATGACCTAGTCATACCATATCTAGACATGGTAGTGCATGATCTAGCATACTATAGACAACATTTTTAGATCCTCCAAAGTAGATACATTATCTAGAGACCATATCTATGTTTTCTAGTATGGCCTGACATAGAGGTAGAGTTGAAGGATGCAAATTTTGAGAGATGGGTATACAAGAGATGAATGGACCACATGGAGTTATTTTATTTTGATAGGGTCTATCATCAATTTGGCTTGCTACAAGATATACCATTATCCCCATGATTATATAGGTAGAGGATATAGATCTAGACTGGCTAGCACCTGAAACTATAATCATCTTGATGGGAGCACTAAAAGAGCTAGAAAAATTAGATGTGGGTGATGTAGGCTATACAAATGATTATGCTACTTGGTTTATGGGAGAGATGGGAAGATGATAGTAGAGAACAATGAGGCCTTGATAGGAGGTGACACAAGAGGTGCCACCATAGGATGAGCATATGGATGAGGCAATAACATAGGATGCCCCAAATCAAGATGAGACCATAGATGAGATACCTATATAGGATGCCCCAAGATAGAATGAGTAGGGGATATCATAGGTCAAGATACAAAGTTTATGGGATGGTCTTGATAGGGTTATATGGTAGCAAGACTAGGCCATTTAGGAGAGGGATATCTACAGGGCCAAGCTAGAGCATATGAGATATTTTGTGGCTAAGAGGCCAACATGAGATACTACAAGTATAAGATTAACTCCCACATATATGATACCAAGATAGAGGTATAAGGATGCACTATCTAAGCTAAAATACTATAAGAGGATTGTATAGGATCAGCTACTAGAAGCACCTCAATTTATAGCCTACGTGGCTAGCCATAGTAGATCTCATAGGACCCCAAGTACCACCATTAGTATAGGGAACATTATAGGAGGGAGAGGAGGAGATGATAGTTGATATGATCTTTCATCTCAGTAGGATATATTTTACACAATAGACATACACATTATATGAGCCACAATCCCTTTATTACATTTGTATAGACTTTATACACACACACACACATATACATACATACACACATACATATACATACATACATACATATATGTATGTATGTATGTATGTATGTATATATATATGTATATATATATATATATACATATACATACATATATATATGTATATATATGTATATATATATATATATATACATATATATATACATACATACATACATACATACATACATATATATATATATATATATACATACATACATATATATAAATATATATGTATTTATGTGTGTGTGTGTATATATATATATATGTATGTATGTATGTATGTATGTACATATACATACATATGTATGTACATATACATACATATGTGTGTGTGTGTGTGTGTGTGTGTGTGTGTGTGTGTGTGTGTGTGTGTGTGTGTGTGTGTGTGTGTGTGTGTGTGTGTGTGTGTGTGTGTGTGTGTGTGTGTGTGTGTGTGTGTGTGTGTGTGTGTGTGTGTGTGTGTGTGTGTGTGTGTGTGTGTGTGTGTGTGTGTGTGTGTGTGTGTGTGTATGTGTGTACATAAATATAAATACACACACACACACATATATATGTATGTATATGTACACACACACACACACACACACACACACACACACACACAAACACACACACACACACACACACACACACACACACACACACACACACACACACACACACACACACACACACACACACACACACACACACACACACACAAAACACACACACACACACACACACACACACACACAAGACCTATGTTTATGTTTTATGGATGGATTATGATTTATATTTAGAGATTCATTGATTATTTAGATAGATGGATTATGATTAATAATGTTTTGATATTTATGGATTATTTAGATGGATAGATTATGATTAATAATGTTTAGAGATTTATGGATTGTTGAGATGGAATATGTTTAATTAATGAGATGCAAATTATGGTTTATTCTTATGGATGTTATGTTCTTATGGATTATGGATTTAGGGATTATTTGACATTATGATGGATAAATTTATCCCACATTGACTTGGACCACAACCAAAAGGAGGACCTCACATCTACATGCATGTACATTCTCAATGTAAAGGATAATAAACATCGACACAACCTAGAGTGATTAGTAATAAGATTATTTGGATTAGATGATTTTGACGGGATAAGGGATGGCTAACAGTGTCACCCATATTTCAAGAATCAGGAGTTTCTCTTTCAAGAATCATTTTATGTCATCATGTAGGTTGATCAATATGAGAGGCCTAATATTATAAAGTTGATCGATGTAAGAAGCTTTCTTGAGATTTTACTTTTGATAACATGATTTTTTATATGCTTTGCTGATTATACGGATCTTTAGAAATGGAAAAAATTTTAAAATTGATCAATGTCGTAAGTTTTCTACTTAGTAGCCATCCTTTAAGGGAGTGGACTATATTTTTATACTTTTGTACAACTGTCCTTCAAAGGATCAGTCTATTTATTGTTACTATTTTTGGATTTGGTTACAAATATCCTTCAAGGGATCAATATATTGATTTGACACCCTTTTTAAATTTTTTTTTACTACTAATACTAATACTGACATAAAATATCCACGTAAGATAATTTTCCTAGTTCCATCATAAGAAATGATTATGCTATCATGGAAAATAAGGGCACATAGGAGATAAGGGAAATAATGATTTGGGGTTTTTCCCAATATAGGGGAAACTTATCCAAGAGAGAATTCTATGAATAGAGCCAAGGTATTCATATTCAAGGCAAGGATTACAAAAACTACTGGGTAACCACATAACTCTCATGTCATTATTAGGTATAAAGGGAGATGATAAAATTGACCACTCCAAATGAGATAATATTTAATAACTATAGAAAGGATACAAATTCAAGGAATTAAGAGGTTCATATTCTGGTTTAACATCAAGAGAGGCTAAATGATATGCCCCAAATCCATATTTATGAGTTATGATATATGGTCCAAGCCAATTAGGAGAAAAATTACCCCTCTTATTTCATTCCATATTAGTGACATGTTGATTTTATTTAAGCACAATATCTCTGATATTAAATTCATGATCTCTTACATGTTGATTATATACTCATTTTAACCATTCTTGATATATACAAAGGTGGTCAAGGTCTATTGCTTGATGCTCATCTAAGAACTCAAGTTGGGATAAATTCTCTTGATGAAAATCCTCATTAAAAAATATGTCTTGAAGAGAGACTCAAAGGGATGGAATATATACTTCCAAAGGAAGTACCACTTCTATACCATAGACTAGAGAAAAATGAGAAGCACCTGTAAGGGTTGGAATACTAGTTTGATATGCCCATAAGGTGAAAGGGACACAAAGATGCCAATCTTTACCAGCTTTGTTAATGACTTTAGTTAAGATTTTGACTAAGGTTTTATTAGATGCTTCATCTCAACTATTGGATTGAGGATAGTAAGGTGAGGAAAAACATAATTTGATTTTAAATAAGTCACATAACACCTGGACATTCGTATTTTTAAAATATTTACTATTGTCTATTATAATTTTATAAGGAATCCCAAAATGACAAATAATGTGATTATGGATAAATTCCATAATATTTTCTACCTTGGTTAAGATAAGTGGCATAGCTTCCACCCACATAGTGAATTACTCTATAGTGGTGATAATAAAACCATGATGCTGTGAAGATTTAGGATTAATCTACCCAATGAGATTGAGCCCCCACTAGGAAAATGGCCAAAAGTCTCTTGTTGTATGTAAGGCTTTACTAGGGACATGGGATAAGTTTACATGATACTAACATTTTACACACCTCCTAACATAGGTGAAACAATCTTGATTTGAAGTAGGCCAATAATAACCTAGGCATAGGATTTTATTGGTGATTGCATGTCCATTAAAATGTCCATTGCACAAGCCATCATGGACCTCCTGGATAGCTAAGGTAGCTTCATGATTTTGGATACAATGAAGGATAATACTATCAAAACCATTCTTATAAATAATTCACTCTATAATGACATAATGGGTAGCCTTCTAGTGGAAGATGCATTTAGCACCCTTAGATAGATGAGGGAAGACAAGCCCACAAATAAATAATTAAATATTTGTACATACCATGGCTCCCTAGGATCTTCCTCAACATTATGATGGATGGGAGATCCATCCTTGTATAAAAGGGATGATTAAGGTGATATATGAGAACAAATAACTTAGACTCCTAAGGTAAAGCTAGGATGCAAGAAGAGAGGCCATAGTATCTGCAAACTTATTAGTAAACCTAGGAGTAACTTGAATAACATAACATTCAAATGAAGATAAAAGATGATCAGCCAAAGTCTTATATCTTTGGATGACATCATTATTACATTGATAAATGTTGATGATTTGATTGATCACCAACTAAGAATCCCCATAGATCTCAAGGGATCTGACTCCTAGTGTAAGAGCAGTTCAAAGTCCTATAATCAATGCTTCATACTCAACCATGTTATTGGTACAATCAAAGTCTAGTTTAAAAGATAAAGGCATGGGGATACCATGAGTAGAGATTATTATAATCCTTGAACCACTTCCACACTCACACTTAGACCCATCAAAGAATAGAGTCATTTGATATTTTGGGATGGACTGGGAAGTGGATGTGACAGACTCATTAGGGAATTCAAAATTAATGGTTTGATTATTACTAAGAGGTGATTTAGCTAATTGATCAACAATGATTTGAAATTTGGTAGAATTCTAATGGAGAAAATATAGATCAAATTTTGCTAACAACATGACCTATCTATCCATTCACTAATTTTGATTGGTTTATAATGCATGAAATTAAGGGGATTGGTAGTCATAATGACATACATCTTATGGTTGAGGAGATAATGATAGAGCTTAGAAGATACTAAAACTAATGCCAAGCATAATTTTTTAGTATGTAAGTAATGTGTATCATATTATATGAGAGTATGACTTATATAATAAACAACCTACTCTTTGTGATGCTCATCTCAATGAGTAAGCATATCATCTAGAGCATGGTTTATAACCAAGATATAAAAGAAGAAAGGTTACCCTTCCTTAGGGGAAGTAAGGATAGGAAGTGATAAAATATAGTATTTAAGTGAATTAAAGGCTTATTTAAAATTATAATCCCATAAAAAGTGACTACCCTTCTTTAAAAAATGGTGGAAGGGTTGAAAACTATCAAAAAGTTGGGAAACAAAAGGATGACTAAACTAGAGCTTACCTTGCAAACTACAAAGCTGCTTAAGATTGCAATAAGGAGGAATTTATAGAATAGCCTTAATATTAAATTAATTTAAATAATAAAACATAAAATTTTACCCATCAAGACATCAAAAATTCACTTTTTAGAATTTAGATGCACATGATAATGAAGCAAATGATCAAAGATGACCTTTAGGATAGATAGGTGATCTTTACAAAATTTAGATCTTCCAAGGAGATTATCTACATAATATTAAATAATTTTATGGATCATGTCATGAAATATATAAGTCATGGCCTACTAATAAGTGGATCATATATTGTTAAGGCCAAAGGGCATAACATATTAGCAGAAGGTTCCCCAAGGAGTAACATGATAGTTGATAAACTGGTGCAATAAGTATCTGATTATAACTAGAGAAACAATCCATAAGGGACAAAATTTCATGGAAAACTATTATATATACCAACTGGTATATAATAGGAAGGGGAAAATCATCTTTTGGATAAGCAATATTTAAGTCATGAAAGTCAGTACAAATGTGAAGTCCCCCTACAGGTTTAGTGACCAGAACAATGTTGGACATCCATTGAGGATAATGAATGGATTGAATGATGTTAATGGATAAAAGGCATTATAACTCTTATTTCATAAGGAGTGAAACATGAGGATACATCTTTATTATCTTTTGCTTTATCAACTTAGCATCAAGAAAAGTTACGATGTTATGGATAAAGATTGAGGGATCAATACCAGGCATATCACTATAAGACCAGTTAAAGGCTTTACTATGATATGATAAGAAGGTAGTAAAATATCAAATTTATTTTAGAACTAAGGATTTTATAATTTTAATAATCCTTAGGACTTCTTGGGACCCAATATTAATATCAGTAGTAGCTTCATTTAGCAACCTAGACATTTCAGATGGAAAATAATTATGTAAATAAGAGTTTTCAGCACCTAGATGAGTCAAGATTGACTCATCATCTTAAAACTAAAAAATAGGGATGGTTGGTGTATCATATCCTATTAACTAAGGATATGTTATAGGAATGGTTTGGATTTCACCATCACAGTGGAAGATGAGACATTCTAAGGAGATAAAATTTACTAAAAAAAGCTAGACAAAATGGATACAATGTCGCTAGTCAAGGAAGAGGTATCAAATGAGGAATATGGCTCTTCTTCTTCCAAATATGGTAGAAGAAAGGGTTTTGGGACATAATTAAAATTATTATTAAAACCTAAGCCATGTTTTTCATATAGCTTTCTAAAGTCTCTGAATGTGATATCATTAGGACCATGCTCATACTTACCCATGCTGAAGCCTTTCTAGGTGCAATAATGAAGATAGGTTTAAACAAACTGAGGGTTGCTAAGAAAAGATAAATTATATGTAAGTATTTTTACACAAAAATTATCATCATGATTTGAGATAGCTTGATCAATCTCACCATATGTTAAATAAGTACAAAAGAAAGGTGGTCTAAAAGGAATGGTCTAACCTAGACTGGGTGAATATTGGGGTTGCGTATGAGGATGACCATATTATTTAGGAGTAGGTAAATTATTTAGAGTTAATAAATAATATTATCCTATTGAAAGTTGCTGCATCATAAAGTCAATAGACTTTAGAGGAGGTAATTTTAAAGTAGGGATGGTTTTGCTAGTCAAGGCTTGATTGGAAGAGGGAGATGGAATTATTTTAGGTGAGGGTATTATGACATCATTTGGCCCAAATGTAAATTTTCATGACTTAAAGGGGTGAGGATCAGTATGGATGATGTGTACCTAACCTTCATGTTCATATTTAAATCCTTGATGAATGGTGCAAGGTACACATCAGATTGCATAAATCCATGGATGTACTAATAGAATGTTGTACTGAAAGGTCCCTTCTATAACATAAAAGAGCTCATGAATAGTAAGCGAACCCACATAAATAGAGAGGATGACTATTATTACCATGGGTACTACCATATCATTAAATGCATGAATAATAATTATAGAATGGGAGACAATGGTTTTTGGCAATTGTAATTACTAGAAAGCACGTGAGGAGATAATATTAATGCTCACCCCATTATAAATCATAACCCTTTTAATTTAAGTTTGATATATTTGGGATATAATAAAAAGGGTAGGATCGTGGTCTTCAAGTGGAAAAGGAATAATTTTAGAATTAATAAAACTAAGCATTGTGACCATTTAGAGGGCTTTTATAAAGGCTGACAAAGGTTGAGGTTCATCTAGTCAGACTTCAATATCCTAGAGAGCTTCTATCATTTCCTATCGATGTTGTGGAGAATTATCGATAAGATCATATTGACCTTTTAACAGGTGCTTGGTGGAGCTATTTTAGTACATAGATATGAATCAATTACTTAGCTTCAGTAGGGGTAGTTCCTATAATAGAAAATTTATGCATTTAGCTAGGTGGTTTAGGTGTATTAGGCATAGAGGATCCTATAATTAAAACCTTATCTTTATAAAGATTGTTGTTTTGAGAGTGGGTAGTTACATACATGACATTTATGTAGAATAGGGGTGGATATGAAGAATCTACCAACTCTTTATCACTTATGGTATTAGCAAGATTATGGATGGGGGGAATTGAAGGAAGAAAAACTTTTGACTTAGGGTTTTTATCATTGAGATCATAAATTAAGAGTTCATCATCTTGGATTAACTATTGGATTAAAGTCTTAAGGGCTTTAAAGTTTTCATATCATACCTAGGTACTCTATGATATGTACATATTTCTTGAGTTTTATACCATGTAAGCCTTTTAGGGTGAAGGTTAACGATCTGTATAGGTGGTAACGTAATAAGGGAGGTATCTAATAGTTGATTTAAAATAATAGCATAAGATCCTTTCAAAGGGTCAAGCTATATTTTTATAGGTGTTTTGATAATGAGCTCTCATGGTATGGTATTACTTATTTGGTTTTATTGTTTACCCTTTATAAGAGGGACATATTTAGGATTTTTTCTTTTAGGTTTTTCTAATGGTCCCTTAGTGGAAGAATAGGGATATGTAAAGGGAGGTGCACTAAATAGCAAAGACTTTTATATCATTCGATGTGATTAGATAGAAGACCATACAATCGAGGTAAAAGATGGATGAGGTCCTAAAATGGATGATGAGGATGACATAAAAGGTATAGGCCCTTTGTTATTTTGGGTGTTAAAAATGGGGGGGGAGTATTCAGACTATGACTTGCTCCTTTTGATGTTTGAAAAAGATCCACTTTAACCTGAGGATGAGCTATGGCTTTTGTGATGGAATTCCAAGACAATTTCCCAACTATTGATATGGGAGACTTTACTCTTTCCTTTGGTATCTGTAGGATAGGGAAATATTATAATAGAAGATGATATTGAAGGGCCAAAGTTTTAGGTAAAAGGATCAACTTGTGAGATATGTTTGCCATGATAAGACTTGATAGGGATTAAAGGGGTAACATGATTAGCTTCAACAGTGTCAAAATGTTTATCTATAACATCCTAAGGAGAAATTTCATTTTACATTTTAGGAGATTCACCATGAGAGGGTGAAGGGAATGGTTCACATGAATGGTCCCACATAATGAGATCAAGGAATTCTATGATAATTAGGGGACTAGGTTTAATGACCTCTAGTTGACTTATTTCAAAATAATCTCTTGTAAGGAGATCCAAGACCAAAGACTCTTCTAGGATTTCTCTAGGTAGTAACTAGTCATGGATCATATTAATCAAGTGTTGGATTTGATTTTGCATTTCCCCAGGGTTACTTTGGATAGCATTCAATGTGGATGGATGGTTAGGAAATGGTTACTTAAAAATATCTAAAGATTGGTTAGGAGGAGCATTAAGATTGTCTAATTGAAGGCCCCCCTTATTAATAAGGTTTGACACTAATAATTTGAAGGATTGGCACCATTAAATGTGATGTCCTATTACCCTATGGTAAGCACAAAATTCATCTGCTTTGTACCAAGTGGGTTTAGGACATGTATAATCAATCAGTTTAATTAGAGGGAGCTCAATGACATTTGCTTGTAAGGTTTATCTAATACTGAAGCATAAGGCTCTTTATACAGGTATATTTCTTAGGAGGAAAACTTTTAGAAGGAAAATGAGTAAGACCCCTAAGTTTTTATGTTTGAGATGCAGAATCTCTAGATTGGTTAGATGCCAGAGGGGAGGAAGTTTTTATAGTAACTATATTTTATTCCCCTTTTGGTGTAGGATTATTGCTATTAATTTTGGATGGGTTGGACTTAAGTTTCTTACTACACAACTTAACTTTACCTTCTTCAATGCCACATATTTCAAGATTATGGGCCATGGTAAAATATTCATCAAATGTCTTAAAAGTTTGAATTTGTAACATAGATGATATATGTTTTGCACAAGAACATGAAAATAATTCAATTAATTCTGTCTATTACAAGGGAAAGGTTAGCTAGTTGAATAAGTTATGCCATCAAGCTAAAAAGTCTAATAAGGATTCATCCTCAAACTATATAATAGTGTAAAGATTAGTGATAGTCACTTTTCAAGAAATATTAATTGAGAAGTGTTCTAGAAAAACTTGGGCCAAATATCCAAAGGAGAAGAGGGAATGCTGTGGAATGGAATTGTACCAATCCAATGTAGATCCTGATAATGATATGGGAAAGTCCTAAGTAGGAGTGTGTCATCATGTACTATAAGATAACATGCATGTCAAAAGGTTCTAAGATGATGTTGGGGATCTTCTTTATTTTGAAATTTAGTGAATTTAGGAATCTCCCACTATGATGGGTATGGTTGAATAGGGATAAAGGGATGGATTGGATCATCATAAATTTGCTCATATGTGAACATATTATTATGTCCAGAGGTAGAGGCTTCTAAACTAGCCATCCTATTCATAAGGATGTTCACAAGATCTATTTGAGTATTACCCTAAGGCATAGCTCTTAAGACATTCTAATAAAGGGTTGATGTTTGGTAAAGTAATGGACATGGGCTATGAGGGAAAATATCTTTCTATGGTAGACATAATGGGTTGAGATGCCACCACGTACTAAGGGATTTACAATGGAACATTCTATTATGGGAAAGGCTGCAATTGAGTGGCTATGGTTGGTTGTGATGAGGCCATATTGGGAAATTGAGGAGAATTAATTTTGGAAAGGTTGAGCACATAGGATTTATTATGAGGTATGTGCTAAAGTTGTTCTAATGGGAGGGATACTTATAAGAATAGACCCTACTAATGTTTGTGAAGGTATAGGCTGAGTAATATTTTAGACCTAAGAAATGGTTGGAGAACTGAAAAATATCATGAATGGTTGGTTTTCTAAAGGTTTTAATATCTGACCATTAGATGTAGGTGGAGGAGATCTAGTAAAAAAGTTTACCATGGCTGTGGTAAGCTCTCCAGTTCTCTTAAAAGGCATCCCAAACCTATGTGGAGAGTTTTAGGCCTGGGGGGAAGGAGAAATATGTATTTCTTGACTATTCAAATAATGATTAAGAGTAAGAGGGTTATTGTCCAATATTTTTACAAAGTAGGGATATCCTTGAGGGTAATATTATGGAAATGCTAGATTTCAAAGGATTTAGGGGAAGAAACAGGACTAGGTGTATGCTCCATAGGAAAAGGTGTAACAACCTCATTGAATTCTCACATTTTTGATTATTTTTGAGTCAATACCATGAAATTAAAAAATAAAAGTGAAGATAAGACAAACAAATAAAACAAAAAATTCCTTTTGAATTATCTTGTTTTTAAGTATGAAAGAAAGCTACACACATTAAAATTTATTCCAAAGAAGTTTTTTAACACTTTTTTAACTTTTAAGATGTGAAAAAGAAGGTAGAAAAGAAATGGATAACAAAGGTCCTAAGAAATGGCAATCTAAGGATAGTTTTGGGTAGTTTATTTTTTTGCTCAAAGAAGTCTGTATTGGTATTGATATGCGGCCTAGTACTTGGGGCTTGCTCCCCTCACTTCATAATCTCATAGCTAGTGTAGGTACTTAGCTTATGGTGTATCAATGGTTTAGAGATTATACTCAGCTAGAGAACTGAGTTGGTCCTCCCTTTGGTGGTGAAATCCAAGTAGGATCATCAAGGAAAAGGTTACTACAAGGTGATAAAATCCAAATTAGTTTCCTTATGTCAAGTGTTTAGATGTGTTAATTATGATAGTGATTTAGTTTGTGTGTGGATAAAGTGATGACTATGATAGATTACTACCTAGATTATTCTATGTGAAAGAACCTAAGCAAGAAAAATGGATGGAATTTATTTAACCTTAAGAGGAAATAAAATTCAAAGTCTAATTTTTTTTGAATGAATGCAACAAACAAAGAAAGGGAAATGAGAGTTTAAAATTCAATAATGAATATATAATAAAGAAAAATGAGACCTTATGGGTCCCACCAGGCATGCCAGAATGTTTCAATAATTTTTCTACTTATTTCAATGTGATCTAATTAACTAATAAAAACAAAGTATAAGCAAGGTTTTTAAAGATTACCTAGAGATAGGGATGGTTAATTGCACACCGCAGATCAATCTTTATTGTGAGAACTCCTCTTTGGCTGGGGAGGAATGACCTATAAACAAAAAAACTGATTAATAGATAGTGGGTGGGCTACTTGTTTATAAACTAGTCTCAAGAAGTGGCACACTTTCTCAAATGGTTGTCAACCCACGTTCAAATATTAAAGTTTATTTTAAACATGAAATTACAAAGATAGATATGGATAGAAGTAAACAATGATGAAGATAATCAATTAATGAGATGATTTATATGATCAAAATATGCATCCCAGAATTCATTAGCAATGTCTATGTCTTCTTGAATTATGGCCAACAACTCATCAATATAGGTGAAATCATGTATTGAAATCACAAGACAAAGTCCTAGCTCAAAATATATATCACTCTGATCTGTAAAGAGAGGTTGAGGGACTATGGGAAGATCAAATATGCTAACATAATCATGCACTAAACCAAGTAAGGTCATCTACATGAACAAAATAGTATAATATAAAATAGATAACATATTTACAGGATGTTTTAAAGATGTAATAGGGATGGATGTTGATCTTATAGGATTGATGTCGACTCAGATAGATAGACATCAATCTTCTTAATACTGTTAAATTTGTAAAATAGACTATACTAACACCTTGTATTTTTGATAAATTGATGAAAACAAAATTTAAAAATAGAAAAAATTAGAGACTTATAGACAGAAAATAGTTTTGACATAGAAAATAAGATATTTAAAACCACTTAATTAAATAGACAAGGATCAATGTCAATTCAACATAATTGACATCGATTCAGATGAATCGATATCAATTCTATACAAGATAATTGAATAATAATTAGACTATAATAATAGCCTAAATAACTCATAAAATAAATAAAATCAAATGCCTATCAGACATAGAAGATGATAAATATGATAAACTAAACAAAAATGGATTTAAATACTAACCTTTTTGATGAAAAATAAAACTTGATGGGATGAGAGAAGAAATTTCACAAAATCTTCTTGATGATGCTTTAAATGGAGATTCTTCAAGATAATAGTACTTTCACAATGTTTATATGTGAGTTGTAGTGAGATTTTAGTAGAGTTTTGAAGGCAAAATCATAATCTCCATCCTCCTGAGTAATGGAGGTTTGTTGGGTATTTATGGATCGATGTCGATCCTAATGGATTGACATCGATCATAGAGGATCGATGTCGATTTACCTAGAATAGGAGAAGTCAAATGAAAAGCTATTCTAATGGGTTGGAATGGGGTAAAATAATGTTAAAATTACTTCCAAATTCATTTGGGTTGCTTTAACCATGGAATAAGGTTGGGTAAAAGGAGTAATTAGGACAAAAGGGAGGTTTTTTAGATTTTATGTGATTTATTTGATTTTATGGTTTTACGAATAAGGTAAAAAGGGGGTAATTACTATTTAACGATAGTAATTAACTTATTAACCTAGGTGGTAAATGGTAAAGTTTAATTATAAAAATAATTACGCATGGGGGGACATTATGACACAATGCTATATACATTTAATACAAGGTGTATAAATTTAGCATCTACACTCATATATTTCATTACAAGATGAGTTGGAAAAAATGATCATAGAATGATTTTAAGAATCATATTTAATTTAAATACATTAATTATTGAGGTTGTTTTAGGATATGATGTTTATGAACCATTGCTAAGACTATAATCAGGTCCAAAATGTAAGCAAAACCCTATAAACAAACTTCTCTATGTACGCATCTTTGCACACCTTTTGCATGGGAACCAAAAATTATTATTAAAGTTTAAGGGGTATATGGAATAAATACACATGGTAATAATTTCTTGTTTTAAGGTTCTTACCTTATGAAAAATCATTAAGAAGGTAAGCCTATCTAAGTTGTCAAAAGAGCCTATTTTGACCAATTTTGAGTTTTATGCTCATAATACCATGAAATGACCTATAATAACTTGAAAAAAACTTGAATCATATAGGGAAACATATATATCTCATGTTTACCCTATTTTTAAGAATAAATTAGCACGTGTGGGTGCTTAGGAGGCCCAAAATGGCCTAAAAATGCCTATTTTTACATGTTTTCAAAGGATGAAATTGTATAGATGCATGGATGAAGCCTTATGGGACCTCAATCACCTTTATATGGTATGAGGATACATAAAAAGGGGTTTATAGGGTGATTTGATGAGCTAAAATGCCAAAAACCTAAGTTTTCTAATGATTTATGAATGGTTATAGGTTTAATGGAGATTTCCACCATTGTTTTTTGAAGGTGGCATAAAACTTCATTTTATTCTTCATAGGAATGATATGGATGAATGAAAGACTTATAAGGGTCCAAAAGTGGCTCTCATGGTGACAAAATGGCCTTAAAATCAAGTTTTAAGATAACTAGTTGAAGATGAATTGAGCTCAAAGACCTCCATTAATGGAGTCTAAAAGATTTGTAGTTTCCATTGTGAATTTTACAAGTTAGAGGAGAAAATATTACTTGGGATAAAATCACTCAAACTTATCCCTCAAATTTAATGCAAGCATTAAATGTTAGGGTGACTAGCCATGTTGACAAGTTGCTTCTATAAGCCAAGTAGAGATGAGGCATAGAAGTCAAGTGGAGGAGTTTTAGGGAGTTAAGGAGAAAGTTGGAGAATTTAATGAAGCTTCTATATGTTTAGAGACATTTATCAAGTTGGTGGAGCATGATGTCATCTTCCTCAAAGCAAATTTTGTCCTCTAGCACCTTTTGAGGCCAATGGGAGAACTTGAAGACCTTTTTGACCTTGGAGGGTTAATTTTCTAAGTGAGATCAATGCCTAAGTGGTTTGGAGGTTGTTGAGACTCATCTACATCTTCCTCTTCTTTTTTGGAACTCCATGGAGGGTGGTTGAATAGTATTTATTGATTTCTAAAATCTTTCTTTTCCTCTCCCTTCCCTTTTCTCCTATATATACCTCTTCTTCTCCATTTTAAATATATACTCTAATTTTGACAAGGAAAAACAATGTCAAAATTTGTAAAAATATCCTCTTGAAATAATAAGATAACTTACTTTACCTATCTCTTTGCCTACATCTAGTGTTTTAATTAGTTTATGCAGGATTATCTTATGGAGGAGTATTCTCCCTTGGTGATTATCCTTCTTTCTTTCCTTTTTATAGGTGTTTCAAGGTTTTTTAGGTATGAGTTTTTTATATTTTGACTAATGATGAAGGTATAGTGTGTATTTTGATACTCCTCCATGATTCATCTCTTGTTTAGGGAGCCTAGTTTATAAATATTGATACAAAATGACTAGTTTGAGAGATTGTGTGAGTGAGGGTTATATTTGATATTTATTAGTGTTAGTTTAAATCAATTTGGAGTGTCTTTTATTTTGGTGTATCACCATTTATATGATTTTAGTTATCCCTTGCATCACTTTTACCCTTTTCCAAGTCAAAATTAGTATTTTAGGTGATCTACCAAGAGGAACCAACCTTCTCTAGAGGTTTAAACACATCATAGGATACTTATATCTTGGGGTTGATCCCATTATGTATCCAAGAGTGAGAGAACTTGAATAACCCTCTAAAAGGGTGTAATTTTATGCTAAAATAGTTTTTGTCATGCCTATTAGGATTCTAAGTTGATAAAGAACCAAAGACGACAAGGATTATTGGTGTTGTCTTTTAGCTATAAGCCTTTAGAGGCATGTTTCTAAACACCAATGGAAACTCCAAGATTTCAACTAGTTATATTGGTCCATGTAAGCATTAAATCATGTTTTATATTTATTTGGTCTCTTTCATGAGTCTCTATGGATGGATTTGGAGCATAATTCTATCTTAATCAGGTTGGTGAGACTTATCATCAACCAAATGAAGCCTACCAACCTTATTATGACCCTTAACAACAATCTAATTATTCCTATCATACTTAAAATGAGCCTATCTATCCTTCATATGAACCTACCTATCCTTATATCCAACCCTATCAAAACTATATTTTTTCTACCACTTATTTATTGGAATTAAAGCCAAATCTACTAAAATCAAAATAGGTAATGAGAAAATGGGATAAATAACTTGACGTGATCCATTTTCATCTCATAGAGAAGATGAGGAAGTTAGTTTAAATGTTGATGGGTAAGTGGATGTTAGTTGGAGAGGAAACCTAATATGCTATCAATGATGAGTTAGTTATATGAAATAATAACTTTCATCCAATGGTGGATAGATAAATTAGAGATGTGGAAGAATCAATATACCCAATCCAAGCAACCTCAACCATCATCTCCTATCCCTAGTCCACCTTAATTGATTCTATGTCTCCCTCAAGCAACACCTATCCGTCCTCAAGAAATAAAAATCTCATCATGTTGGAGGACTTCTTGGACTATGATTCCTAATTATACCATGCCATCCATTGTGATAGAATCTTATTCGATGCCCACCAAAGACCAAGATGAAGATAAGATATTTAAATTCAAGCCAATGAACTCTTTTCCCTTCCTCAATAACCTCTCTAAGAATCCTCCAATAAGCCTAAACCAATAATATTTAGTTGGAAGAATGCTTTATCAAGTTTCAAGAATCCCAAGGGGCTCTCTTACCCTCATACCCTCTCCTTTTGTTAAAAATAACATGTGGTTTTGAAGGTATAATATGAGGTTACAAATTTAAAAGAGCCACAAGAAGGATTTGAATAAGAGGTAAATCTTTGCTTTGAATTGCCTTTCTTCATTGAAGATGATGATCCTATCTCTTGTAGAAAAAAGGAGTTAGAAAATTTGAGTATATTGAAATGATCATAGATCATATTTCAAAAAGACATACATGATCAATTTTCATCTCCAACTATGCATGAAGATGGTGGTAGTCTTTGAAAATTAGGGTGAAGAGAATTCATGGTAGCAGTTATACCATAACTTCATGGGGAGCTTGAAGTGTTCATCAGTAATGGATCTCTTAAAGAACAAGATGAGAATAATAGTAATATGAATCATGAGGAACATATTGAAGTAGATAATGATGGCATGGTGGTATTGAATGAATTTGTAGTTGAGTAAGAGGAAATTTTTCACAAGGACACTTTGATCATTAGTGATATTGAATATCATGAGCATATGATAGAAAATGAAGAGGTGAAAACTCAACTAGATCATGTTTTAATTAAATAATTTAAGAAACTTGTTGACCCTAAGGTGAATGGCATAAGTGAGGTTGATATTGGCATCCTTTACAATGACCAAGAAGAGGCTTCCTTTTGGGAAAAAATCAAATATTTATGCTCAAGTTTGGATGACACACCTGCACCTTTAGGTATGTGAGTCCAAGAAATAGCTAATCAAAGTGTGCATATTGAAAAACATGATCCTAATGAGTCATTAGAGGTTGTATTTGAAGCTTTTGTCACATTATAGATATATTTTATCATAGAACACCAAAATGAAGTAAAGGTTAAGAATCGAGATGAATTTGTACTCTATGGGAACATGTTTAATGCTGATGATTCACTTGGAGCATTACCAAGAGGATAGGTAATCATGAAGCAACTGAGTTTGACAAAGCAAAGGTCTAATAGGCATCTTGTTTTAGATCCTCACTCATCACATGAAGGTGAATTAAGTATTTTTCCTTTTTATCTAGGAGGATCAATTTTGAAAGAATCTTGTATATAGGAGTATTAGTAATTTTTTAAATTTCCTCCAAGTACCTACATGCACATGTTTGGTTATAGATGTAGTAGTTTATAGTTCCCTAAGTTATTTGAGCATAATGTTCTTTGTTATTGTTATGGATAAAATATATCCATAGGTTAGAATCTAAATTTCAATTTCATATCAATGTGTTGTGAGAGAGAGGAAACTCCCTTACCCAATAGATACTAAGGCTACTAGTCTATTTCATAGATAAACATGAAATCCTATGAGGTCACTAGAAATGTTGGCCAAAATTGAACCACATATAAAAATTATTCCTATATGGATCATGACACTCTCCTAAGACCATTTAGTGACCTCTTGCCTTCATGACTAGTTTCTTTCTACTCTTAACTTGATGATGCAATGTACTATTTTAGGGAGTCTTTACATGGTGTTATGAACTCTCGTAGGATCCTAGTGTAGTGGATGATATAATGGTGGAAAGAGAATATGAGCTTCATATCCCTATCTCATGTTATTTTCTTTCTTGAGAAGTTTTTAGCTAAGGTTAAGGTACTTTTGAGGATTTTAAGGTAAAGGCCTAGAAATGGGTCTTGAGTTGCAAGTGAAGGATCTAGATGGTTTCCAAGGTGTTTGAGCATTTAGGGGTAGGAATGACGTTTTTAAAATTTTTAAAATATTCTAATAAGTCAAAAATTATGTCTAATAAATCCAATTTTCCCAAAATACCCTAAAAAATGCATTAGATGACTTGAGGAGCTTCTAAATAGAATTTTAATTGAAAAAGGTGATTTTTTGAGAATTCAAATTGGTTTTTAATTATTTCCACTCATAATGGCGTTTCCCCCTCATTTAGGCATGTTAAAGACCAATTTATGTCATTTGGAGTGGAGAAGAGGAGTTTGGGTGCAAGAAGATGCATTTTTGGGCCTTCAAGAGCCATGATTGAGTAGATTTTTGAGGGTTTTACTCAATAAAAAATATTAGATATCATATGAAATAATCCATGTTGTCCCTAATATCCCATGTTAGGATTTTGTAATTAGATCCAAGCATAAAAACTAATAGAGGCAAGGAAAACCTATTGGCTATAGATTAGGTATGAAATAGATTTCCTACCATTAATGGAGCTTCAAAAAACTTAAAAGGTTTCTAGAAGGAAGTAAAGGTAACTTACATCATGATAAAGCTTATCCAAGTTTTATTTTAGAAGGTATGCCTCTGGTTCTACGTACTAAGAGAAAACTATTTTAGTGCAGTCTTGAATAAATCATCAAGGGGGGATGATTTTAGTCTTATACTTCTCTATCCTAAAAAATTAGCTCTCATAGATCTTGGAGTAGGTAAAGGGGTATCCCAAACACCTTATTAATTATTTTTAGTTCAAGAAAGGTATTTTTCCTCACACACCATTAGAATACCATTTACTAGCTTCTGAGTGCCTTCAAAACCCAAGAGGGAGGTTTTCCTTAGTTTTGGCCCTTTAGGGTAGAAGTAATAATGTAATATACTTTGAGAGGGTTGAAAATGTCCTAAAAAATCATTCAAATCATTTTATCCTCTGGTTCACATGTTTGATCCCTAGGAGGCCAAAATCCTTTCAGATTCCCTCAAGAGAGAAAGCTCAGTCTAGGCCTAAGAACACATCCAGCCACTTCCACCTCATTATTTCACTATTTTGAAGAGTCAAGAGATTATAAAATATTATGGTCATGATTGTATGGTATGAAAACCTCTAAAATAACTATAAAATAAATATGGATGATCACCTATAGTAAGACAAACTGAGTCAAATTATGCTTCATGAGGGTATTGTCTTGAGAAGACTAGAATGCATGGTTATCAAATGAAGAAGGTTGAACCATCTCATCAAGTTGAAATGAATAAAAAAGAGAGGCTCATAGTTATGTTTTGTGACATTATCAAGGTATAAATCCACCTCTATCCATACAATCTACATTGATAACCTACAACCATGCTAAAAGAGATGAACTAAATGCATTATAGAAAGAACTATGAGGCCTTAATGAAAGTATTAAAGTGGATTGATCTTTGAAAACTCATAATTAGAAATAGGAATATACCAATATATTATAAAAAATATCATCAAGTTGATATAGATTCAAGTTTATAAGATGAATGATCACCTACATTCATATCTTCAAGCATACTCACTCATAAGCCAAGAGGTGGATAAAGCAATGATTAAGGACTTTCAAGGTATGTGTAGTTATAAATGATCTTGTGACCTTAAAATGTATGATAATATAATGGATATATTAGTAACATATTCAATATATTATATCATCCAATCCTACATATATTCTATACAAGCAGTATGAAGAATATCTACCTACATCCATGCTAGAAAGAGGTGAGATCAAAGATGCAGACAAGGAGAAACTTGGTTTTTTGAAGGGTGAGTTGAGATTAAAAAAACTTGAATAAATGGTAATATAATTAGAGTGAACTTATAGGTATATTTATATCAATTTCAAGACTTGAAAATATATAAGGTTTATACAAGGATTAAGTGCTATCAAATAATCAAGCTTATAGTGGAGAAAGTTCCATTGTTCAAAAGGTGGAGTAATGACTATGGAGGTGATAATAATTCAAGGTTATGGGTATAATTTTGGATAAAAATAAGACCATAAAGATAAATAAAACTTATTTTTTACCATATTTTCATATGAATCTCCACCTATAGTAGGGTTAGAAGGCTCTTGAAATAGGCCAATCCTTCACCAAGATCAAGACTATGAGAAAGGTGTTATTATGCCTTTAGATTCAATGAATTTTTCACCCAAGGTTGAGAGTAACATGGAATGATGTTGAGTCATATCAAGAAATTAATTTAAAATTTCAAAGTTACATAGTCATTCACCTCATGAAACATCACCTACAACCTTCTTAGGATAAATCTATCTCTAAGATTATAAGAAGATGAGAGTAGAGTGATCTAATGAAAGAGTCTTATGATAAATGGAGAATTCATAAGAATCATGAAGTATTAATTATGTCAAGGAATATATAATATTTCCCAAATCAAGATCTACAGTCAAGGTCATCTTTGAAATGTCCACCTATAACCATACTAGGGTCAAGTGTATTGATATATCTATATACCCTAGAAATTTGTAGTTAAAGATGAAATTCATTTAAGGAGGAAACTTGTAAAGTTACCTATAAAATAAAATGAAAAATTTATGTCTTAAAACATTCATAAAGATCATTATCTCTACTAAAATTCTTCCAACTCAGGAAATTACAGTGCACAAGCCTATGTACAGAATCAAGATTGTGTAGGGGCCTAAAAACACCCTTGAAGAGAAAATATAATAAGATAGAGGTAAGAGGGAGGTTCAAAACGACTTGGGAGGTATGAAAAGTTAAAAATAATGTTATAATGGATATAAAACATTTCAAATTATCCAATCATCACCTACAACAAGGTTAGTATTGCAATCACATTGAAAGTTTTTAGGAGATATAGTATGATGATGGATCACATAGTTGCAAGAAATGACTAGTAAAAGTTATGAATAATTGAAAGAAGGATTTTATATAATAATAAATCCCTATCAAAATTATTATACATAGTGACAATACTCAAAGAAGCAAACTTAGTCATGAACTTATAGAACATGAAGCCACAGGCAACCCACTAGTTAGTCTTGGGAAAAATACATATTGAGGCCTCTACAGGCATGATCCAGCTATCAAAATTGGTAAAATTTATTTTAATGAGTATTTTTATCTATATATTATATTTTTTATGTCACAATAATAGTTTAATCATCATATATTTTATCACAGTCCTATGCTTGTCTATTAACAGTCAACATGGAGCTAGACAAACTTCTTGGAGGGATATAAGGTATGACAGATAGTTTGAATCTCATGTGAGATTTTTTAAATAATATAATGGTGATATTAAATATTATCACACTTTTTTAGAGTGATAAAATTCAAAATTTTAGTGAAAAATGTGGAGAAGTGCAAATTTGCAAAATTTAGGGTTTTGGCATGCAAATGGAGATAGCCAGAAAATGCATTTTTAAGAGGTTTAAAGGGTTGGATGATGAAATATAATTATTTTATAAGTTATTTTATATATTATAGGTTAAAATTAAAAATTAATGAGGTATATATATCTCATATATCTCAATATACAACTTTTTCTCTCTTCCTAGGTTTCTTGGTTCTTATTTTCTAAGTGTATAACATGCCTAAATTGGTGATTCCAAATATTTTAATTGATTTAAAGGTGCCAAAAAATTATTTTAATATTTTTGGAGATATATAATTTTCATAATTAAAAAATAATTAATTATAAATAACTCATAAAACTAAATAAAATGAAAAAATGCAGAGCTATACATGTTCAAAAATGAAATAAGGCAAGTTGAGGCAACCCCAAAAGATGCATTTTTTGAATTAAAATAAATTAAATGAATTTAAATTTTTAATGGTGGTATATTTTTGTGTCATTTAAGTTTTAAAAATTATTTAATTCCAATAATTTACTTGATGAGAGAGAAAATGTTATATTACAGGTTTGTTAAAGAAGCATGCCATGAATTCTCACTTGACTACTCACACCTTTGAGTGAGAAAATAAGTGACTAATTGAAGTTTTTTTAGTGGTATATAGATATAAATTTATGTTAATTATTATTTAGTAATGGAAAATTCATATATAAACAACTAATAAAATGGAGAAAATCCTAGTAGTCCTAATTAGGCATACTCAAGCCTAGAAGTGAAAACTGAGTATTTGACCCTTTGAGAATATTTTTGGAGATTTAAAAGGCTAAATGGGGTTAAATGTATATTTTATAGGATAAATAATAATAATAATAATAATAATAATAATAATAATAATAATAATAATAATAATAATAATAATAATAATAATAATAATAATAATAATAATTCAATTTTATATGGAAGAATGAACTCAAGTATGCCATTAGGTCTATTTGGACATAGGTAAGCCTAAAATTATAAAGTGGAGTTTGGGTAGAAAAATGAAGTTGAAGGGGTGAGAAAAAAATGGAAAGAAATTTATTATGATAATTTTAAACCCTCATATCCTCTTATAGGTACTTAAAACCTTTAACACTAACTATTAGGCCTTTTAGGCCTAAAGATAGTCTTAAGACCTATATACTCACATCACCACGAAGGAATTTGAAGACCATTATTAATAAAATATGATATCATTAAAAGGTTTAAGGGGATGGTATAGGTACCATGAATGTGTTTTAAATTATAGAGAAAAAAAATAAAGGTCATTTTGGTCCTTAAGGAATTAATTTGAATTATGCAGTTAAGACAATCATTCAAACCACTTGTTTCAGAGCTCATATCTTTCATCAAAAGAGGAGTTAGACCAAATGATATTAGCATGATTTGAGGAAACATATTTAATTTAAATAAATTGAGTACTGATTTTGGTTCAGGATCTGACATTTATGAACAATTGTTAAGATTATAAGTAGGTACAGAATGCAAACAAAACCCTACAAGTAAAATTTTCTACGTACGTATCTTTACACACATTTTTCATGGGAACTAAAGATTATCAAGAAATTTTAAGGGGTATATGGAATAAATATCCATGGTAATAATTTATGCTTTGCATGTTTGTACCTTAAGGATAATCGTTAATAAGGTAAGCCTATCTGAGTTTCCAAAAGAGCCCATTTTGACTAGCTTTAAGTTTTTGAGATTATAGGCCCATGAAATGAATTATAATAACTTGGAAACCACATGTTACATATAGGTTACCATATAAATATAATTTTGACCTATTTTGAATAAGAATTTTGCATGTGTGGGTGCTTAAGAGGCCCAAAATGGCCTAAAACGCCCATTTTTATAGGTTTTCAAAGGATGAAATTATATAAATGCATGAAGGAAGTCTAATGGGACTTGAATCACATTTATATGGAACTATGATCCATACCTAGGGGGTTATATGGTTATTTTATGAGATAAAAGGCCAAAAACCCAAGTTTTCTAATGATTTGTGAATGGTTACATGTTTAATGGAGATTTACACCATTGTTCTAAGTCTTGAAGGGTGTATAAAACTTTATTTTATTCTTCATAAGAATGGTATAGATGCCTAAAATCATTACATAGGTCTAAAAGTAGCTATCATGGTTACAAAATGGCCTTGAAATCAAGTTTAGGGATAATTAGTTAAAGATGGCTTGAGCTTGAAGACCTCCATTAATGGAGTCCAAAGGATTTAAAGGGTCCATGGTGATTTTTTTAGGTTAGAGGAGCCAATATAAGTTTGGAAAAATAAATAAAGCACTCAAAGTTAGACCTTAAATTTAGTGCAAGTATAAAATGTCAAGGTGACTAGCCATGTTACCAAGTTGTTTTTATACGTCAAGTGAAGATGGGGCATAGAATTCAAGTGGAGGAGTTTTAGGGAGTTGAGGAGAAATTTGGAGAATTTAATGAAGCTTATATATGATTATAAACCTTTATAAAGTTAGTGGAGCATGAATTTGTCTTTTTTAATGCAAATTTTTTCCTCTAGTGCCTTTTTAGGCCAATAGGAGAGCTTGATGACCTTATTGACCTTGGAGGGTTAATTTTATAAGTGAGTGTTGGTGGTATATATTTCATGCTAGTTGAGAAAAGGAGTTTTTAGGTCCCTTTCTCAAATATATTCCAACATGAGAGTGACCCTATGCTATGGCTTGCCTAATCTTAGGTTAAACCTCTAATATTTTTAATGAGGCTAGCTCTTTTGATGCATCATTTAGCTCATTTCCACTAAAACCTATTAATTACTAGGGGAAAAAGGAGAGAAAGATAACTAAAATGTAAATCTAATCTAACTTTGGTGATGCACCTAAATTGATTATTCATCCACTCTTAATTGGGCCTTTTAAAACACTAATGAGATAAAATAAATGACTAGATCTATGACTCCAAAGTCTCTTATGCATAAAAATTTCATGTAGAGGTTCACCAAATGATCAAAACCTAAGGGAAATGATGGAGAGGATTGATTCAAGACACTAACCAATTAATGTATCCACATGCTAGCTTTAATCAAATGATATTAAACACTAAACATGACCTACATAGCAGGATAACTATTAGCTAGGTGAGATCAAGAATTGAAAAGGGAGAGATTTCTATGACATATACAAATCAAAATAACAATATAACACACTATATAAGAATAATGAAATCTAAAAATAGTGTTATATTCATCTCAAGAGGTTACAAATCTCAATCTTGTTAGAGTTTTTTCATGCCCAAGAGAGGGATCCATTTTAAATCTTAGAAACTTGTATATATAGAAAAATTGGAATGAGAGAGATGGGGAACATGCCTGGGAGAATGGATAAGGAGTCATTAATGATCAATAAACATGGTGGTAGTTCATTTATTGATTTTATATGCATGTCTTCTTCTAGTTAGGACTAATCCTTTATCAACAAGCTAACCTTCCTTTGCTCCAATAATCTTCAATATCCTCACTTTGGTGGAGGGATCCACTAGAAGACAAGAGTTTGTTTTACATGATGACTAAGTTTATTGGAGAAAATATCTTTAAGATTTAAATAGAATCAATGCTCTAACTGCTTCTCCAAACACTAACTCTCTTTATTTTTATTCTCTACGCCATCTCCACTTGATTAATTATGAGGGAAAGTTCACTACATATTTGATCCTTATAGAGCCAAAATCATATCTGCCTTGAGTTGCTATAGGTACCTATTTATCTAAGTCAAGAATATGTCAAAGAATGAGACACTTTTCCATAACTATATATCTAACCCTACTCTATATAATCATAAGTCTCTATTATAGATTGAAAACCAATCTAATTTAGTAGTTTTCATATAGAAACCATATATAAATAAAATACTACAAGATACATAGTCTTGTTATTGATCTCCATTAGGTCTAAAAGACCCATTCTTTTCACTATACATTATAGGACCCAAAAACCCATTATATGCATATATCTTCTTTAATAAAAAGTGAAAATAGTCATGGAGCAATACTATAACCCCAAAATATGGGATTTTCATGTTCTAAATATTTGATTTAGAGGTTCATACTGAGATCTAATGGTATTAGAGATTCATTGTTAATGACCTTGACTGCATAACCATGCCCCATGTTTAATGGATGCATGATTGAGCTCTAATGGTGACATATGATTTTGAATCATTTGCTCTGGTTCTACTTGGATCATGTTTTGATCTCCAATCAAAGTACCTTATATATTAACCTTCAATTTTGGTCATTGATCTTAACCTATGACTTCAATATTATAACACCTTTGACTTTCATTATTGACCATCGATCTATGATCCACTTTGGATGAGCACCATTGGATCTTCTTGTTCATACACCATTGATATGCATTAATATGAATGAATGTGTACCATTAATATTTGTGATAGTTTCCATGGTTTTCACACTTGGTAGGAGCTTGTTCATTCTTGATATCCATTGACTTGTTAAATCTTTGCTCACCATTAGATCTTTGTATATGAATGATTACACATCATTGATCTACCTAGACCCACTAGCATCTATCAATTGATGCTCACTATTAGATCTCTACTGAGGTACCCAAGATATTTAAACTTGTTAGCTTCTCATTTATGTTGACTTTTTGACTTGATGCTCATTTTTTTAATCTTTAATGCATTATCAAATGCTTTTTGTTAGATATGTGGGACCTACTGACACTACAAATTACCCATTTTCCATTGGATCTTGACCTTAGCTCTCAAGAATTAGATACTTGTCACTCTCATGTTAAACCTTGGGATATTTGAACTTATATGGATATTTTCCATAACTCTAGCTTGATGTTTGCATGAATTTCTTAGACTATAAGTTCAAATTTAAAGCTTTATATCTTGAGATAGAAATCTCATCAAGACATTAAATTTACAGAGCATAATCTAGGTATCAAGAGCTTCCTATCCATGCAACCTTTGGTTTTGAGAGGCTTTCCCAAGTGCATTTATTAAATACACAACCAAGCTAACCTGTTCATTTTTGTATGATGTCTTATAATGGTCTGGTCCTTCAAAGCTTGTACAAGTCATTTGATCATTCACTCAAGCAAGAATTTTGATAATCTATTCAATCCAAGTAGAAGCTTTGTATGTGGGACAAAATTGGCCAACATCTTTGGCAAATCACTTGGGAAGTATGCCTACCATTCTTGAGAACCCAATCCATTTGTCTTGACTAGTCCATTGGGTATGGAGTCTCCTCTTTGATTCAAAAATTTGATTTGAATCTAAAATTGACTGCTCCTCTAGATAACCTCTCTTGAAACAAACAAGGACCAAAAAGAACAAAATAAAGTGTCCAAGGCACTTATTGAAGGGAAACATAGAACAAAATGGAAACTAAAATAAATAAAGGACCACTAAACCAAGGAAATAGGGAAAAAAAGACAAAAGGGAAGTAGACTTATACTTGTGTTGATCACTTATTAAAACAAAAAAAACCTAAAACAACTAACTTGAAATAATATGCTTCCCTTCGAGATCAAATATAAAGCTATTTTGTGCACCTTGGAGCTTTGAAAGATGCTAGATTTTTATTAATAGCTATCTTCTATAGTTAAGAGTAATTGTATGCTCATATATTCTTAATGATGCAGTTGGGCCTCTTATCTCCATTGTCAAGTACATGGATTGAAGATATAGATCCAAGACCCAATCATACTCCTCCCAAATTTTTGAACTTTGCAAGAACAACTTCAATTCTTCTTCATTTATGCACTGTTGATCATGAACATATATACCAACTTGATCTATCCCATTTGACATATCTGTAAGGCTAACCTCTAAGGGAGGTAGATCTGATATTGTGACTTCTTGGGGCCATTTTAGCTGATTCTTAACTTTCAAGAGTAGAGAGATGTCTGAAGTGAAGGAAAAAGTTGATAACCTTGTTTGAAAAGTTTAAACATGTTATTTCTTAAGAGAAAAACTACCTCTTGCTTGATGATAACACTCCTCTTATCCAACAATGGAGAAAATTCAAGCAAAGATTAACCTAAATGAAAGATTCAAGAAAATCTTAAGATTTGCTCTCATAAAACTATAGTTTAACTAGATTTTCCTCAAAATGAATGTTGTGACATATCTTCAAGTCTAACCGATAAGGAAGGTAGATCTGATATTGTGACTTCTTGGGGCCATTTTAGCTGATTTTTAACTTTAAAGAGTAGAGAGATGTTTGAAGTTGAAGGGAAAAGTTGATAGCCTTGTTTGAAAAGTTTAAACATGTTATTTCTTAAGAGAAAAGCTACCTCTTTCTTGATGATTACACTCCTCTTATCCTAAAATGGAGCACATTCAAGTAAATATTAACCTAAATGAAAGATTCAAGCAAATCTAAAGATTTGTTCTCATAAAACTATAGTTTAACTAGATTTTCCTCAAAATGAATGTTAGAAGCAAGCATATCAATTTCTTAACCATAATCATGAGGCCGCAAGTCTTCCTTTGATATCTCATATTACTTAATCAAAATTGATTCATCTTCAAAATCAAGATAATGATTAAGCATGCTCTTAATTTTAGATTTTTCTTCATCTTCATTAGTTTATTGGTACTTATGTTTTACTAATTTAGTAAGATTTTATCCTTCATGATGAATGATAGTTATTGAGTCATCAAAGAACTCATGGGAAACATTATCAACTTGTATAACTGGAGTGTCCTCTTGAACATCAACAACCTCCTCTTCATGTACTTGTTCTTGCACTTGTATCTTAGCCTCTACCTTAGCTTTCTCTTTCACTTGTTCCATCTTTGCATCACTATGGAAGATTGAAATATGTTTTTCCTTGCCAAGAAGTGTCCCAATAATGATTTATTATTCTTGTTTACTCAAGTCACCTTTATTTCCTATTTCCTTAGTTGCATATTCTTGATTTGCCTCATAAAGGAGAAACTCTTTCTCAATGAGTGGCACAATAGACCTTTGAAAAAATTTAGTGAGATAAGAAAGGTCTATATAAGTTACCATAGGTACCTAATTTTTCTCATGGATATGATCTTCTTGGATCACCTTTACCCCCTCCTTCTATTTCTTTGATTCTTTAATGGATCTCCATGAAGGAAAGGCTTTGGGATTTTGAGGGGAAATGAGTAGAGGTTGAATGATCTCCTACTTGATCTTAACTTTAGCATCTTGGCTTATGCTTGATTTTTCTTCCTTCTTCCTTGATTGTTGAATATGATTCCAATTCATAAGTATATTGATACTACTTAGGCTTTTAAACCTCTAATTTTGCACTTTTTTTTGTTATGGGTGAGAAATAAGGATATTGATACTATGTTTCTTTTATAGCTACTATTGAATGATGGAGATGTTGATTGACAAAGTCAATTTTCTTGGCTAAATTGGCCTCAAAATCATGGAGCAATTTTTTAGAGATGTATCCATATAAAACCAAAGATGAAGTCTCCTATATGATCTACTGAGAAACATGGGGACTAATCTTCTCAAAACATGCGTGTTCATCTTTCTAAGGCCTCTTTTGGATAAACTTCTAGGTAGGAAAGTTAGGCAAGGTCTGAATGGACTCTTGAGGGCTATGGTAAACATTGGTTTGACATTCATGAAGAGAAAAGGAAAACTCTATGGGAACATGATGATGATTATGACAAACCTAGGGTTCCTCATAAATTACTAGTCTCTCTTCAATGCTTACTATTAGACCACTTATATCTAGAATATTAGAATTAAACTTTGAGTGACCTTATCTTATGAAAGATGAACATACTTCTTTAGCCTATTTTAAATTAGCTCTCATGCTTTGAATTTAATTTTTGGATATCTCCTCTCTATTTCCCTCCCTAGTGTCTATGTTAATCATCTCTTTCTCATAGCTAAAGAGAGCTTTATTGAAACTTGAGATGGATTACTTTGGGACATGAATGGGCTGATTTTTAAGGTAAAAAGACTCATGGGGGACATTATAGGATTGGTATGGGTCACCATAGTATTGGTGATACTTTATATAGGGTTGATGATGCTCATCATAAGGATGATAGAGATCATGTTAGGGATGATATGGGTCATGAGGAAGGTGATAACCATGCCCTTGATTATAAGGATAATTAGAAACTTGATAAGGATCATCATAGCTTTTATATAATTCTTGGTAAGGTTGATTAGGCTAATATGGATCATGATGATCATATTGGAACTATTCATAAAAATGTGAATGATAGGGGTATCCACCATAATTTTTAATATAAACCTAATATGTCAAATGAGATGCAAGAACTAACTAAAATACTCAATGAGACATACCTAGGATTATTACAACTAGATGTTTTGATTTGGAGTTGACATTGGTGCTAAATTTCTTACTTCTAAAAGATTATTATAGGAAAGACACACCAATAATCTTTCCACTCTTTTGGGTCTTGGTCCCATCATGTGTGTTAGAACTATTGGTGGTCTAGATTACACCTTTGCTGAGTAAAGGAGTGTTTAGGTCCCCTAATCAAATCTAGTCCAACATGGGAATGACCCTATGCTATGTGTTGCCTAATCTTAGGCTAGACCTCTAGGATTTTTAATGAGGATAGCTCCTTTCATTGATAATTTATCTAATTTCCACTAAAAAATACTAATTTTGAGGGAAAAGGGGAGAGAAGGACAGCTAAAATGGAAATATAAGCTAACATTGGTGATGCACCTAAATTGATCATTCATCCACTCTTATTTGAGCCTTTTAAAACACTAATGAGATAGAACAAATGATTGGATATATGACTCCAAAGTCTTTTATGCATCAATATTTCATGTAGAGGTTCACTAAGTGATCAAAATTTGAGGGAAGTGATGGAGAGGCTTGATTCAAGACACTAACTAGTCAATATATCCACATAGTAGCTTCATTAAAATGACATTAAACACTAAACATGAATTACATAACAAGATAACTAGTATCTAGGTGAGATCAAGGATTAAAAAGGGATAGATTTCTACCACATCTGCAAATTAAACTAACATGAACACACTATACCAGAATAATAAAATATGAAAATAGTCTTATATTCATCTCAACAGGTTATAAATCTCAATCTTGGTAGATTTTTTTCATGTCCAAGAGATGGATCCATTTGAATTTTAAAATCTTGTATATATAACAGAATGGGAATGAGAGAGATGGGGAACAAGCATAGGAGAATGAAGGAGTCATTAATTATCAAGAAATATGGTGATAGTTTATTGATTACTTTTGTATGCATGTATTATTTTGGTTAGGACTAATCCTTTTTCAACAAGCAAACCTTTATTTGATCCAATAATATTCAATCTCCTCTCATTGGTGGAGGCATTCACTAAAAGACATGATTTTGTTTTACATCATGACTACGTTTGTTGGAGAAAATATCTTTAAGATATGAATAGAATCAATGCTCCAACTACTTCTATAATCACCAGATCTCTTTGTTTTGAATGCCATCTTGATTCATTATGAGGGTAAGGTCCTTACATCTTTGATCTTGATAGAGAAAAGATCATACCTACCTTGAGCTGTTGTAGGTGCTCATTTGTCAAAGTCAAGACTATGTCTAAGAATGAGACTCTTTTCCATAACTATATATTTTTCCCTACTCTATTTAAGCATAAGTATCTATTATAGATTAAAAACCAATCTAATTTTATTGGTTTTCATATAGATACCATATATTGATAAAAGCCTATATGATACATAGTTTTGTTTTGGATCCCCATTAAGTCTAAAATACCCATTATTTCCATTAAACCTTGTAGGAATCAAGAACCCACTATATGCATAGATCTTCTTTAATAAAAAGAAGAAGAAACATAGTCATGAAGCAATACTGCAACCCCAAAATATGGGCCTTGCATGTTCCAAATCTTTGAACTAGAGGTTCATATTGAACTTCAATGGCATCAAAGCTTCATTATTAATTACCTTGACTACATAACCGTGTTCCATGTTTAATATAAATTAGACTTATCTCTAATGGTGACATATGCTTTTGAAGAATTTGCTCTGGTTCTACTTGGATCATGTTTTGACCTCTAGTTGAAGTACCTTATCTTTTAACCTTTAGTTTTGGCCATTGATCTTAACCTATGCCTTCAATATTATAGCACCTTCAACTTTCATCATTGACCATCGATCTATGATCCACTTTAGATGATCACCATTATATATTTTTGGTCATGAACTGTCCTATGATGGTCTAGTCCTTCAAAGCTTGTATAGGTCATTTGATCATTCACTCAAAAAAGACCTTTGCTCATATGTTCAATTCAAGCAAGATTTTGGTATGTGGGCCAAAATTGGCCAATAGTGAGATCAGTACCTAAGTGGTTTAGAGGTCATTAAGACTCATCTACCTCTTCATCTTCTTTGTTAGATCTCCATGGATGGTGGTTGAGCAACATTTATTGATTTTAAAAAGCCTTCTTCTCCTCTCCATTCTCTTTTATACTATATATACCTCTTACTATCCATTGGAAAGATATAATCTCATTTTGATAAGGAAAAACCCTATCAAAATTTGTAAAAACAACCACTTGAATTAATAAGATAAATTATTTTACCTATCTCTTTGCCTACATCTAGTGTTTTAGTTAGTTTGTGTAAGATTATCTTATGGAGGAGTATTCTCCCTTGGTGATTGTCCTTCCTTATTGACTTTTTAAAGGTGTTAAAAGGTGTTTGCAAGTATGAGTTTTTGCTTTTTTGACCATTTATGAGGGTATAGTGTGAGTTTTTATAGTAATCCATGATTCATCTCTTATCTAAGGAGCCTAGCTTAGAAATATTGATGCAAAATGACTAGTTTGAGAGATTGTGTGAGGGTTATCTTTGAGATTCCTTAGTGTTAGCTTCAAGTAATTTGGAGTTTATTTTAGTTTTTTGTATCATAATTTATATGATTTTAGTTATCCCTTGCATCCTTTTTACCCTTTTCTGAGTCAAAACTAATAGTTTAAGTGATCTACCAAGAGGAACCAACCTTCTCTATAGGTTCAACCCCATCACAAGGTACCCACAACATGAGGTTGATCCCATTTTGTAGTTAGGAGTGAATGATCCTAAATAACCCTCTCATAAGGTAAAATTATGTGCTATAACAAGTACCTTAAACTAATATAGACCAACTATCATCTACCCATTAGGGTAATTTACACTAATCCAAGTTTATAAATTTGATAAATCTACCCACTTGGGGGCATCTCCTACACAGTTGATATAACTAGGTTTTATCTTTACATATTATATAATATAGTTTACATATTAGTTTATCTTGATATTAATCTTTGATCCTCATTACTCAATTTTTTTGTTGACTATCACTAGTTAGAACCAATAAATATGCATCCTAATATATATATACATATATATATATATATATATATATATATATATATATATATATATATACATATATATATATATATACATATATATATATATATACATATATATATATATATACATATATATATATATATATATATACATATATATATATATACATATATATATATATATATATATATATATATATATATATATATATATATATATATATATATATATATATATATATATATATATATATATATGTACTACATAGTCATACATGCTTGCATTTCTAGTTACCGTAGATTAGACTTGATTGTGTTCCTATGATTCTTATATATTCAAGGGCATTGAAAATGAAATTGTTCTTTGAATGTACACCACTTCTCTATTTTTATGCCTTGGACATGTGCCCATGTCCCTTGTGTGTGATATATTTATTCTATATGCAAACATTTGAACATGTCCTTGTATGTGGCTCTAGGCCAAATTTCTTGTTGTTTACTTATGTGGACATTTTAAAATGTCTTTATATGTCTTCATTCTTATATTTAGTGACATGTACCCATGTGCCTTGTATTGTGGCCACTTGGCCTATCTTTTGTGTGTCTCATGTGTTTGTATGTTTACTTCCTTATATAATTCTATGCCATGACACTTTTATTGGCTTGTTACACACACATCAATTTTTTATGCCATGTGGGACTTCATACATCTATCCTTCCTACTTGGGATCTATGATGGACATCATGCCCTATCCCCCTAGGTAGTTACTCAAATTTGTTTTTATACATTGATTATATCTATCTTGACACCCTTGTGTAATGCTAGATTAAACCATACATTTTACATTACTTACTCATGCTTAGATACTTTTAAATTCTAATGTTATGTTTTTATATTATATTGTAATATCATGCACATGATCTGGATAACACATTTTATAGAGTTAATTATTTAGAAAGAAGTTATTACACATATTTCATAACTTCTCTCAAAAGAGGGGAATTAATAGGGGTTTGTCATAGAGACTAGGATCCTACATTGCTATTCCCAAATACATTTCAATAAATAGGATTAGTGTTAGAAATTAGACATAAGGTAGACACATAACAAAATAAAGATTCAAAATTTAGTCTAGATCACTCAAAAATTAGACTAGGCAGACATTAGCACCTAAATTTGGACACTAGCACCATAAGACACTATTGTCCACTATAAGGCATTACTATCTAGTAACCCTAGCTTTAGGATAATATATAATAGGGGCTTATCATAGAGACTAGGATTGTATAATTCCTAGATACATTTCAATAAATAGGATTAGTTTTAGACATTAGACATAAGGTAGACACATAACAAAATAATGATTCAAAAGTTAGTCTAGATCACTCAACAATTAGACCAGGTAGACATTAGCACCTTGATTTGGACACTAGCACCATAGGCCACTATTGTCCACTATAGGGCATTACTATCTAATAACCCTAGTGTTGATGCAATGGATTGCACCCTGGGTAGGAGGCTAAGCTCTTGCCTTCCACACGCAACAATGGAAACTCCCCTCTCACCTGTGGGACCAGTGAAGCTAGAGGGGAGAGTCTCTAGATAAGGGCTAGCTCCCTCTAATGTATCCTTTAGGCCCTAGTTTCTCCCACTACTAACAAATAAATGTAAAAGGGGGGGTTGAAAAGAGAGAGAGATGCTGAAATAAAACCTAAACCTAAACTCAAAAAGGTGATACACCAAAAAAGATGACCCACCCAGCCTAAATATACACTTTTCACCAAGAAGAAGCACCCATACACTTCATTTGATGTTGGAAATCCTTCAACATCAGTGAGCTAGAGGTCTGTGGAAATACAAGAAGAAACTACTAGAGGCATCCTCAGACACACTTATGGCAGCCTATTCACAGGGACCTACACTCTTCTAGGGACACTTCTGGCAAACCTGCAAAACAAAAAATCACAATGCACTAGACATACTGATATCACCCTAAAAAATCATAAGGAAAATGACTTAACATAGAACAAAGGCATATACACATCCAAAAGTGCAAGCTCAAATAGAGGTAAAAATGCTAAGTCCTGATTCAAGGTAAAATCTGGCAGAGTTCTACCTTACAAGCCCGAGAGATTTTTGGGCAGAGTTTTGCCTTAAGGCTGAGAGATGGATGCTTCTCAAATGAGAATTTTTACAATATATAGAAAGATAAAGATAACTTGGCACTTTTTGGGAAAGACTTTGGCGTTCTTTTTTCAAGTGGCCCATGTGCACTAAGAGCATCGACAAGAGGAAGCCATTTGATTGTCAGCTCCTTCTTTGACTTTGGCATCTCAACATTAATATGAAAGCATGAGTCACACCTCTTTTATATGAATAGATTTATCCCTTCAAGGCATTTACATGGCTTGTCTACTTATGAATGCAAACTAGAGAAAACAAGCTACACCGCTTACTATTTGCACCATTTCGTGACCACCTAGCAATAACTCGCCTCCCCTTTGCCATTTGGACTACTTTGTCTTTTCTTGCACTTTGTCTTCTTCCTTGCTTTGCCTCTTTCTAGCTCCTTCAGCCCTCAAGGGCTATCTTCTGGTGGGTCATTGCATTCCTTAGGCTCTTTTCTGGTTGGTGCTCAAGCATTTTAAAAACAAACAGCTATTTCACCACCTTATATTTGACATTCGCACACCTGTCACTGTGTTTAAATACCCAAAGGCTAGTTTTCCATGTTTAAATTTGACATCCTCAAGCCTGTCACCCTTGGAATTTCTATCAATTTCTTGCTTCAGCCTTTTGTCATTCCTTTGGGTTTCTTCCCTGTGGGCTTTTTTGTGGATAGTTTCTTGTGGACAAAAAGTCTGCAAGAATTATCTGGTCACTTTGCCTTTGGAATTTTCTCAGCTTTCTTCCATGGCCTTCCCTTGAATTCCTTCAAATTTTTTGTTTGAAGGAATTCCTTTGGACAAAAGTCTAAAATAATTCATTCAATGCCTTAGTCTTTTTGCACATTTTGAATTCCTTCGGCTACCTTCAAAGTGCCCTTTGGGTTTATTGAAATTGACCCTTTTGAAGGGTGCTTTTACTGACTGAGTGCCCTCTGCAAGGGCACTTATCCTTTGGGAGGCTCTCTTGAACTCTTTGTTTGAACCGAAAGAATTGAACCAACCATTGAACCAATTGATTGAACTAGTTTAATGGTTCAAACAGTTGTTGAACCAAGGCATCAAACCATTTGATTGAACTTTGCTGATTGAACCGAGGCATTGACCAAAGTGTTGAACCAAGCTGTTGAACCAAGCCATTGAAATGACTGAGTAAACTGAGTGATTGAACCATCCAATTAAACTGAAGCATTGAACCAAGGTGTTGAACCAACACATTGAACCAAGCTATTAAACCATTTGATTGAACCGAAGTGATGAACTTTGCCGATTAAACTTTGTAGTTGAACCAAAGCATTGAACCAAGGCATTGAACTGAAGCATTGAAATAGTTTAATGGTTCAACAGTTCAAAGATGCCAACTTTCCTTATGAATTTATTTAGACAAGAGTCTGAAGAAGCTTTGTAAAACCATGCACCCTTTGACTGGTTCTTCATGCGATGAAAGACTCGCCTGCAGAGTTTATAGAAAAACTACAAAGTCTATAGAAATGGACCTACAAATTCTATAGAAAACTTCATTGCTGAGTCCGTAGAAATCCAAGCTTAGCAAAGTCCATAGAATTAGACCTATAGAGTCTATAGAAAATCGACAGAGTCTGTATAAAATTACAAGACTCATGCAAAATCAAAAATGTACTAGCTCAGAATAACAGGGAAAGAAGGGGACCAATTTTTGGTCTATTTGGGCAAAAAATGGTCAAAAAATTGGTGACTCCCAGGGGAAGCATGCTTGCTATGCTTAGAGACCAGTTGCCTTTTAGTCCATTGGGCACAGAGTCAGATGCAGCTTAAAAGAAAGGTTAGCAATAGCCCTAAAATATCCAAGAATCAAACATGAAGCTTTTTACCCCAGACACAAGGGAAAGCACACACAAGACTAAAAACACTACTTTTGAAAACTATACTTAGGGAAAGTAGGAAAAGAAACTGAAAGCAAATACTATGTATAATTAACTAGGTATATTTTCTTCCCTCTTGGATCAAAGGGAAAATTTCTTAAGTCCCCTCCATGGCTAGGAAAATTATAGTGCTAGACAACTGGCTAAATGAAGTGGAGACATGGTGACCTACTCCTCTTGCCTACCACCTAGATTAGCTTGTATTTGAGTGGATCAAATTCAAACATGCTTCTGATATATATGTACTCTGTTTGTTCTTAGAAGCTTGCCTCCTATTGGTTCTTCATGCTGGTGTATCTCATCAAGAAATCAATCACTGCTGGCTCATCACCATAAGCCCCTTGATATGCATCATTGACTGTATTTTTCTCTTCTACCTCATGCTCAAGTTCCATGGTATGACCATCTTCCTTGATGACTTCAAAGAAAGTATCTTCAGATTCACCAACCTCTTGAAAGGATAAATCTGAAGGCCTATAGCCCCTTTGCATACTTATTTGATTCCCAATGTTGCCTTCTCCACCCTTATCTAGCTCATAGCCCCCTTGAAGAATAATGTAACCTACCCCAATGACTTCAAAAAAATCATTCAAAACATGATCAAGAAAGTGTCCATACCCCTCCATGACATCTTGTAGAATGAGAAAAGGGGCATAAATCACTTGTTACTCATCAGAGATAGAGGCAAAAGCATGTGACTTATCTTCTTGTTCATCAAAGGGGGTACCTATGGTGATCTCCTCCTCATCTGCACTCATGAAGTCTCCCTGATTAGTCATGAACTGAGCATACTCCTCTTCACTTGCTTCTTTCAAGATAGGTTCCTCCTTGAAAAGGGGGGAAATGGAAGGTTGATAGATGAACTCATGTGGAAGAGGAGGCAGTCCTTGAGCTAGAATTGAATGGTTTTCCTCTTTACATTTGGTCAAAACTTCATCTATATCAGGTGTGGCTTGATATATCTCTTGGAGGTGTGTAGATGGGGTGTGTTTAGACATGGGATCTGCTATTTGGTCTGAAACATCCACCACACATTGGCTGAGGAAACTTGCTTTGGACTCTAACTCTATAATCTGCCTCTCCATATCTTCTTGGAAGAACCTTTCTTGGAGGTCACAATCATCATCGAGAGTAGGAACAACCTTATCTTCTTCAAGATTTAGAGAAAAACCTTTCTCCTCCTCTTTTTTTCCCCATGATTCCACTATTTGCTTCCAACTCATGACCTTGGGATTGGAATTTTCCCCTGGTGAACAAGGAGTAACTTTATCCTCTTCAAGGTCTTGGGCTGGTTCATGATGTTCCTTCTTCCAGCTTAGAATTTGGAGATCATGTTGAAAAACTTGAGGAGGTTGGGGAAGATTTGGGAGGGTCTGCTCATGTACAGGAAGAGCTGTCTAAAGAGAGGCATTCTGGAAAGCTAGGTGCACAGGATTAAGGGAAAGATTGATTGATGCATTGGATGAGCTAGAATGAGCAAGTGCCATTTGATAGAAAGGATTTGGCACACAAGAGGGGGATTTCTCTAGAAAAGGAGGAGGCACACAAGATTCATCAAAATCATGCTGGGAAAGGAAAGCAGGGGATCCTTTTAAAACCTCATGATAAAATGGGGGCAGACCTTGGGCCAAACTCACTTGATTTTCATCCCTCCACTTTACCAACACTTCATCAATATTGAAATTAGCTTGAGGATTGGTAGAAGGGGTATCTTTTGGTGTAGTCTCCTCTATAAGGTCTAAAAGCTCCATCTCTCATTCTCTAAGCAATCTTATCTTAGCCTCTAATTCCTCAATCTGCTTAGCCAGATTATCCTCATTTTGAAACTCATACTCTTAGACAATATCTTTCCCCTCCTTGCTATTCCATGACTCAACCACTTTATTCTAGCTCAAGATACTTAGACTGGGCATCTCCTTTTAGGGTGATGGGGCCATAGTGTGAGGGGGTAATGAGGGTTTGTATTCCACTTCCCCTGCTACTAAAAGAGACTATTACATTTGAATATTTGCCAATTCAATTTGTCTATCAATATTAGCCTAAAACATAAGATTTACTATTTCAAAACTCTCCTCAACATGATTGGGGAAAGGACTTTGACAGGCTTGACTTAGCTCATAACTAGGGGCTGTGTATGACTAATATGATACTTGGGGTAGTGAGTATATAGGTTGATAGACTTGGTAAGGCTGCCTCTCATGAATACTCAACTTCTCTTCCAAAGATGCAATCAAACCACTCACATCCAGCATCTCACTTGTAAGCATTTGCCAATTGGCTCTTTCAATAGGAGTCCATTCCCTCTTAACTGGATCTAGTGCATTTCTCACTTGATGGATGACATGATTAGGAAACTCTTGGCCACATCCCCTTTTGGTGTCAAGCTCTACTACATATTTTTCATATCCTAGCAGTGCTCATTTGAAGGTGGAGATGGGTTAAATGGTAAAGAGATTAGGTTGAGTAGGAGAAGTGACACATTGAGAAGATTGGGCATAAGGCTGATATAGCTCATGACAAGGCTGAGACTAGTCATATTGGACCTGATAAGGATCAACATAAGGCTAGTAAGGATCATAGCTAGGATAGCCAAGGAAAACAAGGTCCATGGCTTTAAATGATGGAATTATACATACCAAAATACTATTTCTTGATGGCACCAAAACTACTTAACCAATTGATTTAACTCAGAGTCACCATTGGTGTTGATGAAAAAGCCTCCAAAGTCTATTTGGTTGAAGAACAAACCAAAAATTCTTCAACCCTTTGGATAAAACTTGTCCTAGTTGGTCCCATTGGGCATGCCAAAAATTGTTGACGCAGTGGATTGCACCCTGGGTAGGAGGCCGAGCTCCTGCCTTCCACACATAATAATGGAAACTTCCCTCTCACCTATGGGACTGGTGAAGCTAGAGGGGAGAGTCTCTAGATAAGGGCTATCTCCCTCTGATGTATCCTTTAGGCCCTAGTTTCTCCTATTGCTAACAAATAAATGTAAAAAGGGGGGTTGAAAAGAGAGAGAGATGCTGAAATAAAAGCTAAACCTAAACTAAAAAAGGTGATATAACAAAAAAGATGACCCACCCAGCCCAAGTATACACTTTTCACCAAGAAGAAGCACCCATAAACTTCATTTGATGTGGGAAATCCATCTGCATTAGTGAGCTAGAGGTCCGTGTAAATACAGGGAGGAAGAAACTACCAGAGGTGTCCTCAGACACACTTATGATAGCCTATTCACAAGCACCTACACTCTTTTAGGGACACTTTTAGAAAACCTGCAAAAGAGAAACTCACAATGCACTAGACATGTTGAAATCACCCTAAAAAAGCATAAGGAAAATGACTTAACACAGAACAAAGGCATAGATACATCCAAAAGTGCATGCTCAAATAGAGGTAAAAATGCTAAGTCCTGATTCAAGGTAAAATCAGGCAGAGTTCTACCTTACAAGCTCAAGAGATTTTTGGGCATAGTTTTGCCTTAAGGCTAAGAGATGGATGCTTCTCAAATGAGAATTTTTACAATATATAGCAAGAGAAAGAGAACTTGGCACTTTTTGGTAAATAATTTGGCACTCTTTTTTCAAGTGGCCCATGTGTGCTGAGAGCATCGAGAAGAGGAAGCCGTTTGATTGTCAGCTCCTACTTTGACTTTAGCATCTCAACATTAATATGAAAACATGAGTCACACCTCTTTTCTACAAATATACTACTCCCTTCAAGGCATTTTCATGGCTCATCTGCTTATGAATGCAAACTGGAGAAAACAAGCTGTGCCACTTATTGTTTGCACCATTTGGTGACCACCTGGCAATAACTCACCTCTCCTTTGCCATTTGGACTGATTTATCTTTTCCTGCACTTTTTCTTCTTCCTTGATTTGCCTCTTTTTGACTCCTTTAACCCTCAGGGGATATCTTTTGGTGGGTTGTTGTATTCCTTAGGCTCTTTTTTGGTTGGCACTCAAGCATTTTTAAAACAAATAGCTATTTCACTACCTTAAATTTGACATCTGCACACCCATCACTATGTTTGAATACCCAACGGCTAGTTTGTCGTGTTTAACTTTGACGTCCTTGGGCCCATCACCCTTGGACTTTCCATTGGCTTCTTACTTCAGCCTTTTGTCATTCCTTTGAGTTTCTTCCCTGTGGGATTTTTCGTGGACAATTTTCCATGGACAAAAAGTCCACAAGAATTATCTGGTCACTTTGCCTTCAAAATTTTCTTAGCTTTCTTTCACAGCCTTCCCCTAAATTCCTTTAGACTTTTTGTCTAAAGGAATTCCTTTAGACAAAAGTCTAAAAGAATTCATTTAATACCTTAGTCTTTTTGCACATTTTGAATTCCTTCAGTTGCCTTCAAAGTGCCCTTCTAGTTTATTGAAATTGACCCTTCTGAAGGGTGCTTTTGCCAACCGAGTGCCCTCTACAAGGGCACTTGTCCTTTGGGAGGCTCCCTTGAACTCTTTGGTTGAACCAAAAGCATTGAAACAATAGTTGAACTAATTGATTGAACCGGTTCAATAGTTCAAATAGTTGTTGAACCAAGGCATCAAACCATTTGATTGAACTTTGCCAATGAACTTTGCTGATTTAACTGAGGCATTGAATCGAAGCATTGAACCAAGCTATTGAACCAAGCCATTAAACTGATTGAGTGAATTGAGTGATTGAACCATCTAATTAAACCAAATCATTGAACCAAGGTGTTGAACCAATGCATTGAACCAAGTCGATGAACCATTTGATTGAATTGAAGCGATGAACTTTCCCGATTGAACTTTGTAGTTGAACCAAAGCATTGAATCAAGGCATTGAACTAAAACATTGAACTAGTTCAATGGTTTAATAGTTTAAAGATGCCAACTTTCCTTGTGAATTTCTTCAAACAAGAGTCCAAAGAAGCTTTGTAAAACCATGCACTCTTTGACTGGCTCTTCATGCACCGAAAGACTCACCTACAGAGTTCATAGAAAACTTACAAAGTCCATAGAAATGGACCTGTAGAATCTATACAAAACTTCACTACTGAGTTTGTAGAAATCCAAGCTCAGTAGAGTCCATAGAATTGGACCTGTAGAGTCTGTAAAAAACTTCACTACTGAGTTTGTAGAAATCCAAGCTCAGTAGAGTCCATAGAATTGGACCTGTAGAGTCTGTACAAAACTTGTAGAGTCTATAGAAAATTGTAACTCATGAAAAATAAAAAATGTATCGGCTCAAAATAGCAGGGAAAGAAGGGTACCAATTTCTATCCTATTGGGAAAAAAATGGTCAACACCTAGCTTCAGGATAGTATAAATCATTCAAACTGGTACACCATGCACAATTCATATTTGCATAGATATAGTCATAGGTTTGATAGTTATGTTCAGATTTAGCTCATATACATTCATTTCATCTTAGATCCATACCAATTACTTAGATTTGGGGGAATCATGCATGACATGATCAATCTTACATTCAATTCAATTACATAGATTAATTTATTAAATACTCATTTCAAATTTAGTATACTTAGATACTTGATTAGGGGCATGTGTGTGATATGTAGTTTCCATATACTCAGATACACATAGGTCGATTTGATGGAATGGAAAATTCCATGTCATTTTTATGATATATAAACTTGATATCACATTCTAGGTTGTCATCAGATTCATGACTTACTACATTTATAGTGGATATTATTCATTAGTGTCCCAAAGCCACCAAATATACTTAAATGGCCATGGAGCTGACATATATAGTTAGATTTACTCAATTAGACACTTTCATCACTTTGTGAAATTAAGTTATAGAATCATCTAATTCACACAAGTAGGCAATGATGGAGTCATGGACTACTTGAATTCTTGAGCCACCCATATAAGAGGGTTAGAAACACTTACAATCTTATCCAAGCTATTTATAGACCATGATCCATTGAGTAGGGGTGGGAAATGATGGATTCAAAACTAGATTGAGTTCTTGAGCCACACATATGAGGATTATGCAATCCATCAACTCAGTCCATGTTATTCAATGATATGATCACCATATAAACTCACACATAGAGGTTGTCACTAGGTTCATGCATTAGCTCACATACCAAATGAGATATATTCATTTCTGTCCTCTCTCTTTACTCATGTTTAATCAATTAATTTACTTCAGCATAGTCTTTTATTTTTGATAATCTCTTAAGTAAGGACTAATTTTTACATGTATCATTATAGGACTTTTACTTTGGATCATGTTTCACATATGTAAACCTATATTCACATACCCATACTTAGATACATGGGCTTCACTTCTAAGGTAAGTCTAGGTACACTTATTTTTACTTTATACTAGTCATTCTAATATGCTACATTACTAGCATAAAGCGGGGAAAATGTAATCACCTAAAAGTGGTAATTAAATGCTAAGAGTGTTGCTTGAGTTACCTTATTCATATATTATCCCTAGATTTATCCTAAAGGATTAGATACACTTTTATAGTCATTATACAAACCCCAATTACCTATAATCAACCAAAAATTAGTCCCAAGACTATTTTATTAGATCCCAACCCAATTTTCTCTGTATTCTACCAAGTGGATATTAGCACAACATTTAAGACACTATAGCCACATGATGCTAGAGTCCCCAATTGGGAGCTATTATACTTATCCCTAAATATTCCAAAAGGATACTTTTTCAAATGTGTGCCTTTCATAAGGTTATCATAACCATATTTTATTATCTACACAAGGTAAATATATCTATAAATACAAATCTAATTGATCTCTATTCACTAGATGGAAAAGAGATTTACAAGTAATTTCAATCCAAAGACAAGTAGAGCAAAATTAAGGTATTTGATCTGTATTATGACACACTTCTACATACTACCATCTATAGTATACCTAAACCCAATTTTTGAATATTTGAAATCTCAAACACATTCAAGGCATCCAAGTCAACTATCATTCTAACATTCAGTTGCACTTGCATCAAGTACTAGGTGAGAAAACTACATTGGGCTTGATCCCTGTTTAGAGTATTAGTATGTAGGAAATTCTATTCATAGTTGGGTATTGAGGATGTCTAGCTTATTATACCAATTAAAACATAATTATTAATCAACCATACTTGTAAGGAGGATTAGGGTTTGCACATTAATTTAGATTTTCTAGGCACAACACATAGCTCTAAGTTTTATGCGTGTAGGAACATGAACTAAAAGCATAGGCACATGTGCTCCTTGAATATAGGAAACATCATATAAAGGGGGAATTATCACCACATTAAGGATACTACATAAACATGGCACTAATATCCACATAAGGCACTACTATTTAGTGAGAAGATAGACACCAAAATCTTATTGATGATACTCAAAACTATCCATAACTCAACTTTTATAACCCAGATCATCCAAGATAGTCAATTTTTAGATAAATATATATTTATGAATATTTATTTTTATTTTATTAAAAAATTAAACAAGGTCAAAGGTCATAAAAAATTATTACTTAAATATTACAATTTATTTAATTGATTAAAACATCTCAACCCTTTAATCTAAACATAGGATTTACGTAGCTAAACCCTAAGAGGTTAAATCATATACACATAATATCTTCAAAATTTATCAGTTATTGATGCTTTATCTATTGAAAGAACCTACTGAGTCTCAATATCTCTGAGTACATGCCTTAAAGGGTGAATTGGGAAAGGGGTGGGTAGGCCATTGGTGCTTTGCAAGATTGTTGTTCCTTATAATACCACTTGTTATCTATACAACCTTCTCCCATTTATATTCCTAAGCTTTGCCTTCTCACTTTCATAATAATTCAAGAGTTTCACTACCTTCATTATCACATACCTAGTTATTAAATTATTTTTGATAGTTTACATTACACTATCAACTTAGGTTGCCTTAGTATCCTAATTGTTAAAAGCATGTTATAGGTCTAGGTTAGCTCTAGCTGACCTAGATCGAGATTTAATTTATTTTATCAATTAGTGATAAAAAGTTAATTAGGCTAAACCTATCAAATAAACTTTTATAAACATTTAGGGTTAGATTTAACTATATATACATATTCATTTTTCCATTTGTAGAGAGAACACAATTAATTATTCATTTGTGTTTCTTCAAAATCTATTCTTTCACCATTCTACTTGAGGAGTTATTGATTATGGTTTATACTTAGAGAAAAATATTATCTTATGGAAAAGTCTTGGATTATTAATCCTTTATTAGTGATCCTTAAAAACTAGATCAACCTCTTGTGAAGCACCTTTGGCCAAGGGAGAGATTGAGTCTCAACGGGTTCATATTCAAGGTAAGTATCTCTAATTTTACTCCTCTATTTTAGTAGATATAAGTAACATAAGTAATGGATTTTGAATATATTTCTCTCTCCATAAATTCAATTTATATATATATATATATATATTAATTAGGATTATTCTATTTATGTTTACTTTTTATGTTTATTACCCCCACTTTATGCCTTAATCGTTGGTGAGCACTAGATTAAATTTTGTTTTACTTATCATTTACTTTGTGAATGTGAAAACATAGGACCTAACTAGGGTTATTGCATAGTGTTTCTTGACTAGAGGCTTTGAAACCCTCTTTATTGATGTGATTATGGTAAGAGATACCTTGGTTAGGTCTAAAAATCCATCCTTGTTATTACCTTGAATATCTAATGTATCAACAATCATAAGTGTAAGTAGGATTTATCTTATTTGAGATGGGATTGATTAATAAATCAGTTGTATTTCCATTTGTATACACATATGAAGTTAGCACAATAAATCTCAGTGTGGTAAATTATATTGTGTATCCTTCACTAGGTGATCAATGTCAAATCATCTAAGTTTACTGCATTGGAAGCATTATTATTGTTGTCTTAATTGTTATTGTCTAATAGTCTAGGCACACCTCCATTGTTTGGTCTCATGTTTCATTATTTATTAGTTTTATATAAGTTTAAATTTATGTTTGGTCATGGGTTATTTGGATTTTTATTGGTGTTTTGAGTCACTTTTATATGTAAATTGACCATATGATTTGTTAACCTCAAAACCATTACCTATAAATTTACTACTTCTAGGTTCACACTAACATTTTGTGGGTTTTATACTTGTAGTAAGGTGTTGCTCATTAGTGTCAAAACATTTATAAATATATGGAAAACATGATGTGATTGGTTATGTGCATTATTAACAAGAATTTGGTTATTTATAAATGATGGGATAACCTATTGGTTATTAGTACAAGAAATATAATCATTAGAGTTGGGCATGGAAGCCAATGTTATTATATGATATGGGAACAATTTTTTGTTTTTTTGACTATGGTAGAATATGATTGGGAGGAATGTAAGGCTAACCTCTAGGCATAAAGTTCATGGGAATTAGATTATAGACTAGATTTGGGATTGCATATAGGGATCCTAGGATTAGGTTCATCAAGGGAATGTTGTGCTGAGGGGCATGATTGATTAATGAAATTTGATTGTAAACACCCAATTGTCATAATGAAGGTAAAGGACCAACCCCATAGCCTTGTGGCACTTTATTTTTCTTAATGTTGAAAACCTCATTATATGTAAAAGATAAGGATAAGAGGGATGCCAAGGTTATTTTGAAGAATATAGAAGTTATTAAGTCTAAATATCTCAAATATTTCCACTTCTATTTGAGTGTGCAAATATTTTAGCCTTTAATAAATATTATGGAAGCATGCATTGAAAACACTCATAGGCTTATTTGGATCCCTATGAGTAGAAACAGAGTGATGATATAGGATAACTAGGTCAATGGGCAACCTAAAATGGGTAATAAAGACAATTTCTATATCATTCCAGGAAGATATAGATCCATTTGGCGTCCCAAAGAGTAAGGAAATAAGAATCAAACTGCATCCTCATATTGAATTTGTGTTGATTAATGTCATCTTTAAATGCATGAATATTCTATTCAACTATATGAATCCCATTTGGTATGTACTTTGGGTAGAATTTAACAAGATTCTTAGGTAAATCATGGGCATGCCCTAGAATTTTCATAGGGCATCTACTTGCATGAAACCAAGTGGGATTAGCTACCATCAATGGGTTTAAAGGGGTAACAAATAGGTTTATAAATGGAGTTACAATCATAGGTGAGCTACTAGTTGAGTGAGTTAATCATGTTTTTAGTTTCCTTTTGTTTACCCTCAATTTTATACATTCATTAAGTTATAAAAACTCAAAATCATCCCCTATAGACTTTGTTATTGTGGGTATATGACTATTTTATAATTTAACTTTTATACTAATTAAGCATGGGTAATGCTCATTAGTGTTCAAATTTTAAAATTTATGCTAAAATTTTAGTTTTATGTTTATAGATGGTTCAAGCTCTCCTTATAATGTCATTTATATTGGCATTAACTTTGACAAATACCAAAATTATAGATTCATCTCATGACTCTCCTCTCTTGAAAGGAGATTCATGGGAACCTCCCTAAGGTTTATATCTACATGGTCTAGGCACACTAATCCTCACTCAATGGCTCACTATGACCATTCCATCTCAAGGGGGAATTTTCTAGTTTAAATACTTGAAAATTTATTTTAATGGGTTTTAGGTACTTCAAAAACATAAAATTTGATGTAGGTTTATTATTTTATTTGATTAGGTTTTATGTAGATGTTGAAAATAGATAAACAAGAACTCATTCATGTATTACTTAGTTATAAATCATTAATTTTAGGGTTTTATTAAGTATGTGTGTCTATTTTTTTTGTTCATTCATTCATTACATTAAATTTGGATTAAATAATGAATTTTCAGATTGGAAATGAGCATGTAATCAAGATAACATAGTATTTATGGAGTGCATTCATTCAAACCCTAGATTAACGAATGGATTAATAAACATAAAAAGGGAGAGGGAAAGAAAATAAAATCCTATAATTATGAAGACAAATTCAATATAATGATCATATGAAATCCATAATCTAGCCTTTGATCCAATCAACATTTGCACAATCAAATTCAAATCTAGTGTAAGCTCTTAGGAATATCAGACAAGGAAATATGAAGCTAAAAACACCATTTACATGTATAAAATAGAATAAATAATCCTAATTATTTAATTAATAAATATTAATCATTTTTAAAATCATATTTTGAGTCCAATATAATCATTCTCTTAAAATTTTACCTACATAATGATGTGAGAAGACTTGAGGGAAAGATTAACACTAAGAAAACATGAAAAATTAGAAATTGAGAAGGGGCTAGCTCAAATATATTGTAGAAGAAAATCCAACCACTTGAGTGTAAAATAGATCCAACATATAAGAGTTGGCCTTTTCAAGGGAGGTTTTTCCCTCTAGAAAGCTTTAATAATCACCATCAATGCTCCAGCTACCTCCATCTCTTCTCATTCCCATAAATTTCACTATTCACCTTGAAAAATAGACTAAAATGAATTTAAAACAGAGAATTAAAAATATATAAAAGTGAATTATCATATAAAAACTATTAGGGTTTAAACCATGAGGAAACGAGAAAAATTAAGAACACCATTATGTCTATGACATAACTAGCTTTCCAATAATGTGGATGGTTTAAATTTTTAGCACTAGTGTAGATGATATTTTGTGATTATGTAACATCTCAGTCTTGTACACTTGGAAAACTTAGACCTTGGATATTCCTCTTAGTTATACACATGCCTTAATTATAAAATCTTTGCATCTACCCTATCTTGTACCCCTTGGCCTATATCTTATTTCAACCAGTATTATATGGATGCCATAGACATCCTATCTTGCCCAATATGATTAAAATGTACTAATATTATACTTATATAATTTTAGATCCTATACCTATTTTTCTACTCCATGGACACTAACATCTGAGACATATAGTAGTGTTGATGTTAATATCCTATCCTAATGCAAGTGTCCAGTAACCTAAATCCATATAAGTTAAAAATTAAATGTATTCCAATGATCATCCTAAGTGTTTTAATGTGAGTTATCTCTTGGTAAGATTTTTATAAATATAATATCAAATCTCACTCATTCCTCACCTATAAATCAGAGAAAAGAGACAAAGACACTTATCAAAAGAACTTTATCAATTATTCAATTCTTCCCTATTTCCACACTAGTCATAGGTAAAACACATATATTGGTATGAATTAATAAAGGAGTAGTCATAAGGTATTATTTTCTAAGTTACAAGATAGGTCACTATTGTACTTGTTTTATACACACTACATGATTCACACATAAGCCAACACATAGGGGATACCTATATGAGTCTAAGGTCCTCTTATATAATATTGGCTATACAGGTAGTGACTTTTGATAGTGAGGTCATTATAGGTTAGATCGATATTGTATGACCACTAACCTATATTTCCCTAAGGTCACATTAAATATGGAAAGCTAGGGTTTTTCCATTTCACAAGGAGAAACAATCCATGACCCATATCTAGATTCAATACAATGAATGCAAAGAAAAATCTTGAAGCATCTAGGTGGTCACATGTTATTTCAATAGGTATTCTATACAAGACACTATCATCAAACTTAGACAATAACATCAATGTAACCATCTAAGGTTGATGCAACTATCTAGATAGCTAGAGGCACCAAATCTAGAATTTGACAACTATTCTAGAATTATTTCCCACCTACTTTCAATTTGTTCTAGATGCAAATCTACATTACCATCAAATCTAGCTAAGTAATCTCTTATTTTTCATTTCTATATCTAACATAGTTTTACTTTCCATTAATAACTTGTCTTAGTTTAATAAATTTAGTATATGATACATATAAGTTTAGCTTTTAATTACACTATTATAGATCTAATATTCACCCTTATGCCCTATCATTTATATATTATTAACCCTATCAACCCAAGAGCATTCCTCAATCCAAATTAGGGTTAAACATTTGATGAACCTAAAATTTGAACACCAAACCCTAGGTTATTTAGGGTTTTTAATTTTTTCTATTGTTGATCCATAATTACTATCATTTTCCAATCATGTTTGCTATGTATATTTATGTAAATTATTTCATAGTCTAACACATTATAGTTTATATGGTTTGCTACACTATTTACTTGGTTAAATCCATCTGATACATAAGGGATTTAGAATCTACATTTCTACATACTCCTTATTCTAATGTTTATAATGAGCTTTTACATGTTACTACAAAGTGCCAAATGCAATGCATGAATTAATCATTCAGCCTATGCCAGGGTCCCACCCTATCTAATGGTATTATTTCTCCAACTTTCCTCTTGGACTCATTAAATTGATGATACCATTAAAAAGACTTCCTTTTGGATGCATTGCATACGAATATACTACCTTGTAATGTGGAACCACCACATGTGGTTTCTATTTTAAATTATGTCAAATAGACTGAGCATAATATATATATTGAAAAATATGAATTACCACCTCATAATCTTATAAATACTTGTTTTCCACTCTACACACAAGTGTGTGTTTGTAATAAAATGGTAAAACTAGTTCTTGTGGATAATGGTTCAGGACTAAACATTTGCAACACATATTTTATCTCCTCAATTAGAATCAAACTTTTAAATTAGGCCCATATTATATGAAAATCAATGTATTTGATAATATTTTATGGTAAGTGTTGGTGAAAATAACATTGAATATTATTGTAGGTAAAATTACCCTACATAATCCATGCCAATTTATCATAAATGACTTGAACTATAACATCCTCTTGGGATGACCTTGGATACATGAGATGTATTTGGTTTAATAAAATTTGCACACATGATTAAAATTTATTCATCATGGGTTCATTTACAATTATCCTATGGATACTAATCCCTTCAAAATTTTTGCAATGATAAACAACATGGATAATAATACATCACAATCTTATAATCATAATTTTGGATCTTGATATTTAATAAATTATGGATATAAAAAATAGGGGCTTGGTAAACATGAATAAGGCCCAAATCAACCTATTTCTCCCATAAATAATACAAGCCATTAGGGTTTGGGTTTTTCAAAATAAACTTCAAGTCATATTCACACCTTTCACATCATAAATTGATTTTAAAAGGCCAAAATAAAGTGTCTGAGTAATTCTATAATTGATATGTTGGTGTTCCCTCATCTTATTGATAATAATGCTTCATCAAAAAAATTTGATAGTGGATGATTTATCAAATGATGAATCATTATTAGAGTATTTGGGGGCATAAAAGGATATCCATTCCTTATATCATAAGAATATGTTTCCTCATACCACCTTTGATCATGATTAATTTGGTGAAAATGATAATATTAGTGTCCAAAATGATACATAAAATGCTATTCTTATGACACCATTCATCGTAGAGAGATCCACTTTTATAAATGAAGAAAGAATCCAATACAATTATGGAATTAAAGGACCCTCGACCAATTTTACTAGATATAATGTTGTAGGAGGATGAAGTAAAAACCTATCAATATCTCCTTCATGAATTTATTGAACTCTTTGCTCAAGATTATTTGGATGTGCCTAGAATTTATCCATCCATGGCAATGTATAACATATTATTATACCTAGACGTAAAACTAGTTAAATATAAGATTTGTAAAATGCTTCCCAAAGTAGTGTTATTGGTAAAAGAGGAAATTCAAAAAAATTTATATGTAAAATTTATATGAGATATTACAAATTTTGAATGGGTGTCCAACATTATACCTATTAGAAAACCTAATGGTGAAATTTGTTTTTGTAATGACTATTAAGATTTAAAAAAGGCTTGTCTAATAGATGACTTTATATTACCTAATATCGATATGATTATCAATTCTATAACTATATATGTAACATTTATGGATGGATTCAAAATATATAACCAAATCAAAATTAACCCTACCAATCAATAAAATATGACATTTATTGATCTTTGGGGTACATTTTGATATATAATCATGCCTTTTGGGTTAAATAACATAGGAGCCATATATCAATGGCCATGACTCTTATATTCCATGGTTTTATATATAAAACTGAGGATTATGTTGATGATATACTTTCCAAATATAAATAACATCAGGAACAAGCTATTGATTTGTGACACATATTTGAATTCTTGCACAAGTTCAATGTTTGATTAAATCCAAAAATTGTGTTTTCAAGGTTTCTTTAGGAAAGCTCCTTGGATACATTATTTATCAATGGCACATCAAGGTTGATCCAAAAAAGGTAAAATCCATTTTTTAAAATCCACCACCAACCAATCTCAAATAGTTATTATTTTTTTAGGGCCAAATTTAAACTATTAGATGCTTCATAGCTCAGTTGGATATAAAAATAATTCCTTTCATGAGTTTGATAAAAAAAGGACAAAAAATTTATATGGGATGATGTATGTCATCAAAGCTTTGATCAAATCAAATATCTTTATAAAACCCAACAATACTCATGCCTCCTATCCTAGATATACCATTACTTCTTTATATATTGGCTACTCATGAGGCCCTTGGGATCCTAATAACACAATATGATGATGATCACAAAGAATGTGCAATCTATTACATCAGTCACTAGTTGGTCAATTATGAATGCAAATATTCAGCAATGGAAAAGTTATGTTTAGCCTTAGTTTTTACTACTCCAAATTTATTACATTATTGATAAATAATGAGGTTCATGTTATAATTAAATAAGACTGATTAAAGTTTCTTATGAACAAAACACACCTCACCGACTACATTAAAAAATGTGTAATGTAACTTATAGATTTTGATCTTAAATTTGTATCCCAATAGTTACTAAAAGATCAATTTATATTTGAAAAATTAGCTATGACTCTTTTATTGGATCTCTTCCCATTTAATAAATTTTTTCATGATGATTTTGATGCATATAATATATCTACCAACCCATGGATAATGTTATTTTTTGGATTTAGATCTAAAATAGGGGTAGGTGCTATCATTATATTTTTCACCCCTGAGGGTGAATATATGCCTTTCTCATACATATTATCCTTTTCTTGTATAAACAATATATCTGAATATGAAACCTTGATAATTGGATTATCCATAGCACACAAGCTTCATATACGAGACATCTAGGTTTTTGGTGATTCTATATTAATTGTTAACTATGTTACAAATCATTACCAAACCAAATAATAATATATTATCCCTTACTAAGAAATGGTAGACAAACTCACATAGACATTTTATACACTTTCTATTAATAGTATTCCCCATAAATATAATCACCATGAAAATGCCATGGACATTATAGAATCCTTGATGCCTTTTAACATCAATGAAGATTATATAAACTTACCATACAAAAATTATGGGATCCTTCCATTTATTTAGAATAAATGGATGCCTTATATGTTCTTGCTATTCATCGCAACACATCAAACACATAATCATACACTAAAATTTATAATTTACTCTATCTAACTTATATACCAGACTACTTTATGTAGAGTGACTAATGAAAATTATAATGTGAATAAATTTTTTATATCATTATTGATAATGATTTGTTCAAATGAAGTTTTGATGGGCATTTACTATCATGCTTAAACAAAGTTGAAGCCTGTACTACACTCTTAGGAATGCATAAAAATGATTGTGTTGGTCATTTTAGTGGATGGACCATGTCTCATAAACTATTATGATATGGTTATTATTTGCATACCATGGAAAAAAATGCATATAACATGAAAAATGGTGTTTAAAATGCCAAAAATTAAATAATGTGAATCATACACCATCATGTGAGTTACAATCGATTGTTTCACCATGGCCCTTTTCCTTATGGGGATTTAATTTGATTAGAAAAATCCATCTAGTATCCACTGGTGGACATAAATTCATCATTAATAAACAACATATTTTAAAAAATGGGTGGAATCAACTCCCCTAGAGTTTACCACAAGGGATGACATATAATGATTTTTAACAGCCAATATTATTTTCTATTTTGGCATTCCTTTAGCTATTAGTTGAAATAATGGATCATCATTTAAAAATAAAATGTTCAAATGATTTTGTAGTAAATAAAAAATTATGCATACATTTTCTACACCTTATTACTCACAAGGTAATGAATAGGCATAAGTAAAAAATAAAACCAATATCAAGATACTTGGCAAGACAGTTGAATGTTATTGTACTGATTGGAACCAGTAGATGGTGTATGGTTTATGGGCATACCACACCGGTGTTTTCACACCCACCCAAGCTACACCTTATTCCTTGGTAAATGGTATAGAGTTAGTTTTACCAATTGAGACTGAAATACCATCTTTACATGTATCTCTCAAAGCCATCGTCAAAGGTAATGAATACCATTAAAAGATATTGCATCAATTAGAATAATTAAATGACAAATTATCAAAAACTTTTGAGTATCTCCACATCTACCAATATTGTGCTAAGAGATCATATAAAAAAAATTCATTCATGTGACTTTGATGTGGGTTAACTGGTACTAAAATAAATTCAAAAGAACACCAATGAAAAAAAAGATAAGGAAAGTTCACCACCTTGATACACTCAAAGGAAAAAATTTAAAATGTCCAATGAACATTATGTACTTACATAAATATGTTATGAGATATATTTCAAATATATAAACAATGCCAAAAAAATTAAAATTAAAAAAATAAAATTAAAAAAATAAAATAAAAAAACATTCAAAAATATAACAAAAAATTTGGCGCCTACATCTTTTATTAGATCCTTCACATCTATGTATTAATTACATGTTGAGGTATATCATATCATTTAATTATACTTATATATCTACAATCATATATAGATACATGATACACTCCTATTTTTGGATGTTGGGATTTCCCTTTAGTCATGTCATATGGATATTGGTGGCATCACTTCTTTGATCTTTATACACATAGGTTAAATGATTTAATGATCACTCTACACTATCATGTTTGAGCTTACACATGTAATTACACATATCTATTATCCATGCTTATTTATTGTACATGGTAATTGATATGCTATATGTATACACATAATATTTTCAAACTTTATCAGTTATTGATGCTTTTTCTCTTATAGGAACCCATCAAGTCTCAATCCTTTTAAATGAACATCTTAAAGGGTGCACCAAGAAAGGGGTGGGAAAACCATTAGTTCTTCACAAGATTGTTGTCCCCTATACCACCACTTGTTAACTACATAACCTTATCCTATGTACTTACCTAATCCTTATCTCCTCTCTTACACACTCCTCCAAGCTTTCATCACCGTACTTACCCCCTTCCTAAACCTAAAAACCCTTTTGATGGTTTATGTTACATTGTTAGTTCATCAAACCTATATTCAAATTGTTAAAAGACATTAAAGGTTTAATTTGACTCCTAGCCAACCTAGACCAACATATAACTTATTTTTATCAAATAACAAAACATAATTAGTTGGGGTAACCCTATTGGATAAATTTTTGGAAAGGTTTAGGGTTAGATTCAACTATATATACACATCCATTCCCATCATTTATAGAGAGAAGAGAAAAATGAGAATATATGTTTCACATTTGCTTATCCACCATTATACTTGAGGAGCATTTTTTAGGGTTTCAATACTTTCTTTGGAGATATGAATCATGTCTTGTGGATAAGTCTTTTGGATGTATAGAGAAGTTGTGTAGCTTAGATCTGACTTATCCTTGTTATCCTTACATACCATAAAAATTTATTTCAAAACACCTTGGCCAAGGGAGAGATTGAGGTTCAACAGGTTCATCTTCAAAGGTAAGTATTCCTAAATTTTTTCTTCCTTTGTAAGAGTAGATAGATTTGTATTTGTAATTCTCTCCCATGCATTAAGACTTCCTATACATTGAGTTGAGTATAGATCTTCTATGAATTTTAATTTTTATGTTTATTTACCCCATTTCATGCCACAAGATTTGGTGAACATTAGATTAGATTTTTATCTTAATTATCATTTACTTTGTGAATAGGAAAACATAGGACTTAGCTATGGTTATTGCATGGTGTTGTTTGACTAGAGGCTTTGAAACCCTATCTAGTGACATTATTTTTGTAAGATATCCCTTGTTTAGGTTTAGTGCATCCATCTTAGTCATGACCCTAAATATATCATGTATAAAAAATCATAAGTCTAAGTAGGATTTATCTTCTCTGAGCTAGAATTTATTAATAGATCAACTATATTTCCCATCATATACATTATAGTGAACCCAACATGAATCAAACCCTTGTAGGTTTGCTTTCACACTTTCATTCATAATCATATTATATATTTTTATTCTTTTAGTACTATATCTAACTAGTTGGTATATTTATAATAGTCTATGTGTAGGTTTAACACATAGTCACAAAATGACATTGTTCCATCTGTATAGGTCTTCTTCAAATATAGGTAACTAGATTGATTAGTTTAGCATAGTTCTATTTTTTAGTTCTATATTTACATAAATTGTCAAAACAATCTACTCTATTCATAATTCTCCTCTCTCAACATATTAATCTACAAACATAGTCAACCTAATAAACTCTATTCACAACTTCTTTTTAGAACTGAGATTTTGCAAACTCCATTAAGCTAGTCAAATATGTTAGCAAAGTTTTTGAATCAATATTTAAATATTAAGGCATAAAATTTCTCACTATTAGCATCTTCCAACCTACCAAGGTTCATTATTACTCTCTTTGTCATTTTACTTTTTCTTTCTCAATACTATTTTTTAAAAGTTTATAAAATTGTAGCCTTATAGCCAACTGGGTCAACCATCTTGACATAGTTCTATATCTTGTCTTCTCTCTAGAAGGCATAGTCAACTTGTTCAACTATGTTCTTCCAGATCTTGCTTCTAAAAATTAGTAGAGACCCAGTTGACTCTGTTCTATACTATTTACATATAGTGTCACCTAAACTAACTTTATAATCTTCACAATCAAAGATATAACCTATTTTTGATAGTAATTAATTCACCTTTCCTTTTAGTTGCTTGCATGCTTATAATAATAAACATAGATTTATTAGGTTCCTTTTTAAGTCATCAATTTAGTCATATTATATTTCTCTTTTGCACACAATTATAAATCACTTTACATTCAAAAATCATTAAATATTTATCTTCCCAAGGTCTACCTACTTGGATTTTATCACTAAGGGGCAAGTTGAATTGGTTTTCTATCCAAGTATAAACATGTTGATGGTATATATTGGTAAAACACCCAATTCACCTATTAATTGAGGATTGTGAAGTAAGGGGGTAGGCCCCAGTACCAAGCTATTACCATTGTCAATATAGATCATTTTTAACCTAAACTTTTTGAAACCAGCCTTATATTTCTTTCTAGTTCCTTCTTATAGAAAACTTACTAATCAAATTAAAAATTAAATTTCATTATAACTTAATAAAAATTAAGGATGACCAATTAGTTATAATTTAATTTCAAGTTGTTGCTTGCTCTTTGATCATTGTATGTCATATTGGAAAACTTGTATTAGCCAACATTGATGCAAGGTTTATGTTGTGTGTTCCAATTGGTTTAGTCACATTGATATAGTTATTTATGTGCTTAATTTAATTTAATTATATATTATAGTTCAAAACCTTTATCTATTTCATAAAACTATTGTTTCTATTGACATAATCTCTTATAGGTTGTTTAGAATAGTTGCCTATAGTACACAATCAACCTATTTGACTATGTCTCTTTATCTTCTTGTTTAGTTCCTTGTCTAGTAATCCATAGTTGATATATCTAGTTGTGTATTATTATTTATTAGCAAGTTCCCTCTTTAGTAATACACAGTTGACTTGTATGACCATTTTAACTTTTTCTCTATTTTATTCCCTAATTTATAGAACATAGTCGACTAGTAAGATTTTATATCCTATTTTCTAAATTTTATTTTCATCACCTATTTAGGCTCATTTTCTCATCATGAATTTACTATTTGAGGATAATAAAAATTTGAATCAACAAACATGATGATCCTTACTCATCCCAATAGGTTTCCCAAAAATAGCTTGTGGATTTTACTTTAGATGAAATTAATGAGAATGGTTCCACTCGAACTACCAATTATATGACTCTTCCTCATTCATCCTTAGCTCATAATCCTCTATTATCTTTAGAGAATGAGCCTAAATTAGAGTACACACCTAAAATTCTCTTCTTCATTAATTAATTTCCTCAACATAGAGGAAATAGCCATTCAAGTATCTATAATATAATGATAGGTGCTTAAGTAGAATAACCTCTTTCACCCTCCCTTACATCTCTCATGGATTTAGGGTTGACAGTTTATTTTATTCTCAACCTTTCCCTTATATTTTGACTTCTTCCCACATCATGACATCTTATTCTATTACCTATTTAACCTCCATGCTAGGCATCTCCAAAAACATGACAGGTTCAACATCTAGTGGGCTTTTTCCAAAGACCCTCCTCCTCAATTAAGCCACTAGTGCATCCTTTATTACCAATGTTAATCATGATACTAGTACTTATTTTTATTTTAATGCTAACCATTTTACTAGTGCATCTTTTTCTACACATGCCAATCAAGCTAATAGTGCTTCCTTTTATACCACTACTTCTCACATCACTAATGTTGTGCATGCCACTACTCATAGTACAATCTAAGATACTAATACCAATACCAATGCTTTGCATGTCAAACATATTAGTTAAAATACTTCCCAAAATCATAAAATATTAGTTTAAACACTTAATTAAATGAACACTTTTCAAACCAATAATTTTAATCTAATGATGTATATGAAAAATAATCTCATTCACCTTAAAATCAACCCCAATAGGTTTCATGGGGAGCATAAAATAAAAATTCCCCCTACCCTCCTAGGGATTCCCATAGTAACCACATTCTTAAACTACCCCTCATTAATAAAATGATTAAATAGATCCAAAATTAACCTCTTATACTTCAAATTAGTAATATCAACATAGGAGGTATCACACCTACCATTAGTTATAATAAGTCCACTGATCCTAAATTACATTTAAAAACATTTGGTAATCTCTATAAATATTGGGTCAAACTTAATACATTTACTACTACCAATATATTAGATAAAACACTCTTCAAAGATGCTTTAGATTCATATAATAAACTAAAATCCCATTCTATCACTATCTTAGAAGATTTGGTTAATTCCCTAGTACAAGAGTTTTAAACTAGTGATCTCTATGAGAATACCTTAACTCACTTCATCAATTATAAACAACTTGAGACAAAAATATCACAATATTTCATCAAATTATGGAAGAAATTGTCTCATAAATGTGAGCATAATATGGCATATGATAATATCTATCATCTATTCATTAATGTTCTCTACCCCAAGTTTTAATATCATGTTAAAATTCTCTCTCCAAAAACTTTGGAAGAATCCATCGACAAAGCTAAATGCCAAGATTTTCTCATGCATCAGTTTGAACTATCCCCAACTCTCATGGGCACTCTCATGCTCATTAAAAACAAAAAATATCATGTTACCAATGATGGTGTCACCATTACTTATGACACTATTCAGAACATTCAAGTCATTACTCCTAACAACATTGTGGAGCATGTTCCCCTCTAAATAATACTCCTAATCCTACATTTCCCAACCAAACAACATTAATATCCACAAACCATTATCCTTAGTCAAGATTCAAAATCATCTTCCTAGGCCTCTATCATGATACATTGACCCCACTCATCCTATGAAATCATGGTATGATCTGAATAAATTTTGTTGGTTTCATGCAAGTTGAGGCCAATTTCATGAGACTTGTAGACCTTTAGGTAATCTAGTTATGTATTTTTTTCTTATCCCAAACTCTAATCATGATTCACTCATTCAAAAGTGCCAATAAACATATGAATTAGCCTTTAAATCTCATGAAACACAAAAAAAAATTCAATATTTAAACCAAGTTCATCTTTCCATATACAAGGATCCTCTTCCTAATCATCAAGATAGAAATGACTATCCTACTCCTTCCAAAAATAATGTTGATAGTCTTATAGATAGTAATATTGAAGAAAATATGTTAAATATGAATAAAATACAAAGGGTAGTTACTTTTATTGATTATAATCCAACCCATACTGTGGCAAATATGAATAACATGCTAAGGGTAGTTACTTTTATTGTTTCTAATCTAACCCACATGCACCAAACCTCACAAACATTTCACATCATTCATGTCTCTTCCCCACCTCATCTCATGGAGTTGGGGTAAGAGTAACTTATATCTTTCTAAGAACCACTTCTAACATCTCAACCTAATAATACATTGATAACATTCCCCAAACTTCCAATAGTATTTATTCAACTCAATCACAAGAAACACCTAAATAAATTATCCCACTATATAAATACAATCAACCTATTCATCCTCAAAATAAACCAACTACATCTTACCAACAAAATTTTGAATACACCTCCATTTCTCCTTTCCATGAGTTCCTACAACACTATGTACCTTTGTATAAAAATCCCCCATGGGTTATGGTGAATTGGACCCCATAGTGGAAATTTTTCATCTCCCTATCAAATACCTTTCCTAGAACTAATGTGAACTTTTCCCCATCATCACAACTATCTAATGTAATTATTATTTAAAATGAACATCCCTCATCCTCCCCTAGTAGGATGTAAAGCTACCTTGTTTGGGTCTAAATATATTATACTAAAATAATGTGAATATATGTCCATACAAGTTGATGAAACAATGGACACCTCTCTTTCCCTTAATTTTCCTATCAATTCCATGATTCTAGATGAGATTTTAATTTGTAGAGATGATCTTCCACTATTTATTAACATCTAAATCAGTAACATCCAAGTTAAGTATGCTTTGATTGATGAGGGTTTAGATACTTGTGTTACCTCCATCAATTTCATTAAAACCCTTGGATATTCTAAGTGAAATCTCAAGTCCACATGTAGCACATTTCAAGGTTATGATATAAGGAAAATGCCTCCTTTAAGCTACATGTGGCTTCCTATTACTATCCCTCCTATCACCATCTACATCAAATTTATGATATTTGATTTTCCCTTTTCTTATAACATCTTTTTTTGTATACCTTGGACTCATTGCATGAGGGTTGTTTCCATTCATTAAATTTCCCTATAATGGTGTTATCTACAATATTTAAGGAACATAAACCCTCATAATTTTAAATTATTCAAAGAACATAGTGTCTTTAAAATTCTAGCCCTTAAACCCTTGCCCAGTATCACATTTAGGGAATCTCAATGTTGTAATTATCCTTTCAATTATACCTAAGGTTATAATGGTCACCTTGAACTCATTAGGAATATACCACCTAACCTCCTCAATTTTCATGATGATGAGCTAGATGATATTAGCCTTAAGATCAAAACTTTGGATCTGTCCCCTCATCTTATCACCCAAATTTTACCATATTTGAAGTTGCACTCCCATCAACATCCTATAAACAACATAAATTTGGTCTTAATCAAGACTAGACATTTTATTAATCATGTGATTTCTGATGAAAAGATCATACCTACCTATACCAGTGACTTGCATACACCTGATAATGATGATGTTAATAATTTAGACAATCCATTTCTAGGAGGACTTGCCCATGCTAGAGATACTAAGATTTTTAGATATCAAACATATTTATTTCAATATTTCCATTTATCTTATTGTGTTATTTCATAGTTCCTAATTCTAGTATTCTTCCTATTTTTCATAGGGTAGAGATGGATCAATCACATGGTGCACATCACATTTTAGTAGAGCCTATTATAAGCATGATCATGGATCATGGCATGATTAGTCTTTATCAAATTTATAGATAATAGGATCCTTCAAGATTAATTCCCCTAGAGATGTTAGTTACTACTCTTAAGCCTTCTACATGTCCTTTACCTTCAACTAAACCTAGTCTAAGACCTACTCCCATTCTACCTTTAGTTGAGCCTTATCTTATATCTAATTTTTCCTTACCTTCAAATGAGCCCAACACAATCTCTACACAAACCCTACACTCTCTTGGTGATAACCTTATTTTTATGCCACAATTTGATCTTTTGCCTACTCAATGGGTCAATCAAATTTACTATGATATTCATAAAGTTTATAGTCATTAGACTAGAGACTTCTAACTATAGCATCCTTCTGAAACTTTTAATTCTACCTCTTATGTTACTAGGCTCCCAAAGTCTACTAACAAGTGTATCTATTTCCATGACTCCTATAATCATTCTTCTACCCATTATCAAAAGCTTCAATAATATATTGACATATTGCATCCTACCCTTGCCCAACCCAAAGATAAAGCTATACCTCCTCCTAAGTTTTTACTTGAGTATATCTATAAATTATGAATATTAAAATTATTCTCAATGTTGAATCAAAGTTATAATTATCCCAAACTAACCATGTGGTGGGATGTTATGATCTTTATGGG